>CM019718.1:20412132-21612132 GCA_009760885.1 Achatina immaculata | reverse complement strand
CACTCCCTTCTCACTTGTTACACATAGTTCAGAACCGCTTCACAACATCACATTACAACTCCTCTAATCATCTAATTCACCTTCTCCTGGCTAGGTTAACATTGTATCACTCTCTCTCCCTTCCACGGTTTCCCCATCCGCTACCCTCAGTTACGACCCACCGACCACACATCACAGGTCTCCATTTAAACAGTCTCGATGCCCCACTATGCTCATTTCTGACACACAGCGTCGGACAAGCCACATGTTCACATCTTCACACAAGTTACATCTAAGTTCTATATTTATCGTTTTTTTTAAGATATGGCATTCATATGAATCTATACTTTATCTCATCTCTCTGTTTCTTCGTTCTGTATGTTTATGTATGCTTAAGGCTCACACCGAAACGTCACAGCTTTGTAGTTGTTAAGTAATAAAGCTGCTCCTACTTTTTTCCTAGTTTATACCCTCTTCTTAAGGGGGCTAAGACTGTACCCGCTGTGGCAGTCTGCGACCCATAGCTGACCCATAGCATCAGGGTCGGGGAACCAAAGCCGAACAAGACCCTGTTCCACCTCTCTGCTGATGCTCCGAGTTAACAGACCTAGCCAATTGGGCAGGGATCGCCATAGATCGATCCTAATGGCAGTGGAGTCTGCTAAAGAAGTACTGCATACCCCCTTATTTTTTTTTTTTTAGTTCTACTCAGGGACTGGAAAAAACCCGCTATAACCCGCTCCCAGTCCGACACGATACACCAACATCTTCACAGCAGCGGCTAAAAGATAATATCAGCTCACAGTTACAGGAAGAAGAAGAAGAAGAAGAAGCTGGTCTTATTCTATCAGTGCATTATCAAGTTCTTCTGCAACATTTCACCTGAGATGTTTGACATCTGTGTGGGGTTTTTTTTTTTTATCAGAGCTTCTCAACATAGAATTTCTTGACTAATGCATGCATAGAAACTCATTCCTCTTAATTTTTTTTTTTACATTCCTGCCACGTAAATGCGCTTTTTCGAAAAAAAAAACCATCGCGACATGAAAATCACGTCAGGTTCAGGCACTTGACAGAAACATCAGGTCACACAAAGAGTTAACTAGAAACATAGAGTCACGCAGGGATGCTTGTTCACAAATATTGAGTCATGTAGTTTCACAGAAACATGGCGTCACGTGAGACGCTTAAAAAAAACACTGACAGAAAGATCTAGTCCTGACATTTACAATTTTTATCAGTTCTCTCTCTCTCTCTCTCTCTCTCTCTTCTCTTCTCTTCTCTTCTCTTTTTCTCTCTTGAAAGGGCAGAATGTAAGACGGGCCTGCGCACCAAATTCTTCACCCTTTAAAATAAAGATCATTCATTCATGCACTTTCTTTCTCTCTCTCTTTCTCTCTCTCCTTCACTCTCTCTCTCTTTCTTCCTCTCTCTCTCTCTTTCTTCTTCTCTTTCTCTCTCTCTCTCTCTTTCTCTCTCACCCCCTCCCCCAACAACTGTCAGATCTCTCTATGTTTCTCCGTATTAATTATTACACATTTCTCTCGTGTCAGCGACGGCATTTTCCAAACATTCCCACTGCCTCTAATATCTCGTCCAATCAATATTCCCACAAGTTCTTGGAACTGAAACCCACAACAAATAAACCCATTTTGAAGCCTAAGGAATTGAGCTAATCATTGTCTTCAGGGCTTTCTTATGTAATACGATTCAAAGCTATTTGGGTTTCAGAATGTGTATGACGTTTTGTTGGGTTTTTAGTGCCCGTGCTGCGTCCACTGCATGCTGGAATTGATGTTGCTCTTGCCAAAATCCATCCAGCATTTGATGGGGTCAAAGTTACGTTTAGGCAATGAAGATGAACTCACCGCTTAGGCGTAGAATAATGCTGGGATCGATGCAGAGAAGATTTATAGCGTTCTATAGAGGGATGATAAACAAAATCCCCGAAACTTTTCCCCATTTACAGAGTGATAGAGTGTAATGTCTATGATTAGCCTTCCAAGACGCGCTACGTTCTATCGCTTTTGCTGCGCGTCAAGTCTCGTTGATAGTTGAAAATTTTGTATCTGAACCATACTTTTGAAACTAGCTGTGTGTTGAAAATTATTTGTTTATTTTGTTGTTATTATTGCCCTGCGTGCACTTGACATCTGCAGGACACGATGTTTGTTTGTTTGTTTGCTAGTTTGTTTGTGTGTGTGTCAGACTGGATAACCCGAGAGAGACTGAATTTTAAGCTACTGAATTTCAGAGCCATGACCTCGTTTCTTTTCCCCAGGTGTCACGATTTCAGACACGCATTAAAAGACTAGGCTATCGAACATCGTGCTTTGTTGATGTGAGGTGGCTGAGTGTATGGCGTGCTTTCCTCTGGTTAGTAGGAGACTGCTTGTCCTAGGAGGGTCAGTGGTTCGAGTCAGGTCTTAATATTTTTTTTCTTATGCTCACGTCTTAAATGTTTAGTTTTTTTTTAGGCTAACCATATACAAGGGGCATCTGAGTGACAAAGAGGTTAGTGCACTAGTCTCTCATGGCGAAGGTCGGGGTTTCGAATCCGGCCGGAGGTGCCCCAGTCACCCGGCTGTAGAAATGGGTACCCGATTTCTTCTGGAGTTGGGGAAGGAAAGACGGCCAGGCGTGATACTGACCATATCACCCTCTAGTGCGCTGACAGGTCAAGGAAAATATGGGCATTAACACCATATCCCTATGAGCCTCTAAGACATGACAGGGTTACCTTTAACCATATAAACACCAGGCCCTGTCACTTTACTGTGCCCAAATCTCATTGTTTCTTAACTGAACAACTTCTCCAATTTACTGAGTTTAGGAATAGGGTTGTAAGTTAAATGCTAAATAGTTCAATGGTTGTCATCATACAAGTTCGGGTGAATCTTGAAATGTTACTATCTTCTCGTGGAAAACAAGATCTTAGATGGTAGAAGCATTCTGTAGAACTGGGAGAACTCTGACAGAACTGTTCAGTCTTTTAAAAAAAGGCTGAAGAGCTCACGGACATCTATTCAAACATTCCTTTTCTCGAAAGAACTGCTCATTCTGAATGAAATGACCAAGTTTTCAATATAAACTAATGGCTTATGGTTAGTACGATATCATATGTAATATTTAATATTGGGTATTGTGGCAAAGTAATTATGAAAGTGCTCAGAGACAAGAGAAAACACATGGAGGGAATTAGATAACAAACCAAGAAAAGGGATGAGGCAGAAAGTTTATTCGTGGTCTAAACTCCTAAGGGAGTGCAGGGCAATGATGATGATGACGATGATGATGATGATGAATGTGGCGTACATAACTGTAAGCGTGGACACTATCACGTTCGGTGGGCTACAGATGAGCACTGGTCAACACACGCATATCCAACATACTACTGGATACTGGATATGACCTAGCTCTGTTGCTGATCTGAGGGAGCTGCTTCATTACACTCGGGACATGGCCGTAAGTGTTGAGAATTCAACATCAGGGATGTCCTTCAGTGTTCTGGCTGGTATAATAGCAATACTGTGTTGGTTATAAATGGCCCGTGTTCTAGCGTACGGCTGGGATGTGCTTCCACTTCCTATGAGGACATGTAACTCACCGAGGAGGGCGTGGTATGTGCTTCTCGTGAAGATGTTTTGCGCATGTTCTTCGACTTGAAAGATTGATACATATCCTGCTTGTCCAAACTGTTGTTTCCCAGTGGGTTAGCCCAGCTGTGGGTTGATCAGCTGTTTCGTTGCTAACAACGCTGGAGTGACCCTAGCAGTGTGTCCATATAATGTTTTGGATTTGCGTTTTGGAGATTATGTCCAACCACTCGATTCTAAGGGTACAATTGTTCTATCTTTCTTAATAGACTCAGAGAGTCCATGATGATTGTTGTTGGTTGTAGTTTCTGGATCATCAGCCAACTGAAGGCTTGCATAACGGGGTCAGTTTCCATGCGCATGCTTGAGCACGTGTTGCGGCTATGATCTTAAGTAGCTGACGTAAGACGGGCCTGCGGGCCCAGTTCTTCACCCTTTTAAAATAAAGATTCATTCATTCATTCATTCTCTCTCTTTCTATCTCTTCTCTCTCTCTCTCTCTCTCTTCCTCTCTTTTCCTTTCTCTCTCTTTCTTCCTCTCCGAGTATGCTTCGAAATCCTGTCTGCTTTTAGCACTTCTGTGTACTGATCCACCCTCCTAGATGACAGTGTCTTCAGGGCTCGAAATTTTATTAATTTGTTCGTTTTGTCTTGTGTGTGTGTGTGTGTGTGGTTTTTTTTCCTCCAGGCCAATTCCGGCATTCCAGGGTCAGTGTGATGTGCACTTTAATGTCATTTTTTGGTAAATTAAGTTGTTGAATCCAGTCAGGTTCTAGGAAAATGTGTTGCGGACAATATATACAGCATTTATGTGCTGATATGCTACTCTTAACATTAGTAATACGTGATGTTTCTTATTACTCTCTATCAGAGCTGATGTTTCTGCCAAGTGTCCAGAGTTGGCATGATTGACATGTCGCGATAGTTCTGGGGAAAAAAAGCGCATTAAGTGACACGCCTGTACGAGACGCATGAACATCTCTGGTAGCATTTGTGAAGTACTTTATAATAGTGCTTTGACGTAACTCTTCTCAAACATTTTTCAGAGTATTTTCCCCTGCACTGTTAGTTAAAATTAACGTACTTGGTTGTTTTTGTATTACTTTTTTTGTGGTGATTTCCCTTGAGTTAACCAAGTTAACCTTGGCTTGCAAGAAGTTCACGTGTTGTGAGTGTTTCACCTAAGCACGGGAAATTGTCTGAAACATTTGTAGGGGTGATTTTTGGCTGTGAGAGATTCGACGTCGACAGAGAGGACGTTTCTCTCCAGACTCCTGTATGTGCAGGCAGCTGCCTTTTCGTTCCTTAATGGAATGACCTGAGATTATGGCGAGAAAAAAAACGTCTCCTATTTTATGTATGTTTTGTGGTAACCTACTGGCCAACTGTACTCGGCGCCAACGTCTTGATTGTCCGTTAACCTGAAATTTGAATTATGTTGTTGGATTTTTTTCCCGTCAACAACTACAGCTCAGAGTCATCATCGTCATCATCCTTTTCCATTATTAAATTAGTTTGATGACTGAACTCGACGATGATGTGTCTGTTCTGCCTACTAAATGTTCTTCAAATGTGGGTCATCTGAATCTGGGGCTTCTTTCAAGTGTTCACCGTACAGGAGACTATTGCTGCTCGGCTTAGATGAGAGCCCTGTCATCAGTGTCTAGTGAGATCAGCTGTCTGTTTCATCTCAATGTCTAGTGAGATCAGCTGTCTGTTTCATCTCAATGTCTAGTGAGATCAGCTGTCTGTTTCATCTCAATGTCTAGTGAGATCAGCTGTCTGTTTCATCTCAATGTCTAGTGAGATCAGCTGTCTGTTTCATCTCAATGTCTAGTGAGATCAGCTGTCTGTTTCATCTCAATGTCTAGTGAGATCAGCTGTCTGTCTCATCTCAAGGTCTAGTGAGATCAGCTGTCTGTCTCATCTCAAGGTCTAGTGAAATCAGCTGTCTGTCTCATCTCAAGGTCTAGTGAGATCAGCTGTCTGTCTCATCTCAAGGTCTAGTGAGATCAGCTGTCTGTCTCATGTCAATGTCTAGTGAGATCAGCTGTCTGTCTCATCTCAAGGTATAGTGAGATCAGTTGTCTGTCTCATCTCAAGGTCTAGTGAGATCAGCTGTCTGTCTCATCTGAACGTCTAGTGAGATCATCTGTCTGTCTCATCTGAACGTCTAGTGAGATCAGCTGTCTGTCTCATCTGAACGTCTAGTGAGATCAGCTGTCTGTCTCATCTGAACGTCTAGTGAGATCATCTGTCTGTTTCATCCTAGAACATTATAAATAAGAAAGCGAGCTTCCAGCTCCCGCATTGAGCGTAACATTTTATTTTGCCATTCATTCGCGTGAGTAGTGAAATCCAGTCTTCCCCGCCGTGCAAGCGAACGTTCTTCATCTGAGTGGGCAGATTTTTACCTCAACAAAGCTTTCTTGTTGCACATTCGTTCAGCAAGGCTGACAGAAGGCTGTCGCCTGGGGATAGGTAAGCCTGAAATTGGTACCTGACCCAGAGACCGCGATGTTATCATTTACCTCAGTCATAGTCTTAATGAAAACTTTCATTCAGTTTTAGCAATAAAACAGGTTTACAGAAAATAACGAAAAATAATGAAAAAAAAAAAGAAAATAATCCTAAATAAAAAAGTGAACATCCACAGAATTCCATTTTTTTTTCTTTTGGGGGTGAGTGGGGGGGGGGGGGGATATAACTTTTTTCTGCTTTTTAGATTTATTTATTTTGTCGTCTTCTGATTCCTTCGTGGAGGGTTTTCATTATTAAAAAAAATTGTACTTGTTTCTGTTGTCTTCATTTAATTAATGTAGACTGTATGGTTCAGTTTATTTTGTACAACTTAGCCATAAACATCTGTCTGCCTTTATTGCCATAACCAGTTTTACCGCAGTCGTCATGTCTCTTATTTCCTTATTTAATTACACCATTCTCAATCCTCTGTCTCAGTGATACTACACAACTGTATCACACATCTTCAGCTTTAGGATAGTTCTGTATAGACTAATTTTTTTTCCATTCTCTAGAGACTTACACTTGAGTTTTGTGATATCCATAAAATAAAATAATATTAGCCCGTTAACTTACCTAGTATTACCTACTTTAAATTAACATCATGTGCGCCAGTTTTAAACAATGGGCTTGGATTTATACACAAACACTGAATACAGCGCGAATTGATATAAGCTGAGAACCGCTGCGATACCTGGTGGCGTTCACGCATGTATGACAGGTTGTCGATACGGTAATGCAGTATGTGACAGCACTGCGTATTGTTCAATTTAAGACGTATATTACCAACGGCGAATGTTACTCGCAGTCAGACCTGAACAAACCCTACTTGCAAGTGTCTATTTTATGAATCTCACGAGCTAATAGTAATTTATTTGTTTGTGCAATCATCTACTTTATTAATTCCGAAAGCATGTCTTCAGATGTTGTCCGATACGGCAGTCTGCGATACAAAGTAGACACGCTATCATCATCATCATCATCATCAGGTGCCATGTCGACTGGTGTTGGCTATTATGCTTCTCCAGAGTACACGATCCTTCATGCAGGCCATTAGCTCAGTTGGTGATCTCCTCTCACACCATCCTGTCAGACTGTCCAGTATTATTTCTTTTGGTCTTTTCCTGGCTCTTCTTCTCTCTATTTTTCCTGTTGTTATAATATTTTCAATGTCCCCTCTTCTCATTGCATGTCCTATGAAAGTACATTGTCTCTCTCTCTCTCTCTCTCTCTTATTTTGTTAGCAAGATTTTTTTCTATCTCCAGCTCTTCTCATACATTCTTCATTAGTTATTTTTGCTGTCCAGTGGATTCGCAACATTCTTTTAATAAACCACATTTCTGCTGCTTCCAATGATTTTTGTGCAGACCTGCCTATTGTCCATGATTCACTTCCATATAACAAGATAGGTTCAATATAGCATTTTAGGATTCGTTTTATAACATTCATTGATAAGGATGTGTTGGCTAATATGTTTCTCATTCTCTGAAATGCAGTCTCTGCTTGGCCTATTCTGTTCCTAATTTCTGTTTTGTACTTCCCATCTGAAGTTATAACTGCTAGAGTCAGGGATATAGAACAATATGAGATCAAAATCCTGCCCCCTTTCTGAGTTGGCACTCCTAGTAACAGGCCTAACCTGACTAGCAAGACAGGGACCACCATAGTCTCCATAGCGGTGGGGTCTGCTAAGGAGTGCACATTTTCAGTCACAGGACGTTGTTTCAACGTCTTTCACCACACAAGAAGAAGAAGAAGAAGAAGAAAAAGAAGCAGACGAAGAAAAAGAAGAAGAAGAAAAAGAAGCAGAAGAAGAAGAAGAGAAGAAGAAGAAGAAAAAAGAAGAAGAAGAAGAAGAAAGAAGAAGAAGAAGAAGAAGATTTTCATATTTATCGTTTCCATAATGATACGGGGCTCGGATTTCCATATTACTATTTAATTACTTGTATATCAGAATATAATAACATCTTGTTGGCAGAAATGCAGATGAAGCCACTGACAACAATTATTGAGGAAAGACGCTGGTTGGGACACGTGCTCCGAATGACTGACAACTCACCACCAAAAATAGCACTAAGATGGACACCACAGGGGAACAGAAGTAAGGGTAGACCAAAAGAGACATGGAGAAAAATAACAAAAAGGATGTTGAGTAACAGAGAGCTCACCTGGGCAAGAGCAGAAAAAAGGCAAATGACAGGCATTTGTGGAAAACCCTTGCGGAAGCCCCATGTGCTCTGGGCACTTAAGGTTCAGAGAGAGAGAGAGAGAGAGAGAGAGAGATATCAGAATACATATCTGTATATTCCCTTACTTCTGTTCCCCTGTGGTGTCCAACTCACTACCAAAAATAGCACTAAGATGGACACCACATGGGAACAGAAGTAAGAGTAGACCAAAAGAGACGTGGAGAAGAACAACAGAGAGAATGTTGTGCAAATGAGGGCTCACCTGGGCAAGAGCGGGAAAAAAAAACATAGAACAGGCATTTCTGAAAAATCCTTACGGAAGCCCTATGTGCCCTAGGCACTTAAGGTACAGAGAAGGAGAGAGAGAGAGGGAGAGAGAGAGAGAGAGAGAGAGAAAGATATATCAGAATTTAATTCTATGATCATATACATTTTATAAACTTATATTATATATATATAACAAATTATAAGTTTTTGTGTTCTAATTTTAAAAATATAGAGTTGTCCATGCTTACTATCGAAATGAGGACCGAAGAAAAAAAAAAGTGAGTAAAATGCTGGCATGTCAGCAGGATAAAACACAGTGAGGTCAACATTAGAAATGTACACACAACAAGGGGACGCTTTGTAACTGACAAAGAGTTTATTTTAAGAAAGACAAGTTTCAAACTGGAACACTGTGTTCAGATAAAGAAGGGCAAGTTTCAGTTTAGAAATGTGTGTCAAGCTAAACAATAAAAAAACGCTTCACACTAGAACATTCTGTTTTAGCTATACACAGCTGTTCCTACTTTTTTCCTAGTTTATACATTTTCATGTCTTAGCTAAAGCTAAGAGCTACAAAAGTAAAATTGTTAAGGGCATGCATTTTTCCCATCACGACATATGCCTGTGAGACCTGGACACTTAACAAAACAGCTGAGAAACACATAAATGCCTTTGAATGTAAATGCTACAGAAGGGTTCTTCAAATATCATAAAAAAGAACAAATATGTCCATACTACAAGAACTTAATATTGAAGAAGGTTGGCTAGTAAAGAGGATTATGAAGAGAAAATTTTAATATTTTGGACATATTAAACGTCATGACAATTTAGAGAAGACCGTATTGGAAGGGTATAAAATGGGAAAATGAAAGCCAGCCACTGGAAGTCCCCAGCCCGACTGCAGACCTCCTGGAACCTAAACACAAGATGCAAATAGGCAGCTGGAATGTAAGAACACTAAACCAGACTGGAAAGCTAGCACAAACCATCAAGGAAATGCACAGATACAAACTAGACATACTAGGAATACAAGAAGCAAGATGGACAGGACAAGGCAGAAGGAAATTAACAACACAGCACACAGAAGATACAATAATATGGACAGGTAAAGAAGATCTCCGTGAAGGAGGAGTAACATTGATTATAACAAAAGAAGCATCAAGAGCATTGCTGAAATGGACCCCAATAAATGAGAGATTATTATATGCACGGTTCAACTCAAGATTCACTAAGCTGTCTATTATAGTTTGCTATGCACCAACAGAAGCAGCTGAAGAGGAATTAAAAGAAGATTTTTACAACAGCCTCCAAGCAACAGTAGAAACAATACCCAAGCATGATATGCTACTCACCTTGGGCGACTTCAATGCAAAAGTATGTGAAGGAAATGAAGATAGAAGAAGAATCATGGGAAGAGAAGGAATCGGAGAAATAAATAAAAATGGAGAAAGACTGTGCAGTTTCTGTGAAGAAAACACGATGACCATCGGAGGGACAATTTTCCAACAAAAAACATCCATAAGGTGACTTGGAGGTCACCAGATAAAACCACAGAAAACCAAATCGATCACATACTAATAAACAACAAGTGGAAACGGTCACTACAAGATATGCGAGCAAGGAAAGGAGTAGATGTAGGAAGTGATCACAACCTTCTGGTAGCAAAAATAAAACTAAAATTAAGGAAAGCCAAAATCGGAGAACACAGAAAGATACATTTTGATACAAGAAAAGTGATAGACCAGCAAACAAGAAATGAATTCTCAATAGTACTTAAGAACCGCTTCAGTGTCCTACAAGACGAAGCAGAAATGTCCATATTAGAGTTCAATAAAACACTACAGGAAACAGCAAAAGAGGTGTGGGATATCGGAAAAGGAGAAAAGAAGAATGGATAAGCGAGACCACATGGGAAAAGATAGAGCAAAGAAAATAAATCAAGAAAAAATTACTGAACACCAAATTACAACGGCTTAAAGAACGAGTTTTAAGTAATTATGCACAAAAAGACAAAGAAGTGAAAGAATCATGCCGTCAAGATAAACGTCAATATTATGACAACTTAGCAGAAACAGCAGAGAAAGCAGCATATACAAAGGACATGAAAACCATATATAAAATCACAAAGCAGATGACAGGTAACTTCAACACAAGATGTGAAAGTGCAGTAAGAACACAAAATGGACAACTGGTCAGTGGAGAAAGAGAAAAAATTGAAAGATGGAGGGAACACTTTAACACCCTACTAAACAGAACACAAGCAGCACAAACAATAGACATACCTGAAGCAAAAATGGAACTAAACATCAATATAGGACCAATAACAATAAATGAAGTAAAGGAGGCGATAAAGAAGCTAAAATCAGACAGGGCACCAGGTGAAGATGAAGTGACTGCTGAGATGTTGAAAGCAGAAGAAACAGAAACACCAAAACAACTTTGCTGGATATTACAACAAATTTGGAATCTAGAAAAAGTCCCAGAGGAGTGGAAAACTGGGCTTATAGTAAAACTACCAAAGAAGGGTGACCTCAGAGATTGCGGGAACTGGAGAGGCATTACTCTACTGCCACTCACCAGTAAAGTATTTTGCAGAATAATCATCAACAGAATTGTACCAACACTTGAGGAAAAACTTCAGAAAGAGCAGGCAGGATTTAGGAAAGGAAGTTCATGCATAGACCACATATTTGTACTTAGACAAATATTAGAACAGGCAAATGAGTGGCATAGCACAACATATGCATTATTCATAGATTTTGAGAAAGCCTTCGACAGTGTCAACAGAGATGCACTGTGGAAAATCCTAAGATGGCATGGCCTCCCCCATAAAATAGTTAATGTAATCAAAGCCCTATACGAGGGTTTTCAGTGCAAAGTGATCTGTGGAGAACATACCTCCAGCAGCTTTAGGGTACAAACAGGAGTGAAACAGGGATGTGTACTATCACCAACATTATTTATCTTGGCAGTAGACTGGTTAATGAAGGAGGCAACATCAGACAAACGCAGAGGATTACAATGGATCCTTGACACAGTGCTGGAGGACCTTGACTTTGCGGACGACATTTGTCTATTATCAAGCAGTCACAAAGATATGCAAGATAAAATAAACAAGCTAACTCAGAATGCAAACAACATAGGACTAAAGATCAACGTAGGAAAGACAAAGTTAATGAAGCAAAATGTGAACAACAGAAATGTACTCAGAGTAGATAAAAAGTTAGTGGAGGAGGTCAACGAATTTGTATACCTTGGCAGCAGAGTAGTAGAAAATGGAGACAGCACAGAGGACATCAACAGCAGACTTACTAGAGCAAACCAGGCTTTTGCAATGCTGCAGACTATATGGAAATAAAAAAAAACTAAGCATAAATATGAAAATCAGGATATTTAAGAGTAATGTTCTAAGTGTACTACTCTATGGAAGTGAATGCTGGAAAATCACCAAAACCATAGAAAACAAGTTGAATTCTTTCCAGACTAAATGTTTATGAAGAATTAGAAAAATATTTTGGCCAAACACTATAAGAAATAACATCTTATTGGCAGAAATGCAGATGAAACCACTGACAACAATTATTGAGGAAGACGCTGGCGATGGTTGGGACATGTGCTCCGAATGACTGACAACTCACTACCAAAAATAGCACTAAGATGGACACCACAGGGGAACAGAAGTAAGGGTAGACCAAAAGAGAACATGGAGAAGAACAACAGAGAGGATGTTGAGCAATAGAGGGCTCACCTGGGCAAGAGCAGAAAAAAAGGCGATGGACAGGCATTTGTGGAAAACCCTTGCGGAAGCCCCATGTGCCCTGGGCACTTAAGGTTCAGATATATATATATATATATATATATATATATATATATATATATAATGAGAAAAGGAAAGAGAGGAAGATCAAGGCGAAGATGGCTGCAAGACATTGTTGATAATCTGCTAATAGATGCGTCAGCAGCTGGCCATCTTGCTTACAACCGAGAGGCCTACAGGAGAGCTGATAGGGAAGCAAAATTCCACAATGGACATGCAAATGACTGACTGGCTGTATGTAATATTTGGCTGTTACAGATTTATTGTTGGGTCGTTTTAAATGTTTCGCGTATAACCAGGGTAATGAGGCTGCAGCACAACCAGGTAATGAGGCTACAGCACGGTTAGTATAGACAAAACAAAATAGACCAGAACATTAAGCTATTAAATATGAATATTCGTATATTGTGGTTTGAAAAGACGGGAGTGCCGGATTTGGCTTATAGCCGTCCGATTAATAGAGGCCCAGGACTGAAAATATAAGTCAAGTGCTTATTCATAGAGTAATATTCATAAGTCAAGAAAACATAAAATCGAGAGATATATGTGGTACAAACATATAGACGAATATACAAATAAAGAGATATCGAGACTGACAAATGGGAACACTGTAGTACAGACATACGAATGTGCCAAGACTTTATACATATACATATATAATTAGACAAAGGTTATATATAACTGGCCAGACACGGGTGTGTAGCAGAATAGGTGGAGATATGTTAAACAATACCGCATGTATCTATTTTGCATGTGTAAATTGGGTTTTTATTTAATAATGTTTATTATGTAGCTTAATAGGACTTGAAATTAACAAGGACAAAACAAAAATAATGAAAATTCCCATCAATCAAAATGGAAAAATACACATAGAAGGGACAGATATTGAAGAAGTCAACCAATTTGCATACCTTGGCAGCTACATGGACCAGGGTGGTGACACTAGACAGGAAGTTAGGATCAGAATTGCAAAAGAAGCATCAATCTTCAAGAATCTTGAGAACATATGGAATTCAAAAGTTATAAGCACAAAAACCAAGTTAAGACTATTCAATTCAAATGTAATATCCACCCTCATTTATGCATGCGAAAGCTGGAAAACAACTAAAGAAATAGAAAAAAAATTAGACTCTTTTGAAAACAAATGCCTAAGGAAAATACTCGGCATCAAGTGGAATGAATTCAAGAACAATGCAGAGGTAAGACAGATGACTGAACAACAACCAGTCTCACGGGTGATCAGGAAAAGGAGATGGACATATGTTGGCCACTTGATGAGAAGAAATGAGCAGAGAATCCCAAAACAAGCTATCAAGTGGAACATAACAGGCCGAAGAAAAAGGGGCAGACCGCGTGAAACTCTGAAGAGAACATTATTAAGAGAGGCCAAGTTAACAGGCATAAAATCCTTTGTTGAGGTTGAAAGACTCGCCGAAGACAGGAAATATTGGCGAACTACTTTGCGAGCCCTATGTGACGTCTAACGGCACGGGAAGGATATAAGATAAGATATAAGAATCTTCTTATACTATTTCCACTCTGAATCATTTGATTTATATCATTGTAATGGAGATTTTCACATATTAAAAAGTGACTGACTTGTATGTAAATTACTTAGTGGAGTTGCCTGTATTTACTAGGGAGAGAATGAGAGTGGAGGCGGTTGGGGGCACTAGGCGAGCCTCGGTTGAAGAATTAATTACAGGAGGTGTCTAATATAAGTGACGGCTTCAGGAACATAATGACATAAATATAAGGTTTTATCATACGACAGTACATGAAGATAAAACCAAGCCTCGTTGGGCATAGGTAATCAGAGAGAGAGAGAGAGAGAGAGAGAGAGAGAGAGAGAGAGAAAGAGAGAGAGAGGGGAGGGAGGGAAGGAGAGAGAGAATAAAAATAATGTAATTTAGAACTCTGAAGTCCACGATATTATAAAGTAGTTCAAGCATTAAAATATAACCACTGACCAATTCTATTTAAAAATACAAATAATCATGTAATACACTAAACAACAAATATAACACACACAAACACACACACACACACACATATATATATATATGTATATATATATATATATATATAAAACAGATAAATATCTAAACACATACAATCTTTTTTTATACGACGATAAGCTATATTTCCAAGAAATACTCAATCGACCACACCCAAAAGAATTGTTAAACCTTGAAACTGACTTACCAGCCCCACAACTAAATGTCAATCTAGATGAAATTAAATTGCATGAAATTGAAACAGCAGTGAATTTAATGGCTAACAACAAAGCTGCAGGTGAAGATGAAATAACAGCCGAGATGCTAAAAGCTATCAATAGTGACAACATGAGACAACTACAGAGAATGTTTAACAAGATTTGGAAAGAAGAAAAGGTCCCTTCTAATTGGAAGAAGGGAATCATTGTTAAAATACCAAAAAAGGGCAACCTTAGTGACTGTAACAACTGGAGAGGAGTAACCTTAATATCAGTTGTGTCAAAAGTATTTTGCAAGGTCATTTTGAATAGACTCAAAGATATAGTGGATACTGCAATGAGAGAAGAACAAGCAGGATTTCGAAAAGGGAGAAGCTGTCTCGACCAGATCTTTACTCTCAGAATAATACTTGAAGAACATATTGAAAAACAGAAACCATTAATACTGAATTTCATATTTTAAGAAGGCATTTGATAGCATACACAGAGATTCATTATGGAGAATTTTATGTCTATATGGAATACCATCTAAAATTGTCAACATCATTAAGGACTTATACAATGGATATGGTTGTGCAGTCAAGACAGAAGAAGGGATGAGTGAATGGTTCCAGATTGAAACAGGCGTGAAACAAGGATGTATACTGTCTCCTTTACTTTTTGGGATTACAATAGACTTCATAATGACAAAATGCTGCACAGGTAACACAGGTATTGACTGGGTACATGGGACCCAAATAGAAGATCTTGATTTTGCTGATGACATAACTCTTATCAGTAATAATGTGAATTCCATGCAAGAAAAAACAGATAGCCTATCTTCACTGGCTAGCAAAATAGGACTTGAAATTAACAAGGACAAAACAAAAATAATGAAAATTCCCATCAATCAAAATGGAAAAATACACATAGAAGGGACAGATATTGAAGAAGTCAATCAATTTGCATACCTTGGCAGCTACATAGACCAGGATGGTGACACTAGAAAGGAAGTTAGGATCAGAATTGCAAAAGCAGCATCAATCTTCAAGAATCTTGAGAACATATGGAATTCAAAAGTTATAAGCACAAAAACCAAGTTAAGACTATTCAATTCAAATGTAATATCCACCCTCATTTATGCATGCGAAAGCTGGAAAACAACTAAAGAAATAGAAAAGAAATTAGACTCTTTTGAAAACAAATGCCTAAGGAAAATACTCGGCATCAAGTGGAATGAATTCAAGAACAATGCAGAGATAAGACAGATGACTGAACAACAACCAGTCTCACGGGTGATCAGGAAAAGGAGATGGACATATGTTGGTCACTTGATGAGAAGTAATGATCAGAGAATCCCAAAACAAGCTATCAAGTGGAACACAACAGGCCGAAGAAAAAGGGGCAGACCGCGTGAAACTCTGAAGAGAACATTATTAAGAGAGGCCAAGTTAACAGGCACAAAATCCTTTGTTGAGGTTAAAAGACTCGCCGAAGACAGGAAAAATTGGCGAACTACTTTGCGAGCCCTATGTGACGTCTAACGGCACGGGAAGGATATAAGACATAAGATAAGATAAGATAAGATAAGCTATATGATATTAGAATAAAGAAAACAAATGTAAAAATGTCATTAAACAAGAAGTCTTCATTGATAATAATAATAATAAAATAATAAAAATAATAATAATAATAATAATAGCAGTAGTAGTAGTAGTAGTAGTAGTAGTAGTAGTAGTAGTAGTAGTAGTAGTAGTAGTAGTAGTAGTAGTAAAGATGAAACCGTGACAAAAGAAGAAAATACTCAGTCTCTTCTGTCATCATACCGCTGTGTGTGAACCGTTCTCTTCTGTTATAAAACCGCTGTGTGTGAACCGTTTTCTTCTGTCATAAAATCACTGTGTGTGAACCGTTCTCTTCTGTTATAAAATCGCTGTGTGTGAACCGTTTTCTTCTGTCATAAAATCACTGTGTGTGAACCGTTCTCTTCTGTTATAAAACCGCTGTGTGTGAACCGTTCTCTTCTGTTATAAAACCGCTGTGTGTGAACCGTTCTCTTCTGTTATAAAATCGCTGTGTGTGAACCGTTTTCTTCTGTCATAAAATCACTGTGTGTGAACCGTTCTCTTCTGTTATAAAATCGCTGTGTGTGAACCGTTTTCTTCTGTCATAAAATCACTGTGTGTGAACCGTTCTCTTCTGTCACCAGATAAAAAGGGGATGGCGACTGCAGTAAAACTGGTTTAAATAAAAAAGGTAGATAGAGGTGAACGGTGCCGTTTTACGAAGTGAGGGAGGGAGTGAGTAAAGTGAGAAAAAACGAATAGAAAGTATGAGAATGTATAAATGAAAAACATACAACATCCGGTATTTCGGCGTGAGCCTTTTTCGAGGATTACAGGCATGCACGAGACAAAAATAAAAATTTTAAAAAAAACGAAGAACTTATCTGAATATGGCTTCCTCCAAAAGTAGAAAACAGAAATGTGTCACATGTGTGACCGTTCTCTTCTGTCATCAAACCCACTAACCACTTTCAGGTTAGCAAACTGAAATACACTAAACACCAAATAACATAATTGTGGACCTGCAGAAGACACACAGTAGCCATGATATAAGATAGTCACGGTGTAAGAGGGTCACGATGTAAGGGAGTAATGGTTATAGGAGAGTCACGATGTAAGAGAGTTACGATGTGAGATAATCACAACGTAAAATACCCACAATTTAAGATAGTCACGGTACAAAATAATCACGATGTAGGATAGTCACGATGTAAGATAGTCACGATGTAAGATAGTCACGATGTAAGATAGTCATGATGTAAAATATCGAAAGCATGAATCGGTAAACGTCCATAGTTGTCGGACATTTACAAATGCCGAATGAGTTGAATCTGCTGTTAACGTCACGCAAGGAAAGAAAGATGTGGGTCGAGAGATACAAGAAGTGTTAACGTCACGCAAGGAAAGGAAGATGTGGGTCGAGAAATACAAGAAGTGTTAACGTCAAGGAAGAAAAGGAAGATGTGGGTCGAGAGATACAAGAAGTGTTAACGTCAGGCAAGGAAAGGAAGATGTGGGTCGAGAGATACAAGAAGTGTTAACGTCAGGCAAGGAAAGGAGGATGTGGGGCGAGAGATACAAGAAGTGTTAACGTCAGGCAAGGAAAGGAGGATGTGGGGCGAGAGATATAAGAAGTGTTAACGCCACGTAAGGAAAGGAAGATGTGGGGCGAGAGATATAAGAAGTGTTAACGCCACGTAAGGAAAGGAAGATGTGGGGCGAGAGATATAAGAAGTGTTAACGCCACGTAAGGAAAGGAGGATGTGGGGCAAGAGATATAAGAAGTGTTAACGCCACGTAAGGAAAGGAAGATGTGGGGCGAGAGATATAAGAAGTGTTAACGCCACGTAAGGAAAGGAAGATGTGGGGCGAGAGATATAAGAAGTGTTAACGCCACGTAAGGAAAGGAGGATGTGGGGCAAGAGATATAAGAAGTGTTAACGCCACGTAAGGAAAGGAAGATGTGGGGCGAGAGATATAAGAAGTGTTAACGCCACGTAAGGAAAGGAAGATGTGGGGCGAGAGATATAAGAAGTGTTAACGCCACGTAAGGAAAGGAGGATGTGGGGCAAGAGATATAAGAAGTGTTAACGCCACGTAAGGAAAGGAAGATGTGGGGCGAGAGATATAAGAAGTGTTAACGCCACGTAAGGAAAGGAAGATGTGGGGCGAGAGATATAAGAAGTGTTAACGTCACGCAAGGAAAGGAAGATGTGGGGCGAGAGATATAAGAAGTGTTAACGTCACGCAAGGAAAGGAGGATGTGGGGCGAGAGATATAAGAAGTGTTAACGTCACGTAAGGAAAGGAGGATGTGGGGCGAGAGATATAAGAAGTGCTAACGTGACGCAAGGAAAGGAGGATGTGGGGCGAGATATATAAGAAGTGTTAACGTCAAGGAAGGAAAGGAAGATGTGGGGCGAGATATATAAGAAGTGCTAACGTCACGCAAGGAAAGGAAGATGTGGGGCGAGATATATAAGAAGTGTTAACGTCAAGGAAGGAAAGGAGGATGTGGGGCGAGAGATATAAGAAGTGTTAACGTCAAGGAAGGAAAGGAGGATGTGGGGCGAGAGATATAAGAAGTGTTAACGTCAAGGAAGGAAAGGAGGATGTGGGGCGAGAGATATAAGAAGTGTTAACGTGACGCAAGGAAAGGAGGATGTGGGGCGAGAGATATAAGAAGTGTTAACGTCAAGGAAGGAAAGGAGGATGTGGGGCGAGAGATATAAGAAGTGCTAACGTCAAGGAAGGAAAGGAGGATGTGGGGCGAGAGATATAAGAAGTGCTAACGTCAAGGAAGGAAAGGAGGATGTGGGGCGAGAGATATAAGAAGTGCTAACGTCAAGGAAGGAAAGGAGGATGTGGGGCGAGAGATATAAGAAGTGTTAACGTGACGCAAGGAAAGGAGGATGTGGGGCGAGAGATATAAGAAGTGTTAACGTCACGTAAGGAAAGGAGGATGTGGGACGAGAGATATAAGAAGTGCTAACGTGACGCAAGGAAAGGAAGATGTGGGACGAGAGATACAAGAACACTATAATTATATCTAATATTATACATGCCATGTGTTGTCCAACTGGCGGCCCGCGAAGCCTTTTTTGCGACCCGAGAGGTTATTATGAAAATATATTTTAATTAAAATTAGCACTTCTTCTAAACGTATATTTTAAAAAGAAGAACTTTTTAAAAGACGTGAAAGCTAATTAAATACACTCAGTTCGCTTTTACATGATAACTATCCCGTTTTCTCATGTTTATGTTAAATTGGCAAAAGCTGATTTCTATGCGGCCCGCCACTCCGTTTCTGCGCATAATTATGTCCCGTGAGGCCACAGATGCTGGACATCCAGATATAGACACAGATATTGCACGTGAAATATCACGCTGTATTCTTAATTAAAACTGCCACGATTCTTTTCATCGAATATCAACAACAGATAACAAAGAAGAGTATATTTTCTTCCCTTATTTTGTTAGAGCTTTTGAAGCGTTGCGCTATCCGTTTCTGTATTGCGTTGGAAATATTCTTAACTCTTTCACTTCAATGCAAAGAAAATTGAAGTGATGACAACTGACAAAACAAATAAGGCAGCTGAAATAATATGAGGAAAAATTGGAAGAGGTGGATAGTTTTGAATATCTTGGATCATTATAATAGTGGAGATACAATGAGGGAAGTTAAAAAGAGGACATATATCGTTCTTCAGAAAATAAAACAACTAAAGAATCTGTGGAGAGGAAAAGTAAAAAAAGTAAAAATAGTCCCATAGCAAATGCCGTAGGGGGTGAAGCGTTAGAGACCTCATTATGCTGGGTCATCAGCGTATGAGGTAGGGTGACCAGTTCCTTTCCTCGCTGCCTTTACTTCCCAGATTTTCTCTGGTACCCATTTTGCGAGGCTGGGTCGACCTCGGGGCCGTATTGGTCGGAAAAAAAAATCCCGCTCAGCTGGGGATTCGAACCCTCGACCATTTGGTTGCTAGACGAGTGCTCTAACCACTACGCTAGCCGGCCCCTGAGGAACAGACGGAACTATAAAAATAAGATTTTTAAGGGCATGCATCTTTCCCATTGCTTCATATGCCTGTGAGAGACGTGGACACTTAACAAAACATCTGAGAAACACATAAATGCCTTTGAATGTAAAAGCTACAGAAGAGTTCTTCAAATATCACTGGCACAGAAATAACAAATACATACTTACTACAAGAACTTAATACTGAAGAAGGTTGGCTAGTAAAGAAGATTAAACAGAATTACACACAGGATCACACACTATGGCGTAAATAATGATATGGACAAGGAACATATTTATGAGTGATTAAATGATTAAAGCGGTTTATATGAAACTTAGCTGGTGACCTCAGAACCAAAGTGACAAGTCTTATGTCTAGAAATGTTGCATCTTTAACACTAAAACTGAAGGAATTAACAGTCTTGATCTATCTATCTATCTATCTATCTATCTATCTATCTATCTATCTATCTATCTATCTATCTATCTATCTATCTATCTATATGTCTGTCTGTCTGTCTGTCTGTCTATCTATGTAATGCTTGCCTGTCTGTCTTTCTGTCTGTCCGTCTTTTTGTCCGCCTGTCTGTCTGTCTTTCTGAATATTTTTGTTCATTTTAAGAAAACATTTGATATGATAGACAAAGAAATCTTTGTAAAAAAAAAAGAGACTTATAGATTTGTCGAGAGAGAGATAGATCGAGAGAGAGAGAGAGAGAGAGAGAGAATGGAAACAGAGAATAAAAGACATAAAACACTGTCGTTAAACAAAGCATTTGTGCGAGTCTTAGGCTGTAACAGAGAAATATAATGGTACGTGTTCACAGAAGACAATGATTCAGGGAAGATAGGGATAAAACATTGAGGGCAGAAACAAAAATTAAAATAAAAATAAAACACATACAACACAAATGTAATATAGTGCCTTGTAAATTAGGGTAGTATTATTATTAATATTAATATTAATATTACTATCAGCATTTTTATTATAGTTGTGATTATTATTGATAAATAGAATGTGAATGTAGGTAAGAAACGAAAGCAGATAATTTGAGAACCACTGAAAGAGGAACATTCCCACAGTATTAGTATTATTACGACAGAATTAAGTAGATATTTAGAAATAATAGACATAATGACGCTGAGGGAATAGACAAATTAAGAAAGCAAGCCCAGAATACCAATAGAAGGATTTACTCAGATAAGAATAGTACATAGGGAAACAGACAGACAGACAGACAGATATTGTGAAAACAGATATGGACTAATAATCCCCGACAGGTATCGCAAACACCTGATATGTGATAAGAAGTGTTTACCCAACGTGAGAAAATTGAATAAACGGATTTGACGCAACAGACTTACTGACAGGTGAGGCAGATTTGCTAATCTTAGAACGCAGTTTGCACATATGAATAGTCCAGCGGACCAAAAGGATGACTAAGGAAAGTGAGCGGACTCATCCCGAATTCCAGTCAGAACCTAGATAATATGTAGTCAACCAGATGACCAGTAGAAAGATTTAGAGGTGTGTCCTATTGGACAACCGACTTACGATATGCAGTTTAGAGAAAGAGAGAGAGAGAGAGATAAAAGAAGAATAAAAAGATAGGTAGGAGAACAGCGACAGATAGAACAGATGGACAGGTAAAGCAAATAGATATTCAGGAGATAAGAGTTATTCACGAGTTGTTGATCTAGTGCAGTGTAGAGTTAAGCATTTTCGGTCACAGTTTGCGTAGAAAATAACATAAGTGTTTGAATTTGTGAACAATAATTATGTGTTTCAGCAACGAAACCAAAGAATTTTTATGTCCTATTGCATCTTATTTCAAGTGAGGTTGTCAACAATACATCTGTGACCTTATTTGTCAAAATTAAATGGTTTCAGTGAACTTTTCAGCTTACCAAATCAAGTGAATCTTGTAGTATTTGTGAAGTCTATTCAAGACCAGAGAAGTCATGATGTGTGTGAAGATAATGTCCCATTCTGTCTAACTAAGATTTGAGTATAATAACGATGAATAATTATGAGGCTTTGACCATTAGTAAGAAGTCAAATGTTGTCGCAGCCACAGCGACTATTTGTCGCACATAAAGATACAAATGATCAGTGATTAGTGCAACTTGTGGTAGCATTCACACAGTGAGCAGTAACATCACAGTTTTATCGATTTCGAAATTCTCAACATAATAACCTTATTATACACATTCTCAACATAATAACCTTATTATACAAACAGAAATTAACAGTCATTTTTGCATCTCAACGGATACTGAATATGACAACGGTTCCTTCTTTGAAGAGCAAGAGGGGATGAGAAAACACTCTACTTTACTCACCTATTGTTGAGACCACGGTACCAACAAAGTAAAACGCCCCTGAGAAATCCCACCTTGGCCGTTTGTTGCCCACAAACCCTGCCGACTCTGCCTGGGAGTGAATATCCAGGAGTAACCGTAAATCCGATTCGTTAACGAGCGGGTATTTAGATTTGAAGCTGTCGATGTGTTTACGGTACAGCTCCTTCTCTTTTAGCTCGTTGTTTCTTTCCAGAGCCGCGAAGAGCGCTGCTCCAGAGAGCATGTAGAGGACAAGGACAACAGCTAGCAGAATAAACCTGGCGTTATCTTCTTTGAGATGCAAGATCTTACAGCATCTACGCCTTCCAGGCCGGGATATCGTCCGGCGCGAACGGACATTGACTTTGGATGGCTTGGCAAGTCCTGTTCGCGCCGGATCTGACCCCACGCGAGCGCTGTTGCGGACTGGCTCCTGATGATGATAGTCGCTTGTGTCACTCAGACTCACTCGCTCCGCCCATTCTTCGTCATGCGATTCCTCTGGATTCGCCACGGCTTCTAAACCGCTTGTCCTCGTCACCCAGATAGAAGACTGGTCTCTGGCAGGTCTTGTTGGTCCACTGCTGAGAGGAACATTGGACGGCGGTGTTTCTATTCTGTTCTTCACGGGACACTGAGCTTCAGGTATTTCTTCGCTGAGAAGCTCCTGCTGTTGATGCTGCTGCTGCTGCTGAGACTGGTCGACACGACCGACTCCGCCCCTTTGAAAACAGTTGTGAAGATAGTTTTTGTTAACGTTGTAGCAATTATAACTGCCGATGGGGTCATGAATCAAGTTTCCTTTAGAATCTTTGGTCTTATGTACGCTCTGATGAGCTTCTTTGCTGTTGCCTTCATCCGTGTAAGTAACAATAGAGCTACTACACGAACTATTTGACTTCTTATTGGCTAATTCATCGCTCGCGTCTGTCGTACTTCCATGTGGAAAAAGACACGAGATTTCAGCGTTCTCGTGTAATCTGTG
Source organism: Achatina immaculata (assembly GCA_009760885.1). Taxonomy (NCBI): domain Eukaryota; kingdom Metazoa; phylum Mollusca; class Gastropoda; order Stylommatophora; family Achatinidae; genus Lissachatina; species Lissachatina immaculata. The sequence goes on along the minus strand of CM019718.1, from coordinate 21,588,659 downwards.
GTTTTTCTTGCCACAGTCATTATTCCTTGTTGCGATAACTTGAGAGGAAGCTGTCTGCTGTGGTTGATGTACACCAGGAAACTCTGTTACTGGCTCAGTGAACGACGGGGACGCCTCCTCCGCTAGTGAAAGCTGGTTCACGCTATTGTCATCTTTGCTCCTCCCAGAGCCGACTGAAGTTTTGCTGCATCCGCTTCTGACCGCGTCAGAATAAATGTTGCTCCGCCCACCACCGTGTGCGTTATATTGGCCATCAGAAGTGTCAGTTTCTCTGCTGGATGGAACTGATGAAGTTGTAAAACGGAGTTTTTCTTTCTTGTTCTTGTTCTTGTTGTTCTTAATGTGGCCTTCAAATCCCCCTTTCAAGGAGCTCAGCCTTCTCCCGCCATGTAACACTTTCTCAATCCTTCTTCTTTCTTGGCTACTCCTCAAACTTCTTACTCCTTCGACGTGACAATCCCCGCCAATGGTAGTAGTTACTACATTCTAAACGTAAACGCGAGAAGACAAGCGACGATGTTGTTCAATCTGAAGTCTGTTTCTTAAACCTCTAAAAATGTCTTTGCTCATTTCTGTTTAGATCCAGGACTGAAGCATCACTCATCTTACAATCATAAGATGACCAGTGGCCAGAATAACTGGGAGCCTGGAAGTGGTCATATTAAAGTAAATTTAAAACGTATAAAGTATATGCCTCACACATCTTAAGAATTTGGAAGTCTTAAGAAAGGCACATCTTTCTTTCTCATATTTTAAAAATAGGTCAGTATAATTTAAAGAGAGGAAGACCAAGGCGAAGATGGCTGCAAGACAGTATTGATGATATGCAAATGGATGCATCAGCAGCAGGCCATCTTGTTCACAACCGAGAGGCCTACAAGAGTGCTGTTTGGGAGGCAAAGTTCCGCAAGGGACATGCAAATGAATGAATGATAATTTAAAGTTGGACGACAGAAGACAGGAAACTGGATCAGTTACATTGTTTATATAAAGTAGCAAAACGCTGGATACTAGCAGTATATATGAAATATATTTCTCACTAAAAATACCCATTCTATAGCTTCTCATTGTAGCTGAGAAGTTGAAACTCTTGCCAATGTTAGTTCTAACTTTTAAATTTCACTTTCCTGATTTTGCCTAGTGCGATGGTAGCACCAAATAAAAGTATAATAGCGCTACATGAGTTTGTTTTTCTGATTTCTATGCTTTTTATTTTGTTTTTTTTTTCCTTTCTTCTTCTTCTTCTTTACTTCTTTTTTTAATAATAATTTTTATTACTGTGCTCTGTAAAACTGCGCAGATTGTCGTACAGTTTGTATGAGAATATATTTGCGTGCAGTTTCACAGTCACACAACAGCCTGTCAGATGATGTTCTGGAAGGTGAAAATGGACTAGCCAGGAATCGATGACCTTATTGGCATTACAATCTTCAGTGGACCTCCTTGGCTCCTTCAGTCAGTCTCAAGAGATTTCTTACAAATAAAGCAACTTTTCTCGGTCGCTGACAAAATAATAATAATAATCATCATCATCATCATCATCATCATCATCTTGTGTCATCTCCTCAGGGTAGGCTGTTCGCAAACGAATCTCCAGCTTATCCTACCCTCTTGCTGTCACGAAGCACGAGCTAGATATTGTGAATATTCTGTTTTGTCCGCCAATGTATGTCGATGTCCTCCTTCTTTTCTTTTGCCTGACAGAATAACACTTTGCAAAATAGCAAATGAGGTTTGGTTATTAAGTTGGTTATTTAAAAGGGTGGGTAAGTTCTGAAACTGTTTGTATTTTCCTTCTTTGTCACGCTCCACCAGACGCAAACATCGAAGTTTCCAACAGTTATCGATAAAACCACCCATGGAAAACATTCGCCGATCGTCCACAGCTCTCATCATGCAGACAAAGTCCTGCTTAATGCTGCTTCAATTCGAAAATGTTACTTTTATCCCTGAAGCCCGAGGGGGGATGTGGAAGATGCAATCAGGTGTAGCGGTAAGCGTCCCATACCTAACTGCTTGAGTCAGGGTTTACCGAACTGTAGCCGATCAAGACCCTGTCCCGCAGTGTCCTCGGTAACAGGCTGAACGAACATGGTTAGCAGGTCAGAGATCCCTCAAGGGGTTTTCATAGTAACAGAGTCTTTTAAAGAAGCATTACAACTCCCTGTATGTTTAGCTATATACAGGGTCTGCAACAACAACAACAAAATAATAATAACAGCCGTAAACCACTCCTTATCCGACACCATGCGTGCACCACAGCATCTTCATCACATCAGCTTGAAACAACATCCTGCCCATAGCCCCAGGCAACAACGGCAACATATCTTAAGTCGCATATATTTTTAAAAATTCATTTAAAGATCTGACATTTTTATTACATTAAGTAAACATTCGTGTCCTGAATACAAAAGTTCAGCTCTACATTTCAACAAAAAAGTAAGTCATTTAACAGAGCTTACATTTCTCCTTACCTAAACAAAATAAATATTATTTTTAAAAAACTGAATTCGACAAAATAGACGATAAGAGATTTTTAAAAATTAGACTTCTAACCTACCTGCAATTTTTTCCAGAAACATTTCGTTTGTTTTGTTTGTTTGTTTTCGAAATGACGACTATTTCATGACAAGACGGACTTAAACTAACCACATTTATATTTTCTGTTTACATGTCAGAAATTGTAGTAAAAAAAAATGTTCCTTTTCACTCTGTGGTCCAAGTCATTTCGCTACAGCGGACAAACTCGTGGCGAGGGGGGAGAGACCCGATAACCGAATGCCTGACGAGTAGTCTTCCCTGTCTGTGTGCTCACAGTGGTGCCCCCTTCTGCGTGGCCTCTTTTTGGATACACGCAAGCCGGATATGACGCCATTTTTGATAACTGATAAAGCTTACGAAGATGTTTTAGTTCATTTTCTTAAGTTTGATTAAGTTTTGTCTGAACAACATAGCAATTTGTCTTTTGTCACGCGTATTTAGTTCTATTTCAAATAAAAATTGCAGGGGAAAAGTGCTCGTTTAGTAGAATAAATATCATATGTGGGATCACCCCCCACCCCCCAGTAAAAAGTATTACAAAGTGATCAAAAGTCTCGTATTATTCTGAACAGTCCCGGTTTTTAAGGACTTGTCATGGGAATGGTATTACTTTGATCGGGACGTCTAAATGTCCGCTGTTTTAAAACACATGTCCCTTATTGACTTGTATTCTCATCTTTGATCAACGCGTGCTCGGAAATAACGGGAATTTCAGTGTTTATGTGGGATGCCCGGGAGGGAAATTTTATGTCCCCTACAAAAGTTTGAGTGTCCCATACTTAAGCTTAGAAAAGATGATCAAGTTAATTATTCTATTTCTCAGACTTTACATTCTCCACGATTTGAAGCAAACTTGACAAACCCAGGCACTGCCTGGCACGACAAATTATACATCTCCTGAGGTTTTGGGAGATTATTCCTTGTATACTGGGATCACGCAATCCTGCTTCTGCGACCCACCGAGAATACAAGCCCCAGCCCTGCGATACTCTGAACCTCTTGAGGTCCTCTCTGGGATCTCGTATGGTCTTCTCGGGGACCACAGGAGGACCACGGGACCTATCGAGGACCACAGGAGTAAATTCAGTAGGATCACGGGGCGATCTTGGTGGTAGAAGCGAACGAAGAAGAAGAAGAAGTATACTGGGATTATCCCTTGTATACTGGGGTTACTCCTTGTATACTGCTCCTATTGAAAACAGGATTGTGTTAAGAAAAAAAAGTGATATAATAAATTGAATAGGAGTGAGCCAGAGTGGGTCAAGACCCTATCCAGAATCTCTTGGTGCTGTTTCTAAAATACAAGTTGTTTTGCATACTCCAGTCTGACTATAAATGAAAGACTAGACTCGCTGATTGTTTTGGTGAGAATCTATCGAAATGCCATCTCCCAGACTAGGCCGAGGGTCGGACCTCATTAAGCCTCGAGGGATCTTCCAAAGCCCCACCGTGAATACTCTAGCTTGGCGTTTTAATCCATCGTCCTAGATGGTCGTAGCCTCTGCTACAGATAGCTCAATGCTACAGTATCAGTAAGATTCAACAATCGCTGCAGCAGTCAGCAACAAGAAGGATGCACCAGTCCAGGTCTGTCCAACTCCGTGCCTGGGTTGCACTTGTCTCTCCATCTTTAAACCGTAGTTTAATTATATCTTTTGTGGCCATCACTATTCTTTTTTCTTATTTTTATTTTTAAAATGTTAAATCTCGGTGCATTTTGTTTCATTCATTGCCCGTGCATTTAGAAATGTAAGGGGCACAGTACCGTATGGTCAGACCTCGAGAAAACCGTAAACAAAGCACTTTTAGACGCCAGGGAAAGAAAAATGACTAGACAGTTACCTGGGACCCAAACCCCGTACTCCAGTAGGACGAGCAACCGTCTAGCCACGAGAGAACAGCGCATTAATCAACTTGGCTATCTAGCAAATCCAATAAAAACCAGGCAGGGATATAAATTTTCCAGAAGGTTAGGTGCTGAAGGTTGTTAAGCAAAATACGATTGACCAACTTGAGAGTCAGATCAGCAGGAAGACGCCTGCAGTAAGTGTTAGTTGGAACAAAGATGGCGACAGGCAGTACAAGATAGAACGAGTCTCAGTGAACAGTCAGTCTTTTAGTCGGGAGTTTTAGTTTAACACAGAAGGCCTGCATGATAAACATTTTGGTTTAGTGACTATTGAAGGGAGAATGGAGAGCTAGGAGGAACACTTAACTAAACAGCTTATTTATATCCCAACGAATTATAAATGTCTCGAAACTGAACAGACTACGCTGTCTCCAGTCTCAGAACTTCAGCTGATCTGTCGCCAGCCTCAGAGCATCAGCTGGTCTGTCGTCAGCCTAAGAGCATCAGCTGATCTGTCGTCAGCTTCAGAGCATGAGCTGGTCTGTCGTCAGTTTCAGAGCATCAGCTGATCTGTCGTCAGCCTCAGAGCATCAGCTGATCTGTCGTCAGCCTCAGAGCATCAGCTGGTCTGTCGTCAGCTTCAGAGCATCAGCTGATCTGTCGTCAGCCTCAGAGCATCAGCTGATCTGTCGTCAGCCTCAGAACTTCAGGTGATCTTATTCCTAGAATTATCCAAAACGCATTTTCTCTAGAGCAACTATTTTCGCTTAACCACACTTAGGGTCCATTATCTGTTATATCTTAACATTTGTTATTTCTTAACATTTGTTATTTCTTAACATTTGTTATTTCTTAATATTTGTTATTTCTTAAAATGTGTCATTTCTTAACGCCATCTTCTGTTATTTCTGAACATTTGTTATTTCTTAACATTTGTTATTTCTTAACATTTATTTCTTAACATTTGTCATTTCTTAACGCCATCTTCTGTTATTTCTGTGCTTGGCTGAGAAGATTGCATCTCCCAGAATGTCAGATGTTTAAAATTGGTGGGATCTGTTGAAACAGGAACGGCTTTCAAGGAGCGCGTTATTAAAACATTCGCAAAACTTCCTCCGCTAAAAAAGAAAAGAAAAAAAAACGAGAAAATATGCGTGGTCAGCATTTCTAAAAACTCTTCCTTTTCTCTAAGACAGTTTCTGTTCGAATTTAGCTTGTAATTACGACAGAAAGCACATACAAGTTGTGTATTCTGTGCTGGTGTTTCTAATTTCTTCTAAACAGTTTCACTTTGTTTTCTGTTGTCTCCTTCCTCAGATATCTTTCAATGGTGAGAGGGCAGAGAGGCGTCTTTGTTTCGCTGTTTTTCGTGAAGGAGTGACTAAATGTCGTGCTATAAATTATTTATCAGTTTTATTCGTAATTTTCATTGATTCTAATCACGGCCAAGAGGTAAGGTAAGGTAAAGGTAATCCTGTCATGCCTTAGAGGCACATAGGGATATGGTGTTATTGCCCATATTTTCCTTGACCTGTCAGCACACTAGAGGGTGATATGGTCAGTATCACGCCTGGCCGCCTTTCCTTCCCCAACTCCAGAAGAAATCGGGTACCCATTTCTACAGCTGGCTGACTGGGGGTGCTCTCCGGCCGGATTCGAACCCCCGACCTTCGCCATGAGAGACCAGTGCACTAACCACTTCGCCACTCAGACACCCGGCCAAGAGGTGATATCCATAAAACTTTTATCCTGAATAGGAGGATCAGTCGAGTCAGTCATTTGCATGTCCCCTGTGGAACTTTGCCTCCCTAACAGCTCTCTTGTAGGCCTCTCGGATGTAAGCAAGATAGCCTGCTGCTGATGCATCCAATCGCAGATTATCAGCTATGTCTTGCAGCCATCTTCGCCTTGGTCTTCCTCTCTTTCTTTTTCCCATTATGTACCCTTTGAAGACTGTCTTCTCTACGTTCTCGTGATGTTTAATGTGTCCAAAATATTTAAGTTTTCTCTGTTTAATCCTCTTTACTAGGAATAAGAGGATTACAACTTTTTTATCAAGTGCAAAGGGAAAAACTTTGTTCCTGCTGTGGAAAGCCAGCGTGTTATTTTAAGAAATAATAATAAAATAATGCAGAGCAACATATTGCAAGGAATCATAAAAAAAAAAATTGGACAGCGAATTTCAGGTAAGGTCTGAAATAAGAAGACAGAAACTGAAGACTGCTAAAGCAAAATTAGCTTACAGTAGTATGTACTCGTATTTTCAATGACTGGTTTTTCTTGCTCTTTTGTGCTAAACATTAAGCTTTCCCTTACATTAAGCTTTCCCTTACATTAAGCTTTCCCTTACATTAAGCTTTCCCTTACATTAAGCTTTCCCTTACATTAAGCTTTCCCTAAATTTCTTTCCTATCACTCAACTACTCACCCAGATCTTTGTTTGCAAGAATACTAAAGTTTTAACGTGACATGGCAGTAGTTACGTGTATTGTAAGTTACATAAAATCATCTTCTACTCCTCGTAGACTGTTCAGGGCTTTCCTTGTAATGGAAACGTGTCGAGTGACTGCGAGCGACTGCTGGCGAGAGGTATGGCGCCATAGGTTAGAGAGAGAGAGAGAGAGAGTCAGGATGATCATAGGAATTTTGTGTCGGTTAGACAAGCTGAGGCCAGACCTGTGATATAAGGGATTTATTAACGAATTTTCGAGAAGGTTAGGTGCTGAAGGTTGTTAAGCAAAATACGATTGACCAACTTGAGACTCAGATCAGCGGGAAGACGCCTGCAGTAAGTGTTAGTTGGAACAAAGATGGCGACAGGCAGTACAAGATAGAACGAGTCTCAGTGAACAGTCAGTCTTTTAGTCGGGAGTTTTAGTTTAACACAGAAGGCCTGCATGATAAACATTTTGGTTTAGTTACTACTGAAGGGAAAATGGAGAGCTATAAAGAGCACTGAACTAAACAGCTTATTTAAATCCCAACGAATTATAAATGTCTCGAAATTGAACAGACTACGCTGGCTTGGGCATGTAGAAAGAATGGAAGAGAACAGACAAACGAATATGATGTATGCACAAAGATGAGGGAAACAAGATCAAGGGTTATTATACCAAGACAGATGGAAAGACAACATAGAAGAGGATATAAAAGAAAACGATGTCACCAAGAGAGGATTAGGAACAGAGAAGAATGGAGGCGAACTTTATCTACAGCAATAAGCCTTAATGTCTCGGAAAGCTGAAGACGAAGGAGAAGAAAAAGACTGTTGAAGGGAATCAAGATTATTTGCAGCGTGAGTTGTTTGGGCTGATTAGTAGAATCTGTGAAGATTGAGGGAGATAAGAGAGCGTGTTCATTTAAATGTTTTGTGTTCGATACCGGAGTGAATTAAACCGATTGAAATTTGACTGAAGAGTATCAAACTGCATGTGTATACCCTGCTGAGAACCTCTCTACATGTGTATACCCTGCTGAGAACCTCTCTACATGTGTATACCCTGCTGAGAACCTCTCTACATGTGCATACCCTGCTGAGAACCTCCCTATATGTGTATACCCTGCTGAGAACCTCCCTATATGTGTATACCCTGCTGAGAACCTCCCTATATGTGTATACCCTGCTGAGAACCTCCTTACATGTGTATACCCTGCTGAGAACCTCCTTACATGTGTATACCCTGCTGAGAGCCTCCCTACATACTGCGCATATGAGATGCGGAAATGGGGATGTAGCTATTTATGCAGATTTGTGGTGACCTTGTAAGAGAAAAAAAAACATTGGGACGCTTCTGCAATCTGTGTTCATGGAGTTTCTTAAATCAGTTCCGGAGCATTATTACGAGGAGCTTGATCTAATCTGCTCCTTCTTTTCTGACGTCACCTCCAAATTAATTCTATTGTGCTATCTTGTCTGACGTCACCTCCAAATTAATTAGCTTGTGCTATCTTGTCTGATATCACCTACAAATTAATTAGATTGTGCTCTCTTGTCTGACGACACCTCCAAATTAATTAGATTGGGCTATCTTTTCTGACGTCACCTCCAAATTAATTAGATTGTGCTATCTTTTCTGACGTCACCTCCAAATTAATTAGATTGTGCTATCTTGTCTGATATTACTTCCAATTTAATTAGCTTGTGCTCTCTTGTCTGACATCACCTCCAAATTAATTCGATTGTGCTCTCTTGTCTGACATCGCCTCCAAATTAATTAGACTGTGCTATCTTGTCTGATATCACATCCAAATTAATTAGCTTGTGCTCTCTTGTCTGACGTCACATTCAAAATAATTAGCTTGTGCTCTCTTGTCTGACATCACCTCCAAATTAATTAGATTGTGCTCTCTTGTATGATATCACCTCCAAATTAATTAGATTGTGCTCTCTTGTATGATAAAAGGTAAAGGTGACCCTGTCATGCCTTGGAGGCACATAAGGGATATGGTGTTAGTGCCCATATTTTCCTTGACCTGTCAGCACACTAGAGGGTGATATGGTCAGTATCACGCCTGGCTGCCTTTCCTTCCCCAACTCCAGAAGAAGTCGGGTACCCATTTCTACAGCTGGGTGACTGGGGTGCCGCCGGCCGGATTCGAACCCCCGACCTTCGCCATGAGAGACCAGTGCACTAACCACTTCGCCACTCAGACACCCCTCTTGTATGATATCACCTACAAATTAATTAGATTATGCTCTCTTGTATAATATCACCTCCAAATTAATTAGATTGTGCTCTCTTGTCTGATATCACCTCCAAATTATCAGGAATGCTAACCGTGACAAATGCGCTCTGAGTAAATTAAAACTACGGATGTCATATTTCAGAAGGAGTTCCCTTACCACACTGGCCATGTGTCAGATCTGTCGCGGGAGCAACCAGCGGTGGAGTTTATCATCTTTTTTTTTTCCCTTCTTTCGTCAAGTGCCCTGAGTTTGGTACCAGATTTAGTCAGTTTTCTATCCTTGAAACAAGAATGCTCTTAATACTTCATGCCCTGAAGATGCTGTCCGTTTTTTTTAAAATCAGCGACCCATAACTGACATGCCGACGTCAGGGTTGGCGAACCATACCTGGCCAAGACCCTGTCTCACCTCTCCGTTTGTACCGCCAGTAAATAGCCCTAGTCTGGCTAACGAGACAGGGATAATTATAGTCCCCATGGTGGGTGGAGTCTGCTAAAGAAGTACTGCACGGCCCCCCCTCGATATGTAGCTGCATCCAGGGACTAAGAAAATAGCCGCCATAACCCGCTCTCACGCCGACATGATCCTCTTTTCTCAACATCTCCACAGCGTGGACTGCAAAGAACACTAGCTCACAGTTCTCGGGAGATAGAAGACACAACATCGGGTAATCCATTCACTTCTGTTCGTGTCTGAAACCTAGGACATCACTGCGTAAAATCTTCGAAGGCTCTTACATCACCTCTAGGAATTTCTTGACTTTGGTGGGCAGCAGTAAATATTCTTCAATTTAAGGTTTTGCTCTGTAAATATTTTCATGTTTTGATTTGACATGTGAGATCATGTTCTTACCAATGAACATCATCAAAAAAAAAAAAAAAACAATAACAACAAACATGTGTCTGACAACTCATGTCCAGGTGATGACACACTAAGAGTATCCTGTCCCAGCTACACATCATACTTTTCAATCTGCAGCTAACATCATCATTGTCCGTCACTCCGTCGGGAGTATAGACCACGGAGAAAGTCTCTCCAGTCATCCGTGTTCTTGGATCTGTTCTTTACTTCCCTCCATGTGTATCTCTTGTCTCTGTTCTTTACTTCCCCTCCATGTGTATCTCTTGTCTCTGTTCTTTACTTTCCTCCATGTGTATCTCTTGTCTCTGTTCTATACTTCCCCTCCATGTGTATCTCTTGTCTCTGGGCACTTTCATAATTTCAAGTAATTCTAAAGCCTTTCCGATTTTTTTTAACCTCCACGTGGATTATATGTCAGTGTCTGCCTTGTTATGCCAGTATCTGGTTGTCTGCTTTGTTATGTCAGTGTCTGGTTGTCTGCCTTGTTATGTCAGTGTCTGGTTGTCTGCCTTGTTATGTCAGTGTCTGGTTGTCTGCCTTGTTATGTCAGTGTCTGGTTGTCTGCCTTGTTATGTCAGTGTCTGGTTGTCTGCCTTGTTATGTCAGTGTCTGATTGCTGCCTTGTTATGTCAGTGTCTGCTAGTCTGCCTTATTATACCACTGTCTGGTTGTCTGCCTTGTTATGTCAGTGTCTGATTTCCTTTGTACGTGGCCACTCCACCTCCATTTTCTGGATATGATCTGTAGGTTTACAGAACCTTGTCTTGCTCTTTCCCAGACCCCCTCGTCCCTGGTCTTGTCCTGCTCTTCAGAGACCCCCTCATCCCTGGTCTTGTCCTTCTCTTTCCCAGACCCCCTCATCCCTGGTCTTGTCCTGCTCTTTCAGAGACCCCCTCATCCCTGGTCTTGTCCTGCTCTTTCAGAGACCCCCTCGTCCCTGGTCTTATCCTGCTCTTTCAGAGACCCCCTCATCCCTGGTCTTATCCTGCTCTTTCAGAGACCCCCTCATCCCTGGTCTTGTCCTTCTCTTTCCCAGACCCCCTCATCCCTGGTCTTGTCCTGCTCTTTCAGAGACCCCCTCGTCCCTGGTCTTGTCCTGCTCTTTCAGAGACCCCCTCGTCCCTGGTCTTATCCTGCTCTTTCCCAGACCCCTTCGTCAGTGGTCTTGTCCTGCTCTTTCAGAGACCCCCTCGTCCCTGGTCTTATCCTGCTCTTTCCCAGACCCCTTCGTCCCTGGTCTTGTCCTGCTCTTTCAGAGACCCCCTCGTCCCTGGTCTTGTCCTGCTCTTTCAGAGACCCCCTCGTCCCTGGTCTTGTCCTTCTCTTTCAGAGACCCCCTCGTCCCTGGTCTTGTCCTACTCTTTCAGAGACCCCTTCGTCCCTGGTCTTGTCCTTCTCTTTCAGAGACCCCCTCGTCCCTGGTCTTGTCCTACTCTTTCAGAGACCCCCTAGTTCCTGGTCTTATCCTACTCTTTCAGAGACCCCTTCGTCCCTGGTCTTGTCTTGCTCTTTCCCAGACCCCCTAGTTCCTGGTCTTATCCTGCCATTTGATGTTTAGACGTGGCTAACAATGCGGTACCGCATTTCACATTAATTATGGAACTATAGCGTACTATTAACATAGTAGTAACGCACAATAATTAGTGTATACGTATGTACGTAGCGTTGTGCTCATTAAGTAATAAAGCTGTTCCTAATTTTTTTCCTAGTTTATACATTTTATTAACATAATACAATTGTGCAAAACGTTATTGTTAATATGGTGTAAAGAATATTAACATCACCATTACTTTTCTGTGCACGTTACGTGATAATTATTATTGTGAAGTAAAACTGCTGTCCTGTATTATTCATTTTTGTTTTTCATGCGAGACAAGGACGTACATTTATTTATGTTCGTATGGCGGTCGCGAATGGAGATTACGTCGGTGGCAATGGAATGGTTAGTTGCTCATGATGTGGTTATTGGTGTCATTGTGACGGATTCACAGAGTATGCTTGGTAAGACTGAGAAGAAATTGCTTCAAAAAGAATGAGTTCATCTGTTAAGCCAATCAGCTGTGACAAGCCTAACGTGGCTTTACTGTCCAGGGCACGCCAGAGTACGTGGCACTGATGTGGCAGAGAGACTTGCTGGACAGGCTAAAATAAATGGCAGGCTGAGAATTGACAAAGCGAACATTACTAAAGCCACATTGGAAATACTACGGGAAAATGAAGAGCGAGAATGGACGAACAATGTAGCCTTGAGGAGACTGCTGGAGCTAGGACAAATTCAAGATGCCGGCAGGAAATCCAAACTGCGAAAACGCATCGTAAACAACCAACATTTGACAGGAACTATTAGCAAACATACTCTTGGATGAATGCTGCGGCATGCGGCGGAGCATATATGGGGATGTTCTGAATGCAATGAAGCCGGAGTCTGATTTTTGAACTTAGAACTTTGGCCCCCGCGTGTACATTGTCATGGATTATATGTGCGTTGAGTCGCCTACATGTTGGACACCACTGCATTAAAGGATTCACGGTGCAGTACCATATGTATATATATATAAACATAATAGCTAACAATGGACCTATGAAATTATGATATATAACAACGGGGAATTTCAAACCGCAGCAAAAATACGATTGTGATATGTTCAAATTCCAGATATGTAAAACAGCAATGATAGGTGCCGCTTCGATGGTCGCAAAGATCAAAGCTTCCACACAGAATTCTACATTGACCACCTGAAAAATTAACTATGAGAAGGTCGACATTAACAATAAAAAAAATTTCATAATTAATCATGAATATTACGCAAAGCCACACACAAAATTTAAACCGTCCAAAATGGCGTTCGAACGGTGTAAGGGAGATAACAGTTAAAATATGAAAACTCCCTCAGAGGTTGCAGAGTTCTTCGAGAAGTGAGATAACTTCTCATTTTCATGATATTCCCAAAGGGCTACAACAGTGAATAATAATAATAATAATAATGTCTTGGTAATAAGAATTCTCTTTTAAAGCCACACGCTCTGAACTAAATCTTAGCTGTAGAGAGGGTTCAAAAACTGAGAAAGAAAATTGTGAAAGTTCTCAGAGCCAAGGGATAAAACATGGAGGGAAGTAGAGAACTAATCCAAGAACAGGGATAACTGCTGAAACTTTATCCATGGCCTGCACTCCAAAGAGAGTGATGGGCAGTGGCGATGGCGATGACGATTATACAAACTGGGATATCTCGGCGTGTTATTCTGGACAAGCTACCTTAAGTGTGTCATCATCATGTGTATGTGAGCTTGTCAGGCAAGCAAGATGTGTTTTTGTTTTTGATGATGTTCATTTGACGATAGCTGGACAAAAGTATTTCTCAGACGACAGCGCTGAGTGTTTGTGGTGATCAACTTTTTCAGAGACATTTCCCCATCAACAATCAAGAAAAGGGCCCATTGAGAAAGAGTGTTCGTGTGTGCGAAAAATAATTTTAAACGATGGTTGGAATCAAGATACATAGACTGTAATGCCGCATGTTTTGGGACATTACGGTAGCGTTATTAAAGAACATATTTTCTTTGTTTTCGTTAATTGTATTTTGAGTAAACAGTTTTCGCTGAGGAAGTTTCAGTCATCAGGAAGATAAATAGTAATATATAACATGAGTGGGGGTGGGGGGGGGGATGTAATAATCTGTGTTCATCCATTTACTTTTCATTGTGTTTTTTAATCTGTTGTTTGTCTGGCAACAACAAGAATCATCTTCTTCTTCTGCGTTCAAGGTTGTTGGTCACATCAGATCCTGATCCCTGTCGACACGGCAAAGCCCGCAGTCCTCTCCAGATCCTGATAGGAGCCCCAAAGCTTTTTGCTCCAAGCTTGGGTTCACTGGCCATGTCTCACGCCTCAAGTCTTCGTGGTTTGGGCGCTCTTGACGGCAAGAATGAATACTGGGAAGTTTGTTTCTTTTTCCTAATCTTTTCTGATGCTTGTTGTGGTCTTGCTTGAGCGGAAAGGATCAAGGTGGTTTTACATTTGTTCCAAGTTTATTGATGACTAAAAGTTTAAATTTCAATTTCTTTGATTTGTTTTGTTTAAGCTTTTTTCTTCCTTATTTTTCTCTTATTGTTTGCCATATATTTTTATTTCAAGTTAACATTTGTAAAATATCAATGAATAAAATTAATAAAAAAAAAAACTATTAGCCTGCTGCTCCCACCATCCGTTAAATCAATGATATTTTCGTCACAGCGTTTTCTGCGTCTAATATGTACACTTATTACACATGTACAAGATTTGCCACTGCAAACACAATATTCTTTTTCTATGAATTATCATAGTTCTCCTTTATTCTCAGTCATATCATGTTCATTTCAAAAAAACAAAACAAACAAACAAAAAATAAAGGAAAATGAAGTTCATTTATAAAAAAAACCATTTTCTTTGCTATGGCCCGTGACGAAGTTTAAAACATAGGACGTGGCCTTCATTTTGATAAGCTTGGGGATCCCTGATCTAATCCGAGGTAGGCTGTATATACAATTCATACGTGCCCCTACCACGAAGCGAGTGCGCATTATCTGCCCCGTGTCCTTATATTTCAGGGTTTCTCAGCCAGGGTTTCACAAAACCCTAGGACTTCGTGAGAAGTCTCTCTCGGTACTCCCCGAGGGATCATCATCATCATCATCATCATCATCATGTGCCGTGCCGACTGGCGTTGGCTATTATGCTTCTCCAGAGTACGCGATCCTTCATGCATGCCATCAGCTCAGTTGGTGATCTCCTCTCACACCATCCCGTCAGACTGTCCAGTATCATTTCTCTTGGTCTTCCTCTTGATCTTCTGCCTTCTATTTTTCCTGTTGTTATAATATTTTCAATGCCCCCTCTTCTCATTGCATGTCCTATGAAAGTACATTGTCTCTCTCTTATCTTTTTGACAAGGTTTTTTGTCTCTCCAGCTCTTCTCATACATTCTTCATTAGTTATTTTTGCTGTCCAGGGGATTCGCAACATTCTTCTAATAAACCACATTTCTGCTGCTTCCAATGATTTTTGTGCAGACTTGCCTATTGTCCATGATTCACTTCCATATAACAAGATAGGTTCAATATAGCATTTTAGTACTCGTTTTCTAACATTCATTGATAAAGATGTGTTAGCTAATATGTTTCTCATTCTCTGAAATGCAGTCTTTGCTTGGCCTATTCTGTTCCTAATTTCTGTTCTGCATTTCCCATGATTTATATAAATATAAATGACTTATAAGCACATCCACTTTACAAAACAGCACATTTTCTTATCAAAATAACAGCGAAAAGAATCATTACTGGATAATTACATTTATAATTACCTGGTATCGCCAACGTACTTTTAACTGTATATCTGATCATGTTTACTTTTAAGTTGATTTGAGATGACAAAATTATGTTAGCAAGTTACAACGCTGAGACAGACTGCCCAATGTTTCAACGCCATAAATTAACCATGCATGCCATTTATAGTCATTATAGTCTTTATCTAGAGATGAATTCCGGTTCAGCAATATCCCTTCTATCCACTCTTCTGTAACAGAAAATCATATATCCCTTCTATCCACTCTTCTGTAACAGAAAATCATATATCCCTTCTATCCACTCTTCTGTAACAGAAAATCATATATCCCTTCTATCCACTCTTCTGTAACAGAAAATCATATATCCCTTCTATCCACTCTTCTGTAACAGAAAATCAAATATCCTTTCTATCCACTCTTCTGTAACAGAAAATCAATCTTCCATATCAAATACTCTTTTCTTCACATGCACAGTGATAGTAATCAATTTTCCCATATGTGTGAGAGAGAGAGAGAGTGAGACAGAGAGAGACCGAGAGAGAGACAGAGAGTGACAGAGAGAGACAGAGAGAGAGTGACAGAGAGAGACAGAGAGAGTGACAGAGAGAGACCGAGAGAGAGACAGAGAGTGACAGAGAGGGACAGAGGGAGACAGGGAGTGACAGACAGAGACAGAGTGACAGAGAATGACAGAGAGAGACAGAGAGATGGTGACAGAGAGAGACAGAGAGATGGTGACAGAGAGAGACAGAGAGTGACAGAGAGACAGACAGTGAGAGACAGAGAGAGAGACACTCAGACAAACAGAGAGTGACAGAAAGGGATCAGATAGAGAGAGAGACAGAGAGAGACAGAAAGAGAAACAGAAAGAAACAGAGAAAGAGACAGACAGAGAGAGAGACAGATAGATAGAGACAGACAGAGAGAGATAGAGAGTGATAGCGAGAGGGACAGAGAGTGACAGAGAGAGACAGTGACAGAGAGAGACAGAGAGAGAAAGAGAGTGACAGATAGAGACAGTTAGTGACAGAGAGAGACAGAGAGTGACAGATAGAGACAGATAGTGACAGGGAGAGACAGATAGAGACACACAGAGAGACACACAGAGAGAGTCACAGAGAGAAAGACAGAGAGAGATTGATAGAGAGAGACAGAGAGAGTGACAGAGAGATAGTGACAGAGAGAGATAGAGAGACAGAGACAGAGAGAGAGCGACAGAGAGAGATAGAGAGAGACAGAGAGAAATGGAGAGAGACAGACAGAGGGAGACAGAGAATGGCAGAGAGATAGTGACAGAGAGAGATAGAGACAGAGAGACACAGAGAGAGAGCGACAGAGAGAGATAGAGAGAGACAGAGAGAAATGGAGAGAGACAGACAGAGGGAGACAGAGAGTGACAGAGAGACAGAGAAACAGATACAGAGAGAGTGACAGAGAAAGAGAGACAGAGAGAGAGAGTGACGGAGAGAGACAGAAAGACAGAGACAGAGAGAGACACAGTGAGAGACAGAGAGAATAGAGAGAGACAGAAAGAGAAACAGAGAGAGACAGATAGAGAGACAGAGAGAGACACAGATAGAGACACAGATAGAGACACGGAGAGAGACACAGAGAGACACAGAGAGAAACAGACAGAGAGAGAGAGGCACAAAGAGAGAGAGAGAGAATTGTTTGAAAAATTAGATAAACAATGAAACATATTTTAGAAAACAATGTCAAGCTTCGTTTCTTCCCCCCATCGAAAGTAACACCGCGTGAACAACGATGTAGTTGTAAGAGTTCATTGAACCGGACACGTCGAAGCTTGCGCACAATAAAATGAAACAGCACACTGTGCGTGACTGGCCTTCACAAACAAGTGCACAAAACACTTTGAGATGTGAGGGAAAAAAAGAAAAGAGAGAAAAAAAAGCAGAAGAGAAAAACCTAAGGCCCCCTAATTCGTTGGGGGGGGGGGGGGGGGGGGAATTCTGTCCTATATCATTTTTTAACCGTGGTTGTGAGAGGAAAGATCTAGTATCTGCAAACAATTATCGACAAAGACCCGACTTTAACAGCCTGTCCACAATACCTTGTAGCAGGCTATGTCGTTATCTTGTTGCTGAACAAGATAAGAGTTATTTAAACTGCTGCAGTGGAGCATGAAAGAAGTCTAATAGGACAGCTTACTGACTGGGTGCGGTCTCATATTCTTTTGGATATCTTGAGGCAAGATGAAATTCATGACAGTCTTCTATCATCCATCAGCGCTATCACTATCATGAAGCAGACAGGCTGTTTTCTCAATGTTCTCTTGGTCCTTGCCCTTTTCTTTTCTCATTTATCAATTACCTTTTAGTTAATTTAGAACAAGACAGATGACTGAACAACAACCTGTCTCATGGGTGATCAGGAAAAGGAGATGGACATTTGTTGGTCACGTGATGAGAAGAAATGATCAGAGAATCCCAAAACAAGCTATCAAGTAGAACACAACAGGCCAAAGAAAATGAGACAGACCGCGTGAAACTCTGAAGATGACATTGTTAAGAGAGGCCAAATTAACAGGCATAAAATCCTTTGTTGAGGTTGAAAGACTCGCCGAAGACAGGAAAAATTGGTGAACTACTTTGAGAGCCCTATGTGACGTTTAACGGCACGGGAAGGATATAAGATATATTTGTTACTTCCCTTCGACCAGAAAGTGGTTTGTGTTGCTGAACCGTGCGACAGATTGTTGCTCCCTGAAACTCCGAGTAGGATGTTCGTTGTATCCGATGCTATGAAGGTGTCGAAGCTATGCGGTGTTGAAGCTATAAAGATGTTGAAGCTACGAAGGTGTTGAAGCTACGAAGGTGTCGAAACTATAAAGGTGTTGAAGCTTTGAACGTGTTGAAGCTAAGAATGTGTTGAAGCTATGAAGGTACTGAAGCTATGAAGGTACTGAAGCTATGAAGGTGTTGAAGCTATGAAGGTGTTGAAGCTATGAAGGTACTGAAGCTATGAAGGTACTGAAGCTATGAAGGTGTTGAAGCTATGAAGGTACTGAAGCTATGAAGGTACTGAAGCTATGAATGTGTTGAAGCTAAGAATGTGTTGAAGCTATGAAGGTACTGAAGCTATGAAGGTGTTGAAGCTACGAAGGTGTTGAAGCTATGAAGGCGTTAAATCTTTCACGGAGCAGGGCTACAAAACGAGGGGATTTGTCGAAAATTCTTTGTCAGACTCCACTACCATGAGGGACTATCGCAGTTCATGCCCCGTTAACCAGGCTGGGCCTGTAGCTAGGGAGAGGGAGGGGGCAGCATCAGAAAGATGGGGCAGAGTCTTCGTGATTATTCGCCGACTCTGGGGACAGGGTTTTGGCGACGATTCATGACGCAGGCATGTCATCGATGGGTCGCAGACCAACAAACCAGAGAATGCCTCCACCCCGACAGTGTGACAAATAAAACTATATAGACAGATAAAGTAGACGCTGTCATTTCTTTTACATAACAAAACTTCAGCTAAAAAATACACAAAAAAAAAAAACAAAAAAAATTCAGACAGAAAATAAGACAAGGTAGAGAACAAAGTTTCTGACAGGCACATTTCGTCACTTTCAGACAAGAACCCCAAAAAAATAATAATAATAGCTCTTTTGTTTTTTTTTAACATGTGAAAACATTTCGTCTGTCATACGTAACTTCCTTAAAAATCATAAAAAAATAATTTTACCCTGTGGCAGAATGAATAATTAGCACAAGCTTTTCAACAGTTTCTGGGATGTTAAATTTTTTTTAAAAAAAGTAACTATCTGCCCTGGGTAGCCAGAGACTCAAAAGACTGGCCAAAGAAAGAGGGCAGATAAATAAAAACTGGCCAAGAAGGAGGGAAGATAAATACAAACAAGCTAAAGAAAGAGGGGGAAATAAATACAAACTGGCCAAAGAAAGAAGGAATATAAATACAAACTTACTAATGAAAAAAGGGAGATAAATACAATCTTACTCAGGAAAAAGAATCTGTGGAGAGGAACAGACAGAACTACAAAAATAAGATTTTTAAGGGCATGCATCTTTCCCATCGCAACATATGCCTGTGAGACCTGAACACTTAACAAAACATCTGAGAAACACATAAATGCTTTTGAATGTAAATGCTACAGAAGAGTTCTTCAAATATTATAGACACAAAAAAAGAGCAAATATATTCATACTACAAGAACTTAATATTGAAGAAGGCTGGCTTGTAAAGAGGATTAAACAGAGAAAACTTTCATATTTTGGACACATTAAACGTCATGATAATATAGAGAAAACCGCCTTGGAAGGGTATATAATGGGAAAAAGAAAGAGAGGAAGACCAAGGCAAAGATTGCTGCAAGACATCGTTGACGATCTACAAATGGATGCATCAGCAGCAGGCCATCTTTCTCACAACCGAGAGGCCTACATGAGTGCTGTTAGGGAGGCAAAGTTCCACACGGGATATGCAAATGAATGAATGAATGATGAATAAATACTAAAGAAAGAGGATAGGTAAATACAAACTGGCCCAAGAAAGAGGAGAGAGATACAAATTGGCCCAAAAAAAGAGGGGAGATATATACAAACTGACCAAGTACAGATTATGAGATAAATACAAACTAAGTATAAGTCAGTAATTGTTATTTGAGAGGATACAGTATAATAATAATAATAATAATAATAATAATAATAATAATAATAATAACATTAACAATAACAATGTCGCGAAGAAGATCTGGCCAACTGCAGACGTTTAGTTATAAATTGACGAAAACAATAAATGATTAACAAATGTTACAGCTTCAACATCCTTCCCGTGCCATCAAAACGACAGCACTTCTCGGCCTTTCGGCTAAGATCAAAGTGTAGTTCTGCGCTGTGTAGTATCTACACTTTGATCGTTTATTTTGGAACAAACGAGATGCTCGAGACATGACCTGCACATTGAATGCCGGAGGTATGGTTCATATCTCGTTACGCGTGGACCCGGTTTGCAGTACCACCGGGTCACAGCCTGTCGTTTTCGTCTTTAAAAAAAATGTTACAACTCAAAAGAGTAACTAGATTTCTTGAATTTAGACAAACTGTCTACTTGCTAAAATAGATAATCTTGTTCTTGTTCTGTCATTTCAATCACTCAAATGCTGTGCCGAATGGCGTAGGCGATCATTTCTCTCAACAGTTCCCTGTCTTTAGACTTGATTACGAGATCCACCAGTGACTTTCTTCCTAGCCACACTGACAAGCTATCCAGTAACTTCTCTCTTTGTCTTCCTCTGTCTCGTCTTTCCTCAACTTTTCCAGTTGCCATAATATGTTAGAATTTTCCTCTTCTCAGAAAAGGTCCTACAAATCTCGCTTGTCTGCCTCTGATCTTTGTTGTAATTTGCCTTTTACCTCCAGCCTCTCTTAAGACTTCTTCGTTGGTTTTCTTGGCTGTCCATGGTACCTTAAACATCTTGCTTATGAACCACACTTCCATGGCCTCCATTTCTCGCTGTACTCTCTTATTCATGGACCATGCTTCACATTCGTGAAACAAAATTGGCTCGATGTAACATTTAACTACTCGGAATCTTGTTTCCATTGATATGGATCTGTTGCACAAGATGTTTCTCATTTTCTGGAATGCTGACTTGGCCTGAGCACGTCTGCTTTTTATTTCATTGTGACATTTCCAGTCAGCTGTTATAATCGTTACTAAGTACTTGAATCTATCAACTTGTTTCAGATTTGTGCCATCGATGGTAATGCTACATTTTGGTGGTATTCTTTTCTTTAAGATAACCGTTACTTCAGTCTTCTTCTTATTCAGGCTGAGACCTTTATTTTTACTTTCACGAACCACGATGTCCAGAAGAGCCTGTAGCTCCCCTTCACTTTTAGCAATCAGGACTGTGTCGTCTGCATATCTTAAGTTGTTAAGGTTGTACCCGCCAACTGATATTCTTGGCAAGCTCTCTATATTCCTCATTATGCTTTCGCTGTACAAGGAGAAGAGGTCAAGAGAGGGTCATTTACCTTTATCAAATTTAACACTAAGGAGGACAAGGTTGGACGTGGCTTTGACCTCTTGGACCTTATAATCAAATGTATATAAAACAAAGAAATTCAACACCAGAAAGTAGACAGAACACACGACAGTGATGGTGTAGTATGTAGAAAAATATGTTCATGTCATAATCCAATATGTACATAACAGACCGCACGTTTTCACAGCAGGTAAGTGCAAATAAGAACGTTAGCTCGGCCTAAACTACAGGAAAGGATGAAAATATTTTTAGAGATAAGAGAACTTTAATGTGTTAAGTCGCCGCTGAAAGGTAAAGTGATTTTAATTTGTGAACCAGTCAATCAGTTAGTCAGTCAGTTAGTTAATCAGGTATTCAATTAACTAATCACGACTAGTCAGTCAATCAGTCAGTTAGTTAGTTAGCTAGCTAGCTAGCTAGTCAGTTTATTAGTCAGTCAGTTAGTTAATCAGTTAGTGAATTAGTTCGTTTGTCAGTCCTTTAGTTAGTTAGTTAGTTAGTTAGTTAGTTAGTTAGTTAGTTAGTTAGTTAGTTAGTTAGATAGTTAGTTAGTTAGTTAGTTAGTTAGTTAGTTTGTTTGGTTGTTTGTTTGTTTGTTTGTCAGTCAATTAAGCAGCCAGTCAGTCAGTGAGTTAGTCAATTAACTAGTTAGTCAGTCAGTTAACCCTTTCACTAGCAGTGGGGCAATGCGTCCCATTGATATTTTGAAAAATACCGGAGGCATTTTTATATATTATATTACATTTTAGATAATTTCTTCAGCTGATTTCCATACATTAACATTTGAAACAGGGATTAATTCAATGTTGTTCCAGTTTACTTACGTTTTTAGTATTGCAATTATCTTTTTAAAATAAGATTTTTAAGGGCATGCATTTTTTCCAATCGCAACATATGCCTGTGAAACCTGGACACTTAACAAAACAGCTGAGAAACACATAAATGCTTTTGAATGTAAATGCTACAGAAGAGTTCTTCAAATATCATGGACACAAACAAAAAAAAAACAAATATATCCATACTACAAGAACTTAATATTGAAGAAGGCTGGCTAGTAAAGAGGATTAAACAGAGAAAACTTAAATATTTTGGACACATTAAACGTCATGATAATCTAGAGAAGAGCGTCTTGGAAGGGTAGATAATGGGGAAAAGAAAGAGAGGAAGGCCAAAGCGAAGATGGCTGCAAGACATCGTTGATGATCTGCAAATGGATGCAACAGCAGCAGGCCATCTTGCTCACAACCGAGAGGTCTACATGAGTGCTGTTAGGGAGGCAAAGTTCCACAAGGGACATGCAAATGAATGAATGAATGAACATCTTCTCTAACATTCCTCATTATATTTGTAGTGTACAAGTTAAATAAGTAAGGCGACGATATGCGCTCTTGACGGACCCCTTGTTTTATGTCAAACTAGAGTTGTTGTTTCACCATTTATTCTTGTGAATTCACCATTTATGTATTTGTTTCACCATTTTTTCTTGTGAATTTATTCTTGTGAATAAATGAAGTGCCTGAACACTTCCAGGAAATACTTAATCGACCACACCCAAAAGAATTGTTAAACCTTGAAACCGACTTACCAGCCCCACAACTAAATGTCAACCTAGATGAAATTACATTGCATGAAATGGAAGCAGCAGTGAATTTAACGGCTAACAACAAAGCTGCATGAGAAGATGAAATAACACCCGCAATATTAAAAGCTATCAACAGTGACAACATGAGACAACAACAGAGAATGTTTAATAAGATTTGGAAAGAAGAAAAGGTCCCTTCTAAATGGAAAAAAGGAATCATTGTTAAAATACCAACAACAACACACAAAAAACGGCAACCTTAGTGGCTGTAACAATTTGAGATGAGTAACTTTAATATCAGTTGTGTCAAAAGTATTTTGCAAGGTCATTTTGAATAGACTTAAAGATATAGTGGATACTGCAATGAGAGAAGAACAAGCAGGATTTCGAAAAGGGAGAAGCTGTCTTGATCAGATCTTTACTCTAAGAATAATACTTGAAGAACATATTGAAAAGCAGAAACCATTAATACTGAACTTCATAGACTTTAAAAAGGCATTTGATAGCATACACAGAGATACATTGTAGAGAATTTTAAGTCTATATGGAATACCATCTAAAATTGTCAACATCATTAAGGACCTCTACAATGGATATGTTTGTGCAGCCAAAACAGACGAAGGGATGAACGAATGGTTCCAGACTGAAACATGCACGAAACAAGGATGTATAATGTCTCTTTTGTTTTTTTTTTATTTACAATAGACTTCATAATGAAAACAAATGCTGCACAGGTAACATAGGTATTCACTGGATACATGGGACCCAACTAGAAGATTTTGATTTTGTTGATGACATAACTCTTATCAGTAATAATGTGAATTCCATGCAAGAAAAAAAACAAATAGCCTGGCTAGCAAAATAGGACTTGAAATTAACAAGGACAAAACAAAAATTATGAAACTTCCCATTAATCAAAATGGAAAAATACACGTAGAAGAGACAGATATTGAATAAATCAATTAATTTGCATATCATGGCAGCTACATAGACCAGGATAGTGACACCAGAAAGGAAGTTAAAATTAGAATTGCAAAAGAAGCATTAATCTTCAAGAATCTTGAGAACATATAGCATTCAAAGCCTATAGACACAAAAACCAAGTTAAGACTATTCAATTCAAATGTAATATCCACACTCATTTATGCATGCGAAAACTGGAAAACAACTAAAGAAATAGAAAAGAAATTAGACTATTCTGAAAACATATGCCTAAGGAAAATACTCGGCATCAAATGGAATGAATTCAAGAACGATGCAGAGATAAGACAGATGACTGAACAACAACCAGTCTCATGGACTCTTCAGGAAAAGGAGATGGACATATGCTGGTCACGTGATGAGAAGAAACGATCAGAGAATCCCAAAACAAGCTATCAATTGGAACACAACAGGCCAAAGAAAAAAAGGCAGACCACGTGAAACTCTAAAGATGACATTGTTAAGAGAGGCCAAATTAATAGTCATAAAAGCCCTTGATGAGGTTGAAAACCTCGCTGAAAACAGGAAAAATTGGCGAACTACCTTGCGAGCTGTATGTGACATTTAATGGCACGGGAAGGATATAAGATAAGAAGCCATTTGTGCATTAATACAACGAATGGCATGTTCCAGCAACACACTGGAACGACCTCTGTAGTTCTTCTGTTGGTACGGCCCTTAAACTCGACGTTACGGCCATTTGGGTGTCATCAGTATCATCAAAGAAGCGTCCTTTCAATGGTAACTTTAATTTTGGGAATAGAAAATAATCGCAGGGAGACAAATCTGGGGAACAGGGTGGATGGTTGAGAACACAATCTTGTTTTGGGGTCAAAAATTTCTATACAACTACCGCCCAGTCAGCCGGTATATTATCATGAAGAAAGAAAAAACTGCCAGGTGTTGAATACTCGGGTTGGACTCGGAGAATCCTTTTCAATAGGCGTTTCAAAATTAAATACACTTTGACAGTGACAGTCTGTCCCTCTGGAATAAATTCTTTATGAATAACTCCTTTGCTGTCGTGGAAGAACATCAACACTCTCTTTACTTTCGACTTTTGAAGACGAATTATTTTGCCTTTTGGCGATGATGATGATGACTTCCACTGAGCACTTTGGTGTTTAGTTGTGGGATCTTAGCGGAAAAGCCATGTTTCATCCTCTGCAACAAGCAAATTTAAGAAGTGTTTATTTCTGAGACACATTTTGATGATGTCGTTTGCGTACTCAGCACGCTGATGTTTTTGGTCATCAGACACCAAATGTGGTAGAAACCGGCAAGCAACTTTTTTCTTGCCCAAATCTTCCACTAAAATTTTACGATTGGTCTCTCGGTTAACACTAAATTCATCTGCCATCACCCTCACAGCCAAATAACAATCTTCTTATATCCGTTCTCTGACTTTTGCATGAGTTCCTCATTACGAACAGAAATTGGGCGTCCATGTCTAGTTGCATTTTTAATCGTTTCCACGCCACTTTTGAACAGTAAATACCACACGAAAATCTGTGCATGAGATAAACAATTATCCCCATAAACTTGTCGCATCAATTCAACTGTCTCGATGGCACTTTATCCGAGTTTTAAACAGAATTTAATATTAGCTTTTTGCTCCATGCTGATTGCTTGACAATGTACCTCTAACTAGGTCAACAAAATGGCGTCTTGTTTGTCGTCTGCTTATCGGGCGGCGATGAAAAGTTGCAAGATCATAGATGATCATAGATGAAGGTTGCCTCTTTGGATTCCATGCTTTGCTTCATAGATGGCATTTTTGTCATAATAAAATCAGTCTCAATACGTTAATTATCGGACCTTGTACATATCGCGGTGATATACGAGGGATGATTGATAAGTTCGTGACTTAAGGTACAACGGACTATTTGTGGACAATTTTTTGGATTATTTCTCTACATAATCCCCTTCCAAGTTTATGCACTTAGTCCAGCGATAATGGAGCATACGGATCCCTTCTTTGTAAAAGTCATCATTCTGTGCCAGTAGAAAGTGGTCTACAGCATTAATGACGTCACCATCTGAAGCAAATTTGCCACCATTTAGCTCCTTTTTTAGTTTGGTAAATAGGTAATATTCCGAGGGGGCCAAATCTGAGGAATAAGGAGGATGTTCAAGAAGATGGAAGCCACATTCATGAATGGCAGCCATTGCCACCGCCGACTTGTGAACTGGAGCATTGTCTTGCTGAAAGATGACTCCTCTCGTCAATTTCCCTCGACGCTATTCCTTCAGTTTGACCAGCAGTTGCTTCACAAGATTAGCGTAATAGGCTCCGGTGACCGTTCTGACCGTTTGAAAATAGTCTACCAATAGCACACCTTCGCAATCCCAAATAATGGAAGCCGTCACTTTGCCTGAAGACAGAACCACACTTGCTTTCTTTGGAGGTGGGGATCCATGATGTTTCCACTGCTTTGAATGTTCTTTGGTTTCTGACTGAAAATTTGAAAATGATGAACCCAAGTCTCATCCATAGTCACGAATTGCTGAAGAAACTTTTCAGGATCTGCAGAAAAATGGCCAAGATTGTCTCTTGGCATGTTGAGACGCTGTCGTCTGTGATCAGCTCCAAGAAGTTTCGGGACCCATCGAACAGAGACCTGTGTCATTTGAAGATCATTGTGAATAATGGCGTGAACACGTTCCTGGGAGATGGCCAACTCAGTAGCAATGTACCGCTCAGTTAGTCGTCGATCCTCCATTATTATGTCATGGATTCTGCCGGTGGTTTCATCTGTGGTTACTGTTCTTGAACTGAGCTGCCCATTTCTTCACTGTGCTGTGAGAAGGGACACTCTCCCCTAGAGTCTCTACCATATCCTCATGGATCTTCTTCGATGATAAGCCCTTGATGCAGAGGTAGCGAGTGACTGGTCGATGAGAAACGTTAACCATTTTCTCAATTTCTGCCACACTTTACCACTTCAGTAGCATGTAAAAAAAATTGATTGCAGTTAATTTCGTGAAACTTGGTGTTTTATCTTACATTAACCCGATCTACAAATGCAGCTAATATCAACTGTGCATGTCAAGTACTTGTACCTTATGCCGAGAACTTATCAATGAATCCTCGTAGCTTCGTCAGTTAATATACGTTAGTTAGCAGAATTATTCGGGCACTCTGTAGACAAACCCTTACTCCTTTACACAAGTCTAGAGCTTTAAAGTCTTGAAGTGCAAGTCTGGTGGATAGAAAGGGAGAGGGGAAGGAATGTATTTAAAAATACTAATAAAAGTGGAAAGAATGAATATTACTTAAGACAGGTTCAAAGGTTCAAAACCAGACTCCGGCTTCACTGCATTCAGAACAGCCCCTGAAACAGAATCACTGCGCCACTGAAGCAGGATTCCCCTTACAAGGAGACTACTGGATTGATTGAATCCTCTTGTGGAGTACAGTTTCAACTTATATAAGTTTCTTCTTGTTGCTGGTGTTCTAACCATCACCTAATTTTCTGTATTATACACTAAGAAAATACAACAAGACACCCAGGCTTTCCACTCCACAAAAGATAGTACGAATACAACAACTTGAACATAACTTGGCAGTCTTCCGACCAAAACAAACTGGTCAACAATGAGAATTTCCACAAAGCCGATTTGGTGTAGTTTATCATCAGACAACACTCATTTATTACAGAAATTCACAGCAACAAATGCCCGGCGTGAAATATCTACGCCACATGGGCAAGGAAAACCTTACAATGATTTATTCATACCAAAAACCATACTTACAGGCTTACCAAGGACTGCAGCCACACAGAAAAAACAAACTAAACTAATTCTGACAACAAGACTCGCTCTACCCCATTCTCGTTCGCCCAACACGTCCATCCAGTTCAACGATCACACATAGACTGCCTAACGACCGGCTTTTTCACACGGACCTTTCTAACGACTTCTTTGCACACGTACTTTCCTAATGACGTAGTCTACGCAACACAATTATTAGCAATACACAAAAACTCTCTGAACAGAATGGCTATTCTGTTACACCCCATATATGCTCCTCCGCATGCCGCAGCGTCCATCCAAGAGTATGTTTACTAATAGTTCCTGTCAAATGTTGGTTGTTTACTATGCGTTTTCTACCACACAGATCAGATTTCCTGCCAGCATCTTGAACTTGTCCTAGCTCCAGCAGTCTCTCCACAACTACATTGTTCTTGCATTCCCGCTCTTCATTCTTCCGCGGTCTTTCCAATGTTGCTTCAGCAGTGTCACCCTTGTCCATTCTATGTTTGCTTATGAGCTGTAGGCGAAGTGAAAGGAAGTGTAATGAAGGAAAGTGATTTTTATGTATAACACGACGAAGAAGATTTTACTACAGGGTTAGCTAAGATATACAGAGACTTGGCATTTTAGAATTAAAATTGTATTATATTTAAGGTTCAAAGAGCCGGATAAGTACCAGGTACAAAGCACGGCCGTGACTACAGCACTCGGGTCTCGCGTAGTTAACGAGGTTGGGGGAAAACAGGTTTTTAACTTTGCAATGTCCTGTATTCTCTCTCTCTTTCTCTCTCTCTCTCTCTCTCTCTCTCTCTCTCTCTCTCTGTCAACTTTGTCAACATCTGTTTGATATGGACTATATGCATTCTTAAGCATAGTCTAAATTAGTTTAAAGCATGGCTAGATTGTTGTAATTTTTTTCTTTCTTAATACTGCTTTTCCATAAATTTGTTTGTTTTGAATGAATGTAAGACTGCAAGTTTATTTAATATTGTCGCATAAATCAGAGCGTAGAGTGTATGGACATGAGATAAGTTTATTATTTATTTACGTAATCAATTAATTGTGTCGTCGTGATTATTATGCTCATTAACAAATGCTGAATGACTGTGACTGAGTTAAAGCTGTATGATGAAGGGCAGAATGTTAGACGGGCCTGAGTGCCCAATTCTTAACCCTTTGAAAATAAAGTATGTCCGTTCTCTCTCACTCTCTCTTACTTTGCTGTGGGAGGGGGGGGGGAGATGTAGACGAATGTTCAGTATCTTTGTTTCGCCTCTAAACCAGCGCCATGTTCTCAGTTCACAAAGGTATGCAGGGCAGGTAGGACCGCAGCCTGCACAAGGTTCATGTTAAAAATCTGCGCCCGGAAAGAACCATTTCCATTAATCACCTGATGTCTGCCCGCCCGCCTGCATATTTAGTGTCCAGGACACGGGGAGAGAGTTTAAATACTACGTTCTGAGTGTCTTTTGTTTTCAGCGTAGAAACTGTTGGGGGTACGTATGTTAAGTTTTGCTTTGTTAACAAAATAACGTTGCTAAAATACTTTCGTTCTTTAAGCGCTTTGTTATATTCCAGTGCCACAAAATGTTGTAGCGCTTTTGATATAAGTAGCTTTTAGCGTACCCACGACATATCTCGCATACACGGCACACGGGAGCATTAGGACGGTCACAGCGAGCTTTGCTTATTATTATCATCACCATCCTGTGCCATTTCCCTTTGCGCTGAACCTCTGTGCAGGCTTTGTTTTTTTTTTCTAAAAGTTGCTCTCTTCCATATGTGTGTTTTTTTTTCTTTTCTTTTGAACTGTCTGTAAGCTGTACTCTTGTAGTTGTTCTGCTCGCTTCTCTTTTATTATTATTATTATTATTATTATTTCTCCAGTTTTCTAGTTTCATCGATATTTTTCTTCAATCGTCAAGTGACATTATGCTCGTTAATATTATTATGTTTCAACCCTGGCCATTCTGGTCTGTACTACATTTTTTACCACACAAATAATTAATGTATAAATATATAAAAGTAGTAGACGAAGACACTGCAATACAGCTGTGATAACAAAATGCATAAACTAGGAAAAAGTAGGAGCAGCTTTATTACTTAATAAGTACATAGTTGTGACGTTTCGGTGTGAACCTTAATCATAAAAAAAAACACACGGGACGAAGAAATAGAGAGAGAAGATAAAATATAAATTCACATGAATGCTATGTAAAATAGGAATGGAAACAAAATTAGAATCAAATAAAATGAATGGAGCACTTAGCTGTGACTTGTAAGAGACCGTGTAATAATTTTTGTATGATTAAGGCTCACACCGTAACGTCACATCTGTGTGCTAGTTAAGTAATAAAGCTGCTCCTACTGTTTTTCTGTACTTCATTGTGTTCTAGTTCCTGTCTGTACTTCATTGTGTTCTAGTTCCTGTCTGTACTTCATTGTGTTCTAGTTCCTGTCTGTACTTCATTGTGTTCTAGTTCCTGTCTGTACTTCATTGTGTTCTAGTTCCTGTCTGTACTTCATTGTGTTCTAGTTCCTGTCTGTACTTCATTGTGTTCTAGTTCCTGTCTGTACTTCATTGTGTTCTAGTTCCTGTCTGTACTTCATTGTGTTCTAGTTCCTGTCCATAAAACAGATCACATATATCTTTACAGTTATGTGTCCGTGGCTTGAAAATAGTGATTTTTTGGTGTTTTTGTTTCATGTAACTTTAAGAAAAGACGAAAGCAGGATCAAGGTGTATGTGTGTGTGTGTATAATATATATATATATATATATATATATATATATATATATATATATAT
Organism: Achatina immaculata; assembly: GCA_009760885.1. Lineage (NCBI taxonomy): Eukaryota > Metazoa > Mollusca > Gastropoda > Stylommatophora > Achatinidae > Lissachatina > Lissachatina immaculata. Next base: position 21,558,252 of record CM019718.1, on the reverse strand, counting down.
ATATATATATATATATATAACTAGTTTTAAAATTCAGTAAGGAAAGCAAGAAAAATGACCATCTCAAGGGCCAGTTCTCTCCCCCAAATGCACTATACAAGTAAAAAAGTGCACCATTAAACCAGGTTGACAGCTCTATTTACTTAGCCACCTAGCTAACATATGATGGAAGATGTATCACCGAAGTACAAAAGCAGAATTTCACAAGCCATGACCACTTTTCAAAAGCTGAAATACATACTTTGTCACTATCTATGAGAGTCAGGAAGAAAGTGCTACAGTGTTAACACTGAACCAATCTATTTTTTTTTTATGGATGCGAAACCTGGACGGTCAGTAAAAAGATACAAAGAAAGCCTGGACGGTCAGTAAAGAGATACAAAGAAAGCCTGGACGGTCAGTAAAGAGATACAAATAAAGCCTGGACGGTTAGTAAAGAGATACAAAGAAAGCTGGAATCAGCTGAAATGTAGATCTTAAGTAGAATGATGAAGATACCATGGGCAGCGAAAAAATAGAAGGAGGAAGTTCTGAAAGAAGCACAGAAACAAGGAAAATTATAACGATGATCAGGAAATGACAATCTAAATTTGTGGGGGGTGTTTGGAGGAGAGGTGGGCTAGAGCACCTAATGGCAACAGGGAAGAAAAGAGGTAGAAGAGGCAGGGGTAGACAGAGAGAAAAAAAGATGTTTGATGGTTTGGCATCCTGCCACGGGACTCAGTGACAAGTCTGGTGAGATGCTCAAGGGATCGAGGGTTATGGAAGGACATGATATCCTACGCCTGTCGGCAGGGACCTAGAGAGAGAAGGAGGGAGAGAGAGAGAGAGAGAGAGAGAGAGAGATTTGTAGGAACAGTTTACCTGTTGTATACATAAACAGTTTGAAAGCTCAATATAAGTCCTCTCGACAGAAAAAAAAAGACGTCAAGAATGCACAAAATATGAAAGCACACTTTTAATATAGGTAAGGATATATAGAAGACAAATGAACATTTAGTTCAGGAACTTCGAAACAAACAATAACACCGGGAAACAACCGCACAATCAAAACTCCGATTCACGAGCATGAAAGACTAACGCAGACATTTTACTACGTAGATTCCTCATTTAAAATGAGAAGAAATGTTGCTTTCTTTCTTGATACAAAGAAACTGCTTTGTAAACATGAACAATGAACAACTTTTTTACATTTTTAAACGTCATCATCGGATTTCATAGAAGAATAGGGCGTGTCTCGTGGACATGAAAAGAAATCAAACGAAGAGGTGCCAACCCAACTGGAAGTGAAAAGAGAAATATTGAAAATCATAAAAACCAGACAACGGAGATACTTTGGGCATGTCAAGAGGCATTGAAGACTCTACTTGAGGGGAAGATCGAAGGGAAAAGAACAATAAGACGACAACGAGACAGATGTTGTGGAGAGCATCAAGCTCAACCGAGTGCTCTACGAAGGCAAGAGACAGAGCAGACTGGAGATTCACTGCAGCCAAAGTTCCGTGGGTAGACGACATAAGATGGTGAATGCACTTGCCAAATATCTATAAATGATCTGATGTGAAGGATATTTTTCAACGGGGTGAATGTACTCCATAGCACTGGCGAGACCCATGAAGAAAAGAAGCGGGGTACTGAAGAGTTAAAGGGGTTAGCGACCTACAAACTGCCTGTTTGCGTCGACGTGGATGAGCTATATTCTGCCTTGAAGTAGTGACCCTAGAAACATAGGGCAGTCTGGCCGATGAATTAAGGTTCACAACGGGAAGGCGAACCTGGTTTTGCAAATACGCCGAACCGAAGTGGGATGCCACAGACCAAAAGCTGGGTAACAGCTATACAACACAAATAACGCCTTTTTTTGGCAGCAAACGAAGATGAAGAAAAAGAATCCCTGCACAATTTTCTTTTAAACTAGAAAATATAAACAACAAATACGAGATACTCTTGTAAACTGACGAGTACAGGAAAATACAAAATACAAAGAAGACGCTTTAGGTTAATATATTGGTTCGGTGCCCTTCAATGGAACTGCATTGTCAATGTTTCTGAACTCCACAAGAGCGGAGATCTTTTTATACACATCACTTGGCTTCTCTAGTTCCGCGTACGGCATAGCACAAACCTACACCTATCTTGTCGTTTACCACTTTCCTGCCCTTGTCCATTCTAAATCTTCTTGTATGTGTCTCGTCTAATTAATTGTTATCACGCGTGTGCTAGGGCATAATAACCGCCAACTCCTTGCTAGAAAACAATGAATTTATGGGCGGACATTTCTGTGGCGGACTTTTTTTTCCCCCCGTGAACTTGATAGTGTTATCTTAATATGATCAGGTAATTTCTCAGCAGTACGGCTTGGGCGTGTCCGGTTTTGCGTGTGTCTTTCGTGGTTTATAAATACAGGCTGATGTTAATTTCGATTAGAGCGAAATAAAATCTTTTGATCTTCGAAGTAGAAAGATTCCTTGCTGTAATGTTTACTTAAATGGTCTTTTTTTTCCCCCCTGTTTGTCTAAAGTGCTTGAGCAGGCATTGAAATTCGTGATTTGATTTAGGTGAAAAAAAAAATATGGGTTGAATCTCCTTCTTTCATCGCTTTTCTCAAATCTCCCATCGAGTACTAAACATCGTATCTCCTGGGGTGTCTTTATGGCTATCTTCAGTGGTGTCTTTACTTACCCCCCCCCCCCGTATACGGGAGCCAACACCATATTTCCTGTTACAAGTTTTGACACTTATATCAGAGTTGATGTTAGTACCTAAATTTGACTTGACTTGTTCTACAAACATTCAGAAAAAAAAACATGGGATATATTTGTGATTTTACTTTCTTGTTCCGTGTTTCTGAGGCTTATATAGTATGTGGTGTTAATATATGACTTCCTTCATTTTTCTGGGGGGGGGGACATAACGGGAATATGGTGTTCATATTTTCCTTTACTTCTTCCATGCCTCTAGGGACAGCGGGAATATGGTGTTCATATTTTCCTTTACTTCTTCCATGCCTCTAGGGACAGCGGGAATATGGTGTTCATATTTTCCATGCCTCTGAGGACAGCGGGAATATGATGTTCATATTTTCCTTTACTTCTTCCATGCCTCTGAGGACAGCGGGAATATGGTGTTCATATTTTCCATGCCTCTGGGGACAGCGGGAATATGGTGTTAATATTTTCCTTTACTTCTTCCATGCCTATGGGGACAGCGGGAATATGGTGTTAATATTTTCCTTTACTTCTTCTATGCCTATGGGGACAGCGGGAATATGGTGTTCATATTTTCCATGCCTCTGGGGACAGCGGGAATATGGTGTTAATATTTTCCTTTACTTCTTCCATGCCCCTGTGGGCATAACAGGAATATGGCGTTGATGTCCATAATTTCCTTGAGATGTTCCATCCTACTGACTTGTGGAGGGAATAATCTGGTTATTTCTCCTGGTTCTACTGCTTTCCGGATGTATAAATATTTCTTTCCATGTATTTCAATTCATCTGAGTGGTATGCCTGTTCTGTTTCAATAATAAACTTATTTTCTGAGTACTCTTAATGACTTTTTTTTTCTTCTTTATATTATTATTTTCAGAGAATACTCAACTTTAAGATCCCCTCTCCATTTCTCTCAGCTTTTACCAACTTCATTCCTTTCATCAGTATTATGTCGTCCATTGCTTTCCCTGTTGTACAAGGTTATACTCGTGACTTTATCCCTGATTGGAGATGCATGCTTAGTTTGTTCTATTTCGTAATTTTTCTCATTTTATTTTGCTCCATTTCTACATTTTTCTCATTTGTGCTGCTCCGTTTCGACATTTTTCTAATTTATGCTACTCCATTTCTACATTTGTTCTCTTTTATTCTGCCCCATTTCGAAATTTGTCTCATTTATTCTGCTCCATTTCCACAATTTTGTTTGCTCACTTCTATTGCTCTGTGTCGGTCGTTTTGTCATTGCTATTGATCTGTGTGGACAAATTTCTCAATTGTCTTGTTTCGACATTTTTCTCATTTATATAGTTCTATTTCGACATTTTCTTTTGTCATTTGTTTTTATCTGTTTTATCATCTTGTCATTTTTATCGCTGTATTTAAGCAGTTTGCTCTTTCTGTGGTTAATGACTGTGCTACCTTATCTATTTCATTCCAGCTTTTCTTAACTCAGTCTATTTTAAAATTATATACAGATGTTTTATTTTAATTAATCATGCTTTTTTTCTTAAATGTTTTCGACCCAACGCACACATACCTGGGCCTAGCTTCAGTGTAATACCTGTCTGACCAGGCAGTCTAAGTTGTTAAGTCTGACTGTAGTCGCTGTTACGGAAATAATTCATTTTCAGTGTTAACAACCGACCTGCTGTCACTTTCCCCTACCCTGGAATCTCTCCTCTCAACTTAACTTCGCCCTTAACACAGCTTCGGGCATGTTAACTCAGTGCTGCAGGAAGACACACACGTCTACTCGCTGAGCAAGCACGTCGTGTATGCACGTGTGTCGGAGCACGTGCTCGAGCACCATTTAGCTGTGGTCCAGTCCGCAGGTCTGGACATCATACCCACAATGTGGCCACGAAACAGCTAGTAACAATAACTAACCTGGGGTACAGTATTTATTCTGACAAACTCTGCTTGCAGAGACAGTGTCTTCCCAAGACCAATTAAAATGTAAATGCTATAGAAGAGTCCTTCAAATATCATGGACACAAAAAAAAAAAAATATAACCATATTCAGTCAGTCATTTGCATGACCCTTGTGGAACTTTGCCTCCCTAACAGCTCTCCTGTAGGTCTCTCGATTGTAAGCAAGATGCCCTGCTGCTGATGTATCTATTCGCAGATCATCAACAATGTCTTGCAGCCATCTTCGCCTTGGTCTTCCTCTATTTCTTTTTCCCATTATGTACCCTTCCAAAATGGTCTTCTCTTAATTATCATGACGTTTAATGTGTCAAAATATTTAAGTTTTCTCTCTTTAATCCTCTTTACTAGCCAGCCTTCTTCAATGAAGAAGTTCTTGTAGTATGGATATTATGTGTTCTTCTTTGTGTCCATGATATTTGAAGAAGTCTTCCGTAGTATTTACATTCAAAGGCATTTATGTGTTTCTCAACTGTTTTGTTAAGTGTCCAGGTCTCACAGCCATATGTTGCGATGGGAAAGATGCATGCCCTTAAAAATCTTATTTTTGTAGTTCTGTCTGTTCCTTTCCACAGCTTCTTTAGTTGTTTTACATTTTGAAGAGCGATAGATGTCCTATTTTTAATTTCCCTCATTGAATCTCCTTATTAATATCCATACTACAAGAACTTAATATTGAAAAAGGTTGGCTAGTAAACAAGATTAAATACAGAAAACTTAAATATTTTGGACATGTTAAACACCATGACAATTTAGAGAAGACCGTCTTGGAAGGGTGCAAAATGGGAAAAAGAGAGGAAGACCAAGGCGAAGATGGCTGCAAGACATCGTTGAGCATCTGCGAATGGACGCATCAGCAGCAGAGCATCTTGCGTACAACCGAGAGGCCTACAGGAGAGCTGTTACGGAGGCAAACTTCCGCAATGGACATACAAATGACTGACTGACTGAGTGAAGTTCTCACTCCGCGTAACCTGGATGGTTCTAGCTTCTGATTATATGATAAAGATTATAATAGAAAAACTGTCTTTAATAAACATTATTAAATTTAAAGAAAAACTATCTGTAATAAAGAACATAATACAAAACCTGATGCCATTTGAAGTACTGGCTGTAATATTTTATGAATTAAATATTAAATATACAGGCCACATCGAATGTTCAAGCACAGATTCTACGAAGTAGATCGCGCCCTTTGTTCTGTGTGCGAATCATTAGCTATTCCGTGTCTTGATTGTCTGGCCTCTGGTCTGTACTGATTTAATCGATCAGTGTCGGTCTTTAAAAAAAAACTGCTCTAGTCACTAACCAGTGACACGCAATCGCTGACATGAATAAAATATGATTTCCCTTCTTCTTCTTCTTCTTCTTCTTCTTCTTCTTCTTCTTCTTCTTCTTTATTTCTTCTGTTCAGCCACCTTGACGTTTGCTGCGTTCAGTTTTATATTCTTGATCATCTAGTGCAGGGGTTTGCTTGTGGGTTCACTTCTATGTTCTTGATAATCTAGCACAGGAGTTCGTTTCTTTTTGCGTTCAGATTTATATTCTTGATCATCTAGCACAGGGGTCCATTTGTTTGTGCGTTCAGTTTTATATTCTTGATCATCTAGCACAGGGGTCCATTTGTTTGTGCGTTCAGTTTTATATTCTTGATCATCTAGCACAGGGGTCCATTTGTTTGTGCGTTCAGTTTTATATTCTTGATCATCTAGCACAGGGGTCCATTTGTTTGTGCGTTCAGTAACTGCTTCATCTCAGTCAGGACTTCCCCGTGTCTGCTCGTTTTCCTGCACAAGCACATCAGAGCAAGTGTCTCATAAGCAGCATAAATCAGTGTCTCCAAAAGTGAGGGTTAACGCCCCCTCCGCCCCTGCGGGTGCTGCAAAGGACCGGGGCCGGTGAAGGGATATGGGTATTGGGGGGGGGGGGGAGTTGAAGAAAAGAGGGCAATAAAAGGGGCTGGATGGGGTTGTGGAACACGAAGCAGCAGAGGGGAGTAGAAATCCCTCCCTTCTTAGCACTCTTCGACCTGATACTGAGAAACTTGTGTCCCTACATGAAACTCATTCATCACATTAAAAGTTGTGAAAATAACGTAGTGGGTGAGTTATACACGTACCTTTTCTTATTGTTAAATAAACTGGTTTGCTAGCTGGAAGTTGCATATCCTTGTTTAATAGGCAAATGTACGAATACATAACGGGTGGGAGTAAGGGTGGGGGGAGGCGTTGAGGATATGTGACCTGGGAGAAAAGGGGGCGGCAGCCTGAACAAACCTGGGAAACACTGGCGTAGACACTCCAAGCGCCTGCGACAATGTCCCCCGTAGATTTCCTACAATTTTGCTCTCACAACGGGCGCCTGGAATACGTTTTTTTTTTTTTTCGATTTCCAGCTGCTTAGGAACGTTAGCGTGCACGACAAAGTACGCGTACACGGGTGGTCTCTCTTGCTACCCAGACAACAGGGCTGTTTAGTGCCGAAGGCTTCATAAGGGAAAACAAGATCCATTCCACATCTGACTGGATTCGAACCTTCCACCTTCATCACCCGAGTCAGTTTTTCAGGCGCTCTTAACGGTTGTCCGTTAGTACCATATATACACATAACCACCAGCACAACCGCAACAACCGCCACTGCTGTCACCACAATCACAACCTCCATCGCCGTCACCACTATCACAATCTCCATCGCCGTCACCACTATCACAACGTCCACCACCGTCACCACTATCACAACCTTCATCGTGGTAACCACTATCACAACCTCCACCACCGTCACCACTATCACAACCTCCACCACCGTCACCACTATCACAACCTTCGTCGTGGTAACCACTATCACAACTTCCACAGCCGTCACCACAACCACAACTTTCATCGTGGTAACCACTATCACAACCTCCATCGCCGTCACCACAACCACAACCTCCGTCGCCGTCACCACAACTACAACCCCCATCACCGTCACCTCTACCACAAACCCCATCAAAGTCAACACTACCTCAAATTGTGACTGAATTCTTTCTAAGGGATATAATTAATTTAGTATTTTGACTAACTGATTAAATCCCTTATTTAATTATAACTTAGTGTGTTGATGAGAAGGAAGGTCATTCTTGACACTTTAAAAATCCCGAGATTTATAATAATTTTTGTTGAACTTTACCTTGACATGTTTTTTTACTCAAGCTTAGTTAAAACATTGGAAAATCTCGGAGAGTAGAGAATTTTATCCCGACATGTTTTTATTAAAAGTTAAATTTGAAATCTCCAGTTAGTTTTTTTAACTGAAGGTCCTTTTTGGACGTTTAAATCCCAGCAGAAGGCACCATGATCAACAAGATGGTCCTTCTCGGCCTTTTGGCTAAGATCAAAGTGGCAGAGGTCAAAGTTCCTCTTGGCAGGTACCCTGATCAACAAACCCTTTTGTTAATCAAAAGCGTCGTTATTTTTTAACTAAGCGAGATGCCCGACCTGCCCTGCACATTGAATGCCGGGGGTATTGTCCACATCTCGTTATGGATGGACCCGGTTTGCAGTACCACCGGGTCACAGCCTGTTGTTTTCGTCGTCTTAAAAAAAAATCCCAAGATTTTGATTGAACTTTCTCTAGACTCGTTTTTATGGCTAGCTAAATATTAGGTTGTTTTTCAGAGACTAGTCCAAGGTCTTAAACAGGCGATTTTCACATTTTGAACTTTCTCGTGGACGAATGTTCACGAAAATTGAAAAGTATAAATTATTGATATTTAAACGCTGAACTTTTACATAGGATTATTGATGGATTGATTATTATTTAGACGATGATTAGAATGTGGAATTAGGATAGAAGATAGAAGTGTGAGAATCATAGTGACAGGCTTGTGATTTGTGAGTTGAGTTTTCCTTCAGTGGATCCAGGTGTGTTTACTTGTAACTGAAGAATGTAACAATAGTTCTTTTGAAGTATTATAGGACTTATAAGGTCCGATACTTGTGTTATTTTCTTACGGATCCATGGAAAGGCTTCTTGTGAGAATGTAAATTGGCATTTATGTCCATTCATGCTGTATGTCTGGCCGTTGGTCTGAGTGTGAGTGTAGTGTAGCCCACTCCTTCCTTAAATGGCGAACAAGCTCTGGTCAAGGTTAAGAGTGGTTTGTTCACTTATTAAAATCAATATTCTTCATCCTCACTGATCACCGTCCATTCTTTTCATAATAAATACAGAACTTATTTGATTCCATAAAATTCGGGTGTCAATGGTCTTCAAACTATTGTGTTGTCTGTGTACCTGTACATTTAGAGTCTGAGAATTTAAGTTCGTTGGAAATCTATACTAGTAAGATATTAAGACCTCAGTTAGAAAACGAGTATAATTGGTGCCGTGTCTTGGCACCTACCATTCTTTACCATTCTAGTATAACCTCCACCAACGTCACCACCACTACAACCCCCCACCGTCGTCCCCACTACCACAACCGCAACCAACGTCACCACTACCACAACCCCCACTGCATTCCCCCTACCACAACCCCAACCAACGTCACCACTACCACAACCTCCACCAATGTCACCACTACCACAACCTCCACCAACGTCACCACTACCATAACCCTTACCAACGTCACCACTACCATAACCTCCACAAACGTCACCACTACCACAACCTCCACTAACGTCACCACTACCATAACCTCCACCAATGTCACCACTACCACAACTTCCATCAACGTCACCACTACCATAACCTCCACCAACGTCACCAACACCACAACCCCCCACCGTCGTCCCCACTACCACAACCGCAACCAACGTCACCACCACTACAACCCCCTACCAATGTCACCACTACCACAACTTCCACCAACGTCACCACTACCACAACCCGGTCAACGTCACTACTACCACAACCTCCATCAACGTCACTACTACCACCTGTAGCACCAGATGTTGGAACCTGTAACTAATTTACTCTAATCAAGCCCATCTCTGATTCTCAACCGCGTCTCCAATACTAAGCCCCCTTAATACTGATCCTCGGATACACCCAAGGTGCTGTCCTTGAAAACAGGGACCTACAAAGACGATGCAAGGCCCTGTTTGTTGTCCTCGCGTCATTTCTTATTTCTTCTTTTTATTAATAACCTCGTCAACGTGCATTTGCACCTCTGGCAGTTTTCTAGAAATAATTAGAAATTTCATTTAAGCTATTTCTATAAAAACATTTTTTTTAAATCTATGTTCAGAATCTCCTGTTATACATGTTGTCCTGGGAATTAGTTATGTTCAGAGTTCATAAGGATGTACATGTGTGGGAACAGAAGTCCATTGAGGAACTATAAGATATTTCCAATACAGAATTACAGCTTATCAGAAGACTATACTACCACGAGGACTATGGCGATCCCTGCCTCGTTAGCTAGGCTGTCTGTTACTGGGAGTACCAACGGAAAGATGGGACAGGGTCTTGATCAGATATGGTTCGCCAACCCTGACGCTAGCATGTCAGCTATGGGTCGCTGATTAGCAAAATCAATCGGACAGCGCCTTCCCTCCCTGACGTTTTTTTTTCTTTTTTAATGTGTAGCACAGTGCTTTGTAAGTTATGATTATAGTATTATTATTATTAATGTTATGATTATTATTACTATTAGCATTTTATCATAGTTATTATTATTATTATTGATAAGTAGAAAGTAGGTCAGAAACGATGAGATCAGGTGGGAGAGGAACACTCCCACGACACGGGTAGTAATATTACGACAGGACGGTCAGAAGAGTAATCAGACTAAGTAGATACCACAAAAACCAGACACAATGAAAAGCGTGAACACAATAACAATGGAGAACGGACTAATCCCTGAAACCTGCAACATGAAAGAGATAATGGACTTAGATAATATTCCCCCATGACAATTGAATAAACGGATTTGACGTAACTGACAGGTGAGGCATATTTGCTAATCTTGGGACGAAATTTGCCACGGTTTTGAAAAAAAAAGAGAGTGGACTGACTCATCCCGAAATCCAATCAGGGCCCAGGCAGTAGATAGTTAACAAGCTGACCAATAGAAAAATCTAGAGGTGTGTCCTATTCAACATATAAGCCAAGCATGCAGTTTTGAGAGAAGGACGAAGGATAGAAAAAGGAAAGAAAGAGGACAAAATAGATACACAAAACCGGAAAGACAAAGGATAGGAAAAGAACAAAAACAAAAAGGGACAGACATACAGAAGAACAGGAGATGAAGTTAGTCACGAGTTGTTGACCTGCACTGTAGAGTTGGACATTTTCGATCACAGTTTGTGTAGAAAATAACGCTAGAGTTTGATTTTGTGGACAATGATTATGTGCTTCAACGACGAAACCAACGAATTTTATGTCCTACTGCATGTTATTCCAAGTGATGTTGTCAACCATACTTCTGTGGCCTTATTTGTCGGAATTAAATGGATTCAGTGAACTCTTCAGCGGACTTAGTCAAGTGAGTGTTGTAATATCTGTGAAACATATTCTAGACCACATAAATCTGGATTATGTGCGAAGATAATGTCTCATAATGGCTAACAAATATTTTAACATAATATTTTGATGGATCACAGCAGGTACACTAGAACTGATAAAACAATGTAGAGAAATGAAGACGCAATGGAAAGTGACAAACAACAACAAAAATAAATATAAAACTTTAACAAAAGAAGTACGAAGAAACATAAGAAAAGACAAAAAACAATACATACAAGATTGTTGTGAAAGAATAGAAGAACATCAGAAGTGTGGAAGAGATAGTGAAATGTTTAAAGAAATGAAGACATTGACGAGAAATGTCACACCTAAGCTAAATGTAATTTGTGATGAGATGGGGAATACCCTGACAGAGACAGAGGAAATTCTAGAAAGATGGAAGGAATATTGCAAAAGAATGTATGAAACAACCGACTGTGGAAGCAGAAATCAACAGTGTGAATTATTATTGGAGGAGAAAGAACCCGAACCGACAATGGAAGAAGTTTTATGGGCAATAAAGAATCTGAAAAATAATAAATCACCAGGTTGTGATGAGATAACAGCTGAATTTATTAAAGCAGGAGGAAAGGAGTGTGCAACAATCTATCATGCACTATGTAAAAAGATATGGCATTCAGGTGTTTGGCCAAAAGAATGGAAAAGAACTGTATTCATACCATTGCCAAAAAAGGGTAACCTGAAATTATGCACCAACTACAGAACTGTTGCCCTGATTAGTCATGCCAGTAAAATTCTGTTAAAAATCATAATGGGTAGACTTCGAAAGAAAATAGAAGAAGAAGTCAATATGGTCCAAGCTGGTTTCAGGCAAGGAAGAGGATCAAGAGATCATATATTCAATCTAAGATTAATAATAGAGAAATGCAGTGAGTTTAATGTGAATCTATATTTATCCTTTATAGACTACTCAAAGGCATTTGATTGTGTACAACACCAGAAACTTTGGGAAATAATGGAAAAAATGGGATTTTCAACACATTTGATACAATTAACATCACTGCTGTATCTAGACCAACAAGCAGCAGTAAGAATAAATGGTTTGACATAAAACAAGGGGTCCGTCAGGGGTGCATATTGTCACCCTACTTATTTAACTTGTATACTGAAAATATAATGAGGAATGTTAGAGAAGATGTAGACAAAGAATATTACGATGCCATAACAGTTGGAGGTTATGAAATACCAGAGATTAGATATGCTGATGACACAGTATTGCTGTCCACAACACTAAAAGGAATTGAAAAACTAATTATGTCAGTCCGCAAGAACAGCGAAGAGCAGAACCTCTATCTTAATGCAAAGAAAACTAAATTGATGACAACTGACAAAACAAACAAGACAACTGAAATATGTATCAATGAGGAAAACCTGGAAGAAGTGGAGAGTTTTGAATATCTTGGATCACTACTAACTAATAATGGAGATACAATGAGGGAAATTAAAAGGAGGACATCTATCGCTCTTCAGAAAGTAAAACAAATAAAGAATCTGTGGAGAGGAGCAGACAGAACCACAAAAATAAGATTTTTAAGGGCATGCATCTTTCCCATCGCAACATATGCCTGTGAGACCTGGACACTTAACAAAACAGCTGAGAAACACATAAATGCCTTTGAATGTAAATGCTACAGAAGAGTTCTCCAAATATCGTGGACACAAAAAAGAACAAATATATCTATACTACAAGAGCTTAATATTGAAGAAGGCTGGCTAGTGAAGAGGATTAAAGAGAGAAAACTGAAATATTTTGGACACATTAAACGTCATGATAATTTAGAGAAGACCGTATTGGAAGGATGCATAATGGGAAAAAGAAAAAGAGGAAGACCAAGACGAAGATGGCTGCAAGACATCGTTGACGATCTGGAAATGGATGCAACAGCAGCAGGCCATCTTGCTCACAACCGAGAGGTCTACAGGAGTGCTGTTTGGGAGGCAAAGTTCCGCAAGGGACATGCAAATGAATGAATGAATGAATGAATGATTTTGATGAATAATAATGCGGTTTTAATTGCTGGTAGCAAGAAGTCAAATGCAGTCGCGATCACAACGTGTTAACAGTGCTGTACGAAAGTGCATTAGGTTGATGTTGATAACCTTTCCACAGTCACAGCGTGTTAACAGTGCTGTACGAAAGTACATTAGATTGATGTTGATAACCTTTCCACAGTCACAGCGTGTTAACAGTGCTGTACGAAAGTGCATTAGGTTGATGTTGATAACCTTCCCACAGTCACAACGTGTTAACAGTGCTGTACGAAAGTGCATTAGATTGATGTTGATAACCTTCCCACAGTCACAACGTGTTAACAGTGCTGTACGAAAGTGCATTAGGTTGATGTTGATAACCTTCCCACAGTCACAACGTGTTAACAGTGCTGTACGAAAGTGCATTAGATTGATGTTGATAACCTTTCCGCGGTCACAACGTGTTAACAGTGCTGTACGAAAGTGCATTAGGTTGATGTTGATAACCTTCCCACAGTCACAACGTGTTAACAGTGCTGTACGAAAGTGCATTAGGTTGATGTTGATAACCTTCCCACAGTCACAACGTGTTAACAGTGCTGTACGAAAGTGCATTAGATTGATGTTGATAACCTTTCCGCGGTCACAGTATGCTGCTATACGTGACAGTCGCCATCACTCAAAGACAAGCAATATCATCGATTCAGCTGGCAGGATATTATAAGACACTAATGAATATACTTCGTCTTCAATACTATAATAATCAAGAGCAGAACCTCAAAGTGTTATAGAAGTATAATTTAACACTTGTACTTTCACACAGATGTAGGCAGCAGTCGTGGTAAAAAACAAAATGTCCTGTTCCCACGCCATTAAGGCGCATCGGGGATACGGTGTTAGGCCCATATTTCCGTGACCTTCGTCACTTGAAAGTGTGACTGGTTAGTATTACGCCTGGCGGCATTTACCTTCTCAGATTTCTCTGGTACCCATTTTTAAGAGGCTGGGTGGACCCCGGGGCCCTTTTTATTTGTGTTTACCAGGAAAAAAACCCCCAAGGCTGGGACTTGAACCCGCTACCACCAGATTAGTAAACATTGTTCCTAACCACTCAGCTAACCAGGCGGTCAGTACATTGTAGACAGGTTATAAAACCATGCATGTTTCCCTCACTCGGCTCCTCAGACCCGAGGTATATGGTTCAGCAAAATAGGCAATATGGTTCAGTAAAACAGGCAATATGGTTCAGCAAAACAGGCAGTAAATTTATCTCTTTCTTTCAAGTGTTGATTTCCAATTAAATTCAAAACAAATACAAGGATAATAGGAAGCTGTGCGATAATATTTGTCTTGTCTTGTGGTATCTCCCTGTAGCTGCGAGCTGGTGTTCTTTGCAGCCGATGCTGTGAAAGTGTTGAGGCACAGCATCGTATCGGCGTGGGAGCGGGTTATGGCAGCTACTTTTTTCAGTCCCGGACTACAGCTAAAAGGCAGAGAGTGTGCAATGCTTCTCTAGCAAACTCCACCACCGTGGAGTCTATGGCGATCCCTGCCCCGTTAGCCAGGCTAGGCCTGTTACTGGGGATACCAACAGAGAGGTGAGACAGGGTCTTGGTCAGCTAAGTTTCGCTAAGCCTGACGCTAACATAACAGCTATGTGTCGCTGATTGCCTCTTCGTATAGGCGCTTTAACCTCCTGCGATATCACTAAATAAACCATCTGAAAGAGAAATGGTCTTAACTAAATACTTAACTCTCTCACAGATACGACTACTGCCTCTCACTGCCCGGTAGGGGACTTGAACTCGAGTTCTAACAGTTCTTCAAGCCCCTTTGTCGTTCAGAACTAACCACCAATTATAATCGGTGGCGGAGATTAAAGAGGTCCACCGACCAATCAGATTAAACCCAGTGACGTTTGGGATGTAACTCGACGTAATCAATCCGCCCGTTTCTATGGTATGTAGGTGGGTTAGACTGAGATCAAACGACTCCCATGGTCCGTCCTATATTTCACCTTGCCTGGAATTCCTAGTGTGGAAACTGGGGCATTGTTATATAGTGTACGGCGTGATCTAGTGGTGACTGAGTGTATGAGTGATCACTCATGTTGTAAGCGGTGACAGCTCAATGTGTTTTTTCTTTCTTTTAAATTCAAACAAGCAATGACACTGACCGCTACTGAGGAAAAATAAAAACTGTACATTGAAGAACAGGTCAAAGCATAAGTCCACCTCCAAGATCTCACACATGCTCCATTTTTTCAATCATGGTTCATCACCCCTGATGATAGAGCTCATGTAGAGTGATAAAGAATTCGCATACTTCCATACGTCCATCCTCTGGCTTTCAGTCAGCTGTTCTCTCTCTCTCTCTCTCTCTCTCTCTCTCTCTCTCTCTAAAAATCCCGTAAAAACCTTCTCGAGATCAAATTCAATAACACTGAGTCACGTGACCAAATAACCAACGTTCATCTCGCCATTTTCTTAAACGTGGACTGTAGTAAGGTCTGGCCAGCCAGGACACACTTTGTAATTCTTTATAACTGATTTAACAAAAGCAGGCAGACCGCAAACGGCTATGATGGAGGCGGAGGCGGACCCGCAAGCGGTCACGAAATTTGAGCTTCAGGGCTCTCAAGACAATAGACATATTTTATATTATGTAATAATATTGAGGAAAGACGCTGGCGATGGTTGGGACGTGTGCTCCGGATGACTGACGACTCACTACCAAAAATAGCACTAAGATGGACACCACAGGGGAACAGAAGTAAGGGTAGACCAAAGGAAACATGGAGAAGAACAACAGAGAGTATGCTGAGCAATACAGGGGCTCATGTGGGCAAGAGTGGAAAGGAAGGCAAAGGACAGGCGTTTGTGGAAAACTCTTGGGGAAGCCTCGTGTACCTTGAACACTTAAGGTTCAGATACATACATACATACATACATACATATATATATATATATATATATATATATATATATAAACATTCAAGAACGTCACAAGATGATATATTTGAACTTATAATTTTCTGCCTGCAAAATGTGTGCAACTAACCACAAAATGGGTTGTCTGAAGTTTTTCAGACAATCAAGTTTTTAACATAGAGTTGCAGAGCAAGTATAATATTGATGTTCGTGAATCATATATTTCTGAATAAATAAGATGTTCTTGATTAATACCGACTTTATCTTCACATACATCCAGATTTCTGTTGTTTAGATTATAGGTTTCACAGACATTACCACTTCACCAATCAGAGCAAATCCGATGAAAACGTTCTCTACAGAATTCATTTAATTCTGCCAGATAAGATCAAGATGTATTGTCGACTACGTCACGTGGATTGAAACACTTAATCATTTGTTCACAATATCAAACTCTGCCGTATTCTACATGCAGCATTTCTCAGTTTTTCAAATTCATGATATTCTACACTTGATACGGGAACATTTCCTATCTCAGTATTATATCACATCTGCAACACGTGGTCAACTAGTTTCTCGTCTACAATCACTGTGCTCAAAGTTTCAAAGTAACAAATATTCATAACCACCTGAATCACTTGAAACACAGCTTCAATCTGTCCTAAATAAAACTACTTCTTCAAAACTGCCTTTCCTAAGTATCTAGTGCTTTAAGTGTCCAGCTGTCGTTACATAGTCTTACTTTTCTCTCTTGTTTTCTCTGGAGTGTGCTCTCCGTCTGCTGTTCTTCTCTGATTGTCTATCTTGCTGTTTTTCTCTTGCCTGGGCCGGTCTCTATTCAGTGACCGTCTTTGTTCCTCCGTCTTCGGGTCCCGTCCTCCGTCTCCTCTCTTCTGTACTTCCGTACTTCTTCGTCCTAGATTGTTCTTCCGTCTTCGGGCTCCCTCCTCCGTCTCCTCTCTTCTGTACTTCCGTACTTCTTCGTCCTAGATTGTTCTTCCGTCTTCGGGCTCCCACCTCTGTCTCCTCTCCTCTACTTCCTTACTTCTTGGTCCCCTCCTGTCTCTCCGCTCGCCTTTTTATCTTCAAGTCCAGCTTGACGGATTAACCAATAAGTATTTTGGCTCCACCCTTCAGATGTCCACTGGTTCCCATGAGCGTTCTGATTGTCCGTCATTCAAACTGCCCCGTGACTTATCTCTCGTAAGTCAATTGTCAATAGGCCACGCCTCTAAATATTTAATTGGTCAGCTGGCCGAATTGTCACTCCTTTATTTAAAAACCGTGCGCAACAGCGTCCTAACGCGTGTCATGCGTGTCAGTTTCGTCTATACAATTGTTATTTATTGTCATTATCTTGCTATTTCATGTCGGAGGTTTTATTGTGTCCTTGCTTTTCATTGTGTCTGCCTTTTCTATTCGTCTTTTCTATTGTTTACATGTGTCAACGTCCAGTCACCGCTTTGTTATCACTGGACCATCCTACTTTCTGGCGTCCTTCCTTTGTATTACCTAAATCTCAGCGTCATTGAGTTTCCTCTTTTTTCTATTCACTGTTTCCACTGTTTACTTTTGTCCGCGCCTTGTTCTAATGTCATGGAAGTTTTATACCTTTTTCTTCTTTTCCTATCCACTTTTCTCTGTCGCTATTCGATGTTACTATTTTGTTTACAGTATATTTTCATAATCATATTCGTTAATAATAATAATAACAACAACAATAATCATTACTTACAAGGCCATGCTAAACAAGTAGGTCTTGTCCTGCCTTGTCTTGTCTCCATATATCTGTCAATGTTGAGTGGGGCACGGATGTTTTGATAGGGCTCGGTGAAATGCATCATAAACTGAAATGTTTAAGGTTTCTGTAGTTTTCTACCCTCATCAGTTGCTTGAGCAATTGTTTTTCCTACCACTCTTAGAGTGAATATTTTCTGGTGGTATACTGTCACGTGACAGCCGTTAGAGGCGGTAACTTGTTGTTTCTGGATATGGTTCAATGTTGGCGTTAATCCAACCCTCGCCCTACTCCAACCCTTGATCTACTCCAACTCTTGCCCTACTCCAGCCCTTGCCCTACTCCAACTCTTGCCCTACTTTAACCCTTGCTCGACTCCAACTCTTGCCCTACTTTAACCCTTGCTCTACTCCAATTCTTGCCCTACTTTAACCCTTGCTTTACTCCAACTCTTGCCCTACTTTAACCCTTGCTCTACTCCAACTCTTGCCCTACTCCAACCCTTGCTCTACTCCAACCCTTGCCCTACTCCAACCTTTGCTCTACTCCAATTTTTGCCCTACTCCAACTTTTGCTCTACTCCAATTCTTGCCCTACTCCAACCCTTGCTCTGCTCCAACTCTTGCACTACTCCAACCTTTGCCCTACTCCAGCCTTTGTCCTACTCCAACCCTTTCCCTGATTTAGCAAATTTTGAGAACATAGAAAAACTCATATAAGAAACTGGATTAATGTAGTGAAAAACTGAGCAAAGAAGATGAAGAAGAATTCTTTGTTGGATAATAGATCAATATTATAATTCATTTACTCTTCCTGTATGCTGACATTTTGTGTAATTTACCAAATTCGTAGACTCCAATGTAAAAACTCGTATATCAGAATGTGTCATTTCAAAAGAAAAAAACAAACAAACAATGTAATGTATTCTGTATGTTGAACCTTGCTTCACGATATTCTCATTAAATGATTACATACAGCTTCGCCTTCTCTGTCTCGCGAGGTTCCATCGAACTGGCACAACTGGTTATGTAATCGATACTCCATCATCCGACCACATATCGATTGTGCTCCGATAATTAGTCGATGTTGTTGGAGCTTCGTAGAGCCATATTTTGCAGAAGATAAGCTGGTAGAGTTGATTAATTAGAGTGTTACAGACGACAAATTTCATCGTTTCTACCTTCCTGGTGGTCAAGTCTGTGTGATGTTCACTGTCTTAGGATATGTACAAGTTGAGATTCCAACAATGGGTTTGTATAACACAGTCAGTGTTACATTGAATCTATTATACATGGAGTCTAGACACTAGAATGCATGTGTTACATTGAATCTATGATGCATGCAGTCTATAAACTAGAATGTATATGTTTACATATACATTACTGATAGCTGAGAACCAACAAGACCTGCGAAATCTCTTATATAAAGTCGAAAGCGAACAGAAAGGCCTTACTTTGAACATAAAAAAGACAGAGACTATGGTTATATCTAAGAAACAGAATCCACCAGCATACAGTATTAAATTAAACTGAACTATTCTAAAGCAGGTGCAGAAATTCAAATATCTTGGAGCAGTAATAACTTCAGATGGGAAATGCAGAACAGAAATTAAGAACAGAACAGGCTAAGCAAAGACTGCATTTCAGAGAAGGAGAAACATATTATCCAACACATCCTTATCAATAAATGTTAGAAAACGAGTCCTAAAATGCTATATTGAACCTATCTTGTTATATGGAAGCGAATCATGGACAATAGGAAGGTCTGCACAAAAATCATTGGAAGCAGCAGAAATGTGGTTTATTAGAAGAATGTTGTGAATCCCCTGGACAGCAAAAATAACTAATGAAGAATGTATGAGGAGAGCTGGATAGACAAAAAGTCTTGTCAAGAAAATAAGAGAGAGAGAGAGACAATGTACTTTCACAGGACATGCAACGAGAAGAGGGAGCATTTAAAATGCTCTAACAACAGGAAAAATAGAAGGAAGAAGATCAAGAGGAAGACCAAGAAAAATGATACTGGACAGTCTGACGGGATGGTGTGAGAGATCACCAATTTAGCTGATGGCCTGCATGAAGGATCATGTACTCTGGAGAAGCATAATAGCCAACGCCAGTCGACATGGCAGCTGATGATGATGATGATGATGATGTGTTTACACTAAATTTATGATACATGGAGTCTAGAAACTAGAATGTTCAGTCTGACTTATGCAATGGCCACGGTGGTTAGTGGAGGTGGATTCATCTCTTTGGTAGCTAGTTGATCTCGCACGTTGGAGTATCCAGCTGCAAGAATATATATTTATTCTTTCTACGTTTTCATAGAGAATAATTTCTTGCTGGGTGATTTTTTTTTTTTGTCTTTTTTGTAGAGGTTCATGTTTTCTGTGTAGGTTTCCAAAAATGTTTATTCTTATCTAGACTTTCCACGGGGGTTTATTTCTTACTAGGTTTCTCGAGAGGTTCATTTCTGTTCACCTTTATCTCAAAGTAGACACTAGTTTTAGATTGTTTGCCCCCACTCTAACTTTCCTCCTCTATGTTGTCTTCCGTCGATCGCATATTCCTGTCACCTGGCTTAATTGTTTTCATAGTAGCTGCAGATGGCATGGTGTAAGGAGTGGGGGAAAAGCAAGCAGTGACCCGGTTTTGATTGGAAATCCCACTGACCAGAGACGGGGTTTTTTTTATGGAAATGCCCAGTCCTTCGAGTCCGTCGTGGATCAGGTATATAAGACAAGAAGAGAGAAGTTTAAGAGAGATTCGATAAGTTGAGCACGTTAAAGTCCAACGACCAGTCGTGGACGAGAGTGGTCATTCGATAGATGGAGGCTGACATGTATAGTTTAGTTGTGTGTATTTGTAATCAGGGTTGAACTCATATTATTCAAGGAAATGTTTTTTATGAATCAATAATGCGTGTGGAAATATATAAATATATGGACTTCATGCGCATAGGATTCGTATTGCCTTGTGGATCAGAATTTTGTAAATACAAGGATCGTGATTTTATAAAAAGGATTGTTGTTTCGTGTTCCTGTTATTTATATGTAAGGTGTGAACGTATGGTGTGGTCACCCTTCCACCACTCAGTACGACGGCGGCAAGACAGAAATAAAAGATTGAACAATAATTCACGTCAGTCCAGTAAATATACAAATTACTACAATGGCACTTAAAGTTTTTCTTTTTATTTCGTATCTATTTTACTATTTTGTGTTTCCTACTTGCCCATATATAAAGTGGAAGGAATTCAAGAACAACGCAGAGATAAGACAGATGAGCAAATAACAACCTGTCTCATGGGTGATCAGAAAAAGAAGATGGACATATGCCAGTCATGTGATGAGAAGGAACAAACAGAGGATCTCCAAATAAGCTATCAAGAGGAACACAACAGGGCGAAGAAAAGTAGGTCAAAGTGAAACTCTAAAGAGGATAGTGTTAAGAGAGGCAGGTTTAGTGGGCATAAAATCCCTTGATGAGGTTCATCATTTCTTGCTTTCGTGTTACTTTTATCTTGTTTCGTCTGTTTTTCTTCTAACTTCGTGTGATATAGTTCTTATTCGACGTCACACACTTTGGCGACCTTCCTTGCGTATCCGATCAGCATAAGACAGGCTGTTACATTACATAATCCTGGTAAAAAAAAAAGTTGTCCTCGTAACGGTGGATCCTGTCAAAAAATCCACTACCTTATTATCCACTAGGACAGTTAAAACAAGCCAACATAGCCCGCTCTGTATCCGCCTCTGTACAAGCGTGAAGATTGTCACCACAGTTTCATGCTTCTTTGGTAGTGAAGCTTGCCCCCCCCCCACAAAAAAAATGTTTCTGGGATCTGCTCCATGACCCACTTCCTATCCGACATGAGGCTTTGATTCAAGACCACAAGAACGACAGCAGAGAATAAAATCTGACAGTTCTAGTTAGATTAAACAGGAAACAAAAATTGAGAAAACATTCATTCGTAACGCCATTGTTTAGGAAATCAACCGAGCGCAACGCTAAATCACTTGAGCGCAACGCTAAATCACTTGAGCGCAACGTTAAATCACTTGAGCGCAACGCTAAATAACTTGAGCGCAACGTTAAATCACTTGAGCGCAACGTTAGGTCACTTCATTGCAACATTAGGCTTGTAATACATTGGTATTTTAGTGGAAAATCTTTGGACATGTCATGAGAAGAAAGACGTTAGAAAACGTGATAGTCACAGGAAAACTCAAGGGAAATAAGGAGATGGAGCCCAAGACAGCAAAACATATTTGAAATACCTGACAGAGTGGCACAAGAAAAGAAAAGCAACCTATCGGATTTAAAATATTCAAATAGCAAAAATTTGAGATTTATGATCTTATATGTCTAAATGCGCGGTCAGTTAGTCAGTCATTTGCATGTCCTTTGCGGAATTTTGTCTCCCGAACAGCTCTCCTGTAGGCTTCTCATTGTAAGCAAGATGGTCTGCTGCTGATGCATCCATTTGCAGATTATCAACGATGTCTTGCAGCCATCTTCGCTTTGGCCTTCCTCTATTTCTTTTTCCCGTTATTTACCCTTCCAAGATGGTCTTCTCTAACTTATCATGATGTTTAATGTATCCAAAATATTTAAGTTTTCTCTGTTTAATCCTCCTTACTAGCCAGCCTTCTTCAATATTAAGTTCTTGTAGTATGGATATATTTGTTCTTGAAGAATTCTTCTGTAGCATTTACATTGAAAGATATTTAAGTGTTTCTCGGTTGTTTTGTTTAAGTGTCCAGGTCTCATAGGCATATACTGTGATGAATAAAATGTGTGCCTTCTATATAATAAAATGTAAAATAAAAGTATAAATGAGCTGAATGTAACGTATATTACTGAAGGCAGATTAAGAAATTCTTTCTAGTCCTGAAGAATTGCTTAGTTAGGAAATTCATCCCGTTTTCTGTACGTTTTGTTCCATAGCTTATGTATAACACTTAACAAACTGTTAACAGTTTGCTGAGATAACAGAACTGAACAACTTGTAGCAGTTTTTTTCATAATCTGGTCTATATCAGAGTTTGGTCTGAGATGAGATTTGTGTGAAGTCAAGACTCTCCTTCACACACACACAGACCATGGACAACACAACATTAGCAGCCGTGAATACAACAACTAACGACACGTGGTTAACAACCGACCTGACTACAGCTAACAACAGCAGAGCCACAACCATTGTCACGGTAACTGACTTCACAACAGAGGTCACATCACCTGTTTCCACTATAATAGGTAAGGACAGGCCTCGGGTAATATTTAAGACTTTTTTTTGCCTTTTGTTGCAAACAACATGAAAGAATAGTATTTGTCTCTTACATCTATTTTGGTGATCTTGCACATGATAGTGATGAGTCGTGACTTTTTTTTTCATTTTCTCCTAAAAAAAAACAAAAGGTAAGTCCCATAGCAAATGCCATAGGGGATGAAGCGTTATTATGCTGGGATATTAGCGAATGAGGTAGAGTGGCCAGTTCCTTTCCTCGCTGCTTTTCCTTCCCAGATTTTCTCTGGTACCTATTGTACTATGCTGTGTCGATCTCGAGGCCTTCTTGGTCGAAAAAAAAAATCCCCCTCAGCTAGGGATTCGAACCCTCGACCATTTGGTTGTTAGACGAGTGCTCTAACCACTACGCTAGCCGGTCCCCATTTTCCCCCTGGGGTACATTATAAAACATATTCTACAGCATTCATACTAGCTGCTATACTTGTCTTCTCTATAAACTCCACTACCACGTCGATCGCGTCGCTCTCTTCTTCGTTTAACAACCAGCTCTCATTGACTTTATTGTACAGTTTAGATGTGATGGTTCACCAGCCTCAGCTAAAGATGGACTCCTTTATTGGCAGGAAACTAAGACTACTCAAAGCTAAACTCGGGATTTCGTGGGACAGTTACAGCGTAAACTGTATAGTTATATTATCAAGAGAAAGAGGAAAGAACCAAATAAAAAAAAAACTTAGAACATCGTATCTGATTGTAACATCAGTTCAAGAGAGCCTGGACCAGTTCGATATTATCTGAGTAATCAACATTCATTTGCTGGAGCCACTTTTAAGAAAGCATAGTGATTTCAGTCAGATCTGCAGTTTTCAGTATTTTGTTTTACCTCTCTTACCGTGTTGTCATATAACATTACTGTTTCAAAGAGCCTGGATACCACAGTGGTTGGGAACACTGTCTCTCACAGAGAAGATATGTGTGGTTCGAACCCAACCAGGAGACTCTGCAATCAACCCACCTATAGAAATGGGTACCTGACTCATTATGGGACTAGGAAAGGAAAAACAGCCAAGAATGATCCTAACCACATCATCCTCTAACCACAGGTCAAGGACAATAAGGCTTTACTGACCATAACATACTGGTTAAAAAGTTTTTGTGACGCTGATCATAACATACTGGTTTAAGAGCTCTGTAACACTGATCATAATATGCTAGTTAAAGAGTTCTGTGACTCTGACCATAACATGCTAGTTAAAAAGTTCTGTGACTCTGACCATAACATGCTAGTTAAAGAGTTCTGTGACTCTGACCATAACATGCTAGTTAAAGAGTTCTGTGACTCTGACCATAACATGCTAGTTAAAAAGTTCTGTGACTTTGATCATAACATGCTAGTTAAAGAGTTCTATGACTCTGATCATAACATGCTACTCTGACCATAACATGCTAGTTAAAAAGAGTTCTATGACTCTGATCATAACATACTAGTTAAAGAGTCCTGTGACTCTGATCATAACATGCTAGTTAAAAAAGAGTTCTATGACTCTGATCATAACATGCTAGTTAAAGTGTTATGTGACTCTGATCATAACATGCTAGTTAAAGAGTTCTATGACTCTGATCATAACATGCTAGTTAAAGAGTTATGTGACTCTGATCATAACATGCTAGTTAAAGAGTTCTATGACTCTGATCATAACATGCTAGTTAAAGAGTTCTATGACTCTGATCATAACATGCTAGTTAAAGAGTTCTGTGACTCTGATCATAACATGCTAGTTAAAGAGTTATGTGACTCTGATCATAACATGCTAGTTAAAGAGTCCTGTGACTCTGATCATAACATGCTAGTTAAAGAGTTATGTGACTCTGATCATAACATGCTAATTAAAGAGTTCTGTGACTCTGATCATAACATGCTAATTAAAGAGTTATGTGATTTTGATCATAACATGCTAGTTAAAGAGTTCTATGACGCTGAACGAAGCAACTGTTTCCAGTTTTTGGGAAAAGAAGTATTCTAATACAGAAGAACAAACACTGAAATGTTTCAGTTCTAATTTCGAAACGTAAAATAATCATTTCTGCAGCAGATTTCAATTTCAGGAATTAAGTCATTAATTTCAAAGGAAAGTTGCTGAGTTTCAAAACATGAGAGTCTTCTAGTTCATAGTCCATAAATTTCTAGTTAGAAAAGGCCCGATCAGTTTTATATTGTGAGTGTATCTGGTTAAGAAAAAATCATGTCAGTTTTCAGAACATGAAGTTTTTACTAGCAAAACTTGTTAAAGTTTCAGGATGCGAATCCCTGGTCAAAAAAGGTCTGATTTTGTCCACTGTTAACGCTTCGCCTGGGACTGTTGTCCAGTTGAGCTGCGATGAGTTTGGACACCGACCCTCATTCGGGATCAGAGAGTTAACTTGTCTCAGCACGAACGAATGGAGTCATCCCGTACCATCATGTGAATGTGAGTACTCCCCATCCGTAAGACACCGGAACACTGGGATGACAATATAATGATAGGCTGCCACTATAATGAATGTATGTTGTAATATCTTATCTTACATTCTTCCCATGCCGTCAGACGTCATACAGGGCTTGCACGGTAGTTCGCCAAGTTTTCATGCTTTCGGCGGGTTTTTCAATCTCATCAAAGGATTTCATGGCTATTAATTTAGCCTCTCTTAACAATGTCCTCTTTAGAGTTTCATGTGGCTCACCTCTTTTTCATTCGGGCTGTTGTGTTTCACTTGATAGCTTGTTTTGGGATTCTCTGGTTGTTCCTTCTCATCTCATGACCGACATATGTCTGTCTCCTTTGTCTGATCAACCATGGGACAGATTGTTGTTCGCTCGTCTGCCTTATCTCTGCGTTGATCTTGAATTCGTTCCTCTTTGTTATTCTCCTAACTGATTGTTTGTGGGACAGCGCTAGACTCCCCTTAGTTTTTGTTAAGTCTTTTTTTTTCCAACGAGGTCGCTTTCAGTCCAAAGTAGTATACATCTTCTAAATCTAATGAATGTTTAAATATCAAAACTATGTAATCAAACGAAACACATTGGTCCTGATGTAGTTCGGATAATCGGACATTCCACAGCACGTTCAGTCTAGAACCTGCCTTCTCAATGACTGGCTTCTTCTTCTTCTTCTTCTTCTTCTTCGTTCGCATTGTCTGTCTATATCTGCAGTCCTGTCTCTTGGATAAATTTCACTGTTTTTTGTAATTCATGTATGGAACCGTAGAGCTTATCTTCCTTAGTGGTTTCACTGGGCCAGTAATTACTTCTCAGTGTCTCGTAGTTGGTGCAGTTCTGGAGGATATGTTCCAAAGTTTGGGGTACCTGTGCACATGTTCATATATTAGTAGTACCAACCTTAAAATTTGTATACATATGACTTCGGAGTCGTCTGTGTCCTGTTCGGAGACGGAAGATGGTGACTTGTTCCTTTCTGTTTAGCATGTGATAGTCATCATGTGGTGGTGTTTGTGGCTTCCTGTAGGTTTTTATCATGCTTTTCTTCTGATTATAGGTGATTGGTATGTCTGGTTGCTCCATTTCAGTGCCCTCTTTGGCCAGATGGTCAGCTTTCTCATTGCCTGGTATCCCACAGTGGGAGGGAATCCATTGCAAAGTGACTTCATGTTGTAAGCCAATTTTTGACAAGGCACCTTTAAGGTCTGGTAGTTTGTTGCACCGAAGAGCTTCCAGTACTGATCTTGCATCTGTGAGAATTACTACAGGACATGTATCAGTTCTGGAGTCTGATAGTTTTTCAACTGCAGCAATAATTGCCCTAACTTCTGCATCATAGTTGTTGCAGTATTTTCCAGTGGGTATGGAAATCTTGTCGATGGTGTTGTTTGGATATTCAATATATAATGACTGGCAAATGTTTCAGTTTCTCCTGTTTAAAAAAAAAATGAAATTTAACATTATATTTTAACACATTACATTTAATTAATTCATTAATGTTGTTGTTGTTGTTGTTGTTGGAACTTGTACTGGATGATCATTTACTTGTCTTTTTTTTTTGAACGTTGCTTCTTCTTTTAAGTTCTGTAGAGAGTCTACGTATTTAATGTTTCATACGTTCAGTCCAGTCCATTGCTCTTAGTATAGCCAGTCCGGTATAGATGTCCGGTTGTGTAGCCAGGACGCCAGCTTCAGAGAATATAATGCTCAGTGTATCAGCGATATCTTGGGCATATTCCCTACAGCCGGACCCCTTCCTCATATCCCATTAACAATACCATTTATTATTGTTCTCAATAATCAAGAAAGAAAAATACATGTAGAAGGAACAGCTGTTGAAGAAGTACACCAGTTTCCAGACCTTGACAGCTACATAGACCAGGATGTTGACACCAGGAAGGAAGTTAGAAGTGCAAAAGCACCATTGACCTTCAAGAATCTTGAGAACATGTGGCATTCAGGAGTTATAAGCACAAAAACCAAGTTAAGATTATTCAATTCAAATGTAATATCCACCCTCATTTATGCATGTGAAAGCTGGAAAAGAACTAGGAAATAGACAAGAAATTAGACTATTTTGAAAACAAATGCCTAGGGAAAATATTCAGTATAAAGTGGAACGAATTCAAGAGCAATGCAGAGATAAGGCGGACGAGCGAACAACAACCTATCACATGGGTGATCAAGAAAAGGAGATGGACATATATCAGTCACGTGATGAAAAGAACCAATCAGAGAATCCGAAAATAAGCTATCAAGTGGAACACAACAGGCCGAATAAAAAGAGGTCGACCACGTGAAACTCTAAAGATGACGTTGTTAAGAGAGGCCAGTTTAATGGGCATAAAATCCCTTGATAAGGTTGAAAAGCTGGCCGAAAACAGGAAAACTTGGCGAACTACCATGCGAGCAGTATGTGTCATTTAACGGCACGGGAAGGATGTAAGAAGCGTAGGTCATCATACTGTTTAATATGACAAAAAATATACAGAATTTAAACATGAAATTGAGGAGTTTTTTTTTTAATCAATACCTCTTTTTTAAATTGATCGACTCCAAAATACCTCTGGCAGGGTTAGTAGATCATACAACACCAGTGCAAATAAATGCTGAGAGGGATATTTAGACAGGCAGATCAATGCTGAGAGGGATATTTAGATAAACGAATCAATGCTGAGAGGGATATTTAGATAAACGAATCAATGCTGAGAGGGATATTTAGATAAGCGAATCAATGCTGAGAGGGATATATGCATAAGCGAATCAATGCTGAGAGGGATATTGAGATAAGCGAATCAATGCTGAGAGGGATATTTAGATAAGCGAATCAATGCTGAGAGGGATATTTAGATAAGCGAATCAATGCTCAGAGGGATATTTAGATAAGCGAATCAATGCTGAGAGGGATATTTAGATAAGCGAATCAATGCTGAGAGGGATATTGAGATAAGCGAATCAATGCTGAGAGGGATATTTAGATAAGCGAATCAATACTGAGAGGGATATATGCATAAACGAATCAATGCTGAGAGGGATATTTAGATAAGCGAATCAATGCTGAGAGGGATATATGCATAAGCGAATCAATGCTGAGAGGGATATTGAGATAAGCGAATCAATGCTGAGAGGGATATTTAGATAAGCGAATCAATGCTGAGAGGGATATTTAGATAAGCGAATCAATGCTGAGAGGGATATATGCATAAGCGAATCAATGCTGAGAGGGATATTGAGATAAGCGAATCAATGCTGAGAGGGATATTTAGATAAGCGAATCAGTGCTGAGAGGGATATTTAGATAAGCGAATCAATGCTCAGAGGGATATTTAGGCAAAGTCTAAATAAAATTACAAGTAAACATATTTCTAGCTCAGCCCATAGTTTTAAATTGTATAGTAACTTCCTTCTAAGGAACCTTCTCTGATTTCCCATCTCCAAAAATATCATAATAAGCCATGGCAGTGTAAGAAGAACTTGTGTGCTCCAAATCCTGCAGGGTCTTGGAACTTGACAACTCAAGAAAAGATCATCTTTGGGACTGCTGTAGCAGCCGGATCATTTATCGTTATAGTCATCGTCGCTGTTCTTGTCGCCTGCTTTTGTTGCTACAAGAAGAAAAAGGACGATGACAAAAGGTAGGAGCAAGTTTTTTTTTTTAACCGTTCACTTCTTAGATAAAACTGAATTCATACAATGTCAGTTTATTCAAATAATTGGAGACTAGTTGTTGGAAGTAAACTACCAAAGAAGGGTGACCTCAGAGATTGCGGGAACTGGAGAGGCATTACCCTACTGCCACTCACCAGTAAAGTATTTTGCAGAATAATCATCAACAGAATTGTACCAACACTTGAGGAAAAATTTCGGAAAGAGGAGGCAGGATTTAGGAAAGGAAGATCATGCATAGACTACATATTTGTACTTAGACAAATATTAGAACAGGCAAATGAGTGGCATAGCACAACATATGCATTATTCATAGATTTTGAGAAAGCCTTTGACAGTGTCAACAGAGATGCACTGTGGAAAATCCTAAGATGGCATGGCCTCCCCCATAAAATAGTTAATGTAATCAAAGCCTTATATGAGGGTTTTCAGTGCAAAGTTATCTGTGGAGAACATACCTCCAGCAGCTTTAGGGTACAAACAGGAGTGAAACAGGGATGTGTACTATCACCAACATTATTTATCTTGGCAGTAGACTGGTTAATGAAGGAGGCAACATCAGACAAACGCAGAGGATTACAGTGGACTCTTGACACAGTGCTGGAGGACCTTGACTTTGCGGACGACATTTGTCTATTATCAAGCAGTCACAAAGATATGCAAGATAAAATAAACAAGCTAACTCAGAATGCAAACAACATAGGACTAAAGATCAACGTAGGAAAGAAGTTAATGAAGCAAAATGTGAACAACAGAAATGTACTCAGAGTAGATAACAAGTTAGTGGAGGAGGTCAACGAATTTGTATACCTTGGCAGCAGAGTAGTAGAAAATGGAGACAGCACAGAGGACATCAACAGCAGACTTACTAGAGCAAACCAGGCTTTTGCAATGCTGCAGACTATATGGAAATCAAAAAAACTAAGCATAAATATGAAAATCAGGATATTTAAGAGTAATGTTCTAAGTGTACTACTCTATGGAAGTGAATGCTGGAAAATCACCAAAACCATAGAAAACAAGTTGAATTCTTTCCAGACTAAATGTTTACGAAGAATTAGAAAAATATTTTGGCCAAACACCATAAGAAATAACATCTTATTAGCAGAAATGCAAATAAAACCACTGATAACAATTATTGAGGAAAGACGCTGGCGATGGTTGGGACATGTGCTCTGAATGACTGACAACTCACTACCAAAAATAGCACTAAGATGGACACCACAGGGGAACAGAAGTAAGGGTAGACCAAAAGAGACATGGAGAAGAACAACAGAAAGGATGTTGAGCAATAGAGGGCTCACCTGGGCAAGAGCAGAAAAAAAGGCGAAGAACAGGCATTTGTGGAAAACCCTTGCGGAAGCCCCATGTGCCCTGGGCACTTAAGGTTCAGAGAGAGAGAGAGAGAGAGAGAGAGAGAGAGAGAGTTGTTGGAAGTGTAGACACGATGCTAAACTCTAAACAGAACTGGACCGCGCTGGGTGGCACAACCAGACAGTCAACCCACCAACACCAACCATCAGCCTGTACTCGGAGGTTGTAATGAAATACCTCGGAATGCGGTCTGACCGGAGCCTTTCATTCAGACAGTAAATTGATTATGTGGCATTGAAGGCTAGGAAGGGCCTTGCCTAGAGAAGATGATGGCTGTGACGGACTTCGAGCAACATCATCTTATTCTGTTATACCAGGGATTTGTCCTTACTGTGGTTGAACATGCCCTGGCAATCCTTCCCCTCAGACACACTCGGATGGAGAGACTTGAAAGGATACAGAATGAAGCAGTGCGATGCTTGGGTGCACAAAGACGCGTCGTGCAAGGCCATGAGGTATCTTCTTGATGTCCCAGCCATGATGGACAGAGCAAGAATTTTCTAGGCCAGTGTGTACCTCCGAGTCAGTGAAGACGCTACCACCCATTGCACACTGAGGTTATGAGTTAAAAAAGGCACCAGATTAAAAAAAAAAGGAAAATCCTGAATAGAGCAAGTAACTAAACCCCCGAAACTCAGAGATATAAGCAAACCACTGAACCCCCGGAAATTCAAAGATATAAGCAAACCACTGAACACCCGGAAACTCAAAGATATAAGCAAACCACTGAACCCCCGGAAACTCAGAGATATAAGCAAACCACTGAACACCCGGAAACTCAAAGATATAAGCAAACCACTGAACCTCTGGAAACTCAAAGATATAAGCAAACCACTGAACCCCTGGAAACTCAAAGATATAAGCAAACCACTGAACCCCTGGAAACTCAAAGATATAAGCAAACCACTGAACCCCTGGAAACTCAAAGATATAAGCAAACCACTGAACCCCCGGAAACTCAGAGATATAAGCAAACCACTGAACACCCGGAAACTCAAAGATATAAGCAAACCACTGAACCTCTGGAAACTCAAAGATATAAGCAAACCACTGAACCCCTGGAAACTCAAAGATATAAGCAAACCACTGAACCCCTGGAAACTCAAAGATATAAGCAAACCACTGAACCCCCGGAAACTCAAAGATATAAGCAAACCACTGAACCCCGGAAACTCAGAGATATAAGCAAACCAGAAATGAAGACATACACTCCGCATCTTGAGAAAACAGAACTCTTGGCCACTTCAAAGTAAACTACCTCCTGGGTTATAATCAACTTGGAAGGGGCAAGAGAAGCAGCCGCATAATCAGAGGAAAGAAGAGTACTTCTTTATTTTTTCTTCTTCCATCTCCCTGTAACTGCCAGTTGGTATTTTTTGCAGCCGATATTGTGAAGGTGTTGAGACACATCATCATTGAAGGCGTATTCTCTTTGTAATAGAGCACAGTAAATAAATGACTGGTGTAATCTTCTAGTTGACTTGTAGTGCTTCTGTTTGTATGCTGCTGGTTGTCAGTTGTGCTGACTACAGTTACTGATGTACAGACAGAAGAAGACTAAACACTCCCTGCAGTGATATATACTTTACAGGACACCCAGGACGGTCACATACTGGCACATTGGATATATCTACCAAGACTACATTACCGCCTCACCCACATCTGATTTATTGCCTGAACATGATGATGATGGCGATGGCTGACATCGAAAATACATGGAAACGATTTCTCAGAAACATGCATACTCCAACACAAATAATTCCGGGCTGCGGTCTAGCCAAGTTACTAAGATAGCGCTATAAGAATTTGATGAAGCCACTGACAGCAATTATTGAGGAAAGACGCTGGCGATGGCTGGGACATGTGCTCCGAATGACTGACAACTCACTACCAAAAACAGCACTAAGATGGACACCACAGGGGAGCAGAAGTAAGGGTAGACCAAAAGAGACATTCTGGTTTCTACAACAGAAAGGATGCTGAGCAATAGATAGCTCACCTGTGCAAGAGCAGAAAAAAAAGGTAAAGGACAGGCATTTGTGGAAAACCCTTGCGGAAGCCGCATGTGCCCTGGGCACTTAAGGTTCAGAGAGGGAGAGAGAGAGAGAGAGAGAGAGAGAGAGAGAGAGAGAGAGAGAGATAAGAATTCAAGCTGGCTAACAACTGTCACATACTTAACATGACTACATTTCTCAACACAGACCAGACTACCCAACAGTCAAAACCTTTCTCCCCTCTGAGCTGAAACTTTCGTCTCAGACAGGTCAGTCAGTTATTTTCATGTCCCTTGCGGAACTTTGCCTCCCTAATAGCAGTCCTGCAGGCCTCTCGGTTGTGAGCAAGATGCCCTACTGCTGATGCATCCATTTGCAGATCATCAACGATGTCTTGCAGCCATCTTCGCCTTGGTCTTCCTCTCTTTCTTTTTCCCACTATGTACCCTTCCAAGACCGTTTTCTCTAAATTATCGTGATGTTTAATGTATCCAAAATATTAAGTTTTCTCTGTTTAATCCTCTTTACTAGCCAGCCTTCTTTCGTCTCAGACCCATAACACAAAACATACTTTCCACGTGCAACGAGTGACTTGAAAACCACGAACTCTGACAGAGAAAACAAGCACTATAATTTAGACCAAATACTGTCATATCGTGTCGGATTGGGAGCGTGTCACCTCAGCTGTTTCTTCGATCCCTGAGTGCAACTAAAGAGCAAGGGGGAGGGTGTGCAAGTACTTCTTTAGCAGATCCCGCTGCGATGGGAACTATGACGATGCCTGTCCCGTTAGCCAGCCCAGGGCTGTTAATGGAAGCACCAATGGAAAGGTGTGACCAGGGTCTTAGTTATGTTTCATCAACCCTGACACTTTAATGTCATGTATGGATCGCTGACTACCGAAACGGACAGCGTCTCACCTGTTCTTTCCGTCCCAGGCACCCAACCACAAATTCTGTCGTTAAAATCTTAATTTTTTTACTGTCCTAATTTGCTTCTGTATACTTTTTTATTTATATCATCTTAATTATTTGCATCCTTCATTTGTCCTATGCTTCATGCTTTTTCTTGGTTAATTATGAACAAGGAATTATGATACTGTACCATATCCAGGTTTGCTAACTACAAAGCTGTCAGTCTAATGCTCTCTTCTTCTTCTGTTTCAATACTTAGTTTTTGAGCACAGACAGCACTCTTCATTTCACTTCTTGCATCTTCTATCCTTCCCGTGCCGTTAAACGTCACATAGGGCTCGCATGGTAGTTCGCCAGGTTTTCCTGTTTTCCTCGACCTTTTCAACCTCATCAAGGGATGCCTACTTATTCAAGTGCCGTGCCGCGTGGCGTAGGCGATCATTTTTCTCCACAATTCCCTGTCTTTAGACTTGATTATGAGATCCGCCGGTGACTTTCTTCCTAGCCACACTGACAGCCCATCCAGTAACTTCTCTCTCTGTCTTCCTCTGTCTCTTCTTCCCTCAATTTTTCCAGTTGCCACAATGTGTTCCAATTTTCCTCTTCTCAGAAAATGTCCTACAAATCTCGCTCGTCTGCCTCTGATCTTTGCTATAATTTGCCGTTTAACTCCAGCCTCTCTTAAGACTTCTTCGTTGGTTTTCTTAGCTGTTCATGGTACTTTCAACATCCTTCTTATGAACCACATTTCTATGGCCTCCATTTCTCGCTGTAATATCTTATTCATGGACCATGCTTCACATCCATAAAACAAAATTGGCTCGATGTAACATTTAAATACTCTGAATCTTGTTTCCATTGATATGGATCTGTTGCACAAGATGTTTCTCATTTTCTGGAATACTGACTTGGCCTTAGCACGTCTTCTGTTTATTTCGTTATGACATTTCCCATCAGCTGTTATAATTGTTCCTAATACTTGAATCTATCAACTTGTTTCAGTTCCGTGCCATCGACTTTACCATGTTGCTACATTCTGGTGACATTCTTTTCTTTGAGATGACCATCACTTCAGTCTTCTTTTTGTTCAGAGTGGGACCTTTATTTTTATTTTCACGAACCACGACGTCCAGAAGAGCCTGTAGCTCCCTTTCACTTTTAGCAATCAGGACTGTGTCGTCTGCATATATAAAATTGAAAGTGAGAAAAGGATGTGTTTTATCTCCTGACTCTTCTACTTGTACAGCGAAAACATAATGAGACATATAGAGAACATGCCAGGAATATTAGTTGGCGGGTACAACCTTAACAACTTAAGATATGCCTACTAATACGTCATAACAATGTCCTCTTTAGAGTTTCATGTGATCGACATTTTTCTTTGGTCTGTTGTGTTCCACTTGATAGCTCATTTTGGGATTTTCTGACTGTTTCTTCTCATCATGTGGCCGACATATGTCCAATTCCTTTTTCTGATCACCCATGAGACAGGTTGTTCTCTCATCTACCTTATCTCTGCGTTGTTCTTGAATTCATTCCACTTTATACGGAGTCTTTTCCTTAGGCATTTGTTTTCAAAAGAGTTTAATTTGTTGTCTGTTTCCTCATTTGCTTTCCAGCTTTCGTTTGCATAAATGAGCGTGGATATTACATTTGAATTGAATAACCTTAGCTTGGTTTCATTTCACTTAAAGCCTGTCACTTAACGAAAAAAATTTCCATTTAAATGTGTTTAAATTTGCTATACCGTAATAACATCACAGCATCTTCATACAAGTGAAGCTCCCACATCTCATGCTGGAAATATGCAAAGTTCTGGTCTTTTTAATCTACAATGTTCCAGTCGCTTATATGTGCTATATGTAAAGATTCAGTTTCTTTCTTGTGCTATAATTTATGCTCTCATTTCTTACCTTTATTGCAGGGTAACCACCGGTGTCTTAGCAATGTTTTATGTGATGGTCTTGTTTCTTACCTTCACGAAATGTGGTGGTTCTGTTTTCTTACCTCTGCTTCAGGTGATCATGTGATTTCACATCTGTACGCCACGTCATATCATGTGATTTCACATCTGTATGCCACGTCATATCATGTGATTTCACACCTGTACGCCACGTCATATCAGTACATATTTGTGGCCTTTTGAGATTTTGCGACATTTTTTTTTTCATTCAAATGATACTCACCGGCTGCATATGTTACTCTGGTCTCCCATCTCTGTTCCATGTAATGAGTATTCGATTTAAGTTTTTATCCGGCCGAACAATGGCAACATGTAAATTGTTCGCATACGGAAAGAAATTGATGCAATAAAAGTGTAAACACTTAAAAATAGTTTTTAAAACTAGAAATAGGTAGACAGACAGACAGGTAGACAGACAGATCGGTAAACATATTTGTTTATTAACAGTATCTTATTTATGCATACATTTATCATTTTCTGATGATTCGCTAATCTATTTTTTTTATATTCAGCATTTACATTCAGCCAAACCAGAATATATTTGTGGTGGTATTTAGCCTAATATTTAAATCTTTATATTCGGCACATCTCTATCAGTATACGATATTTTGATATTCGCTGTCCTCTTTCATTCAAAACTGAACTAATGAACGAAAAATCCTTGCTTTCCTCTCTATCTGCAGTCCAAACAACAGCAAAGGTGACAGTTATGTCAACACTGGCACTATAGACAAGCCGTGGTAAGGAACACAGGAGAGAAAGGATATCAGTTAAAATTTAAAACAGGGTTATGTTATATTATGTTATGTTATGTTATGTTATGTTATGTTATGTTATTATACTTGTATGAACTCCCTGTAACTGTGAGCCGGTGTTCTTTGCAGCCGATGCTGTGAAGGTGTTGAGGTGCAGCATCGTACCGGCGTAGGAGCGGGTTATGGCGGCTACTTTTTCAGTCACGGAGTACAGCTAAAAAGCAGGGGGTGCTTCTTTAACAGAATCCATCACCATGAGGATTATGGCGATCCCTGCCCCGTTAGCCAGGCTAGGCCTGTTACTGCGGGTACCAACAGAGAGGTGGACAGGGTCTTGGTCAGCTATAGTTCGCTAACCCTGACGCTAGCATATCAGCTATGGGTCGCTAACCCTGACGCTAACATATCAGCTACGGGTCGCTAACCCTGACGCTAACATATCAGCTACGGGTCGCTGATTGCCTAATCGGACAGCGTCTTCACCCCCGTTATGTTATGTTATGTTATAGATGGATCATCATCAGTGCGATCCTGACACATCCAATAAGTGCTCCAATCCCCTCCTACTTACATCCTTCAGTCTACAGCGACTAATTGAGCCATTTTAATGTCGTCTGAGGATTCTTCTCACGCGTCGGGACTACTGCTCAGTCTTTCCGGCGCCATTCTGCACTCTCAACTCGTACATCCGGGACAGCGATGTCAAGTCACCTGTCTCAAAGTCCTCCGCTCTTCCAAGCTCTCTGATGACATTAAACAATCTCAGCACGATCCATCGGTTGGCCATCATCTATGGTGACCAAACCAGTCAATCTGTCAGCTTTCTCTCTCTCTCTCTCTCTTTCTCCTGGACAACAGCATGACCTGATATAAAAATGAAGGTGATACTGCGAATCTTTTACCTCTGCAAGGATTCTCCAGCCACTGGCTGAGCACCGATCCTTTCTGATCATGCTTACTGGGTTAATGTAGTTAATTGTTCTCTTACATCTTTCCCGTGCCGTAAACGTCACATAGGGCATGGTAGTTCGCCATGTTTTCCTGTTTCCGGCGAGCTTTTCAACATCATCATGGGATTTTATGCCTACTAATTTGGCCTCCTCTTAACAATGTCCTCTTTAGAGTTTCACTTGGTCAACCTCTTTTTTTTTCGGCCTGCTGTGTTCCACTTGATAGAATGTTTTGGGATCCATTGACTGTTTCTTCTCGTTACGTGACCGACATATGTCCATCTCGGTTTTCTGATCACCCATGAGACAGGTTGTTGTTTGCTCATCTGCCTTATCTCTGCGTTGTTCTTGAATTCGTTCCACTTTATTTGTTTTCAAAAGAGTCTAATGTGTTGTCTATAGCTAAGGAACATTTTTTTTACAAATAGGAAACTATTACCGCTTTGGTGCAGTAAAGTAAGAGAACACAGTTTTGTAGGATTAGACCTGGAAAAAATCGTAGACAAAGCACTTTAGTGAGACGTGAGAGAAAGAAAAATCACAAGAGAATTACCTGGGATTCGAACACGGACTCTGGACTTTGTCTGTAGCTAAGTGTTATAAAATAATATTTTTGAAAAATGCGTTTAACATTGGAAAAAAATCCCCCAGAAAAACGTGAACAAATGCATATAAGAAGAACAACACAAACAGGAGAGAATGTGGTGATTAGGAGATAGTTATATTCCCTTGCATTTGCATGCCGTTGTGAAGTGGTTGCGCCTTCACATTTCTAAGTCACCACAACATCAGAGCCAGGTACCAACACCTGTCCTCGCTGACTTTGTTTTCCTAAGGAATCCTCTCCCCCCAGGTACTTATTTTCCGAGGCTGTTTGATCCTTAGTACGGCTGGTCCCTCCCGAGTGCGAAATCGAATGAGGAACCTTTTGAACGGCAGGTGAGTGCACTAACCACTACACCTTTCCGAGGTTGCATATGGGACGATATTCTCCCAGCGAGGCTACACTGCAGCGGTTCCCAAAAAGCTGTCCTTCGATGAGCGCCATATTCACCCTTACTTCATTCACCAGGCTGCTGTGACACACTGCTTGCGGACAACACTGCTATGTTTCGGCAATATGGTTTCAGAGAGGATATATCTTCTCATTTAGGTTCCTCTACCTGTGTCAAAGACTAAACATCTTGATTAAAGATCATTATCTTGCAGTTAGTGAAAACGTACCCAAACTTAATTTTTTTAAAAATTTTCTTTTACCTTGTTCGCTAGCTGTGACCCCGGGGCGAATTCCCGTATTTTATGGGATTGAGTTGTACGTGATATCTTGTTTTGTCCTTCGCCCAGTGAGAGACTTGAATGCAGTGTAAAATAAAAATCCTGTCGTTTCTGTAGATATTCTCCGTCTTTACGACAATTTGTCCTCAGCACAGCGTGTAGAGTATTCATTCTTACAGCTAAAGTACACGTTTGCCTCCTTGTACCCAAAGGGGCGTGGTCTAGTGGTGGGTGGGTGAGTGGATATATGTGTCATGGCTCATGTTATAAGCAGTGACAGCTCAGCATACAACATCCAGGCAAAACACGCGAACACTACAGGTTATTCTGACCGCGCCAAAAGTCCTGGCACAAAACCTCTATCACGGCCAAACTCAATAACAACTTAGTCACGTGACCAAATATTTACGTCTTCACTCGTATAAACCTGTGCTGTAGTTAAAAGGCCTGAATAGTCAAGACACACTCATTAAAACCCACAAACTGCTAACTAGATCGACTAGAGAGGGATAAAAATTGAAATCGATCCCGCTGAAGTTAGTCGAGAGAACCTCGTTATCGATTCTGCCCATCCTACTTTCTAAATTTGTTCTATGGAACAATGAAATCTATCATGAAATGCTACAATATGGAAATATTATAATATTTTAAAATGAATCTTAGTCGAGTAGCGACACCTAAAAACTGAATAGTCTATTACATTGGTTAATCTTTAATACATGTTATTTTCAGGTTGGGTTACATCCCTCGACCGAAGCTATCAGAGGACAGATTCGGCAGCTGACAGAAGACAACGAACAGAGCCGATATTTTGGGACGAGCAAAAAACTTCCACTGACAGGAGAGAATTTGTTTATGCCAACAGATGCAACATTTTATGTCATAAACATGTTACATTTTATGGCATAATATTATTACTTCTTATGGAACAAATATATAAGGGCCAGTGGGAAACAACAGCAACAACAAAACACCCGGAGATCAAGGGACTTGAGCATTGAAAAATATATGAAAAGATTCGAGTACAAAACAAAATGTCTTCAAAAGATTTTCAATAGTTACGTCCCTTGATTTGCTGTTACATTTAACTCAACCTCGTATTATACGAGTTTTTTAATGCATTAACATTCATTCATTCATTTGCATGTCCCTTGCGGAACTTTGCCTCCCTAATAGTTCTCCTGTAGGCCTCTCGATTGTGAGCAAGATGCCCTGCTGCTGCTGTGTCTATTTGCAGATCATCAACGATGTCTTGCAGCCATCTTCGCTTTGGTCTTAATCTCTTTATTTTTCCAATTATGTACCCTTCCAAGACGGTTTTCTCTAGATTATCATGATGTTTAATGTGTCCAAAATATTTAAGTTTTCTTTGTTTAATCCTCTTTACTAGCCAGTCTTCTTCAATATTAAGTTCTTGTAGTATGGATATATTTGTTATTTTTTGTGTCCATGATATTTGAAGAACTCTTCTGTAGCATTTACATTCAAAGGCATTTATGTGTTTCTCAGCTGTTTTAGCATTAACAAAAAACAAAAAACAAAAATGCAAGAAGAAAGATAATAAAAACGTCATAAATTTTACGTAAACAGAAGACAAAGACTGTTTAAAGATCTCAAGACCAAGAAAATATCACTTCGTAAAACAAGGAAACACATTAGACCATTATAGCCTAGTTCCAAACAGGGAAATGTAATGTTTATTTGACCAGAAAAATGTAATGTAGTGGGGAGGGAGGGGACACACTGAAGAAAGGGCATAGTTCACATCTGACTAAGCAAAAACAGGAAACATTTGTCTTAAAAATAAACAGTTTATAAAATCATATGAGAGAAGTTAAATCTTTAGTAACCCATTACAAAAGTACAAATGGAATGTTTTTATATCTAAGAACATTACACGCCTTGATAGTGAAATTTCCGTGTTGATTTCAGAAGTAATCTCACAGACACTTGTAGGCAATTCTTATGTTTCTGTCTTGATGATATATATAACAGAAGCCTTATCACTAACAACCACAATATTCAGTAAAGCAGTCATACAGTGGATACTTGCTCGCTGTAGCTTCCATCACAATGAGCAGGCGGGCAGACTGACAAAAAGGGGAGGAATAAGACAACAGATTGACAAACAGGGGAGGAATAAGACAACAGATTGACAAAAAAGGGGAGGAATAAGACAACAGATTGACAAAAAAGGGGAGGAATAAGACAACAGATTGACAAAAAAGGGGAGGAATAAGACAACAGATTGACAAAAAAGGGGAGGAATAAGACAACAGATTGACAAAAAAGGGGAGGAATAAGATAACAGATTGACAAAAAAGGGGAGGAATAAGACAACAGATTGACAAAAGCATAAGAAGCAGACTGAAAGCCTTATATAAAGACAAATGGACAAAACAACACCCCACAGAAAACAAATCTCATGGACACAAAAAGAACAAATACATCCATACAACAAGAACTTAATTGTGAAGAAGGTTGGCAAGTAAGGAAGATTAAACAGAGAAAACTTAAATATTTTGGACATATTAAAAGCCATGATCATTTAAAGAAGACAGTCTTGGAAGAGTAAATAATGGGAAAAAGAAAGAGAGGAAGACCAAGGCGAAGACGACTGCAAGACATCGTTGATAATCTGCAAACGGATGCATCAGTAGCAGGGAATCTTGCTTACAACCGAGAGGCCTACAGAAAAGCCGTTAGGGAGGCAAAGTTCCGCAAGGGACATGCAAGTGACTGACAATAAAAACAGATGAAGAATACTATAAACTCTAAAAAAAACGACAAGGACAGGACATTGCAGGCTGTGACACCTTCTATACCAGAAGCTGAAAAATGCTCAAACAGATCTATGTACTCCCAGCAACTAACAACATTAATAATGAGTAATAATCATCACATCCTCCAGAGCTGCCAGCTACACAACCCACGAAGGCAAAGGATCTGGCCAGACCCCAGACCCCTACAAGAGAAGCTCTACGGTGACGCTGAAAACCTGAGACGAACTGCCCGCATTTGTGAAAGAGATTCGATGTCTGAGCGAAGGACGGCGAGGGGGAAGAATATGAGAAACATCATGCAGTCTGGACAGAGGTTTCATTTTTTTCATATTTTAATGACGTGGCGTGTCGTGACTGACAGCGACTAGACTAACCCTTGTCAGAAGTTTCTAGAACAACTGTTTCAAGTCTTCTGTTCTCTTAGAACTTGTGGTCACTGCAGTCTGCGCTGTGTGATCTTCAAACATAGTAAGTTACAGTGGCTGGCGTTGAGTGGACGCGGGGAACCAGAGAAATACATCGAACCTGATACAGCTTCTTACATCCTTCCTGATACATCTTCTTACATCCTTCCTGATACATCTTCTTACATCCTTCCTGATACATCTTCTTACATCCTTCCCGTGCCGTTAAACGCCACATAGG
Source organism: Achatina immaculata (assembly GCA_009760885.1). Lineage (NCBI taxonomy): Eukaryota > Metazoa > Mollusca > Gastropoda > Stylommatophora > Achatinidae > Lissachatina > Lissachatina immaculata. The sequence goes on along the minus strand of CM019718.1, from coordinate 21,516,415 downwards.
GCTCACATGGTAGTTCGCCAAGTTTTCCTGTTTTCGGCGAGTCTTTTCAACCTCATCAAGGGATTTTATGCCCATTAAACTGGCCTCTCTTTACAATGTTCTCTTTAGAGTTTCACGTGGTCGACCTCTTTTTCTTTTGCTCCACATGATAGCTTGTTTTGTGATTCTCTGATTGTTTCTTTTCATCACGTGACAGACTTATATCCATCTCTTTTTTCTGATCACCCATGAGACAGGTTGTTTGCTCATCTGCCGTATCTCTGGTTTGTTCTTGAATCCTTCCAGTTTATGCTGAGTATTTTCCAGAGGCATTTGTTTTCAAAAGAGTGTAATTTGTGGTCAATTTATTTAGCTATTTTCCAGCTTTCACATGCATAAATGAGGGTGGATATTACATTTGAATTGAATAATCTTAGCTTGGTTTTTTGTGCCCTATGTTCTCAAGAGAACTGAAGGTCAATGCTGCTTTTTTCAATTATAATTCTAATTTCTTTTCTGGTGTCACCATCCACATCTATGTAGCTGCCGAGATACGAAAATTGGTGTACATTTTCAGCAGTTGTTCCCTCAACGTATATTTTTCCCTCTTGATTAATGAGAAGTTTCATTATTTTTGTCTTTTCCTTGTTAAATTCAAGTCTTATTTTAGTAGCCATTGAAGAAAAGGACTTGATAGCAACTCTCGTATTTAGAAACACCACAGGAGGATGGATAAAGCCTAGGTCAGCTTTTCTTCACCCTCTTGATAACCATACTCTCACTTCACCTGAAACGCCTTTTCTCCGAAACTTCATTCAAATAACCACATGTCTACTGCACTGATGATGTTGCTCATTCTTTATGCAATTTAATTACATGATCATATGTTAACAAATATGATAAACAAGGATTTTAATAAATTGTTGTTTTCTGCTATGTAATACAAATTTCGGCTCTAAACTTACTGATACGCGTTAAAAATTTCATGATTTTTTTAAAGGAAAAAAATGCTTCGTTATATGTGTGTGTGTGTGTGTTATAAAGCAAACAATATATTTTAACTGTATGTTCATTAAAATATCGAAAAATAAGAAAGTACGAATGCTTTTTCATATGTTTATGTGTAATTTACCAATAAATAAATATATAAAATAACTCCACCAAATAAGAATATAATTACATTTTAATACCTAACCCACACAGTGATAGAAAGTGACGTGTAGACGTTGCCACACGGTGACAGAAAGTAATATGTAGACGTTGCCACACGGTGACAGAAAGTAATGTGTAGACGTTGCCACACGGTGACAGAAAATAACATGTAGACGTTGCCACACGGTGACAGAAAGTAATGTGTAGACGTTGCCACACGGTGACAGAAAGTAATATGTAGACGTTGCCAAACAGTGACAGAAAGTAATATGTAGACGTTGCCAAACATTTGCAGATCATCAACGATGTCTTGCAGCCATCTTCGCTTTGGTCTTAATCTCTTTATTTTTCCAATTATGTACCCTTCCAAGACGGTTTTCTCTAGATTATCATGATGTTTAATGTGTCCAAAATATTTAAGTTTTCTTTGTTTAATCCTCTTTACTAGCCAGTCTTCTTCAATATTAAGTTCTTGTAGTATGGATATATTTGTTATTTTTTGTGTCCATGATATTTGAAGAACTCTTCTGTAGCATTTACATTCAAAGGCATTTATGTGTTTCTCAGCTGTTTTAGCATTAACAAAAAACAAAAAACAAAAATGCAAGAAGAAAGATAATAAAAACGTCATAAATTTTACGTAAACAGAAGACAAAGACTGTTTAAAGATCTCAAGACCAAGAAAATATCACTTCGTAAAACAAGGAAACACATTAGACCATTATAGCCTAGTTCCAAACAGGGAAATGTAATGTTTATTTGACCAGAAAAATGTAATGTAGTGGGGAGGGAGGGGACACACTGAAGAAAGGGCATAGTTCACATCTGACTAAGCAAAAACAGGAAACATTTGTCTTAAAAATAAACAGTTTATAAAATCATATGAGAGAAGTTAAATCTTTAGTAACCCATTACAAAAGTACAAATGGAATGTTTTTATATCTAAGAACATTACACGCCTTGATAGTGAAATTTCCGTGTTGATTTCAGAAGTAATCTCACAGACACTTGTAGGCAATTCTTATGTTTCTGTCTTGATGATATATATAACAGAAGCCTTATCACTAACAACCACAATATTCAGTAAAGCAGTCATACAGTGGATACTTGCTCGCTGTAGCTTCCATCACAATGAGCAGGCGGGCAGACTGACAAAAAGGGGAGGAATAAGACAACAGATTGACAAACAGGGGAGGAATAAGACAACAGATTGACAAAAAGGGGAGGAATAAGACAACAGATTGACAAAAAGGGGAGGAATAAGACAACAGATTGACAAAAAAGGGGAGGAATAAGACAACAGATTGACAAAAAAGGGGAGGAATAAGACAACAGATTGACAAAAAAGGGGAGGAATAAGATAACAGATTGACAAAAAAGGGGAGGAATAAGACAACAGATTGACAAAAGCATAAGAAGCAGACTGAAAGCCTTATATAAAGACAAATGGACAAAACAACACCCCACAGAAAACAAATCTCATGGACACAAAAAAGAACAAATACATCCATACAACAAGAACTTAATTGTGAAGAAGGTTGGCAAGTAAGGAAGATTAAACAGAGAAAACTTAAATATTTTGGACATATTAAAAGCCATGATCATTTAAAGAAGACAGTCTTGGAAGAGTAAATAATGGGAAAAAGAAAGAGAGGAAGACCAAGGCGAAGACGACTGCAAGACATCGTTGATAATCTGCAAACGGATGCATCAGTAGCAGGGAATCTTGCTTACAACCGAGAGGCCTACAGAAAAGCCGTTAGGGAGGCAAAGTTCCGCAAGGGACATGCAAGTGACTGACAATAAAAACAGATGAAGAATACTATAAACTCTAAAAAAAACGACAAGGACAGGACATTGCAGGCTGTGACACCTTCTATACCAGAAGCTGAAAAATGCTCAAACAGATCTATGTACTCCCAGCAACTAACAACATTAATAATGAGTAATAATCATCACATCCTCCAGAGCTGCCAGCTACACAACCCACGAAGGCAAAGGATCTGGCCAGACCCCAGACCCCTACAAGAGAAGCTCTACGGTGACGCTGAAAACCTGAGACGAACTGCCCGCATTTGTGAAAGAGATTCGATGTCTGAGCGAAGGACGGCGAGGGGGAAGAATATGAGAAACATCATGCAGTCTGGACAGAGGTTTCATTTTTTTCATATTTTAATGACGTGGCGTGTCGTGACTGACAGCGACTAGACTAACCCTTGTCAGAAGTTTCTAGAACAACTGTTTCAAGTCTTCTGTTCTCTTAGAACTTGTGGTCACTGCAGTCTGCGCTGTGTGATCTTCAAACATAGTAAGTTACAGTGGCTGGCGTTGAGTGGACGCGGGGAACCAGAGAAATACATCGAACCTGATACAGCTTCTTACATCCTTCCTGATACATCTTCTTACATCCTTCCTGATACATCTTCTTACATCCTTCCTGATACATCTTCTTACATCCTTCCCGTGCCGTTAAACGCCACATAGGGCTCACATGGTAGTTCGCCAAGTTTTCCTGTTTTCGGCGAGTCTTTTCAACCTCATCAAGGGATTTTATGCCCATTAAACTGGCCTCTCTTTACAATGTTCTCTTTAGAGTTTCACGTGGTCGACCTCTTTTTCTTTTGCTCCACATGATAGCTTGTTTTGTGATTCTCTGATTGTTTCTTTTCATCACGTGACAGACTTATATCCATCTCTTTTTTCTGATCACCCATGAGACAGGTTGTTTGCTCATCTGCCGTATCTCTGGTTTGTTCTTGAATCCTTCCAGTTTATGCTGAGTATTTTCCAGAGGCATTTGTTTTCAAAAGAGTGTAATTTGTGGTCAATTTATTTAGCTATTTTCCAGCTTTCACATGCATAAATGAGGGTGGATATTACATTTGAATTGAATAATCTTAGCTTGGTTTTTTGTGCCCTATGTTCTCAAGAGAACTGAAGGTCAATGCTGCTTTTTTCAATTATAATTCTAATTTCTTTTCTGGTGTCACCATCCACATCTATGTAGCTGCCGAGATACGAAAATTGGTGTACATTTTCAGCAGTTGTTCCCTCAACGTATATTTTTCCCTCTTGATTAATGAGAAGTTTCATTATTTTTGTCTTTTCCTTGTTAAATTCAAGTCTTATTTTAGTAGCCATTGAAGAAAAGGACTTGATAGCAACTCTCGTATTTAGAAACACCACAGGAGGATGGATAAAGCCTAGGTCAGCTTTTCTTCACCCTCTTGATAACCATACTCTCACTTCACCTGAAACGCCTTTTCTCCGAAACTTCATTCAAATAACCACATGTCTACTGCACTGATGATGTTGCTCATTCTTTATGCAATTTAATTACATGATCATATGTTAACAAATATGATAAACAAGGATTTTAATAAATTGTTGTTTTCTGCTATGTAATACAAATTTCGGCTCTAAACTTACTGATACGCGTTAAAAATTTCATGATTTTTTTAAAGGAAAAAAATGCTTCGTTATATGTGTGTGTGTGTGTGTTATAAAGCAAACAATATATTTTAACTGTATGTTCATTAAAATATCGAAAAATAAGAAAGTACGAATGCTTTTTCATATGTTTATGTGTAATTTACCAATAAATAAATATATAAAATAACTCCACCAAATAAGAATATAATTACATTTTAATACCTAACCCACACAGTGATAGAAAGTGACGTGTAGACGTTGCCACACGGTGACAGAAAGTAATATGTAGACGTTGCCACACGGTGACAGAAAGTAATGTGTAGACGTTGCCACACGGTGACAGAAAATAACATGTAGACGTTGCCACACGGTGACAGAAAGTAATGTGTAGACGTTGCCACACGGTGACAGAAAGTAATATGTAGACGTTGCCAAACAGTGACAGAAAGTAATATGTAGACGTTGCCAAACAGTGACAGAAAGTAATGTGTAAACGTTGCCAAACGGTGACAGAAAATAATGTGTAGACGTGCCACACCTTGATAGAAAGTGACGGTGTAGACGTAACTATAATGTGGATGCTTTAAGCTGCCGTTATATTGCTGGTTTACATCTCTGTATTTAGATAAATATTAACATGTTTTTACACATCATGTTATTCCCATCTGTATTCACATCTCAACCAAGCTTGTTTGTGGGTGCCTGCTTAAGCTCTTTACGTATATCGTGTATTCTTCTACTTCACGCCTTAGTACTAAATGACCACTGCAGACGTATTTGGCTGGAACGTTTTGTACTCTGTTCAACTGTTTGGGTGTGAACTATTTTCCTCAGTCCTTAAAGATGTCTTTATGGGCGAAGTGTTGCGTACAGTTCTTGTAGATGATAGCGCAAATATTTTGGTTGTGAAAAACTCTGTTGGAGCTGGATTTTACAGATGTTGCAGAAAAATAGGTTTGCACGATATTATTCCTTCGTTATGTATTAAAGTCTGTTCTTTAGTTTGTGCTGATTCTGACTGCAGTTTTCTTGTGATTTGTTTCATTCTGCCACGTTCAGGTATATATATATTCCCGTGCATCTTTCATTCTTTGTTTCTCTGGAGTTTTTTAAAAACTCTGTTACTACATAAAGAATATATCTCTTTTCTATTATTTTTTGTCTCTTTATTTCTGTCATTATACGGCGTTCTTTGCTACGTTTCTCTGTTACAGATTAAGACTATCATAAAGATATTTTTATGTTAATATTTCCACTATAGTTTCTAAATTATTTTCTAGATTCCCATGGACAGTTCAAATGATTTATTTAAAACAATTAGGAAAAAAAAACAACATATTTCTGTTCTATGAGTCGGCGCGTAGTTTTTTAAACACCAAGGACACTAAAAAAAAAAAAAAATGAGTTTGCATCATTTCCAGCAAAACATGGAGTACGTAATGACTGATAGTAAAAAATGTTCGAGTGCTGTGGGCTTATTTTGGTAGTCTACGAGTACTTTGTTTTTTTTTTTACATTCCATTTTTAACATACATATTTTTTTTGACTGTATTTTCTTATCCGTCATGCTAGTGTCATTTTGTTATCGTGTTTATTTTATGTTTTACAACAGTGTCTTTTAAAATATATTTGTTGAATAAACATTAGCATTTCCTTTCTTTTTTATTATTCTCATCTATGCTGCAGTTAGCTTAATATCTCTTGTTCTTTACCAATATTAAAATGCTTTGCGCTGTATTTTTTATACTGTTTATTAATTATATAATAAATACATTGCTTAACAAACTATTCATAAAAAAGCATTACTACATATCTGTTGTGTTTAGTTATTGCTTCAAATCGTATAAATCTAGCTTCAGTTTTAAACCGCGTATCAGCTTCCTCTGTTATGGTTCTTCTTCTTCTTCTTCTGTGTTCGAGGATGTTGGTCACATCAGATCCTGATCCCTGTCGACATGGCAAAGCCCGCAGTCCTCTCCAGATCCTGATAGGAGCCCCAAAGCTTTTGCCCTGGTTTCGGTCAAGATGGCGACGGGCGTACTACACGCTGTGAACTAGTGAAACAATTCTTTATATTTCGGACTTAATTCGCACACGGATTATAATCTAGTGATATTATCTAGACGCGATTGACAGGACCTAGCTAAAATATAATCTTGTGGTGACATTCTAATCAGGTTTAATGGATAATTCAAAGCTATACCGCTGTTAAACGGGATTTAACCTAATGTCGAGCACCGGGAGCGCGAGCACGTGTACGATGTAGCCCTCCTGTCCGAGACACATGGAGTGTGTTGGCTGCGGAGCAGTATCCGGATAAAACAGGACACACACGCACCAGCGAGGTTAAGAATGGTCTGTTATGGTTTTGAAACTGTGGTTTGGCTGTGGTGTAGTTCTTTGTAGTGTCTGTTCAGATTCGCCTGTTACTGTGCAAGAGTGAGCAGTACCACTGCCCCAGCAAACCCACTTTCTTGTGAGTAGCTAGGATGAATCAAAGGCTCTCAACCTCGCCTCGCCTTTTTTTTTTATCCGTATCTGGGGCATAGGGCATCGACAAGGGCTCTCCATTTATTTCTACCCTAGGCTGTTTCTTCTATCAGTCTCCAGGTGTAGGTGACTCTTTTTTTTAAAATCTCTCTCTCCCTCAAGACGCTTCGCCAGGTGTTTCTAGACCTTCCTTATTTCCTCTTTCCCCTTGGGGATTCCAGGTGAGAGCTTGTCGGGTTATAATTGTGGTCGGCTTAAATGTGCTATGCATATCCAGTGTCTTTTCTTTATCATTTCTTTCACTATGGGTTGGTTCTTTTTCTGCCATAGCTCTTCATTTCTGATGGTGTCTGGACAGCAAAGGCAATGGGAAATAAATGCCGAAAGTAAATTACGAAGGGAAGGGCCTCAAGTTAGTTGTGGCGAGGTCGTAGCTTATTCACGTTCTGGCATCACCTACAGCTCTCCTGGATTTTAGGATGCATAAACTTTGTCCTTTCTCTTGACTGGCAGAGTCAAGTGGTGAGAAGCACAACATGGGCAACTTTCTTAGCAAAGTTGTCTAGACAGAGCATAATATGAACTAAAGCCCTCTTCAAGCCCCACTTGTAAGGGGAGAAAAACCGTTATTACTTCATTATTATCGATCTATAACTTAATGTCGAAACAATCTAACAGGCGTTTCTGGGTTACACGCTGATCTGTTTAATTTGCCTGGCTGAAGGGGCTGAGGGGGGAGAGCTAGGGTTCATCTTGCCACCCCTCTCCCTCCCCTTCCCTGTCGAGATCTGTTTCTTGCGTCAAATTCAGGTCCTCAAGCAACTCAAAATAACCCACTCCCCCTACTCGACCTGAGTTACTCAAAATAACCCACTCCCTTCTACTAACCTGAGTTACTCAAAATAACCCACTCCCTCCTACTCGACCTGAGTTACTCAAAATAACCCATTCCCTCCTACTCGACCTGAGTTACTCAAAATAACCCACTCCCTCCTACTCGACATGAGTTACTCAAAATAACCCACTCCCTCCTACTCGACCTGAGTTTCAGATCATTACAGTTTCCATTCCAGAGAAAGTTTGTAGCCAAAAAGACGTCAGAAGACAGAAGGAATAATATGTGATGATACTGTAAATTGGTGCGTCCACTTCACCGAATGTTGGATGGCAATAACAGCCGTTATGAAAAAAAAAAAACAACAGACTGAGCTGGCTCACAGTGACTATAGAGTCTCAGAGACTATAGAGTGATGACCAAGAAGTAGACCTAGAACACGATGGAGAGACAACCTACAAGAAGATATGCTGGTTCTTGTTACTGACATCTGGCAAGAAAAGATCAAGCAGAATAGAGACCTGTCTGGTCTGCAGTAAAGAGCCTCAGTGGCTCAGAAAGCTGCTGAGTTCAGTACCTGTTCGAGGAACAAGAAGAAGAAGAAGAGGAGGAGGAGGAGGAGGAAGAAGAGGAGGAAGAGGAGGAGAAGAAGAAGAAGAAGAAGAAGGAGGAGGAGGAGGAGGAGAAGAAGAAGAGAAGAAGAAGGAGGAGGAAGAGGAGGAGGAGAAGAAGAAGAAGAAGAAGATGGTTTTACTCACACACTAGTCGCGTCAAATTTTTTTTAAAGATGCTTCAAGAGTCACATAATGGCGGCTACACAAGTTATCAACAAACTTTTCCAAGCAATAAAACATCGGTGTAATAATTCGGTTTGAGAAGACTGGCATTTCCGAAAGGATTTCATGCAAGGTGAAAAACAGGTACCAAAAAGTCCTAGCCTGGTCACTGCATGCTTCAGGAAGATACTGGCACTGACGGAAGTAAAGGGTTAATGAAACAGATTTACATAATCATTACTGATTTCAATTCATGTGAACCGGATGAACTGTCTTAAAGTGCTTGGCAGACGATACTGTCTGATTTTGTAACTTTCTTGAAGAAATAAACGATGTGAACATAAACGCCGATATGAAAGTGTAGTTAGTTGTAAAGTGTACTGAGTTAGTTATGTAGGGAGTAGATAAGCTCAATAGTTACCTGGCTTAGTTGGCAACCCTAGAGAGTAGATAATTGGTCAGAGACAGACTAACACCGAAAGTGCACAATTCCTGAAACGGGTCGCCTCTGACCAGGTACATAAAGAAAACATAATAAAACTTCACCAGGTTGGGCTTTGTACGCTGAACAACGTACGGCCAGAGGTCATGTGTCATTGCAAGTACGAAAGAGATGTTATTGTCGATGGGAAAACTATCTATATGTAAAATAAATAATCAGTTTATACTTTTCTGATGTGGATGAGTGAAAGCTGTGTCCATTGTGGGCTTTGGTCCTCCGGCCAGGTCCGACTTCACTGAAGTATGATTAGGATAATTGAAGGGCAATGAATACTTAGGATTCTAGTGTAACATATCTGTCTATGTAAGATTTAGGGTTTTTTTTTGGTAATGTGCAATGATGACTCATGATACGTATTGCTGAAATTTATGAATATATATGATGCAACAATCATTGCCAAGTTAGTTCCTTATAATGCAACTGATGCTTAATCATTTAATGATGAAGATTAGAGATTTCGAATGATTGTGCACAAAGGATTCAAATTAATTCTTTTGATTCTTTTAGAAGTTCCGCTGTCAATCAAGATAATCTAGAATCTGAATATTTACGGAAATTATTTTGATGACTATGTTGTTAACCACATAGCCGATGAATAACAATATAAATTGATGATTCATTTTGTTGATTTTCCTACCTGTGTAAAATGATGATTTTAATCGACAATAGAACTTTATGATTATAAGTAGAATTGTTAATTGTATTTTCTTTTCATTTGTGTAATATGTGAATGTGTAGTGTATAATCACCCTTCCAACCATACCATAAATATACAATAAAACGTTATATAAACAACAGACTATTATCGTTATATAAACAACAGACTATTATCGTTATATAAACAACAGACTATTATTATCCCCAATTAAAAATCTGTTTTAATCCCATAGTTATAAAGTGTATTGACATAGCAATCTTCTTTCTTCTTTTTAAATGAAATTATAAATTAGTCGATGACATATTGACATAAGTTGCTCATCTTCTGCTGCAGAAATATGTTTTTTTCTGACACTTTAATTGTCTAAAAATCGTTATCGTCGTAGGTCGTGACTGAATCGACATCTTTTGTGTTAGAAGAAATCACATTATTCTCACACAAACGACGAAAGCTTAAATAAAGAGCGATAATTTAACGTAACACGTATTCCATATCTAAAGTTTAAATAAAGTTACTTCCCTTGAAGAAGAGCAATCCGTTTCATTGAATAAGTTTTCCTTATCAGCAATTTGATGGAAAATTACATTGGCCAATGTTTTTCTTACCAACTGACTTGCAATTAGGAAGATTTCCATAGTGAGGATATCTGAAGCAAAAGTGTGCACTTTGAAGTACTGGTGATTATTTTGCTTTTCAACACTAGTATGCAAGGCCAGTATTGTTATTCGTACAATGCGTGATGAAAAATGGTAAATCACCAGGATGTGATGAGATAACAGCTGAGCTTATTAAAGCAAGAGGAAAGGAATGTGCAACAATCTATCATGCACTATGTAAAAAGATATGGCATTCAGGTATTTGGCCAAAAGAATGGAAAAGAACTGTATTTATACTATTGCCAAAAAACGGGTAACCTGAAATTATGCACAAACTTCAGAACTGTTGCCCTGATTAGTCATGCCAGTAAAATTTTGTTAAAAATCATAACAGGTAGACTTCGTAAGAAAATATATTCAGTATAAGATTAATAATAGAGAAATGCAGGGAGTTTAATATGAATCTATATTTATCTTTTATAGACTACTCAAAGGCATTTGATTGTGTACAACACCAGAAACTTTGGGAAATAATGGGGAAAAAATGGGATTTTCAACACATTTGATACAATTAACATCACTGCTGTATTTAGACCAACAGGCAGCAGTAAGAATAAATGGTGAAACAACAACTTGGTTTGACATCAGACAAGGGGTCCATCAGGGGTGCATATTGTTGCCTTATTTATTTAACTTGTATACTGAAAATATAACGAGGAATGTTAGAGAAGATGTAGAAAAAAAAATTATGATGCCATAACAATTGGAGGTTATGAAATACCAGAGATTAGATATGCTGATGACACAGTATTACTGTCCACAAGACAAAAAAGAATGGAAAAACTAATTATGTCAGTCCGTGAGAACAGCGAAAAGCAAAACTTCTACCTTAATGCGAAGAAAACTAAATTGATGACAACTGACAAAACAAACAAAGCAGCTGAAATATGTATCAATGAGGGAAAACTGGAAGAAGTGGAGCGTTTTGAATATGTTGGATCACTACTAACTAATAATGCAGATACAATGAAAATGAGGGAAATTAAAAGGAGGACATCTATCGCTCTTCAGAAAGTAAAACAACTAAAGAATCTGTGGAGAGGAACAGACTACAAAATAATATTTTTAAGGGCATGCATCTTTCCCGTCGCAACATATGCCTATGAGACCTGGACACTTAATAAAACAGCTGGGAAACACATAAACGAATGTAAATGCTACAGAAGAGTTCTTCACATATCATTCATTCATTTATTTGCACGTCCACAAAAAAGAACAAATATACCCATACTGCAAGAACTTAATATTGAAGAAGGCTGGCTAGTAAAGAGGATTAAACAGAGAAAACTTAAATATTTTGGACACATTAAACGTCATGAGAATCTAAAGAAGACCGTCTTGGACGGGTACATAATGGGAAAACAATAGATAAAGAGCAAGGCGAAGATGGCTGCAAGACATCGTTGATGATCTGCAAATGGAATCATCAGCAGCAGGCAATCTTGCTCACAACCGAGAGGCCTACAGGAGTGCTGTTAGGGAGGCAAATTTCCACAAGGAAAATATATATCCAATTAAGGTGAAAATCTAAGCACACAATCATTAAGAAACGAATTCATACAATAACGAAAATATTTTTGTACAAAATAATATTTCTGCTTAGTGGGGAGATATGTTGTGTAACAAACAATTATCTCCCATCTTACATCCTTCCCGTACCGTTAAACGTCACACAGGGGTCGCATGGTAGTTCGCCAAGTTTACCTGCTTTCGGCGAGCTTTTCAACCTCATCAAGGGATTTTATGCCCGTTAAACTGCTGTGAAGGACTACCCAAAATAGCACTAAGATAGACACCACAGGGGAACATGAAGTAAGGGTGGACCAAAGAGACGTGGAGAAGAACAAAAGAGAGGATATTGAGCAATAGATCTATAAACTAGAAAAAAAAAGTAGAAACAGCTTTATTATTCAACGATAACACAGTTGTGACGTTTCGACCGCGAGCCTTTGTCAAACAAAAACAAACAAGACGAAGAATCAGAGAGAGGAGACAAAGTACAGATTCATATTAATATAATGATAACAGAACAATAAAAAAAATGTAAAAATTAATTTTAAAAAAATTGGAAAAGGGCATATCTCAGCCTCTGGATCAACATAGAAGCTTCTTGTTTATGCTTCTATCGAGGACATACAGGCGATTTTGGTGCTGTGTTGATCCAGAAGCTAAGTCCTTTTTTACAGTTTTTATTAATTTTTAAATTAATTTTCCCATTTTTTTTTATTGTTCTGTTACCATTAAATTAATGTGAATCTGTACTTTGTCTCCTCTCTCTGATTCTTCGTCTTGTTTGTTTTTGTTTGACAAAGGCTCGTGTCGAAACGTCACAAGTGTGTTATCGTTAAATAATAACGCTGTTCCTACTTTTTTCCTAGTTTATGCATTTTGGTGTCACAGCTCTGCTGCAGTGCTTTGTGTATAGTTGTATATCTGTACACTAATTATTGTGTGTTGCTGAGCAATAGAGGGCTCACCTGGGCAAGAGCGGAAAAAAGGCAAAGGACAGGCATTTGTGGAAAACCCTTGCGGAAGCTCCATGTGCCCTTGGCACTTAAGGTTCAGAGAGAGAGAGAGAGAGAGAGAGAGAGAGAGAGAGAGACTGGCCTCTCTTAACAATGTCATCTTTAGAGTTTCACGTGGTCGACCTCTTTTTCTTCGGCCTGTTGTGCTCCATTTGATAGCTTATTTTCGGATTCTCTTACTGTTCCTTTTCATCACGTGACCGACATTTGCCAATCTCCTTTTTCTGATCACAGATGTTCGCTCATCTGCCTTATCTCTGCGTTGTTCTTGAATTCGTTCCACTTTATACCGAGTACTTTCCTGAGGCATTTGTTTTCAAAAGAGTCTAATTTCTTGTCTATTTCTTTAGTTGTTTTCCAGTTTTCGCATGCATGAGGGTGGATATTACATTGAATTGCATAATCTTAACTTGGTTTTTGTGCTTATAACTTTTGAATGCCATATGTTCTCAAGATTCCTGAAACACTATATACAATACATTTGTCTGCATGTACTGAGAATGGAAGCCTGTACGGCAGATCCCCAGACCAGTGCGTGTCTGCATGCAAGCGGCGGTCAAGCCCTCTCTAGACATGCGGGAGACCAGTTTTCCATGGATGTCCACCTCCGAATTGCTATCATAACGTCACTAGGAGTGTTTGGGGTTATCACAAACCTGATGAGCGTGGCTGTGTTTCTCAAGCAAGGGATTAACGACTGTGTCAGCATATGCCTCGTTTCCCTGGGCGTGGCCGATTTTGCAGCGCTGCTGTTCGGACTTCTTACAATGTTCTGCAACGCGGCCATGCGCATTAATTCAAACTTGGATCTCAGGGCGCACTACAATGGACTATATCACGCTTGCGGAATGTTCTACCATATCTCTACGCTAACTACGACGTTTATTTCTCTAGAGAGATGTCTTTGCGTGTCCATGCCTTTCAAATTCAAGACATTTATTACGATGAAAAGATCTATATTCGTCAATGTTGCCATCTACTTATATGCCACCGGCATCTCTCTACCTCTGTATATCTCAGCTGATGCTAACTTCGCCACGAACGCTACTTCTAGTAACTCGTGGCTCACGCCAGAAAAAGTTAACAGAGCCCTATTCATCATAACCACCCTCAAATTTACGGTGGAACCGGCTTGCATGGTTAGTATCCTGATAAGCACGTATATCATGATCGTTTCTCTGAAAAAGTCCACAAGGTTAAGACTCAAAGGAATGAGCGCTTTGGACGTTCTTCCACAAAGCGGCAACCTACCAGCTCTGCCTGTGAAGAAGAGTCAGAAAGAGATGAAGACCTCAAATAATGTAAGAGTTTCAAAGACAGTGGCCAGCTTGGCTATGATTTGCTTCATATGTAACTCATTACGGTACGTAGTTGTTGTAGTAATACTAGTATCTCCGGATATTGACGTAGGTCGAGATTACGAGAAATTATTCTTCTTGCTGCTGGACGTTATATTCCTCTTGCAGACAGCGAATGCTTCGGCAAACATCTTCGTCTACAACGTCTTCAACGCTCTTTTCCGGAGAACTTTCCAAATCATGTTCTGCATGCCCTGCCTTATCCGTCAGGTTCCAGAAGGACGGGAATAAGCCTTCATTTTTATCCATTTCACACGGTCCTTGGCGTCTGCATGATCTTATCTTACATCTATTTCCTATGCAGCTTGCCTCATTCATTCTTTGTCAGTCTGCTTATTTTTTTTTCTTTCTTTCAGTTTTCCAGCGATGGGTACATTCTGTCTTCTCATGACTTGTCTACAGAGACAGCCTATAGTCTTCACCTGATTTCTATGACGGCCATCTGTGACAGCATCATCATGATTACATGACATTAAATGTCAGCTCAATGAATTTCATATGGAAAGAAAGTCATAATTAAATGACAAATGCAAAGTTAGAATTTGAACATTTTCTCTTATTATTATTCTTTTATCAGCAGGTGGTTGAAGTGTTAGCGGGCATGTTTGGTTCAGCGATCACGATTCTTGGTATTTTCCATCAGTTCACGTAAAATTTACTTTCTTTATGCGCCCAGAATGCATTTCAAAGCTGAAGACTGGATTCCAATTTTCGAACAGTTCCAATGTTCGACCGTGGCTCTTCTCCCTAACAAGATTTTAGACTGGAAGAGGTAGACCATATCGCTAGCCACCATACTCGTGGATTTTACGGAATTTGATTTATAAGCCTGTCCTATTAGGCAATCAGCGACCCATAGCTGATATGCTAGCGTCAGGGTTAGCGAACCCTAGAGAACCAAGACCCTGTCCCACCTCTCCGTTGGTACCCCCAGTAACAGGCCTAGTCTGGCTAACGGGGCATGGATTGCCATAGTCCCCATGGTGGTGGAATCTGCTAAAGAAGCATTGCACACCCCCTAGTTTTTAGCTGTACTCCGGGACTAAAAAAGTAGCCGCCTTAACCCGCTCCCACCCCGATACGATGCTGTACCTCAACACCTTCACAGCATCGGCTGCAAAGAATACCAGCTCGCAGTTACAGGGAGATAGCACAAGACAGGGACAAGACAAGGCCTTTTTTGTGTCCACGGAGATGGTGAACATGATTACAGTGAAATATTCTGGAAATGCTGAAACTTGCACAGATTATCTTATTAAAGTATTCTGAGGATTCTATTTATTCAAAGTAGATCTGAAATGATTCATATTTTTAAATAGCACACGGACTTTACAAATGCCCCATACAGAACACATTTCCCATGCTATCCACTCCCTGCGAAGGTGACTGCAAGACATCGGTGATGATCTGAGAATAGGTGCATCAGCAGTAGGGCATCTAGCTTACAAACCGAGAGGCCTACAGGAGTGCTGTTAGGGAGGAAAGCAAAGATCCGCAAGGGACATGCAAATTACTGACTGACTGACTGATTCACTCCCAGAGCAAACTTCCTGTCTGAGAACGGTTCAAAGGAGTGACATATCAAATGAATGGCATATCAAACTAGTGACATGACAAACGAGTGACATATCAAAAGGGTGACATATCAAACGAGTGACATATCAAACGAGTGACAAAGCGAAGAAGTGAAAATTCAGAGATGAACTGCAGTGGAGTGACAAGAATATTGTCACAACGAAGAACAATAACCACATATTAGACGATTACAGACTTAATCATTTAATCCGCTTCGTTACATTAATAAGAACCAGGCCTAGTCAATGTGTTAAGGCTTATGGTTAGGATTTAAGAGTTTGGGCTAGGGTTTACGGTAAGGATTTAGAGCTGGAGTTAAGTGTTTTCGGTTATGGTTTAGAGTTAGAGTTAGGTTTACGGTTTGCGGGTATAGTTTAGAGTTAGGGTTTATAGGTTACTGTTGGAGTTTTTAGTTAGAGTTTACAATTACGGCTTAGATTTTAGAGTTAGGGTTTACAGGTATGGTTTAGAGTTAGAGTTAGGGTTAGGGTTTATGGATTACATTTAGGGTTTATAGTTAGAGTCTACGATTAGGGTTTGGAATTAGGGTTTACGGGTAGGGTTTAGAGTTAGAGTTTATGGTTTACAGTTTGGGTTTGCAGTTAGAGTTTATGGTTAAGTTTAAAGTCAGGGTTTACAGTTACATTTTAGAGTAAGAGTTAAGGTTTACGATTAGGGCTTAGAGTTAGGGTTTACGGTTTGGGTTTATAATTAAAGTTAGCGTATCAATAATAACAGAGTACACAAAAGATAACCACAGCGGCAATCAAGAGGTAGAACGACTTATTTGATTTCTCACTTTGAAATATTTTGAACAAACATGTCTAATTGTCACTCCTTTGACACACAGCCTTCTGTCTCTCCCTTGTCTTAGCACTAGACAGAAGAAGCAGGCACGATAAGAAATAGTATAACTGTTAAATATTATAACGATAATACAGGGTGTTTCAAAAATTCCTTTACACTTTATGGTGGCAGTGCCGATCCCCTTATGACTTTGTCTTGTCGGAGTAAAGACAAGTTTTACATGCCCCCACTTCCACAGGATATGACCATTCGGAAACAGCAAGTTACTAAGGTCATGGCCATGTTACTCCAGGCATGCTACATAAAACAAGAGAGGAAACTAGTCAAAACATTGACCCGTGGCAAGTCACCAGTAAGACTCACACTTGACTCCCTGTAGGGTATGTCTAAATTCCTGAGAATTTCTCTACAAAGTAAGACACACATTTTGTCTTTATCCTGTGGCCTCCGGAAAGTGCAAAGGAATTTTTTTAACACCCTGTACTACTATGTTCTGATATTTCTGAAATCATTCCTTCATTCATTTGCATGTCCCTTGCCGAACTTTGCCTCACTAACAGCTCTCCTGCATGTCTCTCGGTTGTAAGCAAGATGCCCTGCTTGCTGATGCATTCATTCACAGATCATCAACAATGTCTTGCAGCCATCTTCGCCTTGGTCTTCCTCTCTTTTTTCTCGCTATTTACCCTTCTAAGACTGTCTTCTCCAAATTCTCATGACATTTAATATGCCCAAAATACTTCAGATACTTCTGGACAGAATTCCTCCTATCTCGGCGGACTGACCAAGTGGCACGGAAAAAAAAGGTGAAGCATTTGAACTGAGAGGAAGCATAAACTATCGCACAAATGGAGAAATGTGACCTCCAAAAAGTTACCCAGCACGGCACATACTTGTTACCTACTGTAACGTAATGTCACGTAACGTTACTACTTCCAGAATAAAGAAATTATTAACACAGAAACGCACGGGGTGATTGATTATTTGTCACATGTTTTACTTGTCATTTTAAATTATGTTTACAATCAGCAGTTCTATTTGTACCTCAAAATTGATCTTCCTGCAAACTATTACAGTGTTAGAAGCGTTCACCTGACATATAACATGGAATTTGGTTGTCTTCCCCATATAATCAGGCACTTACTTCGCATATAAAATATTAATGTTCTTTTCTCTCCTGCTAAAAGAACAGTTAATTACATCCATTCATTATAAATATGCAGATATAAATATACAGATATACTTTCCTTAATTTCAATTCCCACAGAAATCTACTACACATTTTGTTTTAAAACATGGTTTTATACAGATATATATGATTCCTTACATTCAAGGATAATACAGTTTTAAAACGAGAAATATTTTGCCAATTGCGTATATTTTAAGTACAATTAATTGTCTGCATACATTTATATTGTTATTTCTATTATGTGACCATTTGTTCGCTGAGGCAATAGTGTCTCGTGTACTAACATAAAGTACAGACTTGCGACGTCTGAGTTAGGTTTTATGACAGGTAGATAGAGGTGTATGGTGCAGTTTTACAAAGTGAGGGAGGAAGTGAGCAAGGTGAGAAAAAAACGTTATCAGTACAGGAGGGTTTCACCTGCACTTCACGAAATGTCATTTATGTTGTCATGTGCAAACGTTGCGGTTTGAAGTACATAGGGAAACTGGCTTACGGTTAGGAGATCGATTTCGCCAGCATCTCAGTGATATTTCTAAGAGGGCCTGGACACCTGTGGCTAAGCATTTTTGCCTTGGTAACCACAGGGGCAAACAGGACATTTCGGTTAGTGCGATCCGCTCTTGTTCCGCAGATGTACGATCTCGGAGGGTCCTAGAACAGCGCCTTATTTTCCAGACTGGCTGTCTCCACCCAGCTGGAATTAACAATGTCTTCAGCTTTCTGTAACTTCTTTATTTTTCCACTGGCCTTTTTTATACTCTAATTTCTTTCTCTATGCTACCCCTCCCTACCACCATCCTATTTCCTTCTCTGCCAATATATTGGTCTTGTCCCATTCACCAGTTTTACATTTCCTCCCTGTAGGTGTTTAAGTTCTTCATTCATTATCTCTCGCGTCCTCTTTTCTCTCCCCTTTCCCCCCACCCCACCGCCCGACACCTCTAGCGGCTATCATGTTTCTATTGCCTTCCCCCAACCCCTTTCTCCCACTTGTTCTCTTCCTCTCTCTCCGCTTCTTCGCTATGATTGGCTATATCGGGAATCTTTTGTCTGTAGGCAACGGGTTTTTTTCCCTCCTCCTCCTTCTTCCACACATATTTCCGCTTTACTAAGAGCAAGACGCTTCAGATAAGTTATATATGTTTGTATTTTGTTTTTGCATGTATCCTCGAATAAGGCTCACGCCGAAATATCGGATGTTGTATGTTTTTCATTTATACATTCTCATACTTTATATTCGTTTTTTTCTCACCTTGCTCACTTCCTCCCTCACTTTGTAAAACTGCACCATACACCTCTATCTACCTTATTTATATTAACCAGTTTTACAGCAGTCGCCATCCCTTTTATCGGTTTTATGACAGTCATCTTTGTACAGACATTATGATGGCAGGTCCACTCTATTTTTATCATTGGGCAATGTATCAATGTTTAACAGTTTTTAATTTTAATAATAATAATAATAATAGATACCCGACCGGATGGGGCTTAGTAAATTTGACTGACAGCTCATCAAGATCATCCAGAAAAGGAAACAGAGGAGGTATCTAGGCTATTAAGACAAGGCAAAAGCTTGTGTCACTGTTGGGCCAGCCAGCCAGCAAACCAGGGACACAGACCCCTCAGGTGGGCGCATTACGGGCCCTTTAAAGAACACAGCCTTTAATTTTAACTTTTAACCCTTCTCTGGCTATGGAGCCAAAGACCCTACATTCCCCGCTCCCCCCAACCTACACAACACCCCCCCTCCCACAGACACTCACTCCTGGGTAGTGTTGGAGAACTCATGTTTGCTAATCTTACAAGATCCCTACCTGATAATATCAGAATTTTGTGACTGCATTTATTTACTGAACTCCACAAGCAGCGGGTTGCTCTTTTTTTTTTTAACTACTTGATAAATTTCACTACTTTCTTATCCATGTATTTTTTTTTAAATGAAGTCCTGTAATTTATTTACAGATTCGTTTGAATTAATTATCGTTTCTAACTAACAGTAAATAATAAAGTCTGTTGTGTACTTGGACAAAAACTCAAATTTCTTCTTCTTCATCACGCTGAACTGGATACAATAGACGCCCCTTTAACCGGAACTCAAGCAGCCGGCACTCTCAAGCAGCCGACACTCTCAAGCAGCCGGCACTCTCAAGCAGCCGGCACTCTCAAGCAGCCGACACTCTCAAGCAGCCGGCACTCTCAAGCAACCGGCCAAAACAAAAATCGAAGAAATAATATTTTAAACAAAATCAGTTTTCTAGCTGGAATGTAAGTTTAAACTATCTACCTTTTACTGTAACAGTGTGTATGTTGTAAAGGCTTTTCTCTAAGTTACTTGAAGTTACAAAAAAAACTTATGCTTGTGAAGTTCATTAAGTTGAAAAGTTTATCGACTGCCATTTAACTAGAACTGCACACTGCATTCACAAAGCTGTTTTCACAATAAAATTGTGTAACGTCAAGTGAGATTTGTGTTTGTGTGTTAATTGGTGTTAATTTGAGTTAAATTACTATATTTCAGTTTAATATCAAGTCAGTGCAGGGTTTATGGTATGGTATGGTATGGTATGGTATGGTATGAGGTATAGTATTATGCTTATTTTAAATACTAACTCTCAAGCAAACCAGAAACCGCATTTATCCGGCATCTACCAATCTCCACGGATGCCGGTTAACTGAGAGTCTTCATCTTTCACTCATCACACTTCACATATTACATCTGTCTACAAAAGTAGACATGTAGAAGAGTTCCTGGTGGACTTCTGTCCCTGCGAGCTTATGGTGGAGACGTAGCCATTGGTACTAAACTTGCCTTTAGATACATCAGAGCTATCTAGTATTCTCCCAGAGTTCTGAAAAGTGGATAAAGAATGTTAGCACTCCATTATAGTACATCCCCATGTTAGCACTCCATTATAGTACATCCTCATGTTAGCACTCAATTATAGTACATCCCCATGTTAGCATTCCATCACAGTACATCCCCATGTTAGCACTCCATTATACTACATCCCCATGTTAGCACTCCATTATAGTACATCCCCATGTTAGCACTCCATTATAGTACATCCTCATGTTAGCACTCCATTATAGTACATTCCCATGTTAGCATTCCATCATAGTACATCCCCATGTTAGCATTCCATCACAGTACATCCCCATGTTAGCATTCCATCACAGTACATCCCCATGTTAGCATTCCATCACAGTACATCCCTATGTTAGCACTCCATCACAGTACATCTCCATGTTAGCACTCCATCACAGTACATCCCCATGTTAGCACTCCATCACAGTACATCTCCATGTTAGCACTCCATCACAGTACATCTCCATGTTAGCACTCCATCACAGTACATCTCCATGTTAGCACTCCATCACAGTACATCTCCATGTTAGCACTCCATCACAGTACATCTCCATGTTAGCACTCCATCACAGTACATCTCCATGTAAGTTTAGCAAAATGTATGTGCACATGTGAACGGACTGCTAAGTTCAGAATTCTTTGAGTTGCTTTGAATATCTTTTACAGTAGAACTATCATCACTATTTCAATTACACATCTTCCACGCATTGAATCTATTGTCACTATTTTAATATCACATCTTGTGCCCTGTGATTCTGTTGTCACCATTTTAATAGCACATTTTCTGCACCACGATTCTATTGTCACTATTCTCATCACATCTTTTACGCCATGAATTTATTGTCACTAGTCTAATATCACATCTTCTGCGCCGTCCTTCTATTGTCACCATTCTATTATCACATCTTCTCCGCTGTGATTCTATTGTCACAATTCTAATATCACATCTTCGGTGTCATGATTCTATTATTTCTTTCTAATATCACATTTTCTGCGCCATGAAGTATTACACTGTAGCTTAATAAATATTGTCGGAGTCGATTTATAGTTCTCATATCAGCCCTGACTTCCCAGCATTATCTCTGAGAGCTTATGTGACACTATCACAATGATCTTGGAACTGTTTTTGTCTGCAAACATCTAAAACATTCCTATACACAAAGCCAATAGTGGATGGTGAAGATAAGAATTTTTCTTCTTCTTCTCGTACCAGACTGTGTTCCATGTTCTTGTTCTGGTCAGTGGAATAGGAATCCAAGTTTTTCTTACACTGGGCGGAGCTTTCTGGGAACTTTCTTTGATCCGCTCAGGAAGCTACGCAGAACTACTCTCTGTAGCGCCCACATCACTTTTCTGTGTTCAAAGGCTGAGTGAGTCTTTAAGGCAAGGAGTTAAGATACCTCTGTAAATTCCGCCCATCATCTTTATGCCTTTAATCCCTGATTTTCACTTACAAGACCGTCCATCCACAACATTACTGCTTGAAATCCTACTTCTTCTACTACTACTACAACTACTACAACTACTACTACTACTACTTCTTCTTCTTCTTTTTCTTCTAACTACTACTACTACTTCTTCTTTTTCCTTTTCTACTACTTCTAACTATTATTGCTACTTCTACTTCTACTACTACTACTACTACTACTACTACTACTAATACTACTACTACTACTAATATTACTACTACTGCTTCTTATTCTTATTCTTCTTCTACTACTACTAATACAACTACTATTAGTACTACTACTACTTCTAATTCTACTGCTACTACTACTACTACTACTTCTTCTTCTACTTTTATCTACTACTGCTGCTTCTACTGCTTCTACTATTACTTCTTCTTCTTCTACTACTACTACTACTACTACTACTACTACTACTACTTCTAATTCTACTACTACTAATACTTTTTCTTCTTCTTCTTCTTTTATCTACTACTACTGCTTCTGGAAATACTTCTTCTTCTTCTACTTCTTCTATCTACTACTACTGCTTCTACTACTACTTCTGCTACTACTACTACTACTACTACTACTACTACTGCTGCTACTTCTTCTTCTTCTTCTTCTACTGTTTCTTCTTCTTCTTCTATCTCCCTAAAAGTGCAGTCTGGTGCTCTTTGCAAACGACGGGTTGAAGGTGTGGTTGGGAGCGGGTTATAGCGCCTATTTTTTTCTCCCAGCCCATAAATGGAGCTACAATCGCGGGGGGGGGGGGTGTGCACTGCCTCTTTAGTAGACTCGACCGTTATGGGGACTATGGCAATTCCCGCCCCGTTGAAGCTAGCATGTTATATACGGGTCTCTGAC
The DNA here is from genome assembly GCA_009760885.1 of Achatina immaculata. NCBI lineage: Eukaryota > Metazoa > Mollusca > Gastropoda > Stylommatophora > Achatinidae > Lissachatina > Lissachatina immaculata. Next base: position 21,493,303 of record CM019718.1, on the reverse strand, counting down.
TGCCAAAATCAGACCGCGTCTTCACTCTCACTGCTCTCAGTTACACTACGATATAACAAACAACAGCGATGACAACATAGCTCCCATACTAAATGTGTTTTCCAGATTCGTTTCTATTTTAATCAGCAGCTTTTCAATCATGCACGTGATCTGACTTTCGCAGACCGTGTTTTTTTTCCCCTCTCTTCCTATGCAATCTGAAAACGCCTGGTTTTTTTTCAGCCTAAATTTCTCTTTTCAGAAAGTTTGGTGCGTGGAGTGCCACTGCCACTTCGGGCACGTCCTGCCTTGCTTTTTCAAGAACAATACACTCCATAGGGAGCTGAGGTGGTGCAGGGGATTAGACACCAGGTTTCGACTTCCACTCACCAGGGGCTCGGTCAGAGAGTGACTCGCGGGGTTCACCCAGCCTCAAGAAAAAAAAAAGGGTTAACGCTCTGGGAAGGAAAAAAAGAATGTCGTGCTTAGCTACGGAGTTCGTGCTAACGGTGACAGTAGTTGGCAGTTTCCAGCCATCTGTTGAGTAGGCAGCAGAGCACTTACAGCTTGACCGCGTGCGATGACGATGATACACAGAGAATGTCTTTATCTACACACTCCAGTTCTCTCTTGAAAACAGCTTATAAAATTACCACCTTTATGTCACCAGTATGCGAAGTTTATTATACTTTCCAATTTTACAGTAATTTTGTACGCTATCACTTAAGTAATAAAGCATAAGTAATCAGGATACGAACATTGTAGTTTCCTGCACAGACTGTTAAGCTTGGTAAGATGGTATGAAGGCCTGAAGATCATGTAGTGCTCAATTTGTCAAAATTAAGTTCTCTAAGTAGTCTGTCAAAATTAAGTTCTCTAAGTATTCTGTCAAGATTAAGTTCTCTAAGTAGTCTGTCAAAATTAAGTTCTCTAAGTATTCTGTCAAAATTAAGTTCTCTAAGTATACTGTCAAAATTAAATTCTCTAAGTATTCTGTCAAAATTAAGTTCTCTAAGTATTCTGCCAAAATTAAGTTCTCTAAGTATTCTGCCAAAATTAAGTTCTCTAATTATTCTGCCAAAATTAAGTTCTCTAAGTATTCTGCCAAAATTAAGTTCTCTAAGTATTCTACAAGAACTTCAGTTTCTACAAAATTTCGCTATAATTATGGGCGGGAAGACGCTGTCCGAGTAGGCAATCAACCACCCATATCTGATAAGCTAGCGTTAGAGTTAGCGAACCATAGCTAACCAAGACCCTATCTCACCTCTCCATTGGTACCCCCAGTAACAGGGCTAGCCTGGCTAATAGGGCAGGGATCGCCAAAGTCCCCACGGTGGTGCAGTCTGCTAAAGAAGCGTTGCACACTCCCTGCTTTTTAGGTTTACTCCAGTACTGAAAAAAAGTAGCTGCCATAGCCCGCTCCCACGCCGATACGATGCTGTTCCTCAATACCTTCACAGCATCGGCTGCAAATAACACCAGCTCGCAGTTACAGTGATATAGCACAAGACAAGACAAGTCTATAATTATGTCACAAATGTTACAACTTAAAAGTACCTTCATGTCCAGGCTGTAGTCTACTAGTTCGATCAGTTCCGATGCGCTTGAGCTGTCTTCCACTGTGTCAACCACAACCCGGGGAAACGTCTGAATGTCAAGGTTGCCAGAGAAATAATTTCCGGGTGGCCAGGTCATGTCACTGTGAGCAGCGACCACGGTGGGTTTACCTGTACAGAAAACATATGAACTCTTAAGTGTACTTATTTTATAACTTACCTAGCATATTACCTGCAACAGTTTATGTTTGCAGTCCCTTCATGAAAGAACTGCCTTTACATCGGTAACTGAGGTACAATACACATTACAAGAAAGAAGGCAATACACAAGGACATATTATGTTCTAACACTTAAAAGTATGCTATATACGAAGTATCTTCTCTTCTAACACTCAAAAGTATGCCATATACGAAGTATCTTCTCTTCTAACACTCAGAAGTATGTCATATACGAAGTATCTTCTCTTCTAACACTCAAAAGTATGCCATATACGAAGTATCTTCTCTTCTAACACTCAAATACATTCTGTATTACTGATAAACAGCAATAGTTTTTTTTAAATTCCAGGCGATGACTTGGCGGCCGGTAGATGTTAACTATGGAAGTTGCTGAGTATCATTTTTGTTTTTGTCATTTACTGTTTCACTAGAGCAACTGGTATAGTCAAAATGTATTACCAAACTCCCACTAACACCCAGTGGACACTGCTGGTAGTTTCCAACGAAAGAAAACTTTTGCAAACCTTAAAATTAACCTACAGCATAATATATAAAAACATACAGATGATGGAATCACGCCATAAATTGTCATAGAATTTTTCTGCCCATATATATCCATGTGTATGGTATATGAGCGAATGGTTCCAGAGTGAAACGGGTGTGAAACAAGTATGTATATTATCTTCCTTGCTTTTTTGGAAATCTCATAGGCTTTGTAATGAAAAAATGCTACACAGGTAAAACAAGCACTGACTGGGTACACGGGACCCAACTAGATGATCTTGATTTTGCAAATGACATAACTCTTATCAGTGACAATGTGAAATCGATGAAAAGAAAACAGATACCCTGTCTTCACTGGCTAGTAGAATAGGACTTGAAATTACCAAAGAAAAAAAAACAAAAACAATGAAACTTCCCATTAATCACGAAGGAAAAACATATATTGAAGGAACAGCTGTTGAAAAAGCACACCAATTTGCATACCTCGGCAACTACATAGACCAGGATGGTGACACCAGGAAGGAAGTTAGAATTAGAATTGCAAAAGCAGCACTGACCTTCAAGAATCTTGAGAACACATGGCACTCAAAAGTTATAAGCACAAAAACCAAGTTAAGATTATTTAATTCAAATGTAATATCCACCCTCAGCCGGAAAACAACTAAAGAAATAGACAAGAAATTAGACTCTCTTGAAAACAAATGCCTCAGGAAAATATTTAGTATAAAGTGGAACGAATTCAAGAACAACGCAGAGATAAAGCAGATGAGTGAACAACAACCAGTCTCACTGGTGATCAGAAAAAGAATATGGACATATGTCGGTTATGTGATGAGAAGAAACATTCAGAGAATTCCAAAACAAACTATCAAGTGGAACACAACAGGCCGATGAAAAAGAGATCAACCACGTGAAACTCTAAAGAGGACATTGTTAAGATAGGCCAGTTTAGTGGGCATAACATCCCTTGATGAAGTTGAAAAACTCGTCGAAAACAGGAAAACTTGGCGAATTACCATGAGAGCCCTATGTAACGTTTAATGGCATGTTAAGGATGTAAGATATAAGATGTAAGCTATAAGTGGTATATTGGTTAGTGGATAGTGCACTTGCCTGCCGATCAGAAAGTCTCTAGTACGATTCGAGTGGAATTTTTTTAGACCGACTGGCACTGGGGTAAAAAAAAAATGTTTCCCAAAAATCTGTAACTGGGGTTTCCCTGGGAAAACAAAGGCAGCCAATGCAGGTCAGGTCTTGGCATCCCTACTTCAGATACCATCGTGGCCTAGAGATGTGAAGGCATTATCATCTATCTGTCTGTCTGTCTTATCTGTCTGTTATATCTGTCTGTTTGTCCGTCTCTCTGTTTATTTCTACCTCTCATGAGGGAGTACTCGACCGCCATCTCGTGGCTGCCGCTATAAAGCTGTGACATAAATATGACAATCAGTTCACAACTATCAATCGCTTCCTGTTTGGACGCCATCTCTGCACAGTCAGACGATGTCTTGAAGACGAAATTCACGTAATGGCGACGCAACCTGTTGGCACACAGAAAATTTAAGTTTGGCACAAACTTTAGCTCTTTGTTATATAATTTTATATTAAGATCATTTCCTTTATTTCTCTAATTTCGTCTACATTTATCCAAACTTAGCAAAACTCATAATATAGACACTTTGGACTTGCAATTTTAAAATGACGCTAGTTACTTACAAATGTATGAATGGATCTATCCTTCCCCGTTCCCGAATCGTGTGGCTGATATATATCACACGTTCTAGGTTTCCGGATTCAGTAACCTGAATATCTGGCCCAAAAAAAAAATAAATAAATAAATAAAACAAGTGAATAACTTGTTAGATCACATTATAACCCTGTAGTTGAAAAGCTTAGTGGATATCTTTTGATCAGTTTTGCTTTCCTGTTTTCCTATGTTGTTTGCACGCTGTTTTAATCGTGGTTAGTGACGGCAGTGTCGTCACAGCCAGAGAACAAATGCTGTTCAAGATGTTAATGTCTTATACGCTGTATAATTTCTTATAATCGTCTAGGGCATAACGCCTTGTTGTTTTTCATAAGGTACCCATTGTCATCCTCTTTTACCTCATTTCTCAGCCACATACCTGCTTCCACGTTGTGCTAACCTACGCCCATCTGAGTGCATTTTGTGCCCGTCTTTCTTACAAGGAGGATACAACAAACAAACAAACACACAAACAAACAAAAAAGCGAAGTGATTTATTTTTCATCTATTTTTTGTGCTTTTATCTGTTGTGTTGTTTTTGCAAGTGATCCTTGAAAAAGATTTTTGGGGAAATATTGACCTGTTGTATGTTCTTCATTTATACGTGGTCATTTTACTTTCTGCCTTCCTTGTTTCTGCTCACTTTCATCACTCTTTCTATCTTCTTGCAAAACTGAACCACACACCTCTGTCTGCTTCATATAATTTTTATACGCTGCGTGTCTTTGGGCCATGTTCCCTTTTGCGGTATTAGACACTTGCACAAAGAAAGGATTAGACTATATAGTGGTTTGTTAGCTGTGGTGGTTTGCTAACTCTGATGACTCGTTATCTCTGGTTGTTTTTCTGCTCTGGTGGCTTGCTAAATCTGATGGCTTTCTAGTTCTGGTGGCGTGCTAGCTCTGGTGGCTTGCCAACTCTGATGCTCGTTATCTCTGGTTGTTTTTCTTCTGTGGTGGCTTGCTAGCTGTGGTGGCTTGGTAGCTCTGGTGGCTTGGTAGCTCTGGTTGCTTGGTAGCTCTGGTGACTTGCTAGCTCCGTTGACTTGCTAGCTCTGATGGCTTGCTAGCTCTGGTGGCTTGCTAGCTCTGGTGGCTTGCTAGCTTTGATGACTTGCTAGCTCTGGTGGCTTGCTAGCTCTGATGACTTGCTAGCTCTGACTCTTGCACCGTCTATTGCATAATATATAGATAACACTGGTTAACACTGGTGAAATGTGTTATACAGAATATTACAAAACAATTTTGTTAACAAATGACCAGGTAAATTATCACATTCTGGAGGCTTTAATCTAAAAGAAAGAAAAAAAATGCAGAAACGCAGATTGGTCACGGCAAGTAATTCCATGACATTATCTACAAACACCAACCCTCTCTAACATCGCCGGCTACTCTGTCAGTGTATCCACCGCTATCCAGCACATCTGTCATGATGTTGGACATCACTCCTTCCATGCTGTCAGTGTTTAACCAGTCTGTGGCTACTACCTCCGGGATGGGTTGAAGGCGACTCATCTCAAGAATCTCTGCACAGCAACCTTATAAAAGATTCCATTGCATCAATGAGCCTACGTATTAAAGTAGAGGAAAGAAATTTTCAGTTACGGAATTTTGTTCAATTTCTACAAGTACCTGCCATTCTTAGAGAAGAAACTGTCACGCGAGTAAGACACGCCCTAAAGCCTCCAAGCACCGCCCCCCCCACCCCATGCTGAATATACAAGCCCTGTAACAAAATAAGAATTGTGTGATGTGTTGAAAGGCAGTATGTCATACGGGCGTGCGTGTCTAGTTCTTCGTCTTTTTTTGCAAAATGAAGTTCAATGAATAAAATCTTCATATACTGTCAGACATTTGCATGTCCCTTGCGGAACTTTGCCTCCCTAACAGCTCCTTTGTGTGCTAGAACTGAGTAATACTTGTCTCCATATAGGATTTCTGAGCTCACGCGTACACAAACACACGCCTTCTCACCTGCGAATGAAAGAGATGGAAGTAAAATATGAGGACGCGAGATCTCAACGCCATATTAAAGACACAGGGAGAACCAGACTCGCCAGTTTCTGTACATTATGTTATATTATATCGGTGCTCTGTCAGTATATCAGATTCCAGAATCAGGTATATCAGTGTTGTTTCAATATATCAGAGTCCAAAATCAGTTATATCAGTGTTCTTTCAGTATATCAGTCCAGATTCTAGTTTATCAGCGTTCTGCCAGTATATCAGAGTCCAGAATCAGGTATATCAGAGTTCTGTCAGTATAACAGAGTCTAGAATCAGATATATCAGCGTTCTGTCAATATATCACAGTTTAGAATCAGTTATATCAGCGTTCAGTCGATATATCAGAGTCCAGAAATCTGCCCATAAAAACAAAAATAAGATCTGTAAAATTTTATATCTGCTCTGTTTTATTACATGGAGCAGATCATGGACTCTAAGCAAAAAAAGCTGGAGAGACAGATTAATGCAGCAGAAAGGTGGTTCTACAGAAAACTAGGATATAACATATAACATGGAGAATTAATAAAACAAATATACAAGTTTTAGAACAACTTCAAGTGCACGTTGAACTTATCAAATAAGAAGACATAACGATAAAATTAAGACCATACATGAAGGAAGGTGGAAATATAAAAAGAGCAAGAAGAAGACAGAGATGTAAATGGGAAGATAACATAAGAGAATGGATAGGTCACAGCCTGGCTGCGTGCGCCATTAAGACACGGGAGCGAAGGAACTAGAGATTCATTACCCCCAACATTCGTTATGGAGAAGGCACAAGATGATGATGATGATGATGATGATGATGATGATGATGATGATATCAGTTTTCCATACATTGTGTTTATATACACTGTATTATCTACAGCTATATTATACACGAAAATAGAAGCACCTCTTTATATTTATATAAGCATTGCAAGGATAAGCTGGTCATCGCAATAAAAATGATCACTGAGAACTCGTACCAAGTGTGGATTCCTCAGATCTTTGTAGCTCTAATTCCGTGCGTTCACTATTTCAAAAATAAATATAATAAATGAACAAGAAGAAGAGAAGGAGGAAGAAGAAGAAGAAGAATGAAGAAGAAGAAGAATGAGGAGAAGGAGGAGGAGGAAGAGGAGAAGAAGACTGAGAAGAAGAAGAAGGAGGAGGAGGAGGAGGAACAAGAATGAAGAAGAAGAAGGAGGAGAAGGAGGTGGAAGGAGGAGAAGGAGGAAGAGGATGAAGAAGAAGAAGAAGAAGAAGAAGAAGAAGAAGAAGAAGAATGAAGAAGAATGAGGAGAAGGAGGAGGAGGAACAAGAATGAAGAAGAAGAAGAATGAGAGAAGGAGGAGGAGAAATAGGAGAAGAAGACCGAGGAGAAGAAGGAGGAGGAGGAGGAATAAAAATGAAGAAGAACAAGAACAAGAATGAAGAAGAAGAAGGAGGAGGAACAAGAATGAAGAAGAAGAAGAATGAGGAGAAGGAGGAGGAGAAGAAGAAGAAGAAGAAGGAGGAGGAGGAGGAGGAGGAGGAGGAGGAAGAAGAAGAAGAACAAAAATGAAGAAGAAGAAGAAGAACGAGGAGGAGGAGGAAGAAGAAGAAGAAGAAGAATGAAGAAGAAGATTGATCTTTATTGATTGATCTTTATTTCAAAAGGGTTAAGAATTGGGCACGCAGGCCCGTCTGACATTCTGCCCTTTATCATACATCTTTCACTCTATTCCAGACATTCTACAAATATGCTGTTCATATAACAAACAAAACTAACATTGAAGCTGAGAGACATAAAATAAAATATAACATTTACGTTTCACTCTTAAACATTCACTCAGTACAGAAGTAACTACATACATTATAAATGACTATCTACTAAACAAAATTTTCGGGACTATTCAGAAAACAATTAATTGTATTCGATGTCTGTAAGAGCAGCTTAAGATAACTTTTAAGTTTTATAACTCATGGAGGCATGTAGTCGACATCAAATAGATATTGGGAAAGCTTGTAGTTGTAGGAAGGAGTATAATTTATATTTTTTATATAGGATGGGAGGGTATTCCAAAGATGAGCAGCAGAATAACTAAAGCTTTTCTTGTAAAGATCAAGTCTAGGTTTTGGAAGACATATGTTGTTCAAGGGTTGGCTGCACTTTGGGCTAAATTTAAACAGGTTCCATAGATAAGGCGGGGCATACCGTGAAAGAATTTGATGTATTAACTTGGCTTTGTTGAAGAGGAACCTGTTCTTAAGAGGTAGTATTTTGATATGTTTGTGATAATTAGTTGTTTGTGCTTGATCTTTGTCACTAATAAGCTTTACTGCTCGCTTTTGGAGAGAGCAAAGCCTCTTTGTATTTGACACTGAGCAACCATCCCAAACTGTTGAGCAATAGTCTAAATGTGTTTGTATATGAGCTATGTAGTATGTCTTCCTAGTGTCTTGATCTATGAAGTGCTTAATTTTAGCTAATTGGTATACTTTTTGTGCGATGAGTTTTGTTAGACATTGCATATGAGAGTTCCAGGTCAGATGCTGGTCAATAATAAGACCTAGTGTTTTGTGCTCGCTAACGTTTTCTATCTGTGATGTTTCTGTACAGAGCCGAAGTGTTGTTTTTGTTGCTTTTTGTAGTTTCTGTTTTGTTGTTATGAGCACTGATTTTGTTTTATCGGTGTTTATAATCATGCCATTATTTTTGCTCCATCCAATTAAATTGTATAACTCGACCTGAAGAGTTGATTCTAGATTAACTCAATCGTAGTCACTGGTGTAGAATGAGGAGAAGGAGGAGGAGAAATAGGAGAAGAAGACTGAAAAGGAAAAGAAGAAAAAGAAGAAGAAGAGAAGGAGGAGGAGGTAGAGAAAAAAAAGAAGAAGAAGAAGAAGAAGGAGAAGGAGAAGGAAGAAAAAGAATGAGGAAGAGGAGGAAGAAGAAGAATGAGGAGGAGGAGGAAGAAGAAGGATGAGGAGGAAGAAGAAGAACAACAAGAAAGAAAGAAAGAAAAAGAAAGGAAGAAAAAGAAGAAATTGGTAGGACAAAATCCAAACAAGAAGCACTTACCCTGTGAAGACAAGGTCACTGTAGCGTACGCTCCCCCGTGAGCCATCAGGAAGCGGCAATGGAAGAACTCTTTCCCGTTGACACAAAAATAAACAACGCCTTTCTGTCTAACACGATCAGACTCGGCAAAGATCATCCCACACTGTAGAACATCACCTCTCTCAAAGTGTGGGGGATCTTTCAGACGCCATTTGTCTGGAAATATGTAACACAATTTCATGTTTGTCTCCCCTTAAGATTGTTTACATGTTTCTCTCCCCGTAAGTTTGTTTTACATGTTTGTTTTCCCGTAAGTTTGTTTATATGTTTGTCTCCCCTTATGACTGTTTACATGTTTCTCTCCCCGTAAGTTTGCTTACATGTTTGTTTTCCCGTAAGTTTGTTTATATGTTTGTCTCCCCGTAAGTGCAGAAATTGACATGGTTAATCAGAATGGAGAAAGATTAATTGAAATATGTCTAACAGAGGGCATGGTCATTGGAGGCACAATATTCCCACACAAAGAGATACATAAAACAACGTGGATATCTCCAGATGATAGAACTAGAAACCAGATAGACCATTTTTGTATTAGAAAGCAATACAGAACATCTCTCATGGATGTAAGGGCTTATAGGGGTGCAGATGTCAACAGTGATCACAACCTGTGCATAGGGAAAATAAAACTAAAATTGAAAAGTCAACACAAGAAATCAGTACACAGAAAGATAAACATCCACAGCCTACAAGAAGAAAATACTAACATTAATTTCAATCAGGAACTTGCCAATCATTCCAAAACACCCAGTGAAGTTGAGGAGATAAGTATAGATGAGTTATGGAATTCTTACAGCACAGCCATAATCACAGCAGCAAAAGTAAGTGCTGGATTGGAAAAACCAAATAGAAAAGCATGGATATCAGATAAAACATGGAAGTATATACATGAAAGACGAGCAGTCAAATTAAACATGTTGAATGCAAAAGCAGATCATGAAAGAGATTCGGCAAAAGCAAAATACAAAGACATAGACAAGGAAGTAAAAAGTTCAGCTAGAAGGGATAAAAGAGAATACATAGACAATATGGCGAAAGAGGCAGAAAAAGCAGCAAAAACAGGAGACAGCAAAACTTTATATAACATACAAAAGAGGCTAACAGGTACTATTACATCTAAAGAAAGACCAATCCTTAGCAAAACTGGAACACTATTAACATCAAATAAAGACCAAAAGCAAAGATGAGCTGAACACTTCCAAGAAATACTCAATCGACCACACCCAAAAGAATTGTTAAACCTTGAAACTGACTTACCAGCCCCACAACTAAATGTCAATCTAGATGAAATTAAATTGCATGAAATTGAAACAGCAGTGAATTTAATGGCTAACAACAAAGCTGCAGGTGAAGATGAAATAACAGCCGAGATGCTAAAAGCTATCAATAGTGACAACATGAGACAACTACAGAGAATGTTTAACAAGATTTGGAGAGAAGAAAAGGTCCCTTCTAATTGGAAGAAGGGAATCATTGTTAAAATACCAAAAAAGGGCAACCTTAGTGACTGTAACAACTGGAGAGGAGTAACCTTAATATCAGTTGTGTCAAAAGTATTTTGCAAGGTCATTTTGAATAGACTCAAAGATATAGTGGATACTGCAATGAGAGAAGAACAAGCAGGATTTCGAAAAGGGAGAAGCTGTCTCGACCAGATCTTTACTCTCAGAATAATACTTGAAGAACATATTGAAAAGCAGAAACCATTAATACTGAATTTCATAGATTTTAAGAAGGCATTTGATAGCATACACAGAGATTCATTATGGAGAATTTTATGTCTATATGGAATACCATCTAAAATTGTCAACATCATTAAGGACTTATACAATGGATATGGTTGTGCAGTCAAGACAGAAGAAGGAATGAGTGAATGGTTCCAGATTGAAACAGGCGTGAAACAAGGATGTATACTGTCTCCTTTACTTTTTGGGATTACAATAGACTTCATAATGACAAAATGCTGCACAGGTAACACAGGTATTGACTGGGTACATGGGACCCAACTAGAAGATCTTGATTTTGCTGATGACATAACTCTTATCAGTAATAATGTGAATTCCATGCAAGAAAAAACAGATAGCCTATCTTCACTGGCTAGCAAAATAGGACTTGAAATCAACAAGGACAAAACAAAAATAATGAAAATTCCCATCAATCAAAATGGAAAAATACACATAGAAGGGACAGATATTGAAGAAGTCAATCAATTTGCATACCTTGGCAGCTACATAGACCAGGATGGTGACACTAGAAAGGAAGTTAGGATCAGAATTGCAAAAGCAGCATCAATCTTCAAGAATCTTGAGAACATATGGAATTCAAAAGTTATAAGCACAAAAACCAAGTTAAGACTATTCAATTCAAATGTAATATCCACCCTCATTTATGCATGCGAAAGCTGGAAAACAACTAAAGAAATAGAAAAGAAATTAGACTCTTCTGAAAACAAATGCCTAAGGAAAATACTCGGCATCAAGTGGAATGAATTCAAGAACAATGCAGAGATAAGACAGATGACTGAACAACAACCAGTCTCACGGGTGATCAGGAAAAGGAGATGGACATATGTTGGTCACTTGATGAGAAGAAATGATCAGAGAATCCCAAAACAAGCTATCAAGTGGAACACAACAGGCCGAAGAAAAAGGGGCAGACCGCGTGAAACTCTGAAGAGGACATTATTAAGAGAGGCCAAGTTAACAGGCATAAAATCCTTTGTTGAGGTTGAAAGACTCGCCGAAGACAGGAAAAACTGGCGAACTACTTTGCGAGCCCTATGTGACGTCTAACGGCACGGGAAGGATATAAGATATATAAGAAGTGCAGGAGTGGTGGCAATGTCAGAAGAATAACAGGACATAACAACCTCACACCTAACAAGTCTGTACCGTAGGTGGCTCCGCTCCACCCACTTCCACCTAGATCTCCTGATCTGATACCTTGCGACCCTTTTTTTAATGAGGGTAATATTAAGATAATATTTACGTACTCTTACTTCCACAGAATCTGAACATTCTGAAGCACCAAATCATGGACCGTCATCACATATGTTACTCCAGGTATGCCACATAAAACCTGTAAGGAATTCGGTTACCGCATTGACGCGTGTTGTGTCACTATGGAGGGGGGAGGGGGGAAGAGAGAGAGAAAGAGAGAGAGTGAGAGAGTACACACTGAATACTTGTAGTGTATGTCTAAAACTTTGAAAATTTCTCTACAAAATAACACACACTTTCTCTCTGTAGCTGCATTTGCTATCCAATAGTTGCCTCTGGAAAGTGTCAAGGAATTTTTGGAACGCCCTGTACACGACCTACTATTGAAAGTGTGAAGGAGTTTCTGGAACATCCTGTATGCGACCTACTATTGAAAATGTGAAGGAGTTTTTGGAACACCCTGTATGCGACCTACTATTGTTTAAAATGAGCTCTCCACATGAAGGCAGGAAGCACACTTCGCCAGTCTCTGATCCCAGAACACTATTCAGGTCAGTGGTGGCTTTGCTGAGACCTATCCCAGGCAAAGAGTCCCCTCCCAGGAGCGTGATGCCGAAGTACGACGTTCCTGCAGAAGATGGGTACAGAGTATGTCAGTTCAGCAAGAACAAAAATAATAGTTGTTAATTGGGCAATCATTTAATGACACGTAGTATTAAGAACTGTGTAAACAACAAAAGAAACTATATCGTTTTCATAAGAAAAGACATGTTGTCTCATGAAAACGAAGCAAGCATTAGACCAAAGATACAACCTTGTGAATTAAGAGAACTCCTTTTGCAAAAATTGCTTCTTGCCTTGTGCTATCTCCCTGTAACTGCGAGCTGGTGTTCTTTGCAGACGATGCTGTGAAGGTGTTGAGGTACAGCATCGTATCGGCGTGGGAGCCGGTTATTGCAGCTATTTTTCAGTCCCGGAGTACAGCTAAAAAGCAGGGAGTATGCAACGCTTCTTTAGCAGACTCCACCACCATGGGGACTATGGCTATCCCTACTCCGTTAGCCAGGCTAGGCCTGTTACTGGAGATACCAACGGAAAGATGGGACAGGGTCTTGGTCAGCTTTGCTTGCTAACCCTAAACCTAGCGTATCAGTTATAGGTCGCTGATTGCCTGATCGGACAGCGCCTTCACTGCCGTAAAAGCTGCTTCAAGAAACAGTACAAGAAATATTGCTCTATTCTTGAATGTTGTTTTAACACTTTCACACCATTTCAAAATTGACAACATTGGTAAATCTTGCATATCTAACGCTAACCGATGTTCAGTGGAAAACTTAGATATACTTGTAGTTAAAAGTTTAACGAAAAATAGCACTTTCCTTACCCCAACCCATGTTTTAAAATTACTGAGTAACTTCTCTCCAATTTCTATCTATCAAAACTTCCTGAACATATTCTAGCATCAGGCGGGAAATAATTCAGCAGCTAAAGAGTTAAAATATGCTCTGGCCTAGTTTCTCTTGTGAAGCCAATTCCAAATTGATATTTGATACTTTCTTCAGAAGAATCTAACGCTTTACATGTATTTGTGGTATGTGTTATAGTTTTTATATATCTGGATCCGACTGAGATAATTACGTCTGAATTTTAACTTATTCCATCCCGCCTGACATACAAAAATGCCTAAATTTTTCGTGCAATATGCAAAAAATTCATGTGCAGTTTTCTGCACATACCATCATGCTTCATCCACAACATGTTTCTACCACAACACATTCATGATAGAAAAGGGTGTTTCTGCAAAAGGATGATTTCTCTACGTGAAAGTATTCTATGGAAGGATGAGTTCTCTATATGAAAGTATTCTACGGAAGGATAATTTCTCTACATGAAAGTGTTCACTGGCACACAACAAACGATATTCCAGATATTAGCAGTCAACAAAACGTTCAGTATCTCCAGTTTTTGTATGGTTCAGTCTCATATGATACCAACTGAAGTCTCAAAGAATAAATGAAATTTTTTTTAAAAATTACATTTGAAGAATATCAAAAACTCAAAACTATGGTCCTCTGATAACCATATATTCATCAAGCGGAACTATGTGGCGAGATTAGGCGTTGGCTTTTAGAAGTCAAAGACACGGATATTTCAACGGTTTTGGAGTTGTTAAATAAAATGCAACATCTTCTTTTGCAGATCCACCACAACTTAAGCGCCCCTGTGTGCTTTCTATGACAGATATAATTAACTCTTTAATCCTAAAACAGCACTGGTAGTGTTTCATGATCCTGCATACTCACCTGTGGGAATCATTGCTTAGACCGATACGTAGGAAAAAGTCTAAATAAAACGAAAAGTATGACATTTCTAACTCAGCTTATATTTTGTAAATTATAGAGCAGCTTCCTTCTAGTTTCTTTCTACCTAAATTTCTCATAAATATTTCTTCAACCAGAGAATGGAGAATGAAAGAGTTAACAAATCGATGTGGCAATAATGGTGATTTCACGAACTGTGGTTACAGTGGGGACAGATACGTGTAAAGATGATTGCTCATTTTCTAAATACATACCCGTGAGCATAGGCTGTTTACATTGTACACAAGCAGCTATACAGTAGCTCTCAGCTTCTTCCAGAGTTAGTCTGTTTCTGTCCACATCTACTCCTGAAGGTCTAAGCCAGCTATCAGCATCCCCCTGTATGAACAAAATAAAAAAATAAATACACCGTTTAACTCAGTCTATCCATCCATTCATATATCCATCTCCAATCACTGCCCAATACGCCCTGCAGCAACAAACTCTCTCCATCTCTCACGATCCATGGTCAGCCTTTGTACTGTGCCTCAGCTGTGCCGCCTGCTTGTCATTTCATTTTCTACAGTTCAAATACCATGGAGCAGTAATAACTTCAGATGGGAAATGCAGAACAGAAATTACGACCAGAATAGGCCAAGCAAAGACTGCATTTCAGAGAATGAGAAACATATTATCCAACACATCCTTGTCAATGAATGTTAGAAAACGAGTCCTAAAATGCTATATTGAACCCATCTTGTTATATGGAAGTGAATCATGGACAATAGGCAAGTCTGCACAAAAATCACTGGAAGCAACAGAAATGTGGTTTATCAGAAGAATGTTGCGAATTCCCTGGACAGCAAAAATAACTAATGAAGAATGTATGAGAAGAGTTGGAGAGACAAAAAAACCTTGTCAAAAAAGTTAAGAGAGAGACATTGCACTTTCATAGGACATGCAATGAGAAGAGGGGGCATTGAAAATATTATAACAACAGGAAAAATAGAAAGAAGAAGATCAAGAGGAAGACCAAGAGAAATGATACTGGACAGTCTGACGGGATGGTATGAGAGGAGATCACCATCTGACCTGATGCATAAAGGATCGTGTACTCTGGAGAAGCATAATAGCCAACGCCAGTCGGCAGGGCACCTGATGATGATGATGATGACAGTTCTCCGCCAGGTAGTCTTTGGTCAGCCTCTCTCTCTCTCTCTCTCTCCCTCTGTCTCTCTCTCTGCCTCGGTTGTCCAATCATTGGCTGTTTCAGCGATGTTGCTAGGATCTCTTCGGAGCGCGTGACCAATCCATTTCCAGTTTGTTTTGTTGTTATTATGGCATGCATGTCTTCCTGTTCATACTAGGCAAGTAGATCTCTATTATTATTCTTTGTGGCCAGTAAATATTCAAAATCTTTCTCCGGCAGGCTATGTCAAATGAGGATGATTTGTCCATTTTCCTTAACGTAGTCTGTAACAGTATCACTATGTTATTTATTTTGAAGATCTAAAGTTACAGTTAACAAAATCTGTCACTTAGATGACTTATATCAGTTCATGTTACGATTGCTATTTCTCTAACAAAGTGAGATATTTTCTTTATCTTAATAGCCAAGAAATATCATGGACACAAAAAAGAACAAATATATCCATACTACAAGAACTTAATATTGAAGAATGTTGGGCAGTAAAGAAGATTAAACAGAGAAAAGTTAAATATTTTGGACACATTAAACGTCATGAGAATTTAGAGAAGGCTGTCTTGGAAGGATACATAATAGGAAAAAGAAAGAGGAAGACCAAGGCGAAGATGGCTGCAAGACATCGTTGATGATCTGCGAATGGATGCATCAGCAGCAGGGCGTCTTGCTTACAACCGAGAGGCCTACAGGAGAGCTGTGTGGGAGGCAAAGTTCCGCAAGGGACATGCAATTGACTGACTGACTGAATAATCAAGAGATCCCAGTAGTAGCCTCTCTTCCAAGACTAAAATGTCCATATAACAATGGAAATGAATAGCTGTCAGCGTCTGTAGTCCCGGCATCTATTGAATGAATGAATGAATGAATGAATGAATGAATGAATGAATGAATGAATATAGAAAATATAACTTGCAATGTGGGACAAAACTAACGAACTCACCCAATCCCGGTCCAAGTTGTGAGTGTTATATATGGACCTTGACCAGCTCATTCTGACAGTGCATGGCCCAGAAGACATCACCAGGGACGCGTATAAAGGACCACTAGCGTCACTACGTGAAACTGTGGCCCGTCCAATCATTTTCCCGGACTCCTCGAAACAAAGGATCGCCATTTCTTGGTCTATGAAGTCTAGGTAGCAAGTGATTGTAGAACCTGCATTTAAAAAAAAAGAAGAAGAAAGGACATTTTAAGAACATGGCTTTCTTGACTTCTCTAACTTGTCGAGAAATTAAAGTTTAGACTTCTTTGACTTGAGGAATTAGACCTTAGACTTCAGTAACTTGACGAGGAATTAGAATTTAGATTTTAGTAACTAGCAGACGAATTAGAGTTTAGACTTCTGTAATTTGTCGAGGAATTAGACCTTAGACTTCTCTAACTTGACGAGGAATTAGAGCTCAGATACATCACACTTAATAGCAGCGCTTCTGATCTTTCTTCAGCCTTCAATAGCACGTGGATCATGATGTTTTCAGAATATTCAGAAATCAACTTAGCTCACTTTCAGTCCGACTTCTCACTGTTTCCAAGATCTTCCAAAATCTGAAGTTCGCGGCATAGGATCATCAACTAACCCAAGACCATCAAACCAACCCAGAAACCCCAGAGTTGGCTACTTTGTACGCTTCTTGGTATTCATTCTGGCGTGAAGACGAAACACTTATATATATTGATATTAATTTATATTGAAATAACATTAAATGCTAACTACTATGAAGAATCTACAGTCTTAACGTCCAGATAAATTTATATTGTCAGATGTTCTGTATATTGTAGAGTAGCAGGTCATAAGAGTCTCTTTTTCGAGATCTTGGAGTTGGACTTATGCTTGGACATATTCTTGAATGTAGAGGTCGCTCCTGAGTCTCGATCAGAATCAACGTGAAGTGGTTTTTTAATGGGTTTTTTATGTTCAGCTGTCACTACATAGACCATGAAATATCACATATATACTCATCCACCACATGATCACGCCGTATACGTTTGAGGAGCGAACTGCAGGTTGTGAGATTCTCTACTCATTGTAAAACTGCAGGTTCTGAGATTCTCTACTCATTGTAACACTGCAGTTTGTGAGATTCTCTACTCATTGTAACAATGCAGGTTGTGAGATTCTCTACTCAGAGTAACATTGCAGGTTGTGGAATTCTCTACTCTTTGTAACACTGCAGTTTGTGAGATTCTCTACTCATTGTAACACTGCAGTTCGTGAGATACTCTACTCATTGTAACATTGCAGGTTCTGAGATCCTCTATTCATTGTAACATTGCAGGTTGTGAGATTCTCTACTCATTGTAACATTGCAGGTTGTGAGATTCTCTACTCATTATAACATTGCAGGTTATGAGATTCTCTACTCATTGTAACATTGCAGGTTACGGATTCTCTACTCATTGTAACATTGTAGGTTATGGGATTCTCTACTCATTGTAACACTGCAGGTTGTGAGATTCTCTACTCATTGTAACATTGCAGGTTGTGAGATTCTCTACTCTTTGTAACACTGCAGTTTGTGAGATTCTCTACTCATTGTAACATTGCAGGTTGTGAGATTCTCTACTCATTGTAACATTGCAGGTTATGGGATTCTCTATTCATTGTAACATTGCAGTTTGTGGGATTCTCTACTCATTGTAACATTGCAGGTTGTGGGATTCTCTACTCATTGTAACATTGCAGGATGTGGCATTTTCTACTCATTGTAACATTGCAGGTTATGGGATTCTCTACTCAGAGTAACATTGCAGGTTGTGGAATTCTCTACTCTTTGTAACACTGCAGTTTGTGAGATTCTCTACTCATTGTAACACTGCAGTTCGTGAGATACTCTACTCATTGTAACATTGCAGGTTCTGAGATCCTCTATTCATTGTAACATTGCAGGTTGTGAGATTCTCTACTCATTGTAACATTGCAGGTTGTGAGATTCTCTACTCATTATAACATTGCAGGTTATGAGATTCTCTACTCATTGTAACATTGCAGGTTACGGATTCTCTACTCATTGTAACATTGTAGGTTATGGGATTCTCTACTCATTGTAACATTGCAGGTTGTGGGATTCTCTACTCACTGTAACATTACAGTTGTAAGATTCTCTAGTCATTGTAACACTACATTTTATGAGATTCTCTATTTATTGTAACATCGCAGGATGTGAGGTTATCTCTTCATTGTAACACTACAGGTTGCAAGGTTCTCTTTTCATTGTAACACTACAGGTTGCAAGGTTCTCTTTTCATTGTAACACTACAGGTTGTGAGGTTCTCTTTTCATTGTAACACTACAGGTTGGGAGGTTCTCTTTTCATTGTAACACTACAGGTTGGGAGGTTCTCTTTTCATTGTAACACTACAGGTTGGGAGGTTCTCTTTTCATTGTAACACTACAGGTTGCGAGGTTCTCTTTTCATTGTAACACTACAGGTTGCGAGGTTCTCTTTTCATTGTAACACTACAGGTTGCGAGGTTCTCTTTTCATTGTAACACTACAGGTTGCGAGGTTCTCTTTTCATTGTAACACTGCAAATTGTGAGATGCTTGTAATACAGCGTTAATGAATGCTAAGATGAGGATATAACAAATTCCAATTTATTTTAAATTAAGTGCATATTTTGTTCAAGAAAATCACACAGAATAGAGTAAAACCACCATACGAGATTTTGTTTTCGTAATAACTTTAAATCTACAGCACAATTTAATTAAACTTTCAGCACAAATTTCAAATTTTTCATTAAGCAAAAAACTGAATCACTCCCTTTCTCCATTTCCCTCTCTCTCTCTCTCTTTCCCCCCCCCCCCCCACCTCTCTCTCTCTCCTAAAACAAAGAAATAAAAAATCCCTAGCTGATATCAATTATCTATCATTGTCTGCAGTGCTGAGTGGATTTTCGCAATAAACACCAGTATCTACAGAGAATAGATTACTATCCATCAGAAGCTGGTGAACAAGCATCCCAACAAAAAAATTGTCAAAGTATAAAAAAAACATCCAACAAACCATGGTCAGAGTATCAATAACATCCAACAAACCATGGTCAGAGTATAAAAAAAACATCCAACAAACCATGGTCAGAGTGTCAAAATGCATACAACAAACCATGGCCAGAGTATAAAAAATATCCAACAAACTATGGCCAGAGTATCAAAAAACATTCAACAAACCATGGTCAGAGTATCAAGTAACACAGAACAAATCATGCTTAGAGCATTAAAAAGACCGCCCAACAAACAATCAACATACATAACATCAGTCTGGATAAAAACTGAAACAAGAAAAACCCTTGATAAAGTACATCAGTAACTGAAGACTATACCCTCAGCAATGACACAAGGACATTCCAGAAGAAGAAAAACAAAACAAGACCCATACCTTCCTTCCACTTAGAGATGGGCCTCATACCCTCTGTCATGGCTAACGATCCAAGCCTCAGAAGGTACCCACAAGAAGTGGAGTTGGAACCCAAGAAACTTCCCTCCATTGGGTGGTCTTTAGTGGACACTCCGAGCTGAAGCTCTGTATTTCGTCCTGGGGTTTAATATTTATTAAAAACATTTTTTAAATGAATTTTGATACAACCCAGAGATGATTACGTGATGACTATTATTTCAAAGCTATGGTTAAAAGTTACAAAACTATAAAATCGGCAGGTAGGGGGTTAAACTTGCAATAATAGAGAGACAAGGGAGAAAATAAGTAACTTTTAACTCTTTCATTCCTAAATAACATTGGGGGAGGGGGGGGGGGGGGTCCTGCGTGAGTGTCTCCAAAACAGCGTTTTGTCCCTAAGCTTTCAAACAGTGCGGGTTTGTGTCTTCTCCCTAAGCTTTCAAACAGTGCAGTTTAGTGACTTCTCCCTAAGTTTTCAAGCAATGTAGATTAGTGTCTTCTCCCTAAGCTTTAACACAGTGTAGATTAGTGTCTTCTCTCTAAGCTTTAACACAGTGTAGATTAGTGTTTTCTCTCTAAGCTTTCAAACAGTGCAGTTTAGTGTCTTCTCCCTAAGCTTTCAAACAATGTAGATTAGTGTCTTCTCCCTAAGCTTTCAAACAATGTAGATTAGTGTCTTCTCCCTAAGCTTTCAAACAATGTACATTAGTGTCTTCTCTCTAACCTTTAACACAGTGTAGATTAGTGTTTTCTCCCTAAGCTTTCAAACAGTGCAGTTTAGTGTCTTCTCCCTAAGCTTTCAAACAATGTAGATTAGTGTCTTCTCCCTAAGCTTTAACACAGTGTAGATTAGTGTCTTCTCCCTAAGCTTTAACACAGTGTAGATTAGTGTCTTCTCCCTAAGCTTTAAAACAGTGCAGATTACTCGCAGACAGTGCAACCTTCACTGAGTGAGTCCCACAAAGTTTTCTGAAAGGATTAGCAATCATTATAGCATATTATATATTATATATATATATATATATATTATTAGCGTATTATCTTTCGTGATCATGTGAAAGAGTGAAGGGCCACGCCCGTTACTGTCTGCGTTAACTTTTTCTTTGGAGTGACATCAGGACATGGTTGCTGCAGGACGTTCCTCAGTCTCTGATATTCGTTATGCCACAGACGTTCAGCAGTCTCTGATATTCGTTATGTTATAGACGTTCAACAGTCTCTGATATTCGTTATGTCATAGACGTTCAACAGTCTCTGATATTCGTTATGTCACAGACGTTCAGCAGTCTCTGATGTTCATTATGTCACAGACATTCAACAGTCTCTGATATTCGGTATGCCACAGAACCAGTTTACTCTATCGGACTCTTGCTGACAGTGTCTTTCAAAAAAAATCTGACAAAACGTTCTTCTCTTGGTCAGTCAGTCACTAACGCTAGAAAGTGCACCTCACCGTGCTGCTATGCTGTTGCTTGCAACCGATTTTATGACTGTTTGGTAAACTGGATATAGACCAATTTTCCTCATGGTAGTGGAGCCAACAGTGAAGCCCATGTTTCCTGTAGGAAGTTGTAAACGCAATCCCATTCTATAGATGTGTATCACGGCGCCATCTACAATCCATTGAAGTTTATAGATAGAAGCTTCACACACATACACACACACACACACGGAGATGTTTACATAAACAGATGTATTATTACTCAGATCCATGACTTCTAAGTCGAATCCATCCCCAACGTCGGATAAAGGATGCCGCAGATACTGCACCAACTGCGGGTTATCCTCAGGCGTGTTCAAGGTCAACACAGAATGATCTGGAGCTAGGTCATGAAACTCTATGACCTCGCTGCACCGGAAGTCTGCGCTGACATCGGCAAAGTTCAAGGCCTGTACAAGGTCATCATGAAACTGATTTGGTGGCTGGACATCCACGTGCAGTTTTACCGAATCTCCTGAATTTAGAGAAGTATGTAGTTTTTTATTAATTTATTAACATTGAAGATGGTTGGCTAGTAAAGAAGATTAAACAGAGAAAACTTAAATATTTTGGACATAGTAAACGTCATGAGAATTTGGAGAAGACACTATTGGAAGGGTGCACAATGGGAAAAAGAAAGAAAGGAAGACCAAGCTGAAGATGGCTGCAAGACATCGTTGATGATCTGCAAATGCACACATCAGCAGCAAGGCATCTTGCTTACAATCGAGAGGCAAAGTTCCACAAGGGACATGCAAGTGACTGACTGTAGTGCAAATGATGTAAAACAATGGTTGTGTTATATACCAATAATAAGACAATCATCAGTACTCAGTAAGAAGAAGGCTAGTATAAAAGTAAGTCTTTACAAGAAAGGTCTCTCTTACTCCCTCCTTCTTCTTTGAGCAACTACTGAATTCTGAAGCTTTCTGCGCCATTGAGGCTCATTGCTACAAACAAAACACGTCTCCATTCCTCTCTCTCTCTCTCTTCTTGATCTTTTCTTGCCAATTATCAATTCCAAGAGCGCGTATATCTTGTTCTAGGTTTCCTCGTCATCGTTGTCTACAACTTGGTCTATCTCCTTTCATCACTTCTGCATAGGCCATCTTTGTTTATCTATCCTCCTCCATTCTTTCTAAGTGCCCGCGACACCTTAGTCTGTTGTCTTCCATAATGGGTGTTATAACCCAGGTAACTCTCCTAACAATGTATAGATTTCTTTGTTACTTCTTATCTTTCATTGTTATGTTATAGGGTCCCTCATGGGTCTACAGATTTCTCTCAGGGTTCTATCCTCAGCTGCTTGTATTTGGTCTTCATCTTGTTTACCTGTACTCCATGTTTCTGACTCTTATAGTACCAGTGGTCTAATATATGTGTTTTTAGCAAAATAAAAACAAAACACTAATAAAAGTGTTACAGATGAGAACATGGCTCTATCTTGTTATATAGGTACTTAAGGATATGCGTAGTGTCCATACTTCTATGACCTGAAGTAATCCCAGAGATTGACATGGCCGCCTTGCCTTCCCCAGCTCCTGAAAGATGCAGGCACCAGTTCCTACTGGACATGAACAACTGCCCTCAACGTGAGAGACGAGGGCACTACCTACCCTACCATGCGGCGCCTTTACGGGTAAGAGGTCAACATCAGTGAAGGAACAGGGAAGACTAATGAAATGAAATGCGAAAGAAAAGTATAAAAAAAAACTACTTGGATAAGAGACTGGTTTCCATGCCAGTTTTTTTCTAGGGATGATGATGATGATGATGATGATGATGATGATGATGATGATGGGCAGTCAATTACCTTGCTCAACGAAACCAACACAAGGGAAGAAGCCACCCCTGGGTTGCCGGACCCTCTTCTTGTAAACGATGTCCCCGTTTCGGGTGAAGTACACCATCACCAGAACTGGTTCTCTAAAATGACGCTCGCCGATGTCCGGAAAGATGATGCCGCAGCCCATTCTTTCTGCCTCGGAGCAGGCTGGGTGTTCCGTCTGCTGTTCTGATGAGCACAAACTGGAATCTGTTACTAGGACAGATAAGCAAGAAGACCTCCCCTTTTTTTATAGGATATGTTACCCCCTTCAAAAAAAAAGTGTTTCTGATCTAAAGAGATAACACGCTGCAAATTGTATAAGTTTTCTGACAAAGAACATTTAAAACTGTGTCAGTCTAGTAGGTATACGATAAATCTAGTACTTTCTTCTATGAGAAAAAAAATGAAAGAATGTTTTTATTTAACAGCTCATAGACCCGAAATGAAACAAATGTATGTGCCATAACTGTGTACATGTTCATTACTTCATATTTATTTCTTACAGACAGACAAACAGACAGAGACAGACAGATAACAATACGATTTATCTCAGCAGATAAGGTTGTGATTACACAATAGACAAATTTAAAGGCAACCCACCTGTCTGAGCCATCCCATTCCAGTACAGGACGCCATCATCACTGTGGTAGCCTGCAGTGTGGAAAATACCAAGTTAAAGTACCGTCCAAAAGATTAGATGACTCAAAGAGAGGCCAGCACAGAGGGTGATTCAAAATTATTGTTTCGGTTCCCGTTGCCTATAATTTTCAACCAGGAAACAACAAAATAAAACTGCGTACGGAATATGAACATATAATTGGGAAAGTTTTATTTGTCGGCGCGGTACTCGTCTCGGCAATGTTTGGTGGGGGGGGGGGGGGGGGGGAAGATATGGCGACAAAATTCAAAATGGTGTGCTTCGGTTTCTCCGAGTCCGTTATCAAAATACATGGACAATGTTGGCACAAGACGCGGTTTGGGAAAGTATCCACTTTCAGATAATGCTATCCAACTGTGCTCAAAACAATCTCAAGGGACTGGTAGTGTTCTGCACCTGAAAGGAGAGCGAAGCCTGAGAAAGTGTTGATCAAATCCAGGAAGCGTTTTATCTAAGCCCATAAAAATCAAATAGACGAGCGTCTTTGCAGTTAGGTACGCCACATACTAATGTTTAGAGGGCTGTTCATAACTGTCTCCACTTCCATGCCTACGAAGTGCAGATTATGCAGGCTTTAAAGCTGAACGATAAACTTCATCGTTTTCAATTTGCCAAAGACATTCTATTAAACGTTGAAACTAATGAAAGCCACCTTCGGAGACTGATATTTAGTGATGAATCAATGTTTTTTAAATCTCGTATGATAAATCACCATGACTGCAGAATATGGGTATCGGAAAATCTTACGTCACGTGATAAATCTAAAGAAATTGTGCAAATGTGAATGCCTGGTGTGTTTTATTATGTTGGGATTTTTTAAAACCATTTTCCTTTGTGGAAATAACAATCACAGCCATGACCTACCTGAACATGCTACAGTGGTGTGTGTGTTACCCCAACTGGAGAACCACCAGCCCAATATGCTCTTCCAGCAAATGTCACCACCCTCAATGAAATGAAGCTTAAACTTATTGCTGCGACTGAAACAGTTACACTGCAAATGCTGAAGAACACTTGGGGGGGGGGGGGATGGAAAAAAAACCGCTTGGACTTCTTACATGCTACAAAGGGTTGGCATGCTGAAGTTGTTTAGCATATTACGGTATTGATTCCACAGATATTAAAACTTTCTGAGTTACACTTTCACATTCCGCACATAGTTTTATTTTGTAGAGTTCCCAGCTTGAAAATTATAGGCCACGTAAACCCTGACAATAATTTTGAATCGCCCTGTAATTTAATAAAGAGACTGCTGGAAATGGGGGGAAAATATAGTGTTCTATAGTGCTCTTCGCTGTAAGAGGTTTTGAAGAGCTAAGAACAGTTAACAGACAACACTTAGTATAGTTCCAGAGAAACCTGTTAGAGACTGCAGGAGGAGGGGGTGTGAGTGAAGGGGTGGGGTGGGGGTGGTGGAAGAAAGAGAAGAAAGGAGAGGTTAAAAACAAAACAAATACAGGAAATTTAAAAAATATAATTTGGAGAAGAGAAAACTAGAAGAAAGAAAAGATTTTTTTTTAAAGTAGACTTGATTGAGCGAAGAAAATATCCGATTTTTAAAGAAAGTCAGTGCATAGCCACAGTAAGTCACCCATGAGAGATTGTTTTCGGTTAACAATGACCGGGAAGAGCTGCCGAAAGATCGAATCACGTAGAAAGCGACTGTGCGTGAGGCTGTAGAATTTTTGGATGGGGAAATAAGGGCCATGTTAAAGACATAAAACGGAAGCACGTTAAAACTCGTACCTACAAACACGTTAACAATGTGAATTCCATGCAAGAAAAACAGATAGCATGTCTTCACTGGCTAGCAAAATAGGACTTGAAATTAATAAGGACAAAACAAAAATAATAAAACTTCCCATTAATCAAAATGGAAAAATACACATAGAAGGGACAGATATTGAAGAAGTCAATCAATTTGCATACCTTAGCATCTACATAGACCAGGATGGTGACACTAGAAAGGAAGTTAGAATTAGAATTGCAAAAGCAGCATCAATCTTCAAGAACCTTGAGAACATATGGAATTCAAAAGTTATAAGCACAAAAACCAAGTTAAGACTATTCAATTCAAATGTAATATCCACCCTCATTTATGCATATGAAAGCTGGAAAACACCTAAAGAAATATACAAGAAATCAGACTCTTTTGAAAACAAATGCCTGAGGAAAATACTCCGCATCAAATGGAACGAATTCAAGAACAATGCAGAGATAAGACAGATGATTGAACTACAACCAATCTCATGGGTGATCAGGAAAAGGAGATGGTCATATGTTGGTCACGTGATGAGAAGAAATGATCAGAGAATCCCAAAACAAGCTATCAAGTGGAACGCAACAGGCCGAAGAAAAAGAGGCAGACCACATGAAACTCTGAAGAGGACATTGTTAAGAGAGGCCAAATTAACAGGCATAAAATCCCTTGATGAGGTTGAAATACTCGCCGAAGACAGGAAAAAATTGCAAACTGCCTTGAGAGCCTTATGTGAAGTTTAACGGCACAGGAAGAATATAAGACAAACACAGACAAAGATAACTGTGACAGTGACCTACAGTAATGTACAAAGTCACCATTTTTAGAATCAGCCATGACAGTTGCTCATCAAGATGATACTGGGGCCAGGAGCTAGCTTTGGTAGCTAAAGGGCAGTCATCTTTCTATTACGAGCTAGCTTTGGTAGCTAAAAGGAGATGATCAGTCAGATCTTACTATTAGGATCTAGCTTTGATAGCTAAAGGGAGATAATCAGTCAATCATCCTTCTATTAGGAGCAAGCTTTTGTAGCTAACGGGAGATAATCAGTCATCCTTCTATCAGGAGCTAGCTTTAGTAGATAAAAGGAGATAAACAGTCAGTCATCCTTCTATTATGAGCTAGGTTTGGTAGCTAACGGGAAATAATCAGTCAATCATTTTTCTATCCACTCCTTGCCTCATCTTCTCTCATTCCATATCTTTTGCCATTATCTATTCTCTGCCCTCCTACCAAGTGATTGAGCAACCCATCCAGGCATAACGAAGGGCTCACAATTTCCAGACACCAGGCCTATTGCGTGACAGCCTTCCTTCTCGTTTAGGCTCCGCCCTTTCTTCAACACTTCTATCTCGAAATAACTGAAATCTGAAAATACATATCAAGATTTGTATGAACACGATGATCAAAAGGAATTGCAATAGAATAAGCGAAATAAAAACGATATTTCTGTATTTGACATTCAAAATATTTCGTGTGCTTGATATTCTCCACTCGTCTTATGAGATGGTTTTCAAAGAGATGCAGTCTCATCATGGGTGATCAGGAAAAGAAGATGGACATATGTTGGTCACTTGAAGAGAAGAAATGATCAGAGAATCCCAAAACAAGCTATCAAGTGGAACACAACAGGCCGAAGAAAAAGAGGCAGACCGCGCTGAAACTCTGAAGAGGACATTGTTAAGAGAGGCCAAATTAACAGGCATAAAATCCTTTGATGAGGTTGAAAGACTCGCCGAAGACAGGAAAAATTGGCGAACTACTTTGCGAGCCCTATGTAACGTTTAACGGCACGGGAAGGATATAAGATATAAGAAAAGAAGTTTTTCCACTTTTGTATACACTGTAAAGGAAATAATGCCCATATTAAAGACATGAGACGGAAGCGTATTAAAACTAGTTCTTGAAACAATAATAATAATTCGTTCTACTATGATTTAATTTACAAAGTCAACATTTTAAAATTTAGCCGCGAGACCGAGTGAGTAAGATCATACTGGGGTTAGGTGAATGAGAGCTGTTCATCAAGATCATACTGGGGTTAGGTGCATGAGAGCTGTTCATCAAGATCATACTGGGGTTAGGTGCATGAGAGCTGTTCATCAAGATCATACTGGAGTTAGGAGCATGAGAGCTGTTCATCAAGATCATACTGGGGTTAGGTGCATGAGAGCTGTTCATCAAGATCATACTGGGGTTAGGTGCATGAGAGCTGTTCATCAAGATCATACTGGAGTTAGGAGCATGAGAGCTGTTCATCAAGATCATACTGGAGTTAGGAGCATGAGAGCTATTAAGTAAGATCATACTGGGGTTAGGTGCATGAGAGCTGTTCATCAAGATCATACTGGAGTTAGGAGCATGAGAGCTGTTCATCAAGATCCTACTGGAGTTAGGAGCATGAGAGCTGTTCATCAAGATCCTACTGGAGTTAGGAGCATGAGAGCTATTAAGTAAGGTCATGCTGGGGTTAGGAGCATGAGAGCTATTAAGTAAGATCATGCTGGGGTTAGGTGCATGATAGCTATTAAGTAAGATCATGCTGGGGTTAGGAGCATGAGAGCTATTAAGTAAGATCATGCTGGGGGTAGGAGCATGAGAGCTATTAAGTAAGATCATGCTGGGGTTAGGAGCATGAGAGCTATTAAGTAAGATCATGCTGGGGTTAGGTGCATGAGAGCTATTAAGTAAGATCATGCTGGGGTTAGGAGCATGAGAGCTATTAAGTAAGATCATGCTGGGGTTAGGTGCATGAGAGCTATTAAGTAAGATCATGCTGGGGGTAGGAGCATGAGAGCTATTAAGTAAGATCATGCTGGGGGTAGGAGCATGAGAGCTATTAAGTAAGATCATGCTGGGGTTAGGTGCATGAGAGCTGTTCATCAAGATCATACTGGGGTTAGGTGCATGAGAGCTGTTCATCAAGATCATACTGGAGTTAGGAGCATGAGAGCTGTTCATCAAGATCCTACTGGAGTTAGGAGCATGAGAGCTATTACGTAAGATCATGCTGGGGGTATTTGCATGAGAGCTATTAAGTAAGATCATGCTGGGGTTAGGTGCATGAGAGCTATTAAGTAAGATCATACTGGGGTTAGGTGCATGAGAGCTGTTCATCAAGATCATACTGGGGTTAGGTGCATGAGAGCTGTTCATCAAGATCATACTGGAGTTAGGAGCATGAGAGCTGTTCATCAAGATCCTACTGGAGTTAGGAGCATGAGAGCTGTTCATCAAGATCATACTGGGGTTAGGAGCATGAGAGCTGTTCATCAAGATCATACTGGGGTTAGGTGCATGAGAGCTGTTCATCAAGATCATACTGGGGTTAGGTGCATGAGAGCTGTTCATCAAGATCATACTGGAGTTAGGTGAATGAGAGCTGTTCATCAAGATCCTACTGGAGTTAGGAGCATGAGAGCTGTTCATCAAGATCATACTGGGGTTAGGAGCATGAGAGCTGTTCATCAAGATCATACTGGGGTTAGGTGCATGAGAGCTGTTCATCAAGATCATACTGGGGTTAGGTGCATGAGAGCTGTTCATCAAGATCATACTGGAGTTAGGTGAATGAGAGCTGTTCATCAAGATCCTACTGGAGTTAGGAGCATGAGAGCTATTAAGTAAGATCATGCTGGGGGTAGGAGCATGAGAGCTATTAAGTAAGATCTCTCTCTCTCTCTCTCTCTCTCTCTCTCTCTCTCTCTCTCTCTCTCTCTCTCTCTCTCTCTCTCTCTCTCTCTCTCTCTCTCTCTCTCTCTCTCTCTCTCTCTCTCTCTCTCTCTCTCTCTCTCTCTCTCTCTCTCTCTCTCTCTCTCTCTCTCTCTCTCTCTCTCTCTCTCTCTCTCTCTCTCTCTCTCTCTCTCTCTCTCTCTCTCTCTCTCTCTCTCTCTCTCTCTCTCTCTCTCTCTCTCTCTCTCTCTCTCTCTCTCTCTCTCTCTCTCTCTCTCTCTCTCTCTCTCTCTCTCTCTCTCTCTCTCTCTCTCTCTCTCTCTCTCTCTCTCTCTCTCTCTCTCTCTCTCTCTCTCTCTCTCTCTCTCTCTCTCTCTCTCTCTCTCTCTCTCTCTCTCTCTCTCTCTCTCTCTCTCTCTCTCTCTCTCTCTCTCTCTCTCTCTCTCTCTCTCTCTCTCTCTCTCTCTCTCTCTCTCTCTCTCTCTCTCTCTCTCTCTCTCTCTCTCTCTCTCTCTCTCTCTCTCTCTCTCTCTCTCTCTCTCTCTCTCTCTCTCTCTCTCTCTCTCTCTCTCTCTCTCTCTCTCTCTCTCTCTCTCTCTCTCTCTCTCTCTCTCTCTCTCTCTCTCTCTCTCTCTCTCTCTCTCTCTCTCTCTCTCTCTCTCTCTCTCTCTCTCTCTCTCTCTCTCTCTCTCTCTCTCTCTCTCTCTCTCTCTCTCTCTCTCTCTCTCTCTCTCTCTCTCTCTCTCTCTCTCTCTCTCTCTCTCTCTCTCTCTCTCTCTCTCTCTCTCTCTCTCAAGGTCTCTGATCACAGGAGTAGGATATCATGTCCTTCCATAACCCTCGACCCCTTGTGCATCTCAACAGGCTTGTTACTGAGCATTTCCCTTCCTAGGATGCCAAACCATCTTTTCTCTCTGTCTTCCTCTGTCTCTTTTACCTTTTTATCTTCCCTGTTGCCATTATGTGCTCTAGTCTACCTGGCGTCCAGTGCAGGCATGTCTAATTACTGTGCAGGTACGGCATTAGTGAAGCCAAGACAGATACTATTAACACTCCTTTAAATCTGTCATACATGAGAGCTATTAAGTAAGATCATGCTGGGGTTTGGAGCATGAGAGCTATTAAGTAAGATCATGCTGGGGTTAGGAGCATGAGAGCTATTAAGTAAGATCATGCTGGAGTTATGAGCAGTGTTGATACCTAAAGGGACATATATTACAACCCTTATATATGTATGTTAGATGAGGTAAAAAAAAAAGAAATTTCCCTGTTATCTTTTTCTTTACCTTTGCTAAATACTGCAGGACTCTGTATATTGTAAGCTTCTCTATCCATCTCTTCGTCTAGTTCTGACAGTATTATGACTTTGGTTTCATTGTCCCTCTTTAGCCCTGTCCATCCGAACCAGTTGGACAGAAGGTTCTGTAATGAGAGACGTAAACAGATTTACTTTCTGGAAGGTAGCAGCAGCACAAGCCGGATACGGAGAGGATACATACGACAAATAATAATGGGTTATTGTCAAATTGTGTGCTACAAACATACGAGTTACAATCAAAATATACTCTACGCTACAAACACACAAGATACAATTAAAATAGATGTTGCAAACAAACAAGTTGCAATTAAAATAGATGCTAAAAACACACAATTTACAATTAAAATATGTGCTACAAACACACACGTTACAATTAAAACATATGCTACAAATACACGAATTAAAATAAAATTATATGCTACAAACATATGAACTAAGCACATATGGTCATCTAAAATATATATTGAATCGAACATTGAGTCTCTGACATGTCTCTCTTGAAACTATAATAAAATAATACTAAATATTAAATAATGAAAAAAAAAGTATTACATGTAGGAAGTAATGCATTGTTAATTACAATATTTCTCTCTCACTCTCTCTCTCCCTCTCTCTTTCTCTCTCTCTCTCTCTCTCTCTCTCAAGGTCTCTGATCACAGGAGTAGGATATCATGTCCTTCCATAACCCTCGACCCCTTGTGCATCTCAACAGGCTTGTTACTGAGCATTTCCCTTCCTAGGATGCCAAACCATCTTTTCTCTCTGTCTTCCTCTGTCTCTTTTACCTTTTTATCTTCCCTGTTGCCATTATGTGCTCTAGTCTACCTGGCGTCCAGTGCAGGCATGTCTAATTACTGTGCAGGTACGGCATTAGTGAAGCCAAGACAGATACTATTAACACTCCTTTAAATCTGTCATACATAAATATGTCACACATCTCTTCTCCATCTCACTAACACACTGATATCATCATCGTATACAACTCACCTTTCTTATTTCTATATCTCCCTTCCCAGACTTCGGCCACTCTACCCTGAGCTTCGCCTCTGTCCTGGACACGCCTATGGTTGGGTATAGCTGACCAGGAGGTAGATCGACCCACTGTCTATATACAAGTCTTCCGTTCTTAAGAAAGTTCACCAAGCACCTGTCAGGGCCCGTGTAATCTAGTCTACAAGTAACATGGTCACCTATATATTTAAAGGTACATGTCACTCACCTTGTCAACATATCACCATTATGTACACGAGAAAACTTAAATATTTGAGACACATTAAACATAATGGGAAAAAGAAAGAGAAGGAGGTCAAGGCGAAGACGGCTGCATGATATCGTTGATAATCTGCAAATGGATGCACCAGCAGCAGGCCATCTTGCTCACAACCGAGAGGCCTACAGGAGAGCTGTTATGGAGGCAAAGTTCCACAAGGGACATGCAAATAAATGAATAAGAAAAAAAAAGGGGGGGGGGAGGGGGGCTCCATGTTCTTTTGTTCATTGGGATCCACGGTTGTTAGTAAAAATTTATGTTTTTTTTTTACATTATAGTTACCTCTACAGCTTTACAACATCTGCTGTGTGTTTATATTATCACGCCTGTGGACATATATAAACCAATATTGCGCTACTTATGAGCTGAAGCAGATCAGGAGCAGAAATAACTTGACACGTACATAAAATCAAATACATGTTCGTAGCCTACTAAGAATAGAAACAAATCCAGCATTCATTAAAATTAAAAAACGGGGGAAAAAATTCAGTTAACTCTTTCACTATCAAACAGAAATTAGAGGAAATAGTTCAGTTAACTCTTTTACTGTGAAACAAAAATTGAGCGAAATAAATCAGTTAATTCTTTCACTACGACGCAAAAAATCTAAAAAAAAATCATTGAAAACATAAAAATGACGATGTTTAGTTAATCGATTACAGCCATAGAGGTGGTGAATATAAAATGTTGCATTACTGTAAGTACAAAGAAAGCCAGTATGAAAGTTCCAGGTTAGATGCTAGTTATTGGTAAGAACTGGTCTCATGAAACCTACTGAATAATTCTTAAAGGAATATAAAGAATTCTGTACCCAATGTACTGACATTCATTCACAGTGATGTGATGTATAATGTTATGAATGAGTAGAAAGTTTCAAGTCGTGTATAATGTCATGAATGATTTTAAAAGTTTCATTTGCCGTATAATGTTATGAATGATTTTAAAAGTTTAATGTGCTGTATAATGTCATGAATGATTTTAAAAGTTTCATGTGCTGTATAATGTCATGAATGATTTTAAAAGTTTCATGTGCTGTATAATGTCATGAATGATTTTAAAAGTTTCATGTGCTGTATAATGTTATGAATGATTTTAAAAGTTTCATGTGCCGTATAATGTTATGAATGATTTAAAAGTTTCATGTGCCGTATAATGTTATGAATGATTTAAAAGTTTCACGTGCTGCTACAGTGCATTAAAAATAATTAATCACAAACAGGAAAATTCACCTTTAGTCGAATGTGAACAGGCTGTATATTTTCCAACTCCTAATCCACATCGTCATTAATATTATGCATTACTGTTGGGATAATATTATGCATTACTGTTGGGATAATATTATGCATTACTGTTGGGATCGGAAGGACAGAAGACATAAGTAAAGATTCTTCATTATTTCTAGTCAAGAGCATCTCTTTCTTGTTTTCTCACGTTGTTGGAGTTCTGTATGTTCTCTTTCGTCTTGTCCTTTGTTTGTCCGAGTCATGAGCTCCTAATCTAGATTTCTCAAAAGGCTCATGCGATGGTCCGCCCAGCAAATCTAGATTACGTAGAATACCACAACTATCTGAAAGGTTTTTAATTTAAAAGCAAGTAATCCGTACTTTCTACGGGGATTTATCACGCGCTTCTGTGATGCACGACCTTAAAAAGGCAAGAAACCGCTGTTCTAATTCATCTCCATTTTTTTTTCGAAAGAAGGGCTTCTTCTTATCAGTCTGTTTATGCCATTAGCTTTGCAAGGAGTTTCAGACATATGTCCAGGGTAAGATGAGAGCCCTTATGTCCAGATGTTGTCGAATTGTATGCTCGTGTAGCTGGTTGTTCTAGATCCATACATATCAAACGCCTGAACCACTTGACTCACTTAACTGTCTCTCTCGACGTAGTCCTTGACTGGTGTTGTTCTTCCAACCTTTTGCCAGATTATTTCATTTCACACTTGATCCCTTCTTGTCTTGCTTACCATCTTTAAGCACTTTATCTTACATGGTGTTTGGTGAGCGACCATGTTTGGCATTGATAGCACAAAATCTGGGTGAATATTATTTGAAAGAGTTCTGTATGCGTGTGTGTGTGGTCCATCGAGATATTTGAATGTTTTATGATTAATATAAAATTTAATATAAAAATAAAACAGAAAAAAATCGGCATAAGAAGAAGCTGAAGAGAATGTACGATTTACATAAATAACACCAAACTCACTCACGTTGCTGAAGTCAAATTTCTAGGAAGCACATTTATACAGGATGGAAAAACAGACAAATCCAATGTAGAATTCATAAACAACAAACACTGGTTCTAAGGATTGTTATAGCCGGAGGTGGGGTGGGAGATACGCTCTCCACTCCAATTAAATGTCTCCAAGGCGTGCGCCTCAAATAGCATTTGACAGTCCACGTCCAGTTCCTGGTCTTCTCGTGGTGGAACTGTTCAAACTGACAGGAGAAGGGGCAAATGAGAATATCTGGCGCACGAAAACCAGACGCTTCGGATAGATGAGAGTCATGTTTGGTAGCTCATCTAGGAGAAGGAAAACTCTGATTTAAAACCCGCTGCTGGCGAGATTCTTCAGCTGCCGAGCTTGGAGTGAAACTCCTCCCGGCCAAGGAAGAAAAATGCGCTTGGGGTTACCGCGCAGCGCCGTCGTGGAAAAGGTAAAGGAAAGAATTAAGTGAAGTAACCAGTAGTATCGAGGTCAGGACTACTCAAATCACGGCATCTCTGCTTAGAGGCCGGCCACGTCCTATATACACCCATACTGGGGCAGATTGCATAAACCGGCTTAACCCAGGGGTTAAACTAAGACATTGCTGGCGAGATTCTTCGACTGCTGCGTGTGGAGTGAAACTCCTCCCGGCCAATGAAGAAAATGCGGAAATGCGATTAGGGCTGCCGTGCAGCACCGCCGTAAAAAGGTGATGGAAAGTATAAAGTGAAGTGTAACCGATATGTCCAGTAGTCTCGCGGCGAGAGCTGCTCATAATACGGCATCTCTGCTCTAGAGGCCGGCCACGTCCGATATACATCATACTGGTGAAAAATGCCTAAATCGTCTTAACCCAGGGGTGAAACTTGATGACTACTCATGTCACGGTGCCTCCACTCTAGAGGTCGGTCACGTCCTAAATGCCCATAATGGGATAATACGCCTAAACCGGCTTAACCCAGAGGTGAAACTTACTAGTGGCGAGGATTCGTCCTCCTGGACAAAAGCTCCGTCCTGATCACAACTAGGAAGGATAGCGGCCACGACCATAAACTGCTGAAGTCGGAGACACTGGACCAGTGCAGTCTAGATAAGCAACCACCTCTCACCCGACGGGGATGTATGCGTATACTAATCACGCTGAGTTTTTCCGGTGAGAAAGTCCAGCGCTGGACGGGTGGGCAACCACCTCTCACTGGCAGGGATACATGGATATTCCAAAACACGTCGAGGTTTTCCAGTGAGAAACCCCAACTCTAGATTAAACTGGTGCAATGAAAACCACGGTGTCACGTATTCCCGTTTCTGCGACCCACCGAGAATACAGGGCCAAGTCCCGCGATACTCTGAACCTCTTGTGGTCCTCTCTGGGATATCGTATGATCCTCTCGGGGATCTCATGTGATCCTCTCGGGGACTACAGGAGGACCAGGGGGCTTATCAAGGACCACAGGAGTAAATTCAGTAGAATCAGGGGGCAGTATTGTTTGTAGAAGCGAATGAAGAAAAAGAAGAAGAAGAAGGAGGAGGAGGAGGAGGAGGAGGAAGAGGAGAAGAAGAAGAAGAAGAAGAAGAAGAAGATAAACAAACAATGTTACCTATCAATTGCACCAAACCTAGAACATCCAAATATCTCGATAGACGCCGAAAAACAAATCCTTCAAACAATAGTTACCCGCATCTTAAAAGAAGGACAAATGTTTATAAATAGATTAGTTCCAGGCATTCTTGCTAACTTTCAAAATGGATATTACCGCATTTGATAACTCATGACTTATGATTATCCTTTTCTTCTACTTCTTTGATCATAAATGGCCAGTATCCGCGCATCAGTGGTGATATTTATCTGTTAATTACAGATTCACACTTACCTACAGAGTATGGGTGGTAGGTTTTAATACCCAGTCCGCCATTGAACACGCCGCCATCATTGCTATGGTAACGAACAGATCGGTCTATGATCCACATGGGGTTTCCAGGGACGCATTTGTTTGTGATTCCAAACATGACGAACTCATCTGTAATGTTGCACAATGGAGAATGTAATACTTTTCCATATCTTCACACAGACAGACAGTAATACATTCCCATATCCTCACACAGACAGACAGTAATACTTTCCCATATCCTTGCACAGACAGACAGTAACACTTTCCCATATCCTCACACAGACAGACAGTAATACTTTCCCATATCCTTGCACAGACAGACAGTAGTATTTTCCCATATCCTCACACAGACAGACAGTAACACTTTCCCATATCCTCACACAGACAGACAGTAACACTTTCCCATATCCTCACACAGACAGACAGTAACACTTTCCCATATCCTTACACAGACAGACAGTAACACTTTCCCATATCCTCACACAGACAGACAGTAACACTTTCCCATATCCTCACACAGACAGACAGTAACACTTTCCCATATCCTCACACAGACAGACAGTAACACTTTCCCATATCTCACACAGACAGACAGTAACACTTTCCCATATCCTCACACAGACAGACAGTAACACGTTCCCATATCCTCACACAGACAGACAGTAATACATTCCCATATCCTCACACAGACAGACAGTAACACTTTCCCATATCCTCACACAGACAGACAGTAACACTTTCCCATATCCTCACACAGACAGACAGTAACACTTTCCCATATCCTCACACAGACAGACAGTAACACTTTCCCATATCTCACACAGACAGACAGTAACACTTTCCCATATCCTCACACAGACAGACAGTAACACGTTCCCATATCCTCACACAGACAGACAGTAATACATTCCCATATCCTCACACAGACAGACAGTAACACTTTCCCATATCCTCACACAGACAGACAGTAACACTTTCCCATATCCTCACACAGACTTATGAACAGAGTAATATAGAGGTGAAAATGTTATATTCAAAGCTTTAACTCTTATTTTCATCCCAGTTCAGATGGGGCCTAATGGCGGGGGGGGGGGGGCCTTTACCTGAAACCTCCCTTTGGAGAAGGCACAGGATGATGATGGTTTATGAAAGCAACAAGACTATAGCAGCAGAAGGATTATACGGAAAATAAACCTGGAATGAATTCTGGCCACATAGACTTACTCTGTCTTCGGAATGAACGTATCAAAATGCTAACAGGTTATACCATTAATGGTCTCTAATCATGGCCATAGATGGTCCGACATTTTCTTGTAAATATGATCTCACCACGGTGCACGAGGTCTGTAGCATCGCGTCGGCATCAGGGCTGGTCTGACGCTACCGTTACAAGTGTAAGGGGGGAGGGGTGGTGGTCGTCGTCATCTTGCAGCGGAAGCACTGTTGTACTATAAATAGATCACTTTCCAGCAAAAAGCTGCTGATTTATAAATAAATCATCTTCCAGTGGAAGCACTGTTGTGCTGTAAATAGATCACCTTCCAGTGGAAGCACTGTTGTGTTGTAAATAGATCACCTTCCAGTGGAAGCACTGTTGTGCTGTAAATAGATCACTTTCAAGCAGAAGCACCGCCGTGCTATACATAGATCACCTTCCAGTGGAAGCACTGTTGTGTTGTAAATAGATCACCTTCCAGTGGAAGCACTGTTGTGTTGTAAATAGATCACCTTCCAGTGGAAGCACTGTTGTGCTGTAAATAGATCACCTTTCAGTGGAAGCACTGTTGTGCTGTAAATAGATCACCTTCCAGTGGAAGCACTGTTGTGCTGTAAATAGATCACCTTCCAGTGGAAGCACTGTTGTGCTGTAAATAGATCACCTTTCAGCAGAAGCACTGCTATGCTATAAATAGATCACTTTCCAGTGGAAGCACTGTTGTGCTGTAAATAGATCACCTTACAGTGGAAGCACTGCTATGCTATAAATAGATCACTTTCCAGTGGAAGCACTGTTGTGCTGTAAATAGATCACCTTACAGTGGAAGCACTGCTATGCTATAAATAGATCGCCTTTCAGCGGAAGCACTGCTATGCTATAAATATACCACCTTCCAGCAGAAGCATTTTGTTATAAATAGACTGAATTTTCCGCTTAAAATAAGTTTTACTTAATTAAACAATTGATAGGAAGATGCACATGAGGACACCTAAACCTAACATTAAATAATTCCTGAAACGGATCAAAATCTAGATAAGCTCTGACAAATGTAAGGAGACTGGAGACAACTCTGACAGATGTAAGAAGGTTGGCGACAACCCTGACAGATGTAAGAAGATTGGCGACAACCCTGACAGATGTATGAAGGTTGGCGACAACTCTGACAGATGTATGAAGGTTGGCGACAACCCTGACAGATGTAAGAAGATTGGCGACAACCCTGACAGATGTAAGAAGATTGGCGACAACCCTGACAGATGTAAGAAGATTGGCGACAACCCTGACAGATGTAAGAAGATTGGCGACAACCCTGACAGATGTAGGCAGGTCGGGGTCAGCTGTAAGAAATGAAAGAAGGATGAACAGGATCCCACTTCCTTGATTACGAAAAGCCGCGTCGCCATCGATTCGATCTTTACCTCTTCCTGCATCATTCAGGCTAGGAAACATCTGCCACAGTCACGAACTTCAGTAGAATGATAAATGGAAGATAGTTAGATGAAAGTAGCGAGATTTATGAGGTAGCTCATGATGAATAACGTCTTCATCTCACCTTCACAGAGCTCCTGTATGGTCATTGTGTAGTGTGAGCAGTCCTCAGACAGAGGCATTTTCGTGAACTGGACGAGGTTTGTCGTGAGCGACTCGTCGTTGTCGATGCGCTTGACGAACACATCGCCGCCGTCGTCAAACAAAACGAAGTTGTTGGGATGTTCAAACCCTGGGGTGATCATCAGAGGAGTCTTGTCTTTTCGTGAGTACATTGCCGCTTTATTAAAAAATTACCATCAAGTTCTATTTATAGATGAGTTCTATTTATAGAGAAGCATAGTAGTTAGACAACATAGTTTTTGTGACAAGGAATGAGTTAAAGATCGACTCATCTGGCGAGTGCTCTAGTCGCTTTTGTTGAGAACAGCTTTATGTGTCACTTGTTTGAGTGGACAATGGCCAGTAGCGAGGAGTTCATCTGCAGGAGCAAAGTTCCTGAATAACCAGTTTTCTAGCATCCTCCATCTTACTCACCATCTCACTGAGCTACTTAGCTGTTTCTTCTTCTTTTGTATCCTTGCAAGTCCGTTAATCACCAACATTTGATAAAGTCGACGATTATGCTTCTCTTGCGTTGTTTAGAATATTTTCTATTTCGAAATCCATTTATATGTGTGTGTGTGTTTCCAGCTTCAAATCTAGCTAATTTCCCACAAATAGCCACCTTGAATTGTAGCTAATTTTCCACAAATAAAGTCCGAAGCCGCCGTTGTGTGACCGCCAAAATACAACTTATTTCAGAATTCTGAAAATAGAAAGAACATCACAATACACAATATTCTGTGTTCTCTCACGTAGTTTATTCCTAGAGGATCTGGGAAATATAACACTCACCAAAGACAACACGAAGATGACAGAGACGGAACAGCAAACTTGAGAACAGCCATATACACGTATGTAGCAGTATATGGATTATACGAGGTGTGTGGTAACAGTGTATGCCTTTCTGTAACGCATGTTTAAATAAGTGACGATGTGGACATTGGTCACGTGACTGAGTTGTTATTGGACTTGGTCCCAAGAGCGGTTTTTTTGGTGGGACTTTGGAGAGAAATAGCTTTGTGAAAGTTAGAGGATGAACGTATGGAACTACCCAAGGTCCTCATCTATATACGTAAGCCCTGAGATAAAGATTAAACACGGAGTATATATAATGTGAATTGGACTCGTGCTTGGACCTGTTCTTCAATACAGAGGGTCGTTCCGAGTCGCAGTTAAAGTCAGATTTCGTTTGTTTGGATGTTATTCTAATGTCGAGCTGCCACTACATACAACATAGTTCATAACACATTCACTCACCCACCACTAGATCATGCAGTACACGTATAAGGGGCAAACTTCTGAGGGAGGTGATAATACGAAAGAAATGTTAAGACAGATTGCTTCAATAGACATAGAGACACCAAGGCAAACATCATTTATATAGATAGACACTGACACAAGAAAAGACAAAAATCACATATACATAAACAGAAACTGGGACAAAAAAAAAAGAAAAGTATCACCAACACTGACACAAAAAGACAAACATCACATATATAGACACACTAAAACTAGAAGGAGAAAGATCAAATATATAGACATACACTGAGACAAAAGGAAAATTGTCAAATATATAGACAGACACTAGGCACAAAGATAAACATTACATGTATAGACATACACTTAGCATAAAGACAAACATCACATTTATAGACAGACACTTAGACACAAAGACAACATACACTTAGCATAAAGACAAATATCACACATTCGCGTAGACAAAGACAAACATAACGTATATAGACATACACTGAAACAAAAAAGATACACAAAAACGGACATGAATTTATATGTAGATAAGAGATTAAACAAAGATAAAGCTAACAGACAGACATACGCCAAAATTAATCGTGGGACTGATACTTTCAAATATGCACATGTACGTACAAACACAAATATTCATGTACTTACGGATTATATCTTCTTCTTCTTCGTTCGCTTCTACCATCAGGATCGCCCCGTGATCCTACTGAATTTACTCTTGTGGTTCTCGCGATAGTAGACAAAGGATTTAGGATGGAGGCTCAGAGCACGGATTATACGAGTATGAGTTATGAATCATCGGCATTACACACAGTAAAACCATAAATGCTCTGCTGCCTAGTCAGCAGTTGACAGATTGTGTCGACTAGTGTCGCCATCAGCACTAACTCCGTAGCTAGCGGCGTCATTCCTCTTCCTTCCCAGAGCATTAATCCTGGTACCCATTTTTTTCTTGAGGCTGGGTGAATACCTGGGAGGTTTTTTTTGTGAGGAGTGAGGTGAGTGGAAATTGAAACCGAGTCCCCTGGTCGGCGAGTGAGTGACTAATCCACTGCTAACGCTGCTCCCCATAGGGTGTATATATTAATACATATTGACATATTTGAAGGGCCTTTCACATGTTATCACTCATGTTATCACTGTATCACTCATACAGACAAAGTATGCGACAGAATACATACATCCGTACACGAATATACGGATACTTATATGCTCACACGCACACAGATGCACACATATATTCACATATATCTTAAACGTACAGTTTGAGAATGGAATCAGAATTCGTTAGGTAATGTTACATACGAAAACTGTTGCCTTGTCTTGCCTAATCTTCTCTTGTCTTGTCTTGCTAGCCTGTCACTGACCAACGGAACCGTGAGACATGGTCTTGGTCAGCTATGGTTCACCAACCATGACGCCAGTATGTTAGCTATGCGTCACCGATTGCCAGAGCGGAGTGCGCCTTATGGAAATTTCTATACTTTTGTGTAAAACAACCGGAATTTTATTGAACGGGAATTTAAGATCGTTTCATTTTATATTCATGTTTTCCCAGTGTTTGCGTCTGTTTGCACTCAACAGCTCTTCTTGGTCCATCTACTGTACAACAGATGATGTTTGTCCTTCTGTCCAGCGATGATGATAGCAACGATAGATAACGATGATACTCGACTGTCATGGATGTTTTCTCTGCTGATACAAGAAGATAAGATAATGCCCTCCCAGCTGCGTGCGATGCAGACATTAAGTCTCATCATGACGGAAGCCACCTCAGACAGATTTTTCATGCGATAGCGTTCTATTAGTCAGAAACTTCCAGCAAACACTGGTTGTAATTATCAAAGAGCCTTCTGTAATTTGTAGAAGGCACAGTAACGTAGTCAGCGAGATGTCCCTTCTGTAATTTGTGGAAGGCACAGTAAACGTAGTCAGTGAGATGTCCCTTCTGTAATTTGTGGAAGGCACAGATTTGTAGTCAGTGAGATGTCCCTTCTGTAATTGGTGGAAGGCACAGTAAACATAGTCAGCGAGATGTCCCTTCTGTAATTGGTGGAAGGCACAAATTCGTAGTCAGCGAGATGTCCCTTCTGTAATTGGTG
Source organism: Achatina immaculata (assembly GCA_009760885.1). NCBI lineage: Eukaryota > Metazoa > Mollusca > Gastropoda > Stylommatophora > Achatinidae > Lissachatina > Lissachatina immaculata. Next base: position 21,451,111 of record CM019718.1, on the reverse strand, counting down.
GAAGACACAGATTCGTGGTCAGCGAGATGTCCCTTCTGTAATTGGTGGAAGGCACAGTAAACGTAGTCAGCGAGATGTCCCTTCTGTAATTGGTGGAAGGCACAGTAACGTAGTCAGCGAGATGTCCCTTCTGTAATTGGTGGAAGGCACAGTTTCGTAGTCAGCGAGATGTCCCTTCTGTAACTGGTGGAAGGCACAGATTCGTAGTCAGCAAGATGTCCCTTGTGTAATTTGTAGAAGGCACAGATTCGTAGTCAGTATTTTTTTTTTCATAAAACTTTATTGTTCATTGCTCTTATTTCAGTGCTGATGCTATTGTATGTATATATCAACTGTTTGAATTTCACTCATTCTATCACACAGCAATAGGCAGCAACAGAAACTTGTGAGACATCAAGATTATCCTTATCATCAATTATACTCAAACTAATTTTCACAAGACGTTACTGATCCATTACATTCATGTGCTGATTCCAAATCAAAACGCAGCAGTCGCATACTGATCTGTGAATTAAGATGTCTTGACTGATCTGTCTGAGAGAGGTTTTTCTTAGCTCCTATTCAGTTTTGCAAGTTTTGTTTATTCTTTGCCCATCGGTATATAAACTGACAAATGCTGCCACCAGCTACATTTCACTGCTCCGGTTTTAGTACCTGATCAATCAAATTATCTGTTTAAATTCTGATCAACCAACATAAAGTAATACTAGGTGATTTAAACCACACTAGATTTCGATGTCAAGGTTTTATCAGAGATTAAAAGACCGCTTCCTTGATTCGTATTAGTAGTCAGTAAGGTCTCTAGGGCGAGATGCCATTTACAGAGAACAACTCACTGTAAACCAGTATTGCAGATATTAATTCACAGTGAAGGTTGCATTACAGTGTTATTCACAGCAAATTCGGTGTAGCAGATAGTCATCATCATCATCAGGTGCCACGTCGGTAGGCGTTGGCGATCATACGTAACAGCAGATCTCGTTCCTTGATATTTTCCATTAATCTCATTTAGTGATATATTGCTATCGCGTTGGAATATCCATGATTTGTTTTTCTCCTGCCATTCTTCTCATTTATTTTTCCTGCTGTTATGATGTTTTCATGCCCTCCTCTTCTTATTATATGTCCAATGAATGAGGACTGTCGTTTTCCTATGGTTTATTTAGTTTCTTATCTACATTTGCTTTTCTGAGACAGTCCCTGTTTAAAACATAGTAATTTTCAGTAAATGCACTGTAGAAACCAACTCACCGTAAAATATAGTAAGTTCCTTATCTCAGACAATGAACATAGTAAAATCCGTATCTCAGACAATGATCATAGTAAAATCTGTATCGCAGACAATGATCATAGTAAAATCTGTAACTCAGACAATGATCATAGTAAAATCCGTATAGCAGACAATGATCATAGTAAAATCTGTAACTCAGACAATGATCATAGTAAAATCTGTAACTCAGACAATGATCATAGTAAAATCTGTAACTCAGACAATGATCATAGTAAAATCTGTAACTCAGACAATGATCATAGTAAAATCCATATCTCAGACAATGAATTCAAATGGACACAAACTTAGGAGAAAATACTCTCCGGCAACATGCACCCGACGTGGCTGTTGTTTCTGTTGATGTTCCTACTCCACGATCCCCGGGCAAGTGACGACGGCGGTGACAAATACGGCAGTTTACCCGCACGTGGTTTTTTTTCCCTTACTTTTGTTTACGGTGGTTTCTTTCCCTTACTTTTCCGAAGAAGACATAATAAAAGACTTCTTTACTAGCTCCACCACCCTGTGGAAGACACCAGTCCCAGCCTCCCTCGTCAAAATGTAGCGCTCTAGCTGCCCATTAACCGGAGCCGTGCCTGGAGGAAGGGCTAGTGTAAATAACTCTCATTTACGCTGATTCAGATGACAGTGATATCTGTGAGACTTTCATCTTAGCTCTAGAATCTAACTCAAGTACATAATAGTCTTACACTTGTCTTGTCTTGTGCTGTCTCCCTGTAACTGCGAGCTGATGTTCTTTGCAGCCGATGCTGTGGAAGTTATGAGCTACGGCTTCCTATCGGCGTGGGGGCGGGTTATGGCAGCTATTTTTTTCAGTCACGGAGTACAACTAGAAAGCGGGGGGGGGGGGGGGGGGGTGCAATGCTTCTTTAGTAGACTCCACCACCATGGGGACTATGGCGCTCCCTGCCCGGTTAGCCAGGCTAGGCCTTTTACGAGGGGTACCAACGGAGAGGTGGGACAGGGTCTTGGTCAGCTATGGTTCACTAACCATAACGCTGCTATATCAGCTATGGGTCGCTGATTGGTTAATTGGACACCGTCTTTCAAGAAGTGAAATCGCGAAGTATTACACAAACCACAAGTAATTTGGAAATCGACACATGACAGTACATGTACTAGAATAATAAAGCTTAAGGGAAATCTGCACATTTCTGTGCGTGTATATATACTATCTTAACTCTTTTTGAGCCAAATCAACACCGGCGGAGTTGGTAGCTCTTTGCACACCTGTGCAAATCAGTGCCCGGAGCGATATTTACGCCAAGTCTAAATAAAATGAAATGTGGCACAGTTTAACCCAGCATATGTTTTTAAAATACACAGTAGCGTCCTCATGGTTTCATATACTGAAATTTCATACACGAAATGTATTCTGGCACATATAAGGGGAAAAAATCAAGAGTGAAAGAGTTAAATTAAAATAGTAATCAATACACACGTGGTCAGGACACACACATAATATTCCCAAAATATTACACAATATACAGGTATGGACAGATGCACTTAATACTCTGAAACATTAGACGATATGCGTGTAGTCTGGACAAGCGTACATAGAGTACATAGAGAACGCATGTCGAGAATTTTGAGAGCTGATGGAATCCCATGCCACTTTGTCGCAATAATCAAACGTTTCTATGTCAGTTTCACTTGACATAAACTTTGAGATGAAAACAGGGGTTATACAAGGATGTTTCCTATCAGCCAAAACTTTGAGATGAAAACAGGGGTTATACAAGGATGTTTCCTATCAGCCAAAACTTTGAGATGAAAACAGGGGTTATACAAGGATGTTTCCTATCAGCCAAAACTTTGAGATGAAAACAGGGGTTATACATGGATGTTTCTGTCAGCCACTCTTTTCAACATTGTTATAGACTTGATGATGAACAAAACAACAGAAGTCGGCCAAAGAGGTATTAGATGGACAATGTTTTTCCATGTCTGAAGGTTTGGATTATGCAAATGATATAGCACTATTAGCGCGTACTCAGCAACATATCATCATCATCATCAGGTGCCGTGCCGACTGGCGTTGGCTGTTATGCTTCTCCAGAGTACCCGATCCTTCATGCAGGCCATCAGTTCAGTTGGTGATCTCCTCTCACACCATCCCGTCAGACTGTCCAGTATCATTTCTCTTGGTCTTCCTCTTGATCTTCTTCCTTCTATTTTTCCTGTTATAATATTTTCAATGCCCCCTCTTCTCATTGCATGTCCTGTGAAAGTACATTGTCTCTCTCTTAACTTTTTGACAAGGTATTTTTGTCTCTCCAGCTCTTCTCATACATTCTTCATTAGTTATTTTTGCTGTCCAGGGGATTCGCAACATTCTTCTAATAAACCACATTTCTGCTGCTTCCAATGATTTTTGTGAAGACTTGCATATTGTCCATGATTCACTTCCATATAACAAGATAGGTTCAATATAGCATTTTAGGACTCGTTTACTCAGCAACATATACAGGAGAAAACAAGCTCTCTAGATACAATCAGCAGACAAGTGAGGTTGAACATCAATATAAAGAAGTCAGAAATAATGAAAGTAAATATTTAAAAAATATGAATATATATGGTTGTTGAAGGTACCATGGACAGCTAATAAAACCAACGAAGAAGTCTTAAGAGAGGCTGGAGTTAAAAGGCAAATTACAGAGAAGATCAGAGGCAGACAAGCGAGATTTGTAGGACATTTTCTGAGAAGAGGAAAACTGGAACACATAGTGGTAACTGGAAAAATTGAGGCAGAGACAGAGAAAGACACAGAGAGAGAGAGAGACGTTACTGAATGGGCTGTCAGTGTGGCTAGGAAGAAAGTCGCCGGCGGATCTCATAATCAAGACTAAAGACAGGGAATTGTGGAGAGAAATGATCGCCTACGCCACACGGCACGGCACTTGATTGATTGAAATATAGAAAACCAAGCAGCAATTAAAATTAATGGCCAAAATCTAAACAGAAACATATACCTTCACATACTTTGGCAGCACAATAACACCGGATGGGGGAACAAATAAAGACAATAAGAGTAGAATACATCAAGTGAGAACAACTTTCATTAATCTTAAAGCCATCTGGAAGTCCTCCCAGTACAGCACTGGAACCAAAATAAAGCCATACCAAAGTTGTATGTTACCCATACTCCTCTATGGAGCAGAATGCTGGAGAACAACTGAAAAGGAAATGGGCAAATTATCCTCGTCCCACACAACTTGCCACAGAAAGATTTTAAATATTCACTGGCCACAGACAAGAAATAACAGAGACCTGGTTTCTCAATGAGAACTAGAAGATACGCATGTCACAAGAGCAGAAAAACGCTGGAAATGGATTAGTCATGTGCTCCGAAAAGACCCCAGCAACATCGCTAAAATAGCCACGCGAGGTGGAAATGAGTAGCGACCAGCACAGCTGGATAATAATACAAGGGTTGGCCGTAGATTGTGAGAGGCGGAGAGAATTTGTTGCTGCCCTGCAAGACCCCAAAGGGCGTATTGGATGGTGATTGCTAAGCCGATCGCCGACCAAAGACATGGATGGATGGACATATAAAATAAATTCTAAAATATTAATTACACGCCATACAGGTTGCTGTTGTTGTTCGTCCATCGTCTTCGATGATGACCACAGCTTCATCTTGGTCTAAATAGGATGAAGTGTGTCCGTGCGTGACCAACTAGCCCTATACGAGCTTCAAAAGTTTTGCCACACACGGAACATACATGTCCAGATTCAGTTGTGGGTGTTTGTGCTTCCTTGGCTTTTCGTGTTGCTCGTTTGTGCTGGGCACTTTCAATTCTTAAGCGCTCACTTCTCTGGGCACCCATAGTGGTTATAGCCCTCCATGATGGGCGGACTTGAGCATATCCTTGTATCCCTTTTTTTTTTGCCCATACAGGTAGTCCGGATACATACATACACATATAATATTCTAAAAATACCGCACAACATACAAGTAGCTAGGACACCTGTGCATGTAATATTCTAAAATATTCACAACATACCATAAGAGCACATGACGTGTTAACAACCTAGATAAAATACACTGAGTCAGGAGAAAGGCCTCTGTTTTATAATTAGCTGTAGAACTTTTTCACGAGAACGCAGTCACTTTCAGTACCTTGAAGAAGACTGGGAGATTTCAGAATCCCTCAACAAGCACAGTTTACTGTCCTCACTGATTTGAATGACTACACACAACAGCTACACAGTCCGGGTGACAAAGCTTAACTCGGCGACCCATTTCACTCGCGTGTAACGAATTACCTGAAATAATTTTAACATTACCTACACTTATTTTGTTACATCCGTCAGCGATAATGGGTTCTAGATTTAGCGCGGACGCTGCGGTCTGTCTCCGAATAAAACCGCTGTGTTTTGTGATCATGTGGTCGATATCGATACCATCAACGCGCTTGGAGGGTCACAACTGATGACCCATGAGTTGCCGCCACTACAGGGGCGTCGTTGGTGTAATCTGCCGGGGGAGGAGGGGGGTTAAAGGAAAAGGAGAAATGAGAGGGAAGAACAGGCCCTAAGATATGAGGGTCCAGCCCTATGTCAGGGGAGGAAGAGTGTTTTCTCTAAGGATGGGGCCTGATGTCGAGTTTGTGGGCACAGGGGTGGGGGTTGGGGTAGTGTTGGGGGCTTTGTAGGGAATGAAAGTACATGAATGCAAGATTTGGGGTGGGGGTGTTGGACCAGCTTTCAAAACATATCTCGAAAGTGCAGGAAAAGAGTAACTTAATGATATTTATTTGTTAAGTAAAATTTAAATGCACACACACACACACCCACATATATATATATATATATATATATATATAAAACACAAACATCGGATTTTAAGGAAAGGGAATCTATTTAAAGGTAAAGTAAAGAAAAGAAACACTATGCTTTGCTTCTGAAATGGTTGTAATCTCAAGATCTGTTAGTTAGCTAGTTAGTTAGTTAGTTAGTTAGTTAGTTAGTTAGTTAGTTAGTTAGTTAGTTAGTCAGTGGTAGCTTTAGTTAGTTAGTTAGTTAGTCAGTTAGGCAGTTAGTTAGTTAGTTAGTTAGTTAGTTAGTTAGTTAGTTAGTTAGTTAGTTAGTTAGTTAGTTAGTTAGTTAGTTAGTTAGTTAGTTAGTTAGTGGTAGCTTTAGTTAGTTAGTTAGTTAGTTAGTTAGTTAGTTAGTTAGTTAGTTAGTTAGTTAGTTAGTTAGTTAGTTAGATAGATAGTTAGATAGTTATTTAGTTCGTTAGTGAGAGTTTTAGTTAGTTAGTCAGTCAGTTAGTTAATTATGAAAGAAGGAAGTAACATCATCAATGCAGTCCAGGCACATTCGCATGTGCTCCGATCTACTCTTCAGCATTACCTTCAGCCCATAGTAAATGACTACACTTTTTCTTTGCTGGCTGAGTATTAATCGTTCATTTTAGAAAGTAGTTTTCTTTATTCTGAATTTTAAAAGCAATTTTAAAAAAGATATGATGATTTAATATTAAATAAGAAATGTTGACTACGTTTACAAGGAATAGTGTTTACATGTTTACACTGAAATATTCTTCGACGACAAAATCTCGGTTCTGAGGAACAAATGACCACAAGAAATGAGAGGAAAACACAGCATGGAACACCGAAAACAATTTATCAAAATGGATCGTCCAATATATATGGAGAATAGCTTGAAAGTTCTTTTCGTTAAGATTTCTATGAAGAACTGACACAGTATGATAACGGAACTACAGAAAAATAATGTTTTTCAAGTTTGTATGATTGCGAATTACTTTCAGGACGTTTCTTCCAGCGATAAAATGTATTATTTGTAAGCTTTGTCTCGAATCATTTAAATGCTAACGTAAATGTTTTCTTGTAAGTTTTTGTCTCCTGTCCTGGTAAATAAGAAACCTAGTAATGGTACCAACAATTACTAACTAATACTGGATATACAATGAGGGAAATTAGCAGGAGGACATCTATCGCTCTTCAAAAAAAAAAAAAATAAAATAACTAAAGAAGCTGTGGAGAAGAACAGACAGAACTACAAAAATAAGATTTTTAAGGGCATGCATCTTTCCCATCGCAACATAAGCCCGTGAGACCTGGACATTTAACAAAACAGCTGAGAAACACATAAATGCCTTTGAATGTAAATGCTACAGAAGAGTTCTTCAAATATCACTGGCACAAAAAAGAACAAATATATCCATACTACAAGAATTTAATATTGAAAGAGGCTGGCTAGTAAAGAAGATTAAGCAGAGAAAACTTAAATATTTTGGACACATTAAACGCCATGATAATTTAGAGAAGACCGTCTTGGAAGGGTACATAACGGGAAAAAGAAAGAGAGGAAGACCAAAGCGAAGATGGCTGCAAGACATCGTGGATGATCTGCGAATGGACGCATCAACAGCAGGGCATCTTGCTTACAACCGAGAGGCCAACATGAGTGCTGTTAGGGAGGCAAAGTTCCGCACTGGACATACAAGTGACTGACTGGCCCAACCGTAGTTTTCATCTTACAGGAAATCTCTACCAAACCTAGCACGTCAGTTTCTTATTCTATTCACTATGTCGGAAGCTTGTAATTTTGACCAGTAGGAAACTGAGTGTGCTTCATTCCTGCCGAGAAATACAGTTAGATTTAAGCTTCATTTCTTTCTATTTCTTATAAAGATATTTCTGTTCTTTATTTAGACAAAAGATCAGAAATAAGTTTCAGTCTGTGGGGGGGGGGGGGGGGGGGGGGGGGGGGGGGGTGAAGACACTTGTCTGATTTGGCATGTCAGTGACCGCAGATGACATGCTAGCATCAGGGTTGGCGAAACCATAGCTGGTCAAGACCCTGTCTCACCTCTCCACTGGTACCCCCAGTAACAAGTCCAGGCTGACTAACGAGGGGAGGATCACTACGATCCCCATGGCAGTGGAGTCTGCTAAAGAAGTATTGCACACTCTTGGTTTTTACGTCCATTCAGGAACTTAAAAAACCCGCTCCCAATCCGACACATTGATGTGTCTCAGTATCTTCACCGGATCGAGTGCAAAGAACAGAAAGGATCGCAGTTCCATGGAAGAAGAAGAAGAAGAAGAAGAAGAAGAAGAAGAAAAAGAAGAAGAATGAATGAATGAATGAATGAATAATCTTTATTTTTCACGGGTAAAGAAGTGGGCACGCAGGCCCGTCTTACATTCTGCCCTTCATCACTCCATCTTTCATTCTTCCCACACACTTGATTTAGTACAAATATACAAATTAAATTAGGAAAAAAACATATCAAAAGAGTGTAAGATTTAACTAATACATTCAAAGTAAAAGAGAAGAAGTAATTAACCTAATAAAATAGCACTCACGCACACATACACACGCAGACACATACATAAACAAAAATACATTGTAAATACAGATCTTCTAACATATGTTTTTTTTAAACAGACATTAAAATAATTTCTAACAATATCTAACAAATTGCTTTTCTAACTATGTTATTTTAGTACTTGATGGTTGGCGAGTCACGTGTTGAGATTGTGCTGGTTATTTTATGGAAGAAGAAGAAGAAGAAGATTGTCAGTTTCATTCCTCTTTCATTTCTCATAAGGATATTTTCTTTCTGCTTCACCTGGATTCTCCCCAGTGAAACGACGAACACGCTTACCTGAGATGGTGACCTCTTGCGTGGCCAGAGATGTTCACCTGGCACATTACACGACGCGTTTGCGTCAGAGCTCTTATTTTTGTCTTGTCCTTGTGATATATCTACGCACTTCAAATTAATGGCTGCATATGTAACCGCCTGTCGTTGTCTGGCTGTTTGAGAGAGAATTTGCCGCGAGAGTTTTCTTATTTGTTGCCTGTTACTTTCTTAATGTAACTGTCTTGCCTACTGCTTTTCACTAACCTCATCCCTGCAAGTCATTCTATGGATTGAGGGTCTCGATAAAGATATTTGCCGTTCGCTGGGTACTAGCAGAGATAAGAGCTGCATGGAGCAGTTTTACCAAAGAAAAGTAGAAGGAAATAAATGTGACGTTGCCGCCAGAAAGAAGCAATGAGGAGCAAGCAGAAAATTAAAACAAACAGTAAACAAAACAATATTTCGGCGATATGCCTTTATGAAGTGCGAAGAAAATAACGAAACGACAATATATAGCAGGGGTGTCTGAGTGGCAAAGTGGTTAGTGCACTTGTCTCTCATGGCGAAGGTCAGGGGTTCGAATCCGGCCGGGGGCACCCCAGCTGTAGAAATGGGTACCTGACTTCTTCTGGAGTTGGGGAAGGAAAAGGCAGCCAGGTGTGATACTGACCATATCACCCTCTAGTGTGCTGACAGGTCAAGGAAAATATGGGCACTAACACCATATCCCTATGTGCCTCTAAGGCATGACAGGGTTACCTTTACTTCTTTTTTTACTTATATACATATATACAGCAGACAAAATGGCACTTGGCTGAGACCGTCTCGGGTAGGACGTCTGGTAAGTAATGTCTGTAGATAAAGGCAAGTAAGAAAGATAGATTGTAGACTCTCTTTGTTTCTTGCCTCAGTCTACCTCAAGCTGTTGGGGCGGTCAGGTTATAGACTCGTTTTGTTTCTGCCTCAGTCTATCTCAAGCTGTTGGGGCGGTCAGGTTGTAAACTAGCTTTGTTTCCATGAATCCTGATCTGTGATTTGTGTTTACATTCGATTTTCAGAATGACTTTCGGCATTATCGAATATCTGCAGCCACACCCCCCCCCCAAAAAAAAAAAGCATTAATCCATGGAGTCAAAGGTTTATATTAAATTCTAAATCCAACTATGTACTTTCCACATCTGATGTAAAATAATACCAGAAGGAAATATTGAAAGGCTTTAGTCCTTGACAGACCAAGCAGGTGGAAAAGAGGAAATGTCATGCCACCTTGATTTAATTCTGCTGTTAAGCTAGTTTAACTCCAGGTCTCACCTGCCACGCGGAGTCAGTGATCTGTAACTATCGATTTTCAATCTCCCTAAATCTTAAAACTAAGGATGCGATAAACGGCCATCGATAAAATCAAACATGAAAATGCTGGATCAGAGAAAAGTACAGTTGGGAGGGATAAACCAACCCGGCTTTTTGTTTCGTCGTAGTGGCAATGTTATGTTTAATATAGTGTTCTATAAGTGATGATAGGTTCTTCGGGACGTGGGGGGGGGGGGGGTTTAAAGGCGCTGTTCAATCTGTCAATCAGCGTCCCGTAGCTGACAAGCTAAGGTCACGGTTGGCGAGCCATAACTGACCAAGACTCGGTCCCACCCCTCAGTTGGGATCAAAATAACAGGCACTAGCCGACTAGATAACGAGGCAGGGATCGCTATCATCCCCGCGACCCCATGGTGGTGGAATCTGCTAAAGAAGTACTGCGTATCCCCTGGCTTTTAAGCTGCACTCGGGAACTAAAAAAAAAAAATAGCCGTCGTAAACCGCTTCCAGTCAGATGTCATGCTGTTCCTCAACATCTTCACCACGTCGGCTGCTACGAATATCAGCTCCTAGTTCCAGGGAGAGTGAAGACGAAGAAGAAGAAGAAGAAGATGATGATGTTGATAATGATGATGATGATGATGATGAAGAAGAAGAAGAAGAATGAACGAATGAATGAATGAATGAATGAATGAATGAATGCGTACTGAAAGCACGTGACATTTAGAACTTTTATGAAGAATTTCAAATAAAAGCATTGTATCAGACATACATCAGCCTGGACGTCCATTTGTTTGTTTGTTTGTTTGACTGTTTGTTTCTTTGCTTGTTTGTTTGTTTGTTTCTTTGTTTGTTTGCCTATTTGTTTCCTTGCTTGTTTCCTTGTTTGTTTATTTGTTTGTTTGTTTGCTTGCTTGCTTGCCTATTTGTTTCTTCGCTTGTTTGTTTGTTCTGGAACACAGTAAACACAAAAACCAGTACAGCAACTTCCTACTTCTCAGATAACACAATAGTTATGTTCAGCTGTCAGCAACAGCCTCCTGTTTTCAGGAAAACTATCTGAAGATTGCATAAAGAGTCTTGGTTAGCTTCGGTAGCCCCCGGGGAATCGAACACAGCCCATCTGTCCCCACTTTCTTCCCAAAGTAGCAAGTCTTAGTGCACTCAGTTGCTGTTCTTTGTATGCTCTGTGGGTGACCTTTAGGCTGAATACACTTTCTTATTATACAGATTCGGTCGCATTCAGAGCGAAGAGAATTGTGCCCTTTGACCTTCCTTGTCACCCGTTGTCTTGGTGACAGCATGAAAACAGAAGAACGATCAATAGCGCAACAAGAGCAAATATGGACATGGAGAAAAGCAGCCAATAACAATAATGTCACGGCTGATCATCGATCAATAAATTTGATTTCATCGGTTGATCATAACCTAGAAACCAACATGTTTGCTCCTTTGTTGTTTATTGATTTCACTAATAATAATTATTTCAAAGCCACACAATTATTCAGCGGTTGTTTTGTCTAAATGCAGCGGCATTCATTATGAGAAATATTGCGTCATACCTTTATCCATATCCTTATTTGTGATAACTACAGTATTTCCTCTATTTTACTCATTAATTAGATTTAACCCTTTGCAAAAATGACGGGAAAAAAACCCCATAAATCTTGCTCTAACGAATTTAATGACCATTCTGACTCAAGAAATTAGATAAATCCTTGGTTTTAATTTTTCATATTCTCCAACTGATCAAGACGCGGGTTTCAACTTGTCTCTCCCAGTAGTTTCCACAAACACAAACATTCCATTTTTACCCTCTTTGAAACTGTACTGTAATTAAAACAATATGCAAACTTGAAACAAACACGCACAACCACCCATACTAAGCCACAAACACGCACACACACAAACACCCCTCTCATACACACACAGTGGGCACATATACACACACACACATACAATCAGCCGTGATACGAAGTGAAGGATGGAGTATATATCAAAGAAAGCTATAATAGTTACATGTTCATTATGTTCTTGTGACCGAAACACTATAAAGATAACAAAAAAAAAGGCGGGGGACACTTCTGACTGGTCTACAAGAACCTCACTATTAACTGTCCCAGGCTCTTCTCCGGGTTCGTGTAGGGACAAAAAGCTTCCAGCCGCCTTCGTTCAGGACCTGCTATACTCAAAGGTGTGCCTGAGTAGCAAAGTGATTGATGCTCTCATCTCTCGTGGCGAAGGCAGGTGGTACAACCCCGGCAGTAGACGCCTCACCCACCCAGATGTCCCCCCGTACCTCTAGAGCTGGGGGAAGGAAAAGGCAACCAGGCATTATGCTGGCCACATCACCCTCTAGCGTGCCTACAGGTCAAGGAAATCACTGCCAGTAGAAACCAAGTTACCCCTCGCCTACATGGCAGATATACCTTCACTTTTACTTACTTTCAGAGACTGGGCAGTGATGTCAGATAAAGGGAACTAAGGAAAGCTTGTTTACTTACTTTCAGAGACTGGGCAGTGATGTCAGATAAAGAGAACTAAGGAAAGCTTGTTTACTTACTTTCAGAGACTGGGCAGTGATGTCAGATAAAGGGAACTAAGGAAAGCTTGTTTACTTACTTTCAGAGACTGGGCAGTGATGTCAGATAAAGGGAACTAAGGAAAGCTTGTTTACTTACTTTCAGAGACTGGGCAGTGATGTCAGATAAAGGGAACTAAGGAAAGCTTGTTTACTTACTTTCAGAGACTGGGCAATGATGTCAGGAAAGCTATTTGAGGAGGAAACGTTGGTTCTGGCAACTGAAATTGAAGTGAAAGGACAACAGTGTAATGTGAGAGGCGAGGGGAGAGAGAGGGGGAGGGAGGGAGAAAGAGCGAGGGAGAGAGACAGAGAGAGAAGGAGAGAAAGGGAGAGAGAGAGAGAGGGAGAGAAAGAGGGAGAGACAGGAACAGAGAAGGGGGAGAGAGTGAGAGAGAGAGAGGGGGGAGAGAAAGAGGGAGAATGATATTCAGTTGACCAGGAAAACTGAACTTCAAAACATCATGTGACAAGTAAAGAGTTTTATTTTCAGTTGAATGAGCAAAACCAAAACCGAATGTTGTCTTTTGTTTTTCAAATCAAATAGTTGTTTTTAGTCAAAATAACTGAATCAAATAGTTGTTTTTAGCCAAAATAACTGAATCAAATAGTTGTTTTTAGCCTGTGTCTCGTTTCTTCCTCAGTTCAAGTCCAGGAATGCTCAATTTGTTTATGCAATCTTTACGTAAATGATCATAAGTTTATGTACATAAAAGATACCGTAACTAATTTTAATTTTATGTTATCTTAAACAAAAAATGATGACAGAATTTGAATGTAGGAAAACTGTCACACAGCATTCATAGACTGTAGGTGCAACATATAAAAGGTAACTATAGATTGTAGATGCAGCATACAAGAGAAAGGTATAGATTGTAGATGCAACATACAGAAAATAGCTATAGACTGTAGATGCAACAGAATATAACTAGATAACTAGATTAATAAGTTTAATGTTTGAATCTCAATCACTGGATTAATAAGTTTACAATTAATGTTTGAATCTCAATCACTGGATTAATAAGTTCAAAATTAATGTTTTAATCTCAGCCACTCAATCAGTAAGTTCACAATTAATGTTTTAATCTCAGTCACTCAGTCAATAAGTTTACAATTAATGTTTGAATATCAGTCACTCAGTCAATACATTCGCAATTAATGTTTGAATCTCAAACATTTGGAAATGACTCGAAAGAAAGAAAACTATATCTCATAAGAGTTACTTACATCTTACATCCTTCCCGTGCTGCTAAACGTCACATAGGGCCAGCATGGTAGTTCGCCAAGATGTTTTGTCTTCTGCGAGTTTTTCAATCTAATCAAGGGATGTTATGCCCACTGAACTGGCCTCTCTTAAAAATGTCCTCTTTAGTCTAGTTTCATGTAGTCGACCTCTTTTTCTTCGGCCTGTTGTGTTCCATTTGATATCTTGTTTGGGGATTCTCTGATTGTTTCTTCTCATCACATGACCGACATAAGTCCATCTTCTTTTTCTGATCAACCATGAGACAGGTTGTTGTTTGCTCATCTGTCTTATCTCTGCGTTGTTCTTGAATTCAATCCACTTTATACCGAGTATTTTCCTTAGGCATTTGTTTTCGAAGGAGTCTAATTTCTTTTCTATTTCTTTAGTTGTTTTCCAGCTTTCACATGCATAAATGAGGTTGGATATTACATTTGAATTGAATAATCTTAACTTGGTTTTTGTGCTTATAACTTTTAATGCCATATGTTCTCAAATTCTTGAAGATCTGCTTTTGCAATTCGAATTCTAACTTATTTTCTGGTGTCACCATTGTGGTCTATGTAGCTGCCGAGATATGTAAAATGGTTTACTTCTTCAACAGCTGTTCCTTCTATGTATATTTGTCCTGCGTCGTTAATTATTTTTGTTTTATCCTTGTTAATTTCAAGTCCTATTTTACTAGCCATTGAAGACAGGGTATTTGTTTTTACTTGCATTGATTTCACATTGTCGCTGATAAGAGTTATGTCATCTGCAAAGTCAAGATCTTCCAGTTGGGTCTCACGTACCCAATCAATGCCCGTTTTACCTTTGCTACATTTTTTTCATTATGAAGTCTATGGCAATTCCAAAAACCAAGGGAGATAATATACATCCTTGTTTCACGTCTGTTTCAGTCTGGAACTATTCACTCATTCCTTCGTCTGTCTTGACTGCACAAACACATCCATTGTAGAGGTCACTAATGATGTTGACAATCTTAGATGGTATTCCATATATTCTTAAAATTCTCCATAATGATTCTCTGTGTATGCTATCAAATGCCTTTTTAAAGTCTATGAAGTTCAGGATTAACGGTCTGTGCTTTTCAATATGTTCTTCAAGTATTATTCTTAGAGTAAAGATCTGGTTGAGACAGCTTCTCCCTTTTCAAAATCCTGCCTGTTCTTCTCTCATTACAGCATCCACTATATCTTTAATTCTATTCAGAATAACTTTGCAAAATACTTTTGACACAACTCCTCTCCAATTGTTACAGTCACTAAGGTTGCCTTTTTCGGTATTTTAACAATGATTCCTTTTTTATTCCATTTAGAAGGGACTTTTTCTTCTTTCCAAACTTTATGGAATATTCTCTGTAGTTGTTTCATGTAGTATATATTAATAGCTTTTAACATTTCGACTGTTATTTCAGCTCCGCCTGCATAAGTTACTGTAGATAGTTTTTTTTAAAATTAAGTAGTATGATACTGGATCAGATGTCAATGACGACGATGATGAAGATAACTGTCTAACGGAATGTTCGTGCATGAAGCATACAGACTAGTATAATTATAATAAAACGTTCCAAGAAAGTGCCATGTATTTTATTCTTAACAGAAACATAATAATAATAATAATAATCTATGCATATTCATCTTTTAGACATATACTTTGTTTTGCGATATCTCCTGAACTTCTATAAGGAAGACATACCGCGTACCCTTTAACGAACGTTATCTCTTGAACTTCTGTAAGGAAGACGCCACGAGAAGGACCTAAACTGAGACGTAACTAAAATCCCTGTAGGGGATTTCCGTCAGGATTTAGGAAAAGTGATGAGCGACTCTGCCACTTCTAGGACGACTATTGAGACAGTTGCCCCTTCTTGTCGTTTGCTTTGAGGGGGGGGGGGGGGGAGGTAAACATAGATTTGTATCATAGTCATATTGTTGTTGTTGTTGTTGTTGTTCTTCTTCTTCTTCAAACTGCAAGCTGGTGTTCTTCACGGCCAATGCAGTGAAGATCTTCAGGGACAGCACTGTGTCGGCTTGGAATGAAAGCTGCTTCAGTCATTCATTCATTTTGCATGTCCCTTGGGGAACTTTGCCTCCCTAACAGCTCTCTTGTAGGCCTTTCTGTTGTAAACAAGATGGCCTGCTGCTGATGCATCCATTTGCAGATTATCAACGATGTCTTGCAGCCATCTTCGCCTTGGTCTTCCTCTCTTTCTTTTTTTCCCAGTATGTACCCTTCCAAGACGGTCTTCTCAAAATTCTCGTGACGTTTAATGTGTCCAAAATATTAAAGTTTTCTCTGTTTAATCTTCCTTACTAGACAATCTTCTTCAATATTAAGTTCTTGTAGTATGGATATATTTGTTCTTTTTTATGTCCATAATATTTGAAGAACTCTTCTGTAGCATTTAAATTCAAAGGCATATATGCGTTTCTCAGCTGTTTTGTTAAGTGTCCAGGTCTCACAGGCATGTTATGGCGACTATTTTTTTTTCAATCCCAGAGTGCAGCTAAAAGCAGGGGGTGTACAATACTTCTTTCGCAGACTCCACCACCATGGGGACTATTGCGATCATTGCTCTGTTAGCCAGGCTATACCTGTTACTGGGGACACCAACGGAGAGGTGGGACAGGGTATTGGTCAGCTATGCTTCACCGCCAATCCTGACGCCAGCACTTGAGCTGATTGCCAAAACTGACAGCGTATCATCTAAAATTGTTATCAGTAACTCAAACTAACTGGTAAAATCTTTCCACTAGTCCACACAGGCTTCAGAGATTAACTCTTTTGGGCAGCCTGGCTTGTCAGAGTCCTTGAGTTTACTGCTCAGTGATATTCATAAGTCTATATCTACAATGCTAGATAGCAAAACCTATTTGTAGAACTCAGAGATCAATCTTTAATATTGATAGATTCTAAGTGAAGGCAAATATTGGCCCCCTGGGGTTAAATCTATTTTGCGAGAAAAAATCCATAAATTTGTTGGAAGAAAAAGAATGTTAAAAAAATGCTTATGAATAAAATAAAGGTTCGAAATTTTAAACTCTATCGCGGACATTTCCAATCTGTGGTTGATGGCAGGTTTTTCTGGTGGTACTTGAAGGTTTTATTATTGTGAATGGCAAGTTTTTCTGGAGGTACTTAAAGGTCTTCTTGTTGTCGATTGAGGTTTTTATGGCTGAAGAAGGAAACTTTTTTCTGGCTGTAGTCTGAGGTTTTCTGACTGTTGATGGAAGATTTTCTTACTGAGGGTGGCTGTTTCACTGTTTGTGGTCAGTAGTTTTCCTGGATGTAGATGGAGATTTTATCTGTAGATGGAGGTTTTGTTATCTGTAGATGGAGGTTTTGCTGTCTGTTGATGGAGGTTTGTGGAAAACCCTTGCGGAAGCCCCATGCCCCATGGTCACTTAAGGTTCAGAAAGAAAAAAAAAAGATGGAGGTTTGGTTATTTTTAGATGGAGGCAGTCCTAACAGTAGACGTAGGTTTTGTTATCTGTAAATGGAGGCAGTCCTAAAAGTAGACGTAGGTTTTGTTATCTGTAAATGCAGGCAGTCCTGACAGTAGACGTAGGTTTTGTTATATGTAAATGGAGGCAGTCCTGACAGTATACGTAGGTTTTGTTATATGTAAATGGAGGCAGTCCTAAAAGTAGACGTAGGTTTTGTTATCTGTAAATGGAGACAGTCCTGACAGTAGACGTAGGTTTTATTATCTGTAAATGGAGGCAGTCCTGACAGTAGACGTAGGTTTTGTTATCTGTAAATGGATGTTGTTCTGATAGTAGACGTAGGTTTTGTTATCTGTAGATAGAGGCTATTAACTAATAATGGAGATACAGTGAGGGAAATTAAAAGGAGGACATCTATTGCTCTCCAGAAAGTAAAACAAATAAAGAATCTGTGGAGAGGAACAGACAGAACTACGCAAATAAGATTTTTAATGGCATACATCTTTCCCATCACAACATATGCTCGTGAGACCTGGACACTTAACAAAACAGATGAGAAACACATAAATGCCTTTGAATGTAAATGCTACAGAAGAGTTCTTCAAATATCATGGACACAAAAAAGAACAAATATATCCATACTACAAGAATTTAATATTGAAGAAGGCTGGCTAGTAAAGAGGATTAAAGAGAGAAAACTTAAATATTTTGGACACACTAAACGTCATGATAATCTAGAGAAAACTGTCTTGGAAGGGTAGATAATGGGAAAAAGAAAGAGAGGAAGACCAAGGCGAAGATGGCTGCAAGACATCGTTGATGATCTGCAAATGGATGCATCAGCAGCAGGCCATCTTGCTCACAACCGAAAGGCCTACAGGAGACCTATTAGGGAAGCAAAGTTCCGCAAGGGACATGCAATTGAATGAATGAGCCTGAGGTTGTCCTTGTGTAGGTTTTGTTATCTCTAGATGAAGGTTACCTTGACCTAGGTTTTGTTATTTGTAGATGGAGGTTATCCTGGCAGTAGACGTAGGTTTTGGTATCTGTTGATGGAGGTTGTCATGACAGTGGACGTAGGTTTTGTTATCTGTGTAAATAGAGGGTGTCATGACAGTAAACGTAGGTTTTGTTATCTATTGATGGAGGTTGTTCTGACAGTAGACGTGAGTTCTGTTATCTGTAAATGGAGCTTATCCTGACAGTAGACGTAGAATTTGTTATCTGTAGATGGAGGTTGACCTGCCATAGGTTTTGTTAGTTATCTCTAGATGGAGGTTGTCCTGACAGTAAACGTAGGTTCTGTTATCTGCAGATGGAGGTTGTCTTGATGCAATTTTTGTTATATCTAGACGGAGATTGTCCTGACGTAGGTTTTGTTATCTCTAGAAGGAGGTTGTCCTGACGTAGGTTTTGTTATCTCTAGAAGGAGGTTGTCCTGTCAGTAGGCGGAGGTTTTGTTATCTGTAGACGGAAGTTTTGTAATCTGTAGTTGGAGGTTGTTACCCGCAGTTGGAGGTTTTGTTACCTGTAGATGGAGGTTCTGTTGCCTGTAGATGGTGATTTTGTTACCTGTAGTTGGAGGTTCTATTACCTGTAGTTGGAGGTTTTGTTACCTGTAGTTGGAGGTTCTATTACCTGTAGTTGGAGGTTCTATTACCTGTAGTTGAAGGTTACGTTACCTGTAATTGAAGGTTTTGTTACCTGTTGTTGGAGATTCTGTTACCTGTAGTTGAAGGTTTTGTTACCTGTAGTCGGTTTTGCTGCTTCTTGTTGGAGGTTTTGTTACATGTAGTTGGAGGTTCTGTTACCTGTAGTTGGAAGTTTTGCTATCTGTAGACGGAGGTTTTGTGACGTGTAGTTAGAGGTTCTGTTACCTGTATTTGGAGGTTTCGTTACCTGTAGTTGGAGGTTTCGTTACCTGTAGTTGGAGGTTTACCTGGCTGTAGAAAGTTTTTCAACCTGTACCAGGCTCTCTACCTGATGGAGGATTTTTTTTTTTTTGGTACTTGTATTGTTGTAGAAGATGTTATCTCACTTTTTACTTGTGAGTTTTCTGGCTGTGGGCAAAGATAGTTTTGTGTTTTTTTTTTTGTTTTCTAATTGTATGTAGGGTTTTCTACCTGTACCTTGCTGTTCCAGTCGGATGCTCGGGTTTTCTGGCCTGGTCAAGGTTTTACGAAGTTCTGTGTTGAAAAAAAATAATGATGAAGTCTTTTTGCCTTCAACGATCAACCTATAGCTCCAAATCCCTGCATCTTCAGTAAACGTTCTCATCAGGTCACGCTGAAAGCTCAGATAGTTTGTTTTTTTTTTTCCCTGGAGTGACGGCACAGGGCCCGAGAATCAGAGCTGGCCAACAGTCTATCCTACCTCCTCATCGCTGTCCGACTATCAGTCTGACATACCACCCCCCCCCCCCCCTTTCATCCTGGCCTACAACTTAGCATCGGACGTAAGTTTCTTGAGGAGAGCGTATGACAACAAACTTATTTCTTGTGTCCACGCCCTAAGTTATAACCAAGACATTGTAATCCACTCTCTGTCCGACACTATGCCTCTGCTTTAAACATCACCAAGGTTTAGATTGCAAAGAACAATTTTTTTCCAGTTGTTGTGAGAAAAAGAACGAAAAACTTACCTCTTTGTTAACATCATTATCGTCGCCACCAAAATCCTGTGTAATAATCGCAACATCGGTTGTGTTGGTGGAAATCATGCATGATTGGTTTCTACAATCATAACACAACACCAGAGCAAGATAGAGCAATAAATCATTTTTCATTAAGAAAAATAACCCTTTATTTCTTCTAAATCGATAAACATGTAAGCAATGACTAGCAAGTGAAAAGAAACAAACAAAATATAACACGAGACAAATCGTCCAGACCACTGCATGAGACAATGCATTTCAAATTTGAATAAGAAATCAAATATGTATTCACTGTCATAAATATATTTGCTTCCCAGTTAATTTTATACAGAACATTAGAAACAACAAAAATCAAGACTCCATTTAACCAGCAGTTGTAAAATCACGAGGATATTTGCACGAGTATTCTCCAGGAACAAACAAGTTCAAAACTTACAGTCACATACAAAGTTCTCAAAATAGCGAATTTCAAATATGGCACCAGAGTTTTTCTAAAACCTCAACAAAACAAATATCACCAACACGTTATACCAAAAAGGACACGTTTGGTAAAAGTGAATTGTCTGCTGTTACTGCATAGTTGTCCCAATTGCAATATGCCCTTTCAACTGTGTCCTTTGGTGCTTGTCATCTACTTCTGTTAAATATCTTGTACCTCGGCCATTGAATTTCTATGGATCTGTTTAGGGCACTGAGTATCTATTGAGTTCCTGTGGCTGTATTTAGGGCATTGAGTTTCCATGGATTTATATAGGGCAATGAGTTTCTATGGATTTATTTAGGGCACCGAGTTCATATGAATTTATTTAGGGCATTGTGTTTCTATACATTTATTTATGGCACTAAGTTCCTATGAATTTATTTAGGCCAATGAGGTTCTTTGGGTCTATTCAGGACAATGCGTTTCCATGGCTTTATTTATGACATGAGTTTCTATACAGTTTTAGGGCATGGAGTTTCTATTGGTTTATATAGGGCTTTGAGTTTCTATGAATTTATTTAGGGCACTGAGTTTCTGTGGATGTATTTAACTTCTAAGGCAGATTAAAGAAACACTTTCCTCTGCAGTCTCCTCCATCATGTGGACGCGCTTCCACTCCCAGACCCTTTGTCTCAGGCCTTGGACAGCAAGCACCACATCCCGTATGCGGGCAACAACCTTATAAGTAAGGTACGGGCTTGACAGGCTGTGCTTTCTCTGGCCCTGCTGACAACACCATCGGTCTAGAGAAAGATCAATGTGTCCTTTGGTGTACCTTTGGTACCCCTTTCCTGTGGTAAAGGTTGTACATGTACTACTAATAGTGGTAAAAGTAGTACATGTACTACTAATAGAAAGGTCAGTGTCATCCATATTCTTGTGGTAAAAGTAGTACATGTACTACCAATAGTGGTAAAAGTAATACATGTACTACTAATAGTGGTAAAAGTAGTACATGTACTACTAATAGTGGTAAAAGTAATACATGTACTACTAATAGTGGTAAAAGTAATACATGTACTACTAATAGTGGTAAAAGTAATACATGTACTACTAATAGTGGTAAAAGTAATACATGTACTACTAATAGTGGTAAAAGTAATACATGTACTACTAATAGTGGTAAAAGTAATACATGTACTACTAATAGAAAGGTCAGCGTCATCCATATTCTTGTGGTAAAAGTAGTACATGTACTACTAATAGAAAGGTCAGCGTCATCCATATTCTTGTGGTAAAAGTAGTACATGTACTACTAATAGAAAGGTCAGCGTCATCCATATTCTTGTGGTAAAAGTAGTACATGTACTACTAATAGAAAGGTCAGCGTCATCCATATTCTTGTGGTAAAAGTAGTACATGTACTACTAATAGAAAAGGTACACGGAAGTGTACAGCTCAATTTCTATCAAAAACGATGGAATGTAAAAAAGGAAAAGGGGTGAGCAATAACAAGAGATGGAAATATCGAAGTAGGTGAGTCACGGAGCAGACCAAACCACGTGATGATCAGACTGATTTTGGTAAATGTCATATCCTGACAAGATATGTGTGCGTGCGTGTGCGCGCGCGCGTGCGTGCGTGTGTGTGTGTGAATGCGAGTTGCTAAGACATAACGACACGCATAACTATTAAATTTTGAGGGTCAAAGATGATGTGCCCTCCGAAACAAGGTCAGCTGAAAAGTTTCGGATTTGGACGGGTTGTAGAACAAAGAAATTTCTAGACAGGCGAGAAAATCACTGGACGCCCGGACTCAGGTTGAAATGACCGCTCATTCAACAGAAACAAAAGAAGAAATAATCATCCCTTTCAGGAAAACGAAACCATTTTATAGTGGGCAACTTGTGTGACTGATTTAATAATATCTAAACTGTACACGGCATGTCAGCCATGACCTGCTCAGATATATACCAGGAAACTTTATCTAAATGTGTCTGGGCCCGAAGTTAGACAGGAAACAATGGAAGTTGCACAACGAGCCAAGAGTGTATACAGCACTAGTCATTTATACCAGACTGACATTTCTACCTGCCCTCTTTCACAAGCCTGCATACCTTCTAACTCAGTGTATTATATAATATTGTTATACAATGTACAAAACATTAAAACAGCAATGTTAAACTTTCAGCGTCCTGCCCCAAAAAACTGAACATAATTATGTTACTAAATACACTCAGCGTAAACCCATTCTCAAACGTAAAATATATAGCACACACACTCTTCATTAACATTTATATTTCAGCAATACTACACAATACATAGAAATACGAATACTATTTTTAGTGTATTTACAATAATAAAATAATAATAATAATAATGAAGCGTTTTTATTATGTCGCACAAATTGCCTGTACAAGAAACATTTGCATATTTATTAATCCATACACTACCCTACCGCTACGTAAGTACGCACAAAATATGTACAACATACAATACAAATGGCATATACAGATAACAAATCGCAGAGCAAGAAACATTTCAAAACGAGATTGATACCAGACCCGCGGAATGTATGACCCACCTTCCGTGAAAATATAAATATACGTAAGCGCCAGCACGTGTGGCATACTGTGATGTAGGTAAAATTTAAAAGAAATCAAGCAATAACAACTTTTGTAAGTTTCACTTACTATCTACATCTTTTACATAACAATACAATTCCACATTAAATTCAACTTCTACACTTCAATACTGTACAAACAGGTGCTTATTAATGTTAATCATATAATCAAATATTCACTTATGCGTATGTATTTCAAATGAGTATGAAAAAATACATTAACTTGCACTCCTAAGTTGCTATTCCATGATTTACCAGAATAAATTGTGATGATAAATTGTGGTACAAAGAAACTTGCAGGAACTTATTGTTATTTCATAATTTTAAAATATGTTAGAATAGAAATATGCTATTTCTAACTTTATTTAAACGTTGCCTATGAGCACTGACTGCATAGGAGTGCAAAATCTACCAACTATGTCAGTGTTGTTTCAGAGTGAACGAGTTAATTTGAACATAAAATTTGCATTTTTCGTTAATAAAAATCAGGGAAACATACGTTGCTTTATCTAAGGGAGGCAACAACAGAATACGAACAGATAAATTCAAACCGATGGGTAATATCTGCAGTTGCTTCCCTCTTGTATATTTTATTCAATATACAAAGTTCAATCTAAAATCAGTAAAAACTCATCAGTTCATTGGTCATTTCCAAAGATATTTTATCAATATTATGATCTAACCATCGGCGACCTGGTTAGCTGAGTGGTTGCTCGGTTTACTAATCCGGTGGTACCGGGTTCAGTACACACGGAAAATGGGCCCGGGGTTCACCCAGTCTCTAAAGATGTGTACAAAAGAAATCTGGGAAGGTAAAGCGGCCAGGCGTGATACTGACCACATCACACTTTCATGTGCCGCAGGTCATGGAAAATATAGGCCTTAATGGTATGGCACCCGGAATTTTACCTTAACCTGTTCTGATCTTTACAATGATCCTTCGAACATATACTTTAGTTCCGTATAAGAAAATTGACTTCCTGAATTAAATAAAATAGGAAATAAAGACAGTATTTGGCACTGGTTTTATACGCAATTTATCTCATAGTTATTTACTTCGTGAGCTTCCATAGAAACTTCAGACAGCATATTTCATTGATAAAGTGTTAAAAACTATTTACAACAAAGGCAGAAACAGGTTTATTAGTTAAACTAGCACACGGCTGTAATGTTTCGGTTTATACCTTAATCATAGAAAAACATGCAGGACAAAGAAATAGGGAAAGAAGAGAAAGTGTTATATCATATCAGTAACAAATAAGAATGGAGAAGAAAATGAAATAAATGATTTAAAAAAAAGGGGGGGGGGCACTTGGCTGTGATTCGTGTGTTATTAGATTGAATTAATAAGTGCGATAATATTCAGATATTTGATGTTAAACCCGCCTCTCTCTCTCCTCTAGTTTTAAGATGAATTTTGATGTTAACCCATCTCTCTCTCTCTCTCTTTCTCTCCTCATCTAGTTCAAAGATGAATTTTGATGTTAAACCCGCTTCTCTCTCCTCGTCTAGTTCTAAGATTAATTTTGATGTTAAACCTACCTCTTTCTCTCTCTCTCTCTCATTATCTAGTTCTAAGGTGAATTTTTATGTTAAACCTACCCCCCCCCCCTCTCTCTCTCATCATTTAGTTCTAAGATGAATTTTAAAACCTGCCTTTATCTCCTCTTCTAAGATGAATGTTCACATGTGAACAAACGAGCTGTTTAAATATGTAAATAGCACATTAAGCTGGGTTGCCAACTCCGCAGTATTCTTATAAAAAAGAAAAGGAAAACTGCTATAATCCCGTTAATACCTGTCTCTTTTTTCCCCTTCACTTTCACCACCAACTGTAATTAAGTTTTTTAAAACTGGAAAATAGAACTGAAAATATTTGAGAAGTGGCGAGTTTACAATGGCCCGCGAAATATGGCTGGTCGGGAACATGATCCACCTTGTCGGAGATGGATCCAGCACGATCTCCAAGATAATGGAGCCTGCATCCTTCATCAGCCCATACCAGGACATCACACAGAAGCGAAACCCACTCCCTATCCGTCGTGACGCTTGTGTTTTAAAATCATCATGTCACTACCTAGATTTGATGCCCCTCCCTCCCCGCGGGAACTGGTAACCCTACTACCCAGGGATACCAATCTGTGAGAGCCGTGCTGCCCTAGTGCTCCCTTACTGCTTCATATAAAGGACGTATTCTGGTTCTCTGGTGTTAATACGCTACGGACCTTTTTCTCGTGCTAACACTATAAAATAACAACATCAAACAATATCTAGTAATCAGTTTCTTGTTAGCTGGATCACGTACCAACTTCAGATTTTTTTAAAAAAAGCCCCAGAACAACAGAAGAGGGTCAGTTCTTTATCCTAAATAACGGAAGTTCATTACTGAGCTTTGGTCTTCCGCTGCGCAAGACAAACATGACCCGTACAAGGATGCGTTTGCTTTTGACTTCCGGGTTAGGTTTCCGGTTAACATTCCGGTACACGTGATTTATTTCGCGCGAATGTACTTTTATCTGTGTGTGAGCTCGACATTCCTCTCTTAACCAACGATCTTCATAACATATGTTTTCCAGATCAACATCGAAATGTGTTTTTATACTATAATATTATAAAATGACAACATTTTTACGCGACAAATAATGAAAGGTTCTAAAATTATTTTGGACCAAGAAATCATGATCAGCAAGCGATGGCAGAATTACCGTATTTCCCTCAAATATTAAAAAAAAACTTGTTTTTAACCTAAAAAAAATCTCTTCCGAAAAGAAAATTTTAAAAAGTAATCACCCTGCGTCTTATACACCGATGGTGAGGTGTAGACAGCCCGCGGGGTCATCGCTACTGGACTGAAACCTAAAAACCCGTGTCAGGTCAACCATTCTAGGTCCAGGTGGACAGTAATCGATCTTGTCCGGTTGATTCAGCAGAAGAATATCCAGAAGCATGCATTTCTAGATCAAAACCGTGCTAACTGGAGGGATGTGAAGTTCATGAAAAATATACGGCTTTTTTTTTTTTTAGCTGTGTTCCAAAGTTGCCAAATTATAAATGCGTGTTATACGCCATTGCGTCTTATATGGAAAACACTGTATATATTATTTTGCAGGTTATCAGAATTTAAGCATCTTTTAGACATACAGCAGATCACATATTGCTTAACTAAGCTACTCTTAAGGAAAAAGGGGGAGCAGCAGTAATTATTAATCTGTGGTCTATTAATTTGTTTTTTAAAGTATCACTGAAACGCTTTACAGCATTGTCTTGTATTTCCCCAGAGCTGGAAGCTAATGATCTTTGCAGCCGATGCTGTGGGGGTGTTGAGTCACAGCACCGTGTCGGCGTGGGAGCGGGTTTATGGCAGCTATTTCTTTCTTGCCCTGAGCGCAGCCAAAGAGCAGGATGGTGGGGGGGGGGGGGGGGGAAGGGAATATGCAATACTTCTTTAGCAGAATCCACCACCACAGAGACTATAACGATCCCCTACCCCGTTAGCCAGGTTAGACCAGTTACTCGGGTACCAAAAGAGAGGTAGAGTTGGGTTATTATCTTAATCACCTGTGGCTGGCTAACCCTGGCGCCGGGATGTCGGCTGTGAGTAGCTGATATGTCAAAAAGGGACAGCACCCTCACTCCCCTCCCTCCCTTCCCCTCCCCCTACCCCTACCCCCACCCAGCTTAAAAAACACCAAACTGCGGAACTTTGATGTAGGGTGTTAAGGTATCGGCAAAAGTCATCGACTGAGATCAATACTCAGATAACATATGGCCTAGATTAATACTCAGACAGCATAGGGCATGTAACTAGTGGTGGGACAGCTCATTTGTTGCCCGGACACGTGGCCTGCTAGATTAAGGCCAGATAAACAGGGGAGACTTAGGGAGACTGTGATGGATGAGTGTTGCCCGAAATCAGGGAACCTAGATCTAACCTAAATCTTCTTCCACTGCAGTAGGAGGAACCAAACAGTAGCATCAGTCTAGCCAGCAAGATGTAAAACAGGCTGTTCTACTATTTTAGTTTGATTAACAAGACATAAAACAGCCTGTTCTGTTATTTCAAATCTGACAACAAGATTTTTAAAAAACAGGCTGTTCTGACATGTCAGTCTGGTCAGAAAGTTTAGAAAACAGGCTGTTCCGATATGTCAGTCTAGTTAGAAAGTTTTTTTTTAAAGGTTGTTCTCGCACGTCTATCTGGCCAGAAAGGCATAAAACAGGCTGTTCTGACACTTCAGTCAAGCCAGCTAGTGATAAAACATGCTGTTCTGATGCTGAAACCTGGCCAACAAGTTATCAAACAGCCTGTTCTGATAATTCGGTGTGATCAGAAAGGTATAAAACAAACATTATCTTACAGTACAGTAATCAAACTTACTAAGAATTGTGCCGGTAAGTGAGAAGCCCCTATAAGACAATTCGCTTTGGGGAGACATGACTGCCATCCTATGTTCTTCTCTTGAAATAAATAAAGCCAGGAGAGTGTAAACGAGCAGTCTAGGCCTTAAGAGTACTATCTAAAAATAGGTCACGAAACAACATAACCAGGCTGGACACGTAACCAGACTGTCATCATCATCATCATCATCAGGTGCCGTGCCGACTTGCGTTGGCTATTATGCTTCTCCAGAGTACACAATCCTTCATAAAGGCCATCAGCTCAGTTGGTGATCTCCTCTCACACCATCCCATCAGACTGTCCAGTATCATTTCTCTTGGTCTTCCTCTTGATCTTCTTCCTTCTATTTTTCCTGTTGTTATAATATTTTCAATGCCCCCCTCTTCTCATTGTATGTCCTATGAAAGTACATTCTCTCTCTCTCTCTCGTATATTTTTGACAAGATTTTTTTGTCTCTCTAGCTCTTCTCTTCAACCAGACTGTGCGAGAAGCCAAAAAAAAAAAAAAAGGGGACCCCTATTCTGAAAAGTCTACTTCTGTATATAAAATCTACATCTCGCAGTTGGGTGAAATTGCTTGCTGAAACTGAAGAACACACGTGGGAAATCGGGGGACCTCCCTCGCGGACAGGCGTTTTCATATAACACTATCTCTTGGTGAATGACTTCTGGCAAGAATCATGACATTACTTCATGAGTCACGTCATGATTTCAAGTCAGTCACTTGGCATAGGATGGACCTAAGTCAGTCTAAGTTTTGGACGAGTACCAAGAAAATTTCATTTATATCTAAATATGCTTGTCCAGTACAGTGTCTGTTCGAAACAAGTCTTGATTCACGCTCGGCTGTCCGAAACAAGTCTTGATTCACGCTCGGCTGTCCGAAACAAGTCTTGATTCACGCTCGGCTGTCCGAAACAAGTCTTGATTCACGCTCGGCTGTCCGAAACAAGTCTTGATTCACGCTTGACTGTTCGAAACAAGTCTTGACTCACGCTTGGCAGATCGTTTCATTAGGTTTGATGGATTGCAGTTAATATCGTTCGATTTGGCGAAATAATTTTTGAGCTAAAGCCATCAAGTTTGGCGAGCTCTAGTTAACACCATTAGATTTGGCGAAATGTTGCTGAGCTAAAACTGTTAAGTTAGGCGAACTGTAGTTAACACCGTTAGATTTTCTGGGCTGAAACCATTGGGTTTAGCGAAATGCATTTGAGCAAACACCATTACATTTTGACGAAATGCAGCAAGCCAGAAATGATTACCTCAATGGTGTTCATTAGGCAGATTAATATTTTATGTATTATCTTTTACATGTCAAAATAGACATACTATGACAAACTTGATTTCTGGAATACCCAAATAGCTAATTCCTGATATCTATATTATAGAGCATGCGCAGTGGCATCCACTATCATCTGGATCCACTCTTCGAAGACCACTCTCTATCGCGGCTTCCCTCAGTCTTGTTATCCCGGCTTCAGTTAGCGAAGAACATTCGACGTAGCTATCCAAATTTAGCTTGGCTGCCATGTGGGCACCTTCCTTGGTGCTGATGAAGACAGGTGTTCCCTTGACTGTTTTATGATAGTCACGTGTGGAGGCTGACCTGGTGGTTTTCGGCGGGGCTTCGTCTCGCAGGTCAATCTGTGTGCCAACGAGGATGATTGGCGTGTTGGGGCAATACTGATGGATTTCTGGGATCCATTTGTCCTGGGCATCTCGTAGAGATTCAGGCATGGCCACGGAGAAGCAGAGTAGAAAGACATCGCTGTTGACGTAAGACAGGGCCCTCAGATGTATGTACTCTTCCTGTAGGGAAAATACATTATAAAAATGAGCATACTGGTATACTCAGCAATAAAACGACTGTTTATCAGAAAGTGCATAGATGAGTTTTAGACGTGCTGAAATATATATGGCGAGACTAGACTAGTGACTTGCTGGCTGGAAGCATTATTTGCAGTGGATATACTCATAAACGCGCGCGCGTGTGTGTAATGAAATTTTCATGGAATATGACCAAATAAATGAATGAATATGATCAGACTTGATGAGTGAAAATGAATGTAAAACAACGGAATAATGAAATGAGCATATTTTCAGTTTCAGTAAATGCATGAAAGAGACGGACAAATATCATGAACATTAGAAAGATAGACGGATGGCTTAGCCGATGAATCGATGGAAAGATGTGAGAGAAAAAGGAGGAATTTTTTTAAATCGAAGAATTTCTTTAATGGACAAAGTAAGATGAATAAAGCAACGGATATCTAGATAAATACTGTGAATATATGAAACGACCAGGGCGAACACAATGAACCAGTGGTATCATGAATGAACTCTGAATGAACTCACCTGGCCCGCTGTATCAAACAAACTGATGAGGTATGACTTCCCTCCAAGGTAAGTTGTGACTGGAAGAAAATAACACAAATTAGTCTATGAAAACACAAAATAGGGCATTATTAAGATCTACTGTACACAGAATGTAACT
The DNA here is from genome assembly GCA_009760885.1 of Achatina immaculata. Classification (NCBI taxonomy): domain Eukaryota; kingdom Metazoa; phylum Mollusca; class Gastropoda; order Stylommatophora; family Achatinidae; genus Lissachatina; species Lissachatina immaculata. The sequence continues at coordinate 21,421,022 of CM019718.1, read as the reverse complement.
TGTATTTACAACAAAATAACACTTATTCTCTCTCGCAACTTCCGGCTGTATGTTTCATTGATGGGCACTCTGTGAAGAAAACAAGAGAAAGCCACTAAAGACAGGACGGGTGTGTTTCTCTTTCTAACATACTAACTTGCGTTTATTTTCATATACTTAGCCCTCGTGATAAATAAAGGGGTTGTCTCCATGAATACTATAGTCAGCAGGAGTTCTTGCCTGAGTGGCCAGAGAACCCACCAACTGGAAATTGAACATATGGGCAATATACTGATGAAGAATATATTATATATATATTATTATATTATATTCTCTCCCTTCTTGTTGTTCTTTAAGTAGCTACTTAATTCAGCAGCCTTCCGAGCCACTGAGGCTTATTGCTGCAGACAGGACGTCCCCATTGCTCTCTGACCTTGATCTTTTCTTCCCAGTTGTTGATTTCAAGAGCGCGTATAACTTCTTCTAGGTTGTCTCCCCATTTTTTGTCTAGGTCTGCCTCTTGGTAGATTTTCTCAGAACAAATGAATAACATTGTTAAGAGAGGCCAAATTAGTAGGCGTAAAATTCCTTGATGAGGTTTGAAAAGCTCGCCGAAAACAGGAAAACTTGGCGAACTACCATGCAAGCCCTATGTGACGTTTAACGGAACGAGAAGGATGTAAGATGTGTCTGTCCTATCCTTCCATTCGTTCACATAAGATTCTTTTATGTTTATCCCTCTATCTATTCACATATCTATCTGCCAGGACATATATCTTGTGCATTACCTGATATATCTATGACGTGTGTATAACAAAATAAATAAAATGTTAATATCAACAGTAGATCTGCATATCGAAAGACCTTTAATCTTCTTGAAAATGGAAAGATGGAGAATGTTTAAAAAAATAAACATTCTGTTCAGTTCATGAATTTAGGAGGGAAAAAAAATTACACTAAAAGTAAATATGAATCCCTCCATCCATCAAGAAATAAAGGCAATTTCTTGCCACCCCCCCCCCCCCATAAACTGATAAGAAAGACTGAAAGAAATAGTAAAGAAAAGAACAAGCACTTCTCATAAACGGAACGGAACGTGATCTGAGATTGTGAAACCTGATTTCCTTTATCCTTCAAAGGGGGTTAATTTCCTAAACCTTACGTCCCTTGTTCGCCGAGTCTAGTCTTGATTGCAAACCCATCAAGTGAAAATCCCACTATCTAGATACATGGGTTTTAACCTAGTGGGATTTGTCTCAGTTTACACGCAGTGGAAAAACACTCAAAGGAAGATATTTATGACAAAGCAGAGAGAGAGAGAGAGGAGGAGGGAGGGAGGGAGGCAGACAGAAAGACAGGCAGAGAGAGAAAGATAAAGAGAGAGAGGGAGAGGGAGAGAGAGAAAGAGAAACAAAGAGAAACAGAGAGAGAGACAAAGAAACAGACAGAAAGAGAAACAGAGAGAGAAAGAGAGACACAGACAGACAGAGAGGACAAATGGAGATAGAGAGAGAAAACAAAAAGAGAGAGAGAGAGAGAGTCAGGAGGAGAGAGAGAACAAAGAAGGAGAAATAGGTGAGGGACACAGACAACAAGAGACAAAAAGAGAGAGGCAAAGAGAGAAACAGAACAAGAAACAGAGAGGCAGAGAGACAGACAGACAGAGACGGAAAGAAACAGAGAGACACAGAGAGACAAAGACACAGGAAAAAAAGGAAAGAAAGAAAGAAAGAAGTCCTGGAACTCTTCCATGAAACTAATAAACATGTTCATCATTGGCCTGCTGGTCCATCCATCCATCCACCCACCATGCATACCCACCTACCCACTTCACCTAGTTACATATCTTTTACCTACATTCTTATATTTCTCTGCATACATTTTCCCTTTCTTCAGGCACTAAAAGCTCGCGCATTCTTCCCGAGTGACTCACGTTCTGTCTACCGGTTATCTCCCCTTTCATCAAACTGCACCGCACATTTTTAACGTAACAACCACACACGTGAAGGTGAAGATAAATAAGTGCTTTACCACCCCACACAAAACATCTGAACCACACACATCTAACGAGAAATACAGAAAAGCCAGCTAAATTAAAGGGCTTAAAAACTGAACAAAGAAAATTAGAAAATGGAAAGTAACGGGGGACGTGATTGTTCAGGCAGGGTTTCTCAATCAGGGCTCCCCGGAACACGAGGGCTCCACGACGGATCTTCACGAGGTCTGCCAGAAATCATGATTGAAATTTCCCTTCCAGGAGCTTCTCGCGGGACCCTGGGGCTTAGCTACATGCTTTTAATTGTGTCCAAGGCAGGTTGGTTTTTAAAGCCATTTCTTCTCCTCCTCCTCCTCCTCCTCCTCCTCCTTCTTCTTCTTCTTCTTCTCCTCCTCTTCTTTCAGCTTTCCGAGCCATTAAGGCTCATTGCTGCAGATAAAGTTCCTCTCCATTGCTCTCTATTCCTAATATTCTCTCTCCAGTTGGTGACGCCAGTTTCCTGTATATTCTCTTCTACATTATCTCTCCATCTCTGTCTTGGTCTACCATTTTTAGTTCTATGCAAGATGCAAAACCTACCCTTGCGCCATATACCACAAGCTATACCCGATTATCATTTTCTATACTACATGTTTATTATTATTCATTTCGGCGGCCGCGTCCTGTACTGGATAAAATAAGGGAAAAACAGTTTTTTTTTCTCCTGACACTAGTGACTTTATTTGAACTCGTACATTTATGGCTGGGGGAGGGGGGGTGGCAGTTATAGTTAGAAGGAAGGAAGGGGGAGGGGTACCATATGAGGAAACCCCCCCCCCCAAAAAAAAAAAGAAAAAACAACAACAGAGAGGCACTAAATATTTTCATGCAAGGGTTAAACGAGGATACAAAGAAAAATTCCAAGGGTTCCGCGAGGATCATTCATTCATTCATTTGCATGTCCCTTGCGGAACTTTGCCTCCCAAACAGCACTCCTGTAGGCCTCTCGGTTGTGAGCAAGATGGCCTGCTGCTGCGGCATCCATTTGCAGATCGTCAACGATGTCCTGCAGCCATCTTCGTTTTGGTCGTCCTCTTTTTCTTTTTCCCATTATGTATCCTTCCAAGACGGTCTTCTCTAAATTCTCATGACGTTTAATGTGGCCAAAATATTTAAGTTTTCTCTCTTTAATCCTCTTTACTAGCCAGCCTTCTTCAATATTAAGCTCTTGTAGTATAGATATATTTGTTCTTTTTTGTGTCCACGATATCCGCGAGGATACAAAGAAAAATTCCAAGGATTTCGCGAAAATATAAAGAAAAATTCCAAGGATTTCGCGAAGATATAAAGAAAAATTCCAAGGATTTCGCGAAGATATAAAGAAAAATTCCAAGGATTTCGCGAAGATATAAAGAAAAATTCCAAGGGTTCCGCGAGGATACAAAGAAAAATTCCAAGGGTTCCGCGAGGATACAAAGAAAAATTCCAAGGGGTCCGCGGGGGTACAAAGAAAAATTACAAGGGCTTCGCGAAGATATAAAGAAAAAATTCCAAGGGTTCCGCGAGGATACAAAGAAAAATTCCAAGGGTTCCGCGTGGATACAAAGAAAAATTCCAAGGACTCCGCAAGGGCAAAAAAAAAAGATTGAGAAAGGAGAAAAGAAAAGAAAAAGAAAAGAAAAGTTTGAAGCTGCTTGAAGAGTCTCTTGGAAGCTAATCTCTGTACGTCTTGATGAGGTCATTTGAAGTAATTTACTTTGCCGTTGGAACGAGCCAGACATAACCACTTGTTCTAATACTTATGAACATCATGGAGTTGGGAATCTCTGCTCCCTGCAGCCGACAGCGGAATGATACAGAGGAGCAGGGACCGTGTAAGGAACCGGCTGGTGACCTAGAATTCTGCTTGGATACATGAAGAAAACTTCTTCTTAGAAAAGGATTACCAACATGAAGACCTCGTTGAGTTTCTTTGCATTGTCAGTTGGGCCCGGATGCTCACATTTTAGCCTCGATCATCCAGAAAGAGGTGGGATTTATTCTTTGCCAGTTCTGGTTCGCTGATCTTGAAACCATGCTATCAATCTAATACCGTCATCTGTGACATTTCTGACAACACTGATTAGAACAGGGATCTTAACTAGTGAGGAATTTTGACCACAGAGTGACAGACTCAGTTGTAGAAAGACCAATATTTCAACAGCTTCACTCTGTCAGTCTGTGATACCAACCCCCCCCCCCAACTCTTCCCCCCTTTTTTCCTGGGAAGGGTGGGGTGGGGTAGGGGCAGAGAGAGAGAGAGAGAGGGGGGGGGGAGAATTCTCTAATGGATAAGAACCCCTTACCAGGAACAAACAGAGCTGACACAAGAAACTTCTGTGTCTATCGAAGTCCCTAAGTTTCTCTCCCATGTTATTACATGAAAAGAAATGGTATTAGACTCAAAGGAAATAGCATCAGACCAAAAGAAATAACATTAGATCGAAAGAAATAACACTAGACCAAAATGAAATAACAGTAAATCGAACAAAAATAACATTAGACCAAAAGAAATAACATTAGACCAAAAGAAATAGCACCAGACCCAAAAGTAATACCATTCGATCGAAAGAAATAAGATTAGATCGAAAGAAATAACATTAGACCAAAAGAAATAACATTAGACCTCCATGTTTAGAAATCTAGATTAGAAATCCCTCAAACGGCAGCACTTTATTGCCTATGATAAAAGATTAGGTCACAGGAATCTCCGCCTAGGGCTGTACATGTATTCCGGTATCTTAACAAGGTTTTATAGAGGAGGATTTCACTATCCAAACACCAGTACCACTGACTACTTTTTATCGATACCAATTTCATTACACTGGGTAGGTAATGCAGAATTCAGACAAATGAGATAGTCAGAATTCAGAACACAGAAGACATTAACCTCCCTTGTAATCCACGCAGTCCACAGACTAAAATGAAGACAGAATTGAAAACGCAAAGAAAAACAAAATTTTTGCCAAGTCGAGAATCTTGCCAGTCTCCTTAGAAGGCTTATGTAAAGTCTGCCTTATTTATGTCTCTTTTAGAAGAAAATAACTGCGTCTATACAGTTTCTTTTCGCTTCTTTTTTTTTTTCTTGGATACAAATTTTAAACTACGAAAAAAGCGTAGTGTTATTTTCTTGTAAATAATGCAGTAGCTGTGTTTATTATGAGAGATAAAAGGGGAGGCGACTGCAGTAAAACTGGTTTAAATAAATAAGGCAGATAGAGGTGTATGGTGCAGTTTTACAAAGCGAGGGAGGGAGTGAGTAAGGTGAGAAAAAAACGAATAGAAAGTATGAGAATGCATAAATGAAAAACATACAACATCCGATATTTCGGCGTGAGCCTTATTCGAGGATACATGCACAACGAGACAAAAACACGAAGAACTTATCTGAATGTGTCTTCCTCCAAGTAGAAAACAGAAATGTGTGTAGTAGAAGGGAGAAGGAAAGACCACGCTGTCCACAACAAAGGATGCCCGATAGAGCCAATCGTAAAGAAGAGGTGGAGAGAGAGGAGGAGAACAAGTGGGAGAAAGGGGTGGGGGGAAGGCAACAGAAACATGATAGTCGCTAGAGGAGGTGTCGGGGGGGGGGGGGCGAGGGGGAAGAGGGGAGGGAAAAGGGGACGCGGAGAGATAATGAATGAAGAATATAAACACCTGCAGGGAGAAAATGTGAAACTGGTGAATAGGACAAGACCCTGTAGACACCTTTCCTTCTCCCTTCTACTACACACATTTCTGTTTTCTACTTGGAGGAAGACACATTCAGATAAGTTCTTCGTGTTTTTGTCTCATTGTGCATGTATCCTCGAATAAAGCTCACGCCGAAATATCGGATGTTGTATGTTTTTCATTTATACATTCTCATACTTTCTATTCGTTTTCTTTCTCACCTTACTCACTCCCTCCCTCACTTTGTAAAACTGCACCATACACCTCTATCTACCTGTGTTTATTATATATTTTTGGTGTTTACTTGGAGTTTTCGGTTTGTCAGTATAAGAGTTAACTCTTTTGCTCCCAAACAGCACCGCCAGGGTAGTAGGTTACTGCACAACTGTGCAAGTCAATGCTCAGACTGATATTAGGGCAAATGAAATGAAAAGTAGGGAAATTATTTTTACCCAAGTCCAGGCTTGCTTTTTTTTTTCCTTTTTAATTATACAAGCTGTAGTAAACTCCGTCCAAATTTCTTTCTTATCAAAATTTGTTCTAAACGGAAAATAATTCAGGAGTGACAGATTTCAGCAGAGACTGAAAATAAAATGTTCGCAATGTGAGATATCGTGAGGGAGCTGACAGTTCTGGAACTAGGGTGCTAACTCTAGGGGGGGGGGGGGGCGCCTTTTCTGTAGGCGTAAGTACAAAATCTGTAATTATAATATACACTATGTTGATAAATGTTTGATGTTGCTGTTTTATATATTGTTAACACAGAAAGTCTTCACATCGAACACATCTTACACAAGTTCAAATACGGTGAGGTTCGTCTGACCGGAACGTTAAATACAAGTTAAAAACATGGACGCAGTATTTCCACCATTTCGTACCAAAAAAAATCCGTAAACAACAGGAACTTCGAATCTTAATATGCATATAATCTGGATTACACGAGCATTTATGGACAGTTTATCTCTTTCGTTCTCATGAGCCATCAACGAATTCGATCTTAACAGGCAGATTAGTCTGGTCTACCGTTAAACGATCTGTCAACGAAATATAAGTCCAGATCTTTCATTTCACTACTCATAGTATCGATGCCTATTCGCTAGCTCTCCTAAGATCCTTTATCAAACCAGCTCGTAGTTTCATCACATCAGCATGACTATCTGCTTCTGTATCTCTCTGTCTGTTTCGCAAGGCGCACTTCTGTCTGTTTCTAACTGCACAATTCTCTTGGTGTCGGTTTACTTGTCTGAGTATCTTCGTCGACGAATGTTTGGTTATCTTCGTCTCTGAGTACTTTCGCAGTTTTAGTTATGGTCCCGAGTTGTGCGCATCTCTCTGCGCACTCTCCTGCACTTCCTCTGTTTCTTTTTTCTTGCGTGGTTTTTATCTCAGCATATCATGATCTTCGATTCCCTTTGTCGAAACAGATGTGAGAAAATTCTAGGACTAAACGTGCAGAAATAAAAACGAACTTTGTTCCTGCACGTCTGTACCAAGTACCTGACCTGAACTCTGCGAGCAGGCCCAATAACTTGGTGCTCCTGCATCTCTTTTTTTTTCCTCCTCTGGATCTTTGCATCCTTTGTTTTCGCATCCTCCGATCCTTGCATCCTCCGCGGTCCCTCTTTTTATCTTGAAGTCTAGCTTGATGGATTGACTAGCTCTCCTTATGATCAATCGGTATTTCTGCTCCGCCCCCTAGATCTCCACTGGTTTCTATGTGTGTCCCGATTGGCTCTTGGCTAACTAACCTGTCAGGTTTAGTGTTGGTGAATGTCCAGCCCTTTGCCTGTGGTAATTTCTACCTGTGCATGTCTGATTGCTAGTCCTTTTCTTTATTCTTTGTGTCCAGTTCACAGATTATCCGTCGCCAACAAGTCTTTTGGCTTTTCTTAAATCCGTCTAACGTCAGTGTCTCGTTTATCGCTTCTGGCAAGTTGCTCTCGAGCGTTTGGGGTCTGCCTGTCATCATATTCTTAGAGTTTGGTGCGTCGACTGTCATCACCTGTTATTTCACTTGCCGGATGGTCCTGTCGGCCTGTTTTACTTATGAGCGTCTTTCTTTTAGCACGTCACTTTCTCGGCGTCATTTTGTCTGCCTTTTCTATTCGTCTGTTTCTTCTGTTTACATTTGTTAGCATCCAGTCGTAATGGTCTATCACTAGTGTCGTGGGAATTGATTCTCTACCTTGCTCTAAGTTTCCTACCTAACTTTTCTGTACTTATTTGATGTTAACTATTATAACTAAAATATATTCATAATTATATTCATAATTCTCGGTTACAATGTACTATGATTTATAATCAGAGACTGGCATCTCTACACTCCGGGCATTCCCATATACGCTCCGCCTTCCGTTCCAACACCCAGTGAGGCGTGCGCCTGCTGATGGAGCCAGTCACACACTGGTTGTAGCTAACAGCCACTAAACCACTTCGTTCAGAAAGACGTCCACTACCCCTCTCCTCTCCCAATTCGATCATCCTCCTCGTGTGATTGTTGTCATTCAACTCAATGTGGTCTCCCATCATCATCATGTGCCGTGCCGACTGGCGTTGGCTATTATGCTTCTCCAGAGTATCCGATCCTTCATGCAGGCCATCAGCTCAGTTGGTGATCTCCTCTCACGCCATCCCGTCAGACTTTCCAGTATCATTTCTCTTGGTCTTCCTCTTGATCTTCTTCCTTCTATTTTTCCTGTTGTTATAATATTTTCAATGCCCTCTCTTCTCATTGCATGTCCTATGAAAGTACATTGTCTCTCTCTTATCTTTTTGACAAGGTTTTTTTGTCTCTCTAGCTCTTCTCATACATTCTTCATTAGTTATTTGTGCTGTCCAGGGGATTCGCAACATTCTTCTAATAAAGCACATTTCTGCTGCTTCCAATGATTTTTGTGCAGACTTGCCTATTGTCCATGATTCACTTCCATACGCAGCCTAATCAAGGTGGCTCTTGCAATCTCCTCCTTGTCCATTTTTAGGGTCACCAGATTTGATGTCATGTCTGCCAGCTTGTCCGCCTCTCTCATTGCAATTTGACTTCCGCATGACCTGGGCAGTAGATCCACGTCAAACTGGATAATCTGAGCCCAGTAAGAAGCTGGACCCATTCCCTACGGAAGAAATGCCTCTCGATTCTCCGTAACATGTTCTGGGAGTCTGTTACAATGATCTCATGCGAGGTCGTCCTGTTTCACCAAGCAGGAAGCTGCTTCCCATGCAGCCTGCACCTCCAGTCTCATCCCCAAAGTGGTAGTTGTACAGGCTCCTGATTTACTGGCAACCAATCTGCCGTTGTTGAGAGCGTGACAAATGCAAAAGCTCCACTGTGGTTGCAGGATAAATGTTTCCACTTCAACTTTTTTTTTCAAATTTGTTTTTAAATGGCGCCTGAAACGCTAATTACGTCTCTGACTACATTTAAGAGACTACTAATCTGTGCCACACCTGCTTGGCTGCTGTATACAGCCTGTCTTTTTATGAGTAAATACAAAAGCTGCACTTTCACTGTACGCTAAATGGTCTTTAAACTTTTATTTCAAGAGGCGCCAAGCTGTGAAAAGAGAGGTGGGGGGGGGGGGTGTTTTAGGTTGTCATGTGCCATCTACATCCTCTTTTCACCAAACAAGCGAAAACATTTTTGTATGGAATTTTTCGGCTGTTTTTGTATGTGATCCTTGAAAAAGGCCTTTGTCGAAATATTGGATGTTCTTCATTTATATGTGCTCGTCTTACTTTCTGCCATTATTGTTTCTGCCTGCTTTTAAAATTTTTATCTATCTTATATATATACATATATACCTGAACCGTACAGGTCTCTTTACTTCATCATTTGTATGCGCAGAAGAATGTGTACAACAATAAATAGCTTGTAATTTAAACATTCAGTTCATTTTACTTATTTCTTTTTGTTTGTCTTGTTCCTAATTTGAAACGCTATTTCCATGGTTTCGCTTATAGAAACACAAAGTAAAAGATCAAACAATGCCAGTCAGTCAGTCAGTCATTTCGATGTCCCTTGGGGGAACTTCCCTAACAGCTCACTTGTAGGCCTCTTGGTTGTCTTATCTGACCTTCCATGTTGGTGTTTGCGTTTCTTGAAATATTTCCAGAAGGTAGTTTACCATTGTTTTCCTTCCGGGCAGCGACTGTACTAGTCAGTGATCGTAGCCATTGTCCCTACATTGAGATCATCTGCCTACCATCATAGAATGGTGACCATAACCAACATCAAATAATGTAATGTCATTATATAGTTTCTTCTCCGTCGTTGGACGTAGCGTCAGACCTTACAATAAACTACTCTCTCCCTCTCTCTCTCTCTCTCTCTCTCTCAAGGTCCCTGCTGACGGGGTATCATGTCCTTCCACAACCCTCGATCCCTTGAGCATCTCAACAGGCTTGCCACTGAGCATTTTAGGTGCCAAGGTGCCATCAAACATCTTTTCTCTCTGTATACCTCGGTCTTTTTTATCTTTAAGCTTTCCTGTTGCAGTAAGATTTTCTAGCCCGCCTCTCCTCCAAACACGCCCCAAAAATCTGGATTGTTACTTTCTGATTCTAGTTATACTTGTTTCTTGTGCCTCAATCAGAACTTCCTTCTCTCGCTGTCCATAGTACCTTCAACATTAAAAACCACATTTCAGCTGATTCCAGCCCTCTCTGTATCTCTTTACTGACCGTCGAGACTTGGGAGTATTTACCTTCCATTACTCATAGTGCTGTCATCATATTCTGCGTCGTTGTAGTATTGATGTATTGTTGATAATAAGATTCGAAGGGATAATGTTATCGATACTTCCAGCTATGATTGCTCTGCGCTCAAACTTGTAATCGGAACAACCCATTTTGTTTTGACGTGGACAATGCGGGGAAGACAAACGGGGGGCGTCTAGAAGAGTGATGAGACATAAAAGGAAGTTAAAAAATGCCCGCCCTGTGCTAGCCCCGCCCATATTAATCTCTTTGTGTTTAGTCCGTTTGGTTGTATTTGGGGGGGGGGGGGGGAGACAAGTACTGCGCTGAATGAGAGCATAGAGCATTGGTTCCTAATACAAAGTTGTGACTCAGCATGGCGCGATCTGGGGAAGGGGGGCGTGTCAGGATGTGTGGCAGGGTCGCAAGAAGTCATCAGATATTACAGTGTGTGTTTGTTTATTTGTTTGTTTGTTTGTTAAATTTCAATATAAAAAAATTTTTTTTGAAGGATCCATGGCCACGTATCACTTATAGTTTAGGACTACGCGCGGAACAGAGTTTCAGTTACTAGGTCAGAGGTTCCCAGACTTTTTAGAGTGAAGGACCCCGTGAGAAAAACATGCTGGAACTCTCACAAAATCGTCTACATAATATTTCGAGCATTCACATAACTTGTCTTCTCATCTTTCTGAAACTGCCTGTTGGTATTCTTTTGCAGGCCGATGTTGTGAAAGTGTCGAAGCAAAGCATTGGTGTCGGCTTTGGAGTGGGTTATGACGGCCATTTTTTTCAGTTACTGAGTGGAGCTAAACAAACAAACAAAAAAAAAAAGGCAGGCGGTGTGCAATGCTTCTTTATCAGCCTCCACCACCATGGGGGGCTATGGATATCCCTGTCCTAGTTAGTCAGCCTAGGCCTGTTACTGCGGGTAACAATGGAGAGGCGGGATAGAGTTCTTGAAAAGCTATGGTTCGCTAACATGTTAGCTACAGGTAAAAAAAAGAAAAAAGGACAGCGACTTAACCCCAAAATGAATATTCAATAAAGAAAGCTAAATTCTAGAAGTTCTCGTGAACTTAATACTTGAAAATATACTCAGAGAAAAACAAAATAAATAAAAGTTCACATGTAGTTTCTTGTGCAAAAAGTTCACTCTCCAAAATACACAATTTAAATCAGCATATATTTATTTCTTACTGTCTCGGTTGAGCTTGCAACTGATCCCAAAGAACGTCGATACCTGAAGTTCCGGTTGTCACCTGAAGTGGCAGGGAATCTCCTGTACGTAGCATGTTTCTAAATCTGGTCTTTATAGCGTTATGTGTTAAACCTGAAAAATCTGCGACCAAGACGCTTGCTATGATACAGAAAGCCTACGGGAAGGATGCTTTATCGAAAGCACAAGTGTTTCGGTGGCACATGACGTTCAATGAAGGAAGAGAGAGTGTCGAGGATGAACAATGTGCAAATCGAAGATGAAATCGATGATCATTGTGTTTTTTTACTCTAAAGATGTTGTCCATAAGGAGTTCGTACCACCCAGACAAATTGTCAACGCAGCATTTTACATGGAAGTGCTTAAACGGCTGAAGAACAGAATCGCGCGCGTCCGCCCAGAGATCGCCATCGCCTGGGTTCTTCACTACGACCGTGTGCCGAGCCATGCCTCGTTGCTAGTAAGAGAGTTTCTGGCGAAACAAGCCGTGGCAACGCTGCGCCAACATCCATACATCCCTGACTTAGCCCCGGCTGACTTCTTTTTGTTTCCCCGACTCAAATAAAGCTTGAAAGGCCATCATTTTTGGACTGTTAATGACGTGCAAGCTGCCGTGATGAGTGCTCTGAAGGAGATCCCTGTTTAAGACTTCCAAGTGAGCTTTGACGCGCGGCAGAACTGCTGGTAACGGTGTACTGATGCTCAAAGGTGTTATTTCGATGAATTTTAAGTATATGTAAGTAGATCTTGAACGCCTAGTGTGTTACATAGTAAAATGTTAGCATCTTCATATAAGCAGTATAATACAACGTATTTAAAGGCTGTATGTATATAGATATATATATGTACTTTATTTGCTATCACAGAATAACGTCATCTCTGTAGAAAGAAACGAACCGAAAACCTTATAAATGTTCAGGAAAGGACTTTTTTGTTCTTTTTCTTTTTTTTTAAAGACAATGGACAATCCAAATTAATAATGTTCTTCTATAATGTAAAAAAATCCAAACAAAAAGAAATAATTTTTAACTGGCTTTACGGAGGGTGAGGCAGCTATGGCAGAGCACAACGGTTCCGCGGAGCACAGTTTGAAAAACTCAGACGTAGACTAGGAGTTAGTGAAACGGGCTTAAACTGTCTTATCAACTCCGACATCTGTAGTGTGATTTAAGTGTAGGCTATTAGCGACTCTCACGAACAGGGCGTTTCCGACGATCTTCTCATTTTTCCTAAGTGATTCTAACACTCAAAACATTCAGCTCTATTGTCTTCATAAAACGCAAACATACATACAAACGCTCTTCAGGACGGAAGGACATAACCTGCGCCAAAAGGAAATAAAATATTCCCGCTATTTGTTACTTGAGTGGGAGAAATGTGTCCGAGAAAAGGGAAATGACTCAACACAATATGGAAAAAAAAACTGCCTGCCATAAAGGATTGTCTTTGCCTGGATGATTCAAGCGTGACAGATTGTGTTCTATATCCTCGTTGCTGGCTCATGGGCGGTTGCTGTTTGTTAAGCAGCTGTGTTACTGCCGTTTAGATTAAGATTCACGTGACATGTCGTTACATTCTTCTTTAAGTCTGCGGCCTGGTTAGCTGAGTGATTAGCTTCTCGGTTTACTAATCCAGTTGAACCAGGTTCAGTCTCAGCTGCTGGAGTTTTTTTTCCTGGTACACTCAGAAAAAGGCCCTGGGGTCCACCCAGCCTCCATAAAATGAGTAGCAGAGAAATCACCTGGGAAAGTAAATGCGGCCACATCACCTGGGAAAGTAAATGCGGCCACATCACCTAGGAAAGTAAATGCGGCCACATCACATGAGAAAGTAAATGCGGCCACATCACATGAGAAAGTAAATGCGGCCACATCACATGGGAAAGTAAATGCGGCCACATCACATGGGAAAGTAAATGCGGCCACATCACCTGGGAAAGTAAATGCGGCCACGTCACATGGGAAAGTAAATGCGGCCACATCACCTGGGAAAGTAAATGCGGCCACATCATCTGGGAAAGTAAATGCGGCCACATCACATGGGAAAGTAAATGCGGCCACATCATCTGGGAAAGTAAATGCGGCCACATCACCTGGGAAAGTAAATGCGGCCACATCACCTGGGAAAGTAAATGCGGCCACATCACCTGGGAAAGTAAATGCGGCCACATCACCTGGGAAAGTAAATGCGGCCACATCACCTGGGAAAGTAAATGCGGCCACATCACCTGGGAAAGTAAATGCGGCCACATCACATGGGAAAGTAAATGCGGCCACATCACACTTTCATGTGCCGAAGGTCATGGAAAATATGGGGCCTAACACTTATTTCCCCTATATGCCTTAACGGCATGGAAAAGGGAGTTTTACCTTGCCTTACCTTCTTGAAGTCGATGTTACTTAACTCCGGAATTAATTTTCACGCTGTGCCAGGATACACTTTGATGAGAAATTTTGATACAAAGAAACCGGAAGGAAGCTACTGTATAATTTTTAAAATGTGGGTTGAATTAGAGTGAAAGGGTTAACAAAGCTGTCAGTTTTTACAGAAGAAAGAAAGAAAGAAAGAAAAAAAGAAGAAAGAAAGAAGAAAGGAAAAAGAAAGAAATTGATGAACCTGTATAGCACACCCTTGATGACTGTTGTTGAGCCTGTATAGCACACCCTTGATGACTGTTGCTGAGCCTGTAATAGCACACCCTTGATGACTGTTAATGAGCCTGTATAGCACACCCTTGATGACTGTTAATGAGCCTGTATAGCACACCCTTGATGACTGTTCACCTGTCGTACTTTGAGCGCAGTCCTACTTTCATGCACAAGTACTGAACGATGTCAGATATATATATATATATATATATATATATATATATATATAAACTGACCTCCATCGCCATATTGTGAGATGTGCGTCCAGACCGCACGATCGTTCAGGCTTTTCGGAATCAGACTCCCTCAACACAACGTGCCGAGTCCTTACATTTATGACTTCTTAAATGTAGAGCATCGACAGAAGGAATAGAATTCATCGCCGTCATTCCTAGAAACCAATAGCAAGCGCTTTGCCCACTCCCAGTCCTCAGTAAATTGTCACGTACGATAAACGACGCTGGTTCACACGTTTTTTGGAACACGTAAATGAAATAGAAACGTATTTATGGAATTTCACTCCAAAAATGTACTTTCTTTTCTATATATCTATATATGGATGTGGGTGTATGTGTATGTGTGTATGTATGTTAAGGCATAACTCTGGAATGCCTGCAGCAATTTCAACCACGCTTGGTACACATATAACTTACAATTTGCAAAAAAATAATGTCGTGGTAAGACACCCCTAGCACCCCTAGGGGGGGGGGCCTGGGGTGGGGGTATGTGGGTGACATGTAAAAATAACCGATAACGACCGATATTAGTGTCGAATACATAGTTTTCGGGGTCGCTGAGATGAATAGTGACACTCCCGATGCCATTTACGTCGGCTGTGGGGGGGGGGGGGGGTTAGAGAGGGGTGAGGTGGGATAGGGGTGACATGTAAAAGTAATCGAAAATCACCGATATTAGTGTCGAGTCCATAGCTTTCGGGATCTCTGAGATGAGTAGTGACACTCGCGATGCCGTTTACGTCCAAGTTCAGCTCCCATCGGCATGGGGGGAGGGGGTGAAAATTAGGATGATATCTCCAATTCTTTTACTACGGACCCGCGACCTGCCAAAACTTTGCAAGGGCACAAGGCTGTGTGTAAAAAGGATGCTGAGCAATGTAGCCGAAGCGACTATCTTAACAGGATAGGGAGAGGATGAAGCAGTTTTATCCCACGGATACCATTCATTCTGACGGATCTCCCCTTTAACTTTAAGAGACTGTGATTTCCAGTAAGGCTTGCGTTCTCGATCACGATCAACAGGTTACAGGGGCAGTCTACACATTAAAGAGTAAAGTCTTTTACAAGTTCACTATGATATTAATTTAACTCAAAACTTGATTATATACAACATTTTTAGTTTCTCCTCCAGGAGCAAGAATACATTATTTCTTGGGTGAACCCACCCTCGAGCAAGCAACATAAAGTTGTTCGTGGGAGAAACATGGCGATCTCGAATCCACCCCGCAGTATTAATAATGAATAAATTCCCGAACAACGCCGGGTAAATGAAGCGTTTGACTTCTCACGCTGTGGACTCTGAAATATAGCGCAGCGAGGGGCCTCGTCGTTTCTTAGAATGAACGCTCTTCGTAACAGGCTGGAGAACGAGAATACGATCAACGTATATACGGAGGTGGCCCTTATTAGGAAGCTTGCAACTACAGCTGGCACGCTCGCTGCGAGGCATTTTCCCGTCTTCTTGTGTACGCCGAGAGAAATCCATCATCATCATCATCATCTTCCATCGTCATCATCATCATCTTCCATCGTCATCATCATCATCTTCCATCGTCATCATCATTATCTTCCATCGTCATCATCTTTCTCGTCGTCGAGATTATCGCTGAACAGAGTAAAAGATCGTTTGGTCATATATAGACTTTTTTTAAAAGACAATCTATTAACGAGCACACAATATTTTCAGTTTAGGGGGAGGGGGTATACATACAAACTTACGGTACGAAGAAAAAAGAAGAAGAAGCTCAATTTACATGTAAAATAAATAGATAAAAAGGTAAAGCCCTTATTATTTCTATGCCATTTAGACAAAAAAAAAAAAAAAGGAAAAAGAAAGATACGGTGTTAGGCCCATATTTTCCATGGCCCTCGGCATTTATCAAAGTGTGATATTATCAGTATCACGCCTGGCCGCATTTACCTTCCCATATTTCTCTGGTACCCATTTTAAGAAGCTGGGTGGACCTCGGGGCCTTTTGGTGCGGTGGTACCAGAAAAAAAATCCCCCCCCCCTCTGCTGGGACTCGAACCCGGTACCGCCTGATTAGTGGACCACTCAGTCAAACAGGCTGCCATGTAAGATGTATAACAGATAAAAATGGGGGGGGGGTCGGATTTTGTGACATGTATGAAACCGTGCCATGTAGTATGACGCTGTGACATTTATGAAGCTGTGACATTTATGAAGCTGTGACATATATGAAGCCGTGACATGCGTGAAGTTTTGACGTGTATGAAGCCGTGACATGCATGAAGTTGTGACGTGTATGAAGCCGTGACGTATATGAAGCTGTGACATGTATGAAGTTGTGACTTGTATGAAGCCGTGACGTATATGAATCTGTGACATGTATGAAGCCGTGACGCATATGAAGCCGTGACGCATATGAAGCTGTGGCGTGTAAGATGCTGTGTCCAAGAACGCAGGCGCACAAGAGGGAAATACTTACAGGAAAACCTGTGAGTTAAGACAACAATCTTACAGTTTAGCATTCATTCATTCATTTGCATGTCCCTTGCGGAACTTTGCAGTTTAGCAGTTAAAAAAAAAGTGTGAGGGGGAGGGGGAAAGGGACGGAGGAGAGGCACAGAAGAGAGAGGAATACAACGGCTGCCAAGCCGAAATAAAAGAACTTTGGATCACAGAGTATTCGGAAGAGCATATCTACTTTTTTTTTTTATTTGGCACTAATTGTCCTCAGAGTGAGCTCGATATTCCAGAAACTGACATGAATCATCCACCATTTTAAAGAAGAAGAAGAAGAAAAAAAAACATGAAGTGTGAACGATTCTGCAGATCTGGTCACGTGACGTGATTTAGTCAGCGAAAAGTGCAGAACTGATTCATTTCGTCAAAAAGGTTTCCCTCCCCGAGAATATGCCCCGATGTAAACTTACTTCATTACCACCCAAGTTTTTTGGGGTTTTTTTGTACCCCCTTCAATCATCTTCTTTCTTATCTTTTATCCTTTTTTTTATCTTGCTACAGTTTACGTTGATTACCCTAGCAGACGGATTTTCTTCTTATTTGACTGCCTCGCCATAACCTCCTTTTTTTTCATACCGATTCTTGACAGATGGGCATGAATAACGATAGCAAGTAGATTACATTTCCTAGATTAGAGTAGGAAACAGACACGCGATATCTTCATCTATACCATCATTAAGAACGCATTAATTTCTTCCCGATCGGCCAGGCTGAAATAACGAACCAGACTTTTTTTTGTAGAGAACACAAGGACGTATGATAACGTTTTCATCATTTCACTATTGCTGATAACAGCGTCACCAAAATACGGCAATTATCTTCGCAGACAAATGGAGACTGTTTTTTATCGATTTATGAAAGAAAGCTAGGATGCTGTGATGTTCTAGTCTACTTACGGTGTCAGATACCCTCGACCAAGGATGATCTCTTGCTAACAGGCGTGTGTCTATGCCTTGTTATATTATTCTTTGCAAATGTTTCTGCTCAGGCACTACCAGTTTCATGTATCTCTATACTGTCTAGTTCTTTACCATGTTCATTTTACGTTTGTGGGCGCATGTGTAGTTAGTTCTTTGCAACCTGCTTTGTATATAACGGAAACTGAACTAGAAACTGTGTAAAGCACTAGGTGCAAAGGTAAAGTGTGAGGTTGGTGGTTCAATGAGAGAAAAGTTTTTTGTGTAAGTATGTGTTTCATTTTGTCTTTGAAAATGAACAGCCTTAAAAGTTCAACGAATCTGGCTAATAATAAAATGTCATTTCTATCTACCGTCATTTTCGATGGTTTAAAAAAATACTTTCATACTTTTCCATGATACAATAACTTGGGAGAAGCATCAGATTTGAGTTTATAGGGAGAAGTGCACAGTATACTATGTAATGTAGTCATCTTTTTACTTTTCTTCATCATTCATTCATTCATTCATTTGCATGTCCCTTGCGGAACTTTGCCTCCCAAACAGCACTCCTGTAGGTCTCTCGGTTGTGAGCAAGATGGCCTGCTGCTGTTGCATCCATTTCCAGATCGTCAACGATGTCTTGCAGCCATCTTCGTCTTGGTCTTCCTCTTTTTCTTTTTCCCATTATGTATCCTTCCAATACGGTCTTCTCTAAATTATCATGACGTTTAATGTGTCCAAAATATTTCAGTTTTCTCTCTTTAATCCTCTTCACTAGCCAGCCTTCTTCAATATTAAGCTCTTGTAGTATAGATATATTTGTTCTTTTTTGTGTCCACGATATTTGGAGAACTCTTCTGTAGCATTTACATTCAAAGGTATTTATGCGTTTCTCAGCTGTTTTGTTAAGTGTCCAGGTCTCACAGGCATATGTTGCTATGGGAAAAATGCATGCCCTTAAAAATCTTATTTTTGTGGTTCTGTCTGCTCCTCTCCACAGATTCTTTATTTGTTTTACTTTCTGAAGAGCGATAGATGTCCTCCTTTTAATTTCCCTCATTGTATCTCCATTATTAGTTAGTAGCGATCCAAGATATTCAAAACTCTCCACTTCTTCCAGTTTTTCCTCATTGATACATATTTCAGTTGCCTTGTTTGTTTTGTCAGTTGTCATCAATTTAGTTTTCTTTGCATTAAGATAGAGGTTCTGCTCTTCGCTGTTCTTGCGGACTGACATAATTAGTTTTTCCATTCCTTTTTGTGTTGTGGACAGCAGTACTGTGTCATCAGCATATCTAATCTCTGGTATTTCATAACCTCCAACTGTTATGGCATCGTAATATTCTTTGTCTACATCTTCTCTAACATTCCTCATTATATTTTCAGTATACAAGTTAAATAAGTAGGGTGACAATATGCACCCCTGACGGACCCCTTGTTTTATGTCAAACCAACTTGTTGTTTCACCATTTATTCTTACTGCTGCTTGTTGGTCTAGATACAGCAGTGATGTTAAATGTATCAAATGTGTTGGAAATCCCATTTTTTCCATTATTTCCCAGTTTCTGGTGTTGTACACAATCAAATGCCTTTGAGTAGTCTATAAAGGACAAATACAGATTCACATTAAACTCTCTGCATTTCTCTATTATTAATCTTAGATTGAATATATGATCTCTTGTTCCTCTTCCTTGCCTGAAACCAGCATGGACCATATTGACTTCTTCTTCTATTTTCTTTCGAAGTCTACCCATTATGATTTTTAACAGAATTTTACTGGCATGACTAATCAGGGCAACAGTTCTGTAGTTGGTGCATAATTTCAGGTTACCCTTTTTTGGCAGTGGTATGAATACAGTTCTTTTCCATTCTTTTGGCCAAACACCATTACAATGTGAAATGTCATCTTTTTTTATTTTCCTTCATTATTACAACATGAAATGTAGTCATCTTTTTTTTTACGTTCCTTCATCATTACAATAAGAAATGTAACCATCTTTTTTTAACGTTTCTTCCACGGCAAAAAAGATACAATTATCTTGATCTCATGTGATATCTGGCTCTCTGCAAATCTGCCCTTTCATTTTTCTTAATTCTTCATGTTTCCCTTTACATAGATGTTCACTTTCACTTTTCTAACCTGTCAGAGGCTTGAGGTCCATGTCATGTTATATAAGGACGCTTTCCTCTGACAGGCTTGAGCTTCATGTCATGGTTGTATAAGGACGCTTTCCTCTGACAGGCTTGAGCTTCATGTCATGTTATATAAGGACGCTTTCCTCTGACAGGCTTGAGCTTCATGTCATGTTATATAAGGACGCTTTCCTCTGACAGGCTTGAGCTTCATGTCATGGTTGTATAAGGACGCTTTCCTCTGACAGGCTTGAGCTTCATGTCATGTTATATAAGGACGCTTTCCTCTGACAGGCTTGAGCTTCATGTCATGTTATATAAGGACGCTTTCCTCTGACAGGCTTGAGCTTCATGTCATGTTATATAAGGACGCTTTCCTCTGACAGGCTTGAGCTTCATGTCATGGTTGTATAAGGACGCTTTCCTCTGACAGGCTTGAGCTTCATGTCATGGTTGTATAAGGACGCTTTCCTCTGACAGGCTTGAGCTTCATGTCATGGTTGTATAAGGACGCTTTCCTCTGACAGGCTTGAGCTTCATGTCATGGTTGTATAAGGACGCTTTCCTCTGACAGGCTTGAGCTTCATGTCATGGTTGTATAAGGACGCTTTCCTCTGACAGGCTTGAGCTTCATGTCATGGTTATATAAGGACGCTTTCCTCTGACAGGCTTGAGCTTCATGTCATGGTTGTATAAGGACGCTTTCATCTGACAGACTTGAGGTCCATGTCATGGTTGTATAAGGACGTTTTCCTCTGACAGACTTGAGCTTCATGTCATGGTTGTATAAGGACGTTTTCCTCTGACAGGCTTGAGCTTCATGTCATGGTTATTATATAAGGACGCTTTCCTCTGACAGACTTGAGGTCCATGTCATGGTTATATAAGGACGCTTTCCTCTGACAGGCTTGAGCTTCATGTCATGGTTGTATAAGGACGCTTTCCTCTGACAGGCTTGAGCTTCATGTCATGTTATATAAGGACGCTTTCCTCTGACAGGCTTGAGCTTCATGTCATGTTATATAAGGACGCTTTCCTCTGACAGGCTTGAGCTTCATGTCATGGTTGTATAAGGACGCTTTCCTCTGACAGGCTTGAGCTTCATGTCATGTTATATAAGGACGCTTTCCTCTGACAGGCTTGAGCTTCATGTCATGTTATATAAGGACGCTTTCCTCTGACAGGCTTGAGCTTCATGTCATGTTATATAAGGACGCTTTCCTCTGACAGGCTTGAGCTTCATGTCATGGTTGTATAAGGACGCTTTCCTCTGACAGGCTTGAGCTTCATGTCATGGTTGTATAAGGACGCTTTCCTCTGACAGGCTTGAGCTTCATGTCATGGTTGTATAAGGACGCTTTCCTCTGACAGGCTTGAGCTTCATGTCATGGTTGTATAAGGACGCTTTCCTCTGACAGGCTTGAGCTTCATGTCATGGTTGTATAAGGACGCTTTCCTCTGACAGGCTTGAGCTTCATGTCATGGTTATATAAGGACGCTTTCCTCTGACAGGCTTGAGCTTCATGTCATGGTTGTATAAGGACGCTTTCATCTGACAGACTTGAGGTCCATGTCATGGTTGTATAAGGACGTTTTCCTCTGACAGACTTGAGCTTCATGTCATGGTTGTATAAGGACGTTTTCCTCTGACAGGCTTGAGCTTCATGTCATGGTTATTATATAAGGACGCTTTCCTCTGACAGACTTGAGGTCCATGTCATGGTTGTATAAGGACGCTTTCCTCTGACAGACTTGAGGTCCATGTCACGGTTGTTTAAGGACGCTTTCCTAAGACAGACTTGAGGATCATGTCATGGTTGTATAAGGACGCTTTCCTCTGACAGACTTGAGGTTCATGTCATGGTTTTATAAGGATGCTTTCCTCTGCCACCATAAACTATACTCCAGCTGTTTTCATCTTCAACGAAAGAAGGACTGTTGACGTTTATTTATCATGTTTATTACCTGTAGCATTATTGCCATGGTTAAAAAAAAAAGATGAAATGTATTGATTTCTAGCATAGTTCTTAAAGTCCATCACGAAACTATGGCTTTGTGTGTGTATCGTTCGTGTCTTCCCGCAAACAGGAAGCCTGAATGTAAATTTCATTTGAAAAATACCGAGCTTCGCCTTGCTCCTTTCGCTGATGACATGAAACTTATCTCGAAGGATAGCAACACTGTGGTCTGTGAAGATGTCTTGTACTGTTCTCTTTCTTCACTTCCGCACCTTAGATGATATAAAGCCCTGAGGTTATCTGAATAGAGCTACAGCTTTCAGCTGTATTTCCTTATCTTTCAGTTTTTTTTTTCTTTATCTTTGGTGCGTATTCTCATAACTGTTGTATATGTTAGCAGTGATCGTTAGAGCTGAAGTGGAAGAATAATCTTCACATACGCAGAATAAAGAAATGAGGGAGGTGAAGCAGGGGGAGTGGAGGGACAAGCGCCCCTTACGAACGGAAGCGACGAACCCACAATCAACGCGAAGCAGAAATAATCAAATACACACCTTTCGTTGGTTACTGGGACGGACAGCGGAACAAATATAGGAATGTCCTGACTGCACTGACGCTACCTCGTGAGATAAATCAGTCGTTATGCCCATTATTCGTGTAAGATATTTATTATACGTGCGTGTGTGGGCGTTTAGGGAACCCACCACGGAAATAGGCACAGCCGCTTTTGATTGTCTATGCTGCCTGCGACACTCGGTTCTCAGACAGTAGCCTCACTCAGATATGGGAAGGTTCAGGTCGCGATGAAGCCCATTTCTCTGAACAACAAAGAAGCCAACGAAGGAAATGTGGATGTAATTCTACACGCGCGTGTCTACTGTCAGTATCATTTAATTTTGTGCTCAAAATACTGTTATTTTTCGACTTAGGCCAGCCTTTTAGCTGCATCTTACGTGAGACGCTGTCACAGAGCCGAAATACTGAAATACACTTTCTCCTTTCCCTATCAATGCTAATTTTATGTTATGGAGAATGAAAAGATAAAGAATAAGTTTCAAAACCAAAATCAAACTAAATCATAAACCGCCATTACAAAGCAAAGCCCAGCGCACTTTCTGCTGGCAGAGGGGAAAGTAAATAACACAAGAAGTTTCCCAAGCAAAATAAAATAGCCAAAACACATCATCCTCTGTGTGTGTGTGTGTGTGTGCGTGGGTGGGCGTGTGGGTGCGTGGGTGGCCCTACAGACTTGCTGATGGAGACTGACTGCACCCATATAATGGAGTCCGTAAGCAGATTTAATCGCTTTTTCTCCGGGCTCTTATCTTTTGACCTTTGCCGGTGGCCAAAATCTGGACAGCTGGTTGCCATTGTCAGGTAGCATTGATTGATTATCAACCGCTTCAAAAACTGATAATAAACCGACTGAGTTCTGGCACTAATAGTAAACCGACTGAGTTCTGGCACTAATAGTAAACCGACTGAGTTCTGGCACTAATAGTAAACCGACTGAGTTCTGGCACTAATAATAAATCTGCTGAATTCAGGTACTAACAATAAATCTGCTGAGTTCAGGTACTAATAATAAATCTGCTGAGTTCAGGCACTAATAATAAATCTGCTGAGTTCAGGCACTAATAATAAATCTACTGAGTTCAGGCACTAAAAATAAATCTGCCGAGTTCAGGCACTGAAAATAAGTCTGCTTAGTTCAGGCACTAAAAATAAATCTGCTGAGTTCAGGCACTAAAAATAAATCTGCTGAGTTCAGGTACTAATAATAAATCTGCTGAGTTCAGGCACTAACAGGAAGCCTGAATGTAAATTTCATTTGAAAAATACCGAGCTTCGCCTTGCTCCTTTCGCTGATGACATGAAACTTATCTCGAAGGATAGCAACACTGTGGTCTGTGAAGATGTCTTGTACTGTTCTCTTTCTTCACTTCCGCACCTTAGATGATATAAAGCCCTGAGGTTATCTGAATAGAGCTACAGCTTTCAGCTGTATTTCCTTATCTTTCAGTTTTTTTTTTCTTTATCTTTGGTGCGTATTCTCATAACTGTTGTATATGTTAGCAGTGATCGTTAGAGCTGAAGTGGAAGAATAATCTTCACATACGCAGAATAAAGAAATGAGGGAGGTGAAGCAGGGGGAGTGGAGGGACAAGCGCCCCTTACGAACGGAAGCGACGAACCCACAATCAACGCGAAGCAGAAATAATCAAATACACACCTTTCGTTGGTTACTGGGACGGACAGCGGAACAAATATAGGAATGTCCTGACTGCACTGACGCTACCTCGTGAGATAAATCAGTCGTTATGCCCATTATTCGTGTAAGATATTTATTATACGTGCGTGTGTGGGCGTTTAGGGAACCCACCACGGAAATAGGCACAGCCGCTTTTGATTGTCTATGCTGCCTGCGACACTCGGTTCTCAGACAGTAGCCTCACTCAGATATGGGAAGGTTCAGGTCGCGATGAAGCCCATTTCTCTGAACAACAAAGAAGCCAACGAAGGAAATGTGGATGTAATTCTACACGCGCGTGTCTACTGTCAGTATCATTTAATTTTGTGCTCAAAATACTGTTATTTTTCGACTTAGGCCAGCCTTTTAGCTGCATCTTACGTGAGACGCTGTCACAGAGCCGAAATACTGAAATACACTTTCTCCTTTCCCTATCAATGCTAATTTTATGTTATGGAGAATGAAAAGATAAAGAATAAGTTTCAAAACCAAAATCAAACTAAATCATAAACCGCCATTACAAAGCAAAGCCCAGCGCACTTTCTGCTGGCAGAGGGGAAAGTAAATAACACAAGAAGTTTCCCAAGCAAAATAAAATAGCCAAAACACATCATCCTCTGTGTGTGTGTGTGTGTGTGCGTGGGTGGGCGTGTGGGTGCGTGGGTGGCCCTACAGACTTGCTGATGGAGACTGACTGCACCCATATAATGGAGTCCGTAAGCAGATTTAATCGCTTTTTCTCCGGGCTCTTATCTTTTGACCTTTGCCGGTGGCCAAAATCTGGACAGCTGGTTGCCATTGTCAGGTAGCATTGATTGATTATCAACCGCTTCAAAAACTGATAATAAACCGACTGAGTTCTGGCACTAATAGTAAACCGACTGAGTTCTGGCACTAATAGTAAACCGACTGAGTTCTGGCACTAATAGTAAACCGACTGAGTTCTGGCACTAATAATAAATCTGCTGAATTCAGGTACTAACAATAAATCTGCTGAGTTCAGGTACTAATAATAAATCTGCTGAGTTCAGGCACTAATAATAAATCTGCTGAGTTCAGGCACTAATAATAAATCTACTGAGTTCAGGCACTAAAAATAAATCTGCCGAGTTCAGGCACTGAAAATAAATCTGCTGAGTTCAGGTACTAACAATAAATCTGCTGAGTTCAGGCACTAACACTAAATCTGCTGAGTTCAGGTACTAATAATAAATCTGCTGAGTTCAGGCACTAACAATAAATCTGCTGAGTTCAGGCACTAACAATAAATCTGCTGAGTTCAGGCACTAACAATAAATCTGCTGAGTTCAGGCACTAACAATAAATCTGCTGAGTTCAGGCACTAACAATAAATCTGCTGAGTTCAGGCACTAACAATAAATCTGCTGAGTTCAGGCACTAACAATAAATCTGCTGAGTTCAGGCACTAACAATAAATCTGCTGAGTTCAGGCACTAACAATAAATCTGCTGAGTTCAGGCACTAACAATAAATCTGCTGAGTTCAGGCACTAACAATAAATCTGCTGAGTTCAGGCACTAACACTAAATCTGCTGAGTTCAGGCACTAACAATAAATCTGCTGAGTTCAGGCACAAATAATAAATCTGCTGAATTAGGCATTAATAATAAATCTGCTGAGTTCAGGCACAAATAATAAATCTGCTGAGTTCAGGCACAAATAATAAATCTGCTGAATTAGGCATTAATAATAAATCTGCTGAGTTCAGGCACAAATAATAAATCTGCTGAGTTCAGGCACTAATAATAAATCTGCTGAATTAGGCATTAATAATAAATATTCTGAGTTCAGGCACAAATAATAAATCTGCTGAGTTCAGGCACTAATAATAAATCTGCTGAATTCAAGCACTAACAATAAATCTGCTAAGTTCAGGCACTAATAATAAATCTGATAAGCTCAGGCACTAATAATACATCTGATAAGCTCAGGCACTAACATTAAATCTGCTGAGTTCAGGCACTAATAATAAATCAATCTGAGTTCCGCCACTGCTGATGAATCAGCGAAGTTTTATTTGCACGAGCGACTTCGAATTTTACTTTTTTTGGGTCTCTATATCCCGTGGCGCAGTTATCTCGCTGGCAGTTGCCCGTGCCCGTGTAGAACCAAAAAATTATTAATCCGCGACAAAGCATGTAGATGATGAAAAGATGAGCAAAAACTTGTGAATTAAAACGTCCTTTGGAGCTTGTAGCGCCTGGATGAGCGACCTCACGTTAACTTCAGAAAAAACGTTTTCAGCGAGGGTTTATTTTTCTAATAAACTCCCTGCATCTTGTTCTTGTTATTGTCATTCTTCTTCTTCTTGCAGTTTCGAAGGCACTGAGAGCTTCGCCCTTCCTACATTAATGATGATGATGATGATGATGATGATAGATTAAAGATGATGACTCTTGACCGTTGTGGTTTCCCCCATATTTCAGGGTGTACACTAAAAGACGGTGCAACGCCTGGCAAAGAATAATAAAAATCGAACTTCTCAATGAATTCTAACAAAAGCTATCACAGCGGCTGCCATCTGGAACGTTACCTGGTCAGCCAGGCGTGACAGCCAACTTCCTGATTAAGTTTCTTACACATGACCTATGACCTCGGCATGCTACGGGTCAATAGCTTTAGTGTCAGAGTTGGTAACTCTGCTCATCTGTAAATGTCATTTTTAAAATGGAAAAACACAAGGATACACTGAAAGTCTTATCAAATGATGTTTCTTTGTGTTTCACCTCGGTTATTTTATCTAGATTTGATGTTTCTTCCAGTTTACTGGTGTGTTTCTTCCTGTTACATCTTCTTACATCTTACATCCTTCCCGCGCCATTAAACGTCACATAGGGCTCGCATGGTAGAGTGCCAAGATTTCCTGTTTTCGGCAAGCTTTTCAACCTCATCAAGGGATGTTATTCCCACTAAGCTGGCCTCTTAACAATGTCCTCTTTAGAGTTTCACGTGGTCGACCTCTTTTTCTTCGGCCTTGTCTTTTTCTTCACCTGTCTCATGGGTGATTAGAAAAAGAAGATGGACATATGTCGGTCATGTGCTTCGACGAAACAACCAGAGAATCTCAAAACAAGCTATCAAGTGGAACACAACAGGCCAAAGAAAAATAGGCAGACCGCGTGAAACTCTGAAGAGGTCATTGTTAAGAGAGGCCAAATTAACAGACATAAAATCCCTTGATGAGGTTGAAAGACTCGCCGAAGACAGGAAAAATTGGCGAACTACTTTGCGAGCCTTGTGTGATGTTTAACGGCACGGGAAGGATATAAGATATAAGATAAGAATGGTGACCTACTGGGTCATACAACTGTACGTGAGTCAATTAAAATCAGGAGTCTGTACTTTGCTGACACAAAGGTAAAGATGAAGTCCCTGTTTCCGTGCCATTAAGACATACTGAGGACACAGGTGTTAGGCCCGTATTTGCGCGACCTTCGGCGCATGAAAGTACGATGTGGTCAGTATCACGCCTGGCGGCATTTACCTTCCCAGATTTCTCTGGTACCTATTTTTAGAGCCCTGGGCCTTTTTTTTTTTGACGTGTATCAGAAAAAAAAAATCCCTTTGCTGGGACTTGAACCAGGTATCACCAGCTTAGTAAACCGAGCGGCTAACCACTCAGCTAACCTGGTCGCCACTTTGCTTACATAGGAACGATAATAAACAAATCAAGTGATTAGGCCTATGAAAGAATTAACCAGGTGCATGGTTTTGAAAGGTCTCAATTAGTATTAAAACATAGCCAGATAAAAATGCCAATAGCCAGTGGAGATGGAGAGATAAGTCAGAGAAAATGTCAGTGTAGCATTTATCTTAAACTTTTCAATTTTCTATAGAAATGCATATCATACTGAACAAATACCGTAAAAATACATGTTCATATAAAACAAACTGTTACAGCACAGGTAGACGTCCCGTACGTTTTTAATGATAAAATGTGAGAGGAAGCGAGATTTCCTTCACTCATTTACTTGGCAGCTACGTTCTGGAACGGACGGTCTGAAAACGTCTAGCCAGGACATGTGTCAACTAATCAACATGGCAACGTGCGAACCGTCTACCTGTGACATGTTAAATAAATGGATCAGCTCTTCAAACTCCTACGCGACAAGACTGCACGTGTTATTTTTTGTTGTGATCGTATAGGGCTAGTCCGTCACACCAGCGTCCACACAGAGACTTTAGTGACGTGCTCTAGCAATAAACGCAATTACCTTGCAACATAAACATCAATATATGTAAATAAATGTCTCACATCCAACAACAGAATTCTCTCTCTGTCTCTCTCTCTCTCTCTCTGATAGGTCCCCTGTGGGATATCATGTCCTTCCATAACCCTCGAGCCCTTGTACATCTCAACAGGCTTATCACTGAGCATTTCCTGTCCTAGGACGGCAAACCTTCTAACATCTTCTCTCTCTCTCTGTCTTCCTGTTTCTTCTACTTTCGATCTTCCCCTGTTACCATTAGATGATCTATCCCACCTCTCCTCCAAACATGCTCCATACACCTGGATTGTCGTTTTCTTCTCTTCGTTATAAGTTTCATCAAGAAATAACTAGGTAAATGATAACCATGTCTCAGAGACACACAACAAACCTCAAAGCACCATATAACAAACCCATGTCTTGCTGTTTCAGTGCCCTGCCCGCTAATGGTGACTGAGCGTTCGTTACAAAACTGTCAGCTTTGTAACATTTCCAGCTCAGGGCTCTACTCTCAAATAATATTATCTCAGTTATGTAAACTGACCAGAGGCAGAATGATCCAGATTATATAAACGTTGGAGAGATGATTATTAGGAAAGCAGAAACATACACATACCTAGGCACAACCTTCAGGAGAAGCAACACAGTCAGCGAGGAAATTAAAAGCAGAGTACAGATAAGGAAGAAAATATACTGTGCCTTGCAACACCTGTTAAAATCCAAAATCCTGCAAGGCATCGCTGACAATCTGCAAATGGATGCAACAGCAGCAGGGCATCTTGCTTACAACCGACTGGCCTACAGGAGAACTGTTAGGGAGGCAAAGTTCCGCAAGTGACATGCGATTGACAGACTACTCAAAATAATAAAATGCTTCACATATTCAATATTCCTTTATGGTGCAGAAGACCGGACCTTGAATAAGATAACAGAAAAGAAAACCGAGGCCAGTGAAATGTGGAAGAAAAGGGGGGTATCCAATGGACAGAAAAGAAAACAAATAACGCAGTGCTAAACCAACAAGAATTGAAAAGAGAGATAGTGAAAATCATAACAGACAGCTAAGATACTTTTGCCATTTTAAGAGGCACAATAGTATATTTAAGACACTTCTTGAAGATCAATGGGAAAAGAACAAGAGGACGACAGTGATATAGATGGATGGACAACATCAAGAGATTGACAGGGACAAGCTTGGCCGAAGGTTCTAAGAAGACAAGAAACAGAACAGAGTGGAGAATCATTGGAGCCAACCTTCCGTGGGGAGACAGCACGAAATAATGATGATGATGATGATTCAAAATAATAGCAGCAGCAATAATAATAATAATTCTTTCTAGTCTGACCTTGGCTTAGTCAGAACAGCATGATTTTCCCCACTACCATCAACACCTGCAGGCCTGGTCAAGCACGAGACTTTTCTCGAAACTGCACGTTTTTTAAACAACTCATCTCAGCTAAAGTAACCTACAACAGAGACCTTTCTCGAAACTGCACGTTTTTTAAACAACTCACCTCAGCTAAAGTAACCTACAACAGAGACCTTTCTCGAAACTGCACGTTTTTTAAACAACTCACCTCAGTAAAGTAACCTACGACAACATAAGTTCTCAGCTTGACCTTTTCGCTCACACACGCACGAACAGAATCCAGAAAACAACTCATAAGTTCCTCTCCCCTGTCCTAATTTATCTCTCCTACTATCGATACTCCTCCATCCATTTAACACTGTAGCACTGTTACAGCGAAGACCGTGTCAGTTTTAGCAAACCAGCGACCCACATCTGACATTCTACCTCAAAGCACCATATAACAAACCCATGTCTTGCTGTTTCAGTGCCCTGCCCGCTAATGGTGACTGAGCGTTCGTTACAAAACTGTCAGCTTTGTAACATTTCCAGCTCAGGGCTCTACTCTCAAATAATATTATCTCAGTTATGTAAACTGACCAGAGGCAGAATGATCCAGATTATATAAACGTTGGAGAGATGATTATTAGGAAAGCAGAAACATACACATACCTAGGCACAACCTTCAGGAGAAGCAACACAGTCAGCGAGGAAATTAAAAGCAGAGTACAGATAAGGAAGAAAATATACTGTGCCTTGCAACACCTGTTAAAATCCAAAATCCTGCAAGGCATCGCTGACAATCTGCAAATGGATGCAACAGCAGCAGGGCATCTTGCTTACAACCGACTGGCCTACAGGAGAACTGTTAGGGAGGCAAAGTTCCGCAAGTGACATGCGATTGACAGACTACTCAAAATAATAAAATGCTTCACATATTCAATATTCCTTTATGGTGCAGAAGACCGGACCTTGAATAAGATAACAGAAAAGAAAACCGAGGCCAGTGAAATGTGGAAGAAAAGGGGGGTATCCAATGGACAGAAAAGAAAACAAATAACGCAGTGCTAAACCAACAAGAATTGAAAAGAGAGATAGTGAAAATCATAACAGACAGCTAAGATACTTTTGCCATTTTAAGAGGCACAATAGTATATTTAAGACACTTCTTGAAGATCAATGGGAAAAGAACAAGAGGACGACAGTGATATAGATGGATGGACAACATCAAGAGATTGACAGGGACAAGCTTGGCCGAAGGTTCTAAGAAGACAAGAAACAGAACAGAGTGGAGAATCATTGGAGCCAACCTTCCGTGGGGAGACAGCACGAAATAATGATGATGATGATGATTCAAAATAATAGCAGCAGCAATAATAATAATAATTCTTTCTAGTCTGACCTTGGCTTAGTCAGAACAGCATGATTTTCCCCACTACCATCAACACCTGCAGGCCTGGTCAAGCACGAGACTTTTCTCGAAACTGCACGTTTTTTAAACAACTCATCTCAGCTAAAGTAACCTACAACAGAGACCTTTCTCGAAACTGCACGTTTTTTAAACAACTCACCTCAGCTAAAGTAACCTACAACAGAGACCTTTCTCGAAACTGCACGTTTTTTAAACAACTCACCTCAGTAAAGTAACCTACGACAACATAAGTTCTCAGCTTGACCTTTTCGCTCACACACGCACGAACAGAATCCAGAAAACAACTCATAAGTTCCTCTCCCCTGTCCTAATTTATCTCTCCTACTATCGATACTCCTCCATCCATTTAACACTGTAGCACTGTTACAGCGAAGACCGTGTCAGTTTTAGCAAACCAGCGACCCACATCTGACATTCTACGTCAAGGCTGACGAACCATATCTGACCAAGACCTTGTCCCACCTTTCCGTTGGTACCCCCAGTAACATGCCTAGCCTGGCTAACGGGCCAGGGATCACCATAGTCTCCATGGTGGTGGAGCGTGCAAGAAGTATTGCACGCCCCCCTTGCTTTTAAGCTGCACTCAAGGGACTGACAAAAAAAAAAATACTTGCCGTGACCAGCTTCCCAAACCCACACGATCTTAACCACAACGGCTGCAAAGAATACCAGCTCGCAGTTGCAAGGACAAGAAGAAGAAGAATGTACATGTACCACTCATAACCAAAACGTACTTCAACAAGATCTTTCCACAGAGCTGTTGGGGGGGGGGTGAGGGCAGTAATTTCTAGGCACTCTTTGAGAATGGCTGTTCAATTCTTTTCATCCTTTGTCTTTATACTTGGGTTTCCATGGATCACTCATACTTGGGTTTCCATGCATCCCTCATACTTGGGTTTCCATGCATCCCTCATACTTGGGTTTCCATGCATCCCACATACTTGGGTTTCCATGCATCCCTCATACTTGGGTTTCCATGCACCCCTCATACTTGGGTTTCCATGCATCCCTCATACTTGGGTTTCCATGCACCCCTCATACTTGGGTTTCCATGCATCCCTCATACTTGGGTTTCCATGCATCCCACATACTTGGGTTTCCATGCATCCCACATACTTGGGTTTCCATGCACCCCTCATACTTGGGTTTCCATGCACCCCTCATACTTGGGTTTCCATGCATCCCTCATACTTGGGTTTCCATGCATCCCTCATACTTGGGTTTCCATGCATCCCTCATACTTGGGTTTCCATGCACCCCTCATACTTGGGTTTCCATGCATCCCTCATACTTGGGTTTCCATGCACCCCTCATACTTGGGTTTCCATGCATCCCTCATAATTGGGTTTCCATGCATCCCTCATACTTGGGTTTCCATGCATCCCTCATACTTGGATTTCACACATCCCTCATACTTGGGTTTCCATGCACCCCTCATACTTGGGTTTCCATGCATCCCTCATAATTGGGTTTCCATGCATCCCTCATACTTGGGTTTCCATGCATCCCTCATACGTGAGTTTCCATTCATCTCTCCCCTTATACATGTTTTACAGTATCACACTTTCAGTTTTCTATTGCTCTTTCCCTATAATGAGCTGCTTATACAGCTTTAAAAAAAAAAGAAGAAGAAGAAGAAAAAGGAAGAAGAAGAGAGAGAAATAGAAATAAACTAACTTTTTACAGAGTTTAATTTAAGTTTTTGGGGAGTTCGCTTTCAAAATTACAGTCTCAGCTAAATGTAGGGCTAACGTTATTTCCCAGTAAAAGCATGGCTGATGTGTTTATTTAACACGTTTTTGTGTGGTCTTGGGAATTTTTTTTTTTTTTTGGTCTCGTAGGAACAGAGGCACAGAAAGATTGCAACACAAATCCATATGTGAACAGCTTTCGTAGAAATGAGCGTTCTAGAAATGTTATCATAGTGACTACAAGTAGTGAAGGAAAGATAACACAATTAGTTTAGGTCTGTTAAAATTAGTTAAGTTCCAGCAGAAAGTTAAATGGACAAAAGCAAATTTCATACCCTTCTCTGTCTGTCTGTTTCTCTCTCTCTCTCTCTCTCTCTCTTGTTTTCTCTCTCCCTGTCAATCTCTATCTCTCTATTTCGTTTTCTCTCTCTCTGTCTCGTTTTCTCTCTCTCTCTCTCTATATATATATATATATATATATATATATATATATATGTGTGTGTGTATGTGTGTGTGTGTCTGTCTATCTCTATCTCTCTGTCTCATTTTCTCTCTCTCCCGTTCCATCTCATAGCACCTTCCCCACTAAAAATAAATATAGAACAAGAAAAGACGAAGATAGAAAGAAGATAACATAGATACAATAAGATAAGATAGATAAGATAACATACGACACAATAAGATAAGATAGATAAGACAACACACGACACAATAAGATAAGATAGATAAGATAATACGAAAGACTTCCACTGAACAGAAGCTTTAAGTTTCCAAACATCCTGATGCATAAAAGTTCTTGGCAACAGAACTAGGTCAGATTTCGAGTACCTGGTGCAACAAAATATCTGCACTGGGATTGAGGGCGGAAAAGGGAGGGGGGAGGTCGAGGCTTCTTCTCCTCCCTCCTTTTTTTCACGGCCTAAAACCTTTAAGAATTATAGTCACAGATCTGCAGGATGACAAAACCTGTCATGCGGTTCCGGATTTCGTTTTCCCTCTCCTGTCGGAAGTGTTGGGATGCATTATGGGTAAAACCAAAACATGGATTCTGATGACGCATACCTTAGCAAAGATGGCGGGGTGGAAGGTTTGGGGGAAATAAGGGAAGTGTTAAGTCTGGGGTAAATGGTAACACCGTAGACAGGCATGACCTTTTTTTTTTCCCCTTTTTTTTTTAACGAACATTGGCAGGAGAAGTATGTTCTCACGGTATACGAGCCAAAAGAGAAAAGGTTGTTTACTAGAGAAATGCAGACATTGCAACAGACAGCTGAAGGCGTGAGGAATTATGGGGAAGGTCTTGGAAAAGAAAAGAGAGAGAGAGAGGTAGGGAGAGAATTAAACTCAGGTGTGTTTTTTTAATCTCTACGCTGTGTATATGCATGTATGGTATATGAATATGTGTGTATGCGTATGAATAAAGAGTAAAGGTACTTAAATGAGTATTGTTCATATTCACATGTAGACAGATGAGTACTGTTCAGATTCACAAGTACACAGATAAGTATTATTCAGATTCACAAGTAGACAGATGAGTATTGTTCATATTCACAAGTACACAGATGAGCATTGTTCATATTCACATGTAGACAGATGAGCATTGTTCATATTCACATGTAGACAGATGAGCATTGTTCATATTCACATGTAGACAGATGAGCATTGTTTATATTAACATGTAGACAGATGAGCATTGTTCATATTCACATGTAGACAGATGAGTATTGTTCAGATTCACAAATAGACAGATGAGCACTGTTCATATTCACATGTAGACAGATGAGCATTGTTCATATTCACATGTAGACAGATGAATATTGTTCAGATTCACACATCTAGAAAGGACACAGGAAAGAAGACAGAATCTTCAGAAGTATATAATAGGATAAGCACATAAAAACGAATAAGCAAACAATAACAGTCCAATATTTCCGCAAAATGCCTTTGTCAAGGGCAACACAAATGAGAGGGGGGGGGAAGGGTGAATATTCCATAAAATTCATCAGCACTGCTACTGTCTTAACAATTTCGTAGAATTCATTATACGACAGAGTCTAAATTTCGAATGTTGACCATTCACTTTCGACATTTTGATACAACAAAGTCGACACCGTTCAAAGCTACGTCATCTGATCTCTCCCTCTCTCTCTCTCTTTCTCTCTCTCCCTCTCTCTCTCTCTCTCACACACCATACACACACACCATACACACACTTAAACAGACCATCATATTCACACAGTGGCATAAAACGAAGAACATTTGACTCTTCACCTAAAATTGTCTGTTCCTAAACATCCTCTCCGAAATTGCTCCATTTTTGTCTTATCTAAGGACTTCTCTATGAGTGACCTGGCTCTGAACTGCCTGCTGTCTGTCTGCTATCTGTTTTATCTCTAAGAATGGAGTTTTTGTTTTTTTTTAGCTTGAAAGTTAACGTCTCGGTTTAGTTTCCTCTTGCTAACTGCCCGATGCCCAGTATCTTCTAGGCGCTCGCTTTGGCTTCTGGTAAGATCTGTGCAGAAACTTTTAAGAAATTTACTAAAACTTATTCCCGTTTTAGGATTACTGTGGTTGGACTACCCAGAAATTAGTTCTGTTACTTGACCAGCTTTTCTTCAGGTTTATCACATGGCTTTATCTTAACTGAAGTCATATATATATATATATATATATATATATATATATATATATATATATATATATATATATATATAAGTCCGTATAGGAGAGTGGGGAGCTTTTTCTAAAAACTCCAGGAAATCTTCTCCTCACAGACGTTATGAGCTTTCTCTAGCGTCGCGGATAAAGCAACCAGGACTTGAAGTTAGCAGTTCAAGCTGGGGGTAAAGCAACCAGGACTTGAAGTAAGCGGTTCAAGCTGGGGGATAAAGCAACCAGGACTTGAAGTTAGCGGTTCAAGCTGGGGGTAAAGCAACCAGGACTTGAAGTTAGCGGTTCAAGCTGGGGGATAAAGCAACCAGGACTTGAAGTTAGCGGTTCAAACTGGGGTTGCTTCATACACACACTGACTGACTTGTCTGAATAGAATGTCTTGCTTTGCCTTGTCCTCAGTCTGCCTGGACCTGCAGGTTGATGTTCTTCGCAGCCGATGCTATGAAGTTGCTGAGGCACAGCATCATGTCGGATAGGGAGCGGGTTATGACGGCTATTTTTTTCAGTCCCAGAATGGAGCTAAAAAAAGCGGGGGGGGGGGGAGAGGGGGGTTGCCAGTGCTGCTTGAGCAGGCTCCACCACTATGGTAACCACGGCAATCCCTGCCCCGTTAATCCACCCATGCTTGTTACTGAAGAGCAGGCTCCACCACTATGGTAACCATGGCAATCCCTGCCCCGTTAATCCACCCATGCCTGTTACTGAAGAGCAGGCTCCACCACTATGGTAACCATGGCAATCCCTGCCCCGTTAATCCACCCATGCCTGTTACTGAAGAGCAGGCTCCACCACTATGGTAACCACGGCAAATCCCTGCCCCGTTAATCCACCCATGCCTGTTACTGAAGAGCAGGCTCCACCACTATGGTAACCACGGCAAATCCCTGCCCCGTTAATCCACCCATGCCTGTTACTGAAGAGCAGGCTCCACCACTATGGTAACCACGGCAAATCCCTGCCCCGTTAATCCACCCATGCCTGTTACTGAAGGTACAAAAAGAAAGGTGGGACAGAGTCTTGGCCAGCAAAGAACAGATCGAAAACATCATGGAAACAGCCACAAGGAAATAACATTAAAACGCACATACGAAAATGTCTCTGCCCCAGAACTGAGCAGGCAAAGATGTGATTCCAAAATAATAGCTCGGCCACTTGCCCCCTAATCTTTAACATCAATCATCTCTAATCCATCTGCTGTCGCGGTAATCTCTCTCTCTCTCTCTCTCTCTCTCTCTCTCTCTCTCTCTCTCTGGGGCCGGAGATTTAAGTTCAGCGGAGAAGCCCCTATCGCCTAGCTGGAGAAATGGTACCTAGCTTTTCGTAGAGCCAGGGGAAGTTATGCTGGCAACATTGCCCTCTAGTGCGCGACAGGTAAGCGGAAAACAGGTGCTAATACCATATCCTCTACACACCTTTAATCGTGCTTTTTCTTCTTAAAATTTACCTCTACTGTAGTGCTCTTTTCTTTAAATCTGGTGAAAAGAAGCAGCATTTACGTCTTCTACTCTCTAGAAACTTAGTTTTCCAATATGTCAGCCATTCTAAGAACTGTAAAGAATGTTATAAGCCCCATGTCACATGACAACAGTATCAAGTTTTAAAAAAAACACACCTCTACTGTCTATTTTTCTCGGTTATAAAGACCACTACTGATTATTATAGCGATCACGACCTAACGGGATGTTGCCTATGTATATATAGTCACCTTCTAGTTTGTGTGCAAATGAGACCCTTTCGGACTGTATCGATTACTCAGGATCAACCTTCAAGATTACTGAAGAACGTCGAATAAACACAAGTGCTACTTTCTCGTGACATGACGAGACCGGACGAGACAGGACGAGACAGGACTAGAAACGAGGTTATAATGAGGAACCAGAAAGCAGGACTAAGACAAGAAGAAAGCTCTCCATACGACAGACAGACGGGATTGGGGGGGGGGGGGGAATCGTGGCCAATCTTCGGAGGTATCCAAATTGTCTAAGAATAATAATAATAGTGTTTATTGTATCATTGAAATATTCCTTCCATTAGCCACAAGCAACGGAAGAAATGGCTAAAGACTAGGTCGTATGGAATGCAGTTCTACGGAGATGTTTCTCTGGGGAGGAAACAAATGGTGAAACTGATGACAGAAAATGCAAACACAACGAGACTGGACCACGCGTGTTTCATTTTTGCTGGGACCGATTATGCCAATATTGGCAGTACATATTTATGTGTGTGCATATAAAGACTGCAGAGGAGATTGGCTGGAGCATATAACAAGAATGGATGGCAGCTGTATTATTCCCAAGCAGGTTTTGTATAGCGAATTTATGGCCGGAGGTAGACCGCATGGTAGACATAAAGTGAGATATAGAGATATTTCTAAGTTGTCAATGTTAGATTCTTCTATCTCTATCAGCCACGAGGTCTCGGGAGAACATGTAAAAAGAACGAGTCGCCTGGAGAGTGACTCTGCTCAAGGGAGCAGAATTACTAGAGGAGGAAACGAGGACCAAACTTGAAGTTAGAGGAGACAAGAGCAAGGGTCTGGCAGCTCAGATATTGCCTGCTGTTTCTACAGCCGGCCTTGCATATCCAACATGAGAGGAGCTGCTGGACAAGATGATGCTTGACAAAGTCCATTCATTCATTCATTCATTTGCATGTCCCTTGCGGAACTTTGCCTCCCAAACAGCACTCCTGTAGGCCTCTCGGTTGTGAGCAAGATGGCCTGCTGCTGATGCATCTATTTGCAGATCATCAACGATGTCTTGCAGCCATCTTCGCCTTGGTCTTCCTCTCTTTCTTTTTCCCATTATGTACCCCTCTAAGACTGTCTTCTCTAGATTATCATGACGTTTAGTGTGTCCAAAATATTTAAGTTTTCTCTCCCTAATCCTCTTAACTAGCCAGCTTTCTTCAGTATTAAGCTCTTGTAGTATAGATATATTTGTGTTTTTTTGTGTGTGTCCATGATATTTGAAGAACTCTTCTGTAGCATTTGCATTCAAAGGCATTTATGCGTTTCTCAGCTGTTTTGTTAAATGTCCAGGTCTCACAGGCATATGTTGCGATGGGAAAGATACATGTCCTTAAAAATCTTATTTTTGTGGTTCTGTCTTCTCCTCTCCACAGATTCTTTAGTTGTTTTACTTTCTGACGAGCGATAGATGTCCTCCTTTTAATTTCCCTCATTGTGTCTAAATTACTAGTTAGTAGTGATCCAAGATATTCAAAACTCTCCACTTCTTCCAATTTTTCCTCATTGATATATATTTCAGCTGCCTTGTTTGTTTTGTCAGTTGTCATCAATTTAGTTTTCTTTGCATTAAGATAGAGGTTTTGTTCTTCGCTGTTCTTACGGACTGATAAAGTCCATAAAAGTTGAAATCTGCCTGGTTAGAAACCGTATATATATATATATATACATACATAAAATTTATATCTATCCTGCTTAAAAACCGTATATACACGTAAAAAGGTTCTATCTATCCTGATTTAAAACTATATCTATACATAAAAAGTTCTATCTATCCTGCTTTAAAACCGTATGTATACTTTAAAAGGTCTGTATGCTCGTTAAGTAATAAAGCTGTTCCTGCTTTTTTTTCCTAGTTTGTACATTTCATTTTAGCCTGTGTTATTCTGTTCTTTATCTTAAAAGAAGATGTTTATTTCTTGTATACAGAGCGCCGGTAATGTTCGATAACATATATTGTTTCTTGTAATAGCTCTCGTTAACTAAAAAAAGGTATGGTAAAGGTACCTGTCATGCCTTAGGGTCACATAGGGATATGCTGTTAGTGCCCATATTTTCCTTGACCTGTCAGCACACTAGAGGTTGATATGGTCAGTATCACACTTGGCCGCCTTTCCTTCCCCAACTCCAGAGGAAATCAGGTGCCCATTTCTACAGCTGGGTGACGGGGGTGCCCCCGGCCGGATTCGAACCCTCCCCCCCCCCCGAACTTCGCCATGAGAGACCAGTGCACTAACCACTTCGCCACTCAGACACCTCTTTAACTACCCAGCTTAAATATTCGTGATGGCTGATATCACAGCAAAGATCTTTGAATAAAGATGCAGGACGCTGGTTAGGTCACTGTTGACCTCTTCCGCACGCTACAGATATTATCTCTCGCAAACTCTCTAAACTATTGTAGTCTAAAATGCACCACACAATGTCGCATGAACGGGTAAACCTAATCAAATTTATTTCACAAAAGCAGGCGATATGTTTCCCGACTCACGGATCGTAAACTGGCAGCGCTAAACGAGCGAGCCGTAATCAGGAAATTCACGAACCGGTAAATCTGACCTAGCTACGGAATTCAATCACCACTTGCAGTGGCGCGACTTTCGAATCAATACGGGCTGAATGAAACGTTGATTAACGTGAATTGCAGCGGGTGTGTTTTGGTAATGTTTTCATTCACGATTTGTTTTTAATTTAAAGAGGCAAGGAAAAAACAAGCATGAAACGTTTTAAAAAATGTCTAGTTCATTCTTTATACATTTTTAGACAGATTTTTTTTTAAAAGGCGGAAAGGGGGGGGGGGGGGGGGGAAGGGGTAAATACGCTGCCCGTTTTAGCAATCAGCTACCCGTAGCTCATATGCTAGCGTCAGGGTTGGAG
Organism: Achatina immaculata; assembly: GCA_009760885.1. Lineage (NCBI taxonomy): Eukaryota > Metazoa > Mollusca > Gastropoda > Stylommatophora > Achatinidae > Lissachatina > Lissachatina immaculata. The sequence goes on along the minus strand of CM019718.1, from coordinate 21,380,832 downwards.
AATCATAGCTGACCAAGACCCTGTCCCACATTTCCGTTGGTGTCCCCAGTAACAGATCTAGCCTGGCTAACGAGGCAGGGGTCATCATGGTTCCCCCATGGTGGTGGAGTCTGCTAAAGAAGCACTGCTTCTTTCAACTGCACTTAGGGATTGAGAAACAATAGCCGCTGTAACCAGCTCCCAATCCGACACGGTGCTGTGCCGCAAAGAGCACCAGCTTGCAATTCCGGGGAGACAGAAGAGAAGACAAAGGCACACACATACACAAAACCAGGAACTAGTTACAAAGGCACAGACATACACAAAACCAGGAACTAGTTAAAAATGCACACACACAAAACCAGCAACTAGTTACAAATGCACACACACAAAACCAGGAACTAGTTACAAAGGCACACACACAACCAGGAACTAGTTACAAAGTCACACACACAAAACCAGGAACTAGTTATAAAGACACACACACACAACCAGGAACTAGTTACAAAGACACACACACACACAAAACCAGAAACTAGTTACAAAAGCACACACACAAAACCAGCAGCTAGTTACAAAAGCACACACACAAAACCAGCAACTAGTTACAAAGGCACACACACAAAACCAGCAACTAGTTACAAAGGACATGATTTACCTCTAGACCATTTCTAGTGTGTTAGTCTCTCCGTTATACACGAACCTCACGAAACCCATACGTTTAAAATGTTGACTGGATAACTTGAAATACACAACTGACTTGCCTAAGAGGTGCGCACAGAAAAGAGGCAGGACAGGAATTTGCCTTTTAAATGTTCCGAAAATATTATTTTGTTCAACAAATGTTCCAAATAAATTATTTTGTTCGCAAACATTCCCAATAAAATTTCATTGTCCCACAGATATTCCAAATAAATTATTTTCTTCCACAAATATTATGAAAACAATTATTTCGTTCCATAAATGTTCTGAATAAATTATTTCATTTCACAAATGTTTCAAATAAATTATTTTGTTCCAGAAATGGTCCGAATAAATTATTTTGTTCCACAAATGGCCCGAATAAAATATTTTGTTCCATAAATGGTTCACATTAAATTATTTTGTTCCACAAATGTTATTAAACAGGAAAAAAAAAATTACATCGTTCTACAAACGTTCCATATAAATTATTTCATTCCACGAATGTTCCCAGATAAATTATTTCGCTCTCCAAAAAGTTCCTGACAAATTTATTTAGTTTCCCCCCAAATGTTCAGAATAAATTATCATTCTTCTTATCCCACTCCACCTCCCAGTAAGAGCTCCGAAAACAAAACAAAACAAAAACAAAAATAACAACAGACAAAAAAAAAAGAGAACGGAAATGACGTAAATCAACTTCCGACAAACTAGCGCCCCCACCTCCAGAAGATGACAGAGAGTGTTTCGGGTCACCTTGATCCCAGATGAAGAACATCTTTACGACTCCAGAAATACTGGATGAAAAAAAAAAACACGAAAAAAAAAAAACAAGAAGAAACTGGACAAAGAAAAGATGACACAACAGATCCACTACGTTGTTCTATTCAGTGGAAACCTTACAATGTTATGAATGTATATGTAAATCTGTCGTATAAATTCCAGCGATAGGAAGAAGCGCCCGACGGCAGTATTGATCCTGGGAGCCCCAAATGCATGCAGCGACAAGTTATTTCTTGGCCATCAAGAATGCTAAGATATATATTTGCTTGGAATGAGTTATTTTTGAAACAGAAAAGTTGCGCTGCTCCCAGGAAGCGATGAAATGAGGGAACTGGAAAACGTAAAATGGCAAAAGCAATGGCCACCAGAACTTAATATGGAATTTTTTTTGTGGGGGGGGGGGGGTACAAATTTTTATAACATAGTATCTTCTTCTTCTTCTTCTTCTTCTTCTTCTTCTGTCTGCTTATGCCATTATCATCCCAGGAAGTTTCAGACATCGGTCCAGAGCAGGGTGACAGGCCTAGTTAGATGTCATGTTATGTTTTTCTCGATGTACCTTTCACCCCATTTATCCACTTTCTCTTTGGCCGTCACCGCAACCCATATCCAGATGTTTTCCAGTTGTGTGCGCATAAAGCTAACACAGTATCTCCAGGGCTATAACTGGTACAGCTATATAAAATTATCTGATAGTTGGTAAAGCTATATAAAACTATCTGATAATTGGGAAAGCTATATAAAACTATCTGATAATTGGTATAGCTATATAAAACTATCTGATAATTGGTATAGCTATATAAAACTATCTGATAATTGGTATACCTATATAAAACTATCTGATAATTGGTAAAGCTATATAAAACTATCTGATAATTGGTAAAGCTATATAAAGATATCTGATAATTGTTATAGCTATACAGAACTATCTGATAACAGGTGAGTATAACTTTGGCGTGGTATCTCGTAATGTAATTTAAGGCGATACATCAGAGCTATAATTTAATGTTATACTGCTGATGGGATAACTTAATATGATTCTCCAGGAGGTACAGCTTGACACGTAACCTTAGATGTTGATTTAATATCGCTATCCCAGTGGTAAATATATGACACCGTGTCACTGGGATAGAATTTGATCTTGGCAAAGTAGTGTAAAATGACAGTTATCCCAGAGGTGTACCCTGACATGGTGGTTAGGAGGTGTGAAACTTGACATGGTGGTTCTGAAGTGTAACTTGAAATGGCGGTTCAGAGGTGTGAAACTTGACATGGTGGTTCAGAGGTGTAACTTGACATAGTGGTTCAGGGGTTTAAAATTTGACATGGTGGTTTAGAGGTGTAAAATATGACATGGTGATTCAGAGGTGTAAAACTTGACATGGTGGTTCAGACGGACCTCTTTACACCAATGGTTCCAACATTTTCTCGGCCTGGCCCCCTCTTGCCCTTCGTGGGTAGTCTATTTTTCAGTTGCGGAGTTTTCAAATTCAGCCTATTTATGAAAACACTGAAACTTTCTCTATTTATGAAAGCACACTGAAACTTTCTCTATTTATGAAAACAACACTGAAACTTTCTCTATTTATGAAAACACACTGAAACTTTCTCTATTTATGAAAACACACTGAAACTTTCTCTATTTATGAAAACACGCTGAAACTTTCTCTACGAAAACACACTGAAACTTTCTCTATTTATGAAAACACTGAAACTTTCTCTATTTATGAAAACACACTGAAACTTTCTCTATTTATGAAAACACATTGAAACTTTCTCTATTTATGAAAACACACTGAAACTTTCTCTATTTATGAAAACACACTGAAACTTCGTTCTTATCAGACGGTAGACTGCCCGTGCTACATGTAAAACAAAAGTTGTTTTGAGGTTTAAGATTCATGTCCCCCAAGTTTCACTTCTAAATAAATGAACTACGTGTATGCGTGTTTTGTGGAGGAGGGGAGGGGAGAAGATGTCGTGTCAGAGGACAAAAGAACTCAATTATAAAGAGAGGACCGACGAGAAGTCACGACATGTCTTCAGGTCATCGCTGGAAGCACTCTAAGTTTAGCGTATTGGCCAATAAATGCGTGGCTAAGACTAGGTAAAAGGGGCGATAACTCAAAGACAGTCTATTCAGCCAAGAAACTGTCCGCTCCGACGGGCAGGCGAAGACTCTATCAATGATCCATCGTATCGATCTCATCACAATCATTCTGTTGAAAAAAAAACAGGTAAAAGGGGCTGTGATGGAGCCCAATAAGATCTCTGGCAGTGCAGTTATCGTTGGGAGGGTATTGCTCCGTCTCGCCACCGGTCGTGACTTAAGCTTTGATAGTCAAGTTATCGTGGACCCGCTGGGCACATCAGACTACCAGCTTCACTCTAGTAAACTGGAAAGAAGTGAAGTTGTGATAAGATAATAGGTCGAGGAAACACACACAAGTACGCACGCACACACACACACACACAGAGGGTCATGGAGATGGAGAGAGAGAGGGGGGGGGTCGTTGCAGAATGAAAAAGAGAGAGGAGAGGTAAACAGAGAGAGGGGGAGAGAGTGAGGGCAGAGAAAGAGAGAGACAGGATGAGGAGGAGAGAGAGAGAAAAAGATGTTTGAGGAAAAAAAGAAGAGTGAAAGAAAGGGGGAGGGAAGAGAGAAAATAGACAGAATGAGAGAGGGGAAGAAAGAAAAAGAGAAAGAAAAAGACAATGAGAGAGAGAGGAGGAGGAGGAGAGAAAGAAGAGGAAAGAGAGAAGAGAAGAGGAGAGAGATATATACGAGAAGAAGAGAGGAGAGGAGATAGAGAGAAAAGAAAAGGACTGACACAATGCCTCTAAGTTAAAACTCCGACTGTACAGGTTTACCCAGCATGCCAAGCTATTCTTGATCTTCACGTCCTGCAGAGTTTGCATGAACTGAAAACTTAATGTGGGGGGGGGGGGTGAATGGGAAAAGAGGCAGAGCGAGGTGGAGGGGAGGAAGAATTACGCTGCGACAAGCTCCAGGAAGAGACGGTCAATATTAGCAAACGCCCGGGACAAAAAGTTTTTGCCAAATCTAAAATTGTGATTCCAAATTGAACTCCCCCCTTGTAAGACACGCAGGGAGCGAGAGTTGGGAAGAGTGTAGAGATCTTACTTCATAAACTAGACATGATGTTTTGAGACATCCATGAGTAAAGGCTAAAACGTAAAACATTATCAGGTAATGCGAATCAACAGAGTCGAAGAAACACAATTTAAAGAAAAGAAAAGAAAAGAAAAGAAAGAAAGAAAAGAAAGAAAGAAAAGAAAAGAAAGAAAGAAAAGAAAAGAAAAGAAAGAAATGAAAGAAAGAAAGAAAGAAAGATCACTCAAAACCAGTCCGCCTGATGAATAAATTAAGGCGCGACAACAGAAACATTCAAGCTGTGGACTACGTACATGTACAAAAGCATTCAAGCTGTAGACTATGTACACATACAAAAGCATTCAAGTTGTAGACTATGTACATATACAAAAACATTCAAGCTGTAGACTATGCACATATACAAAAGCATTCAAGCTGTAGACTATGCACATATACAAAAGCATTCAAGCTGTAGACTATGCACATATACAAAAACATTCAAGCTGTAGACTATGCACATATACAAAAGCATTCAAGCTGTAGACTATGCACATGTACAAAAGCATTCAAGCTGTAGACTATGTACACATACAAAAGCATTCAAGTTGTAGACTATGTACATATACAAAAACATTCAAGCTGTAGACTATGCACATGTACAAAAGCATTCAAGCTGTAGACTATGTACACATACAAAAGCATTCAAGTTGTAGACTATGTACACATACAAAAACATTCAAGCTGTAGACTATGCACATATACAAACGTTAGCAACAAAGAAGAAAACTATGAACATACACAAAAGATAGCAACAAAGAAGAAAACTATGAACATACACAAAAGATAGCAACAAAGAAGAAAACTATGAACATATACAAAAGCTAGCAACAAAGAAAAAAAAACCACTAAGAGAAAAAAAAAACGTAATCAAATTTGTATAATTTCTTTCCCAACAGCAGACAGTCTGATATACAGACATAATAACATGTAACGGAAGCTGAAGTCTCCTGATTCAGATATCTTAATATCCAGTCATACACAACCATTATGAACACGACGCTTTGTGCCCTTAACAGCTTTTTAGTTAGGGTTTTGAGATCGAAAAAAACGATGGGGAAGTGGGGGGGGGGGGAGGGGGAAGTGGAGGAGGTCATAGTGGGTCATTTGGTCCAATATTTGACTGTGTGAGCCGGGAGAGGCGGCTATCGTAGTGGTTAGAGCACTCGTCTAGAAACCGAATGGTCGAGGGTTCGAATCCCCAGCTGAGCAGGGTTTTTTTTTTTTCTCGACCAATACGGCCCCGAGTTCGACCTAGCCTCGTAAAATGGGTACCAGAAAAGATCTGGGAAGGAAAGGCAGCGAGGAAAGGAACTGGCCACCATACCTCATACGCTGATGGCCCAGCATAATGAGATCTCTAACCTTCATCCTATACGGCATTTGCTATTGGACTGTCTTTACCTGTGAGCTAGCTTAGGGTCAGTAGTTCAGTTTTTGTAAAACTGTGGAGTGGGGCGGGAGTGGGGGTATATAGAAAAATAAGTCAGAAAGAGGGAAAATCTCTGGTTCTACATTTTTGTGTTCTAGCTTTGCTTAGCGTGGCTTGATTGGTTGAGTGGTTTGGCGCTCGGTCTACTAATCCGGCAGTACGGGGTTCAAATCCCAGCACTGGGTTGTTGTTTTTTTTTCTGCTACACACCAAAAGGACCACGGGGGGGGGGGGGGTCCATCCAGCCTTAAAAAATGGGCACCAGAGAAATCTGGGAAGGTAAATGACGGCCAAGCCTGATACTGACCACATCAAACTTTCACGTGCCAAAGTTCTTGGAAGCACAGGCCTAACTCCGTACTCCCCAGTATGTCTTAATGGCATGGACAGGGGGAATTTTATCCTTTTTTTTATCTTTGCTTTGCATCCTCCCCTCCGTCAATTTATTCTTACTGGGAGTGGGATGGGGAGAAGGGAGAAAGAGAGACAGAAACGATGATTTCGTATTTACACATTCCGTCAAAAGTAAACGTTGACATGTAAGCGATCTGGTCCATGTTTGTCTAAACGGAAAGGTTAAATATGGGTGCACAAACACTGCCAGTTTGTGCGCGACCGAAAGTGGTTTTTTTTTTCCTTTCTCGCATCCTTTGACAGTGTCTTCTCCATTTTTGTCTTTAACTTCCGTACACCGCCTGATCTTCACTTTTTTTGTGGTGTCGCAAACAAATACAGCTAGCAAAAAAGGATAAATAACATGCCAGATATCGTGTATCACAAGTTCTGTGATATGTATCAAAAGTGGCATCTTTAGTCTTATATATGCCCCTATGACACAACACGACTGTTACGTCGCATAATAACTTATAACACGTCACATATTAACATTAACTTATCACTTCATCATCATCATATAACATTGTCAAGTTCGTGAATTATATATTTCTGACCAAAAGAAGATGTTCTTTATTTACACCCGACTTTATCTTCTCACACATCCAGATTTCAGTTGTTTTAGATAGGTTTCACAAACATTGCCACTTCTATAATCAGGCGAAGTCCGATGAAATGTTCTCTATAGAATTCATTTAATTCTGACAAATAAGATATTCGACTTAGAATTCACAACATCACTTGTACTAAGATGCAATATGGCCTAATCTTCGTTAGTTTCGTCGTTGAAGCACATCAATATCAAACTATCATATTCTACTTGCAGTATTTCTCAATGTTCTCAACTTCACATTATTCTACACATTTGATAAGAGGACAAATCTAAACTCTGTACTATATTCGATCTGCAACACGTGGTCAATCAGTTACACGACTAAATCACTGTACTCAAAGTTTCAAAGTAACAAATATTCATAATCACTTGAAGCACTTGAAACACAGCTTCAGTCTGTCCTAGAACTACTTCTGCAAGACTGCTTTTCCTGAGTATCTATTGCTCTAACTGCCCATCTATTCCAACTGTCGTTAATAACGTCTTCTTTCTCTCTCGTGTCTTCTCTGGTGTGTCGGTCCTTCTCTCCTTCTCTTGTCTGGACCGGTCTCAGTTCACTGACCGTCCTTGTTCCTTTGTCTTCTGGGCTCCGTCCCCTGTCTCCTCTCTTCTACTTCTTCGTCTCTTGGTCCTTCTTCCTTGTTCTTAGTGTCTGTTCTTCCGTCTTCGGGCTCTCTCCTCTGTCTCTTCTTCTTCGTCATTCTTCCCTACTTTCTTCTTCGTTCCTCTTCGTTGTTCTTCTTTCTAGATTCCTCTTCGTTCTTTTTCGTTTCCCACTACTTGGTTCCTCCTCGTTTTTTTCGTTCTCTTCCCCTCGTACTTCCCCGTTCACCTTTTTATCTTCAAGTGCACCTGGTAGATTAACCAATAAGTATTTGGCTCCACCCTTCAGATGTCCACTGGTTCCCATGCGCGTTCTGATTGTCCGTCATTCAAACTGCCCTGTTGCTTATATGTCGTAAGTCAATTGTCCAATAGCCCACGCCTCTAAATATTTAATTGGTCAGCTGGCCGAGTTGGTCACTTCTTTATTTAAAAACCGTGTGCAATCGCATCAAAATGCGTTTAAAGTGTCAACGCCGTCTATATAATTGTTATTTACATAAATCATTATCTTGCTATTTCCTGTCTGAGGTTTTATTGTGTCCTCGCTTTTCATTGTGTCTGCCTTTTCTATTCGTCTTTTCTATTTCGTTTACTCGTGTCAACGTCCAGTCACTGCTTTGTTATCACTGGACCATCCTACTTTCTGGCGTCCTTCCTTTGATGTGTCAGCGTCATTGAGTAACGTCTTTTTCTATGCACTGTTTCCACTGTTTACTTTTGTCCGAGTCTTGTTCTAATGTCATGGAAGTTCTATACCTTTCTCATCCTTTCCTCCCCATTTTTCTCTGTCGCTATTCGATCTTACTATTTTGTTTACAGTGTATTTTCATAACCATTCATTCATTCATTCATTTGCATATCCTTTGCGGAACTTTGCCTCCCAAACAGCACTCCTGTAGGCCTCTCGGTTGTGAGCAAGATGGCCTGCTGCTGCTGCGTCCATTTGCAGATCGTCAACGATTTCTTGCAGCCATCTTCATTTTGGTCTTCCACTTTTTCTTTTTCCCATTATGTATCCTTCCAATACGGTCTTCTCTAAATTATCATGACGTTTAATGTGTCCAAAATATTTAAGTTTTCTCTCTTTAATCCTCTTTACTAGCCAGCTTTCTTCAATATTAAGCTCTTGTAGTATAGATATATTTGTTCTTTTTTGTGTCCACGATATTTGGAGAACTCTTCTGTAGCATTTACATTCAAAGGCATTTATGTGTTTCTCAGCTGTTTTGTTAAGTGTCCACGTCTCACAGGCATATGTTGCGATGGGAAAGATGCATGCCCTTAAAAATCTTATTTTTGTAGTTCTGCCTGCTCCTCTCCACAGATTCTTTTCATAACCATATTCCTTAATAATAATTAACAACAATATCCGTTACTTACAAGACCATGCTGCAATCATCATCATCATCATCGCCTTTCACTCCCTTGAGAGTACAGGCCACGGATAAAGGCTCTCAAGTCATCCCTGTTCTTGGAATTATTCTCTGGCTTCCTTCCCTTGTCTCTGAGCACTGCCATAATCTCTCTTCTCCAAGTAAGTTTAGGTCTTCCTCGTTTTCTATTTCCTTGAGGATTCCATGTCACTGCCTGTCTTGCTATGCTGGTGTCGGGTTTCCTCAGAGTGTGGCCAATCCACCTCCACTTCCTAGACATGATTTGTAGGTTCACAGGTTCTTGTCCTGTCCTTTCCCAGACCTCCTCGTTCCTGGTCTTGTCCTGCCATTTAATGTTTAAAATCCTCCTCAAACAGAAATTTATCACTTATCACATATAAACGTTAATTTATCACTCATCACATATTAACATTATAAACTGGCACAATTTTAAAAGAGAAAGGAAACAAAAGTGCAAAATAATTTGATTTACCAACAACATCTTACATCCTTTCCGTGCCGTTAAACATCACATAGGGCCAGCATGATAGTCTGCCATGTTTTCCTGTTTTCGGCGAGCTTTTCAACCTCATCAAGGAATGTTATTCCCACTAAACTGTCGTCTCTTAACAATGTCCTCTTTAGAGTTTCAGGTGGTCGACCTCTTTTTCTTCGGCCTTTTATGTTCCACTTGATGGCTTGTTTTGGGATTCTCTGGTTGTTTCTTCTCATCACGTGATCGACATATGCCCATCTTTTTCTGATCATCTATGAGACAGGTTGTTGTTTGCTCATCTGTCTTATCTCTGTGCTGTTCTTGAATTAGTTCCACTTTATACCAAGTATTTTCCTGAAGCATTTGTTTTCAAAGGAGTCTAATTTCTCGTCTATTTCTTTAGTCGTTTTCAAGCTTTCACATGCATAAATGAGGGTGGACATAACATTTGAAGTGAATAGTCTTAACCTGGTTTTTGTGCTTATAACTTTTGAATGCCATATGTTCTTAAGGTTCTTGAATGCCAACTACAACTTAAAAATTAATGCTCTAGAAGCAACTGCTGAGTAGCAGCCGCGTTAATCAGCAGCGAGGCACACATACGTGACCCTCTCATCCTTCATTTCACCCTTAAAAAACACATTCAGGATGGAAAAAATTAAATGAAAAGACAGGAAAAAAGCAAAAGGCTGTATATTACAGATCAAAAAAAAAAAAAAGTCAAAGAGATGTTAATATACAAAAATGAACAAAATACTTCGCTGGTAATGAAATATGTTGGATTATGTGGGAAAAAAGATGTAAAATTGGGTAGTGTTCTCATATCTTCCTTCTCTCCTCCCTCGCTCTTTTTGTTGCTTCTTGTTAGTCTTTCTCTTTTTCTTTCTCTCTTTCTTTCTCTCTTTCTTTTCCCCCTCAGTTTACTCTTTCACCTATCATCGTTTTATTATTTTTCCTAAGTTTTGCAAACACTGACACTTGTTTTCTTTTTGTTCCTCTCGCCTTCTTTTTCTTTCTTCCTCTCCCCTCCCCACCTCTCTCTCTCTCTCTCTCTCTCACCCGTCATTGTTTCCACCTTTCCCCCTCACTTTGTTCAAAACTCCGACACTTTTCTTTCTGTTCCCCCCTCCCTCTCTCTCTCTCTCTCTTTCTTCCTCTCTCCTCCACCCCACTCTCTTTCATCCCCTCTCTCCCCATCCCACTCCTCTCTTTCTTTCTTCATCTCTCCCCTCCCACTCCACACACACACTCTCTCTCTTTCTTTCTTCATCTCTCTCCTCCCGCTCCACACACACTCTCTCTCTTTCTTTCTTCATCTCCCCCCCCCCCAAATCGCACTCTCCCTCTCTCTTTCTTCCTCTCTCCCCTCCCCTCCCCTACCCCACCACCTACTTCCTAACCCCCATCATCATTTTATTCGGTTCCTCACTTTTTTCCCAACCCCCCTCCCCTCCCCCCAACTTGTCTCTTTTTGTCCCGGACAAATGATCCCGGGCAAAGCCACAAGGGCAGACAACCGTGACTCACTAGCACTGATGAAAGACTACAGCCAGAGCTCTCAGTTACTGCAAGATTAGCAATAAGTCCCATGCTACTTTTGTACCGATTCTTCACCAGGTCAATTCATGCAAAAAAATGAAAGCTGCAGACTACAGGAAGTAGGGAGAAACAGGCTTTGTCTTCAAATTTTTCTCTCTTTCACTCTCTCTCTCTCTCTCTCTCTCTCTCTCACTTTTACTCTCTTTCACTCTCTTTTCTTCACTCTCTCTCTCTTTCACTCTCTCTTTTACTCTCTCTCTCTCTTTCACTCTCTCTCTCTTTCATTCTCTCTCTCTCATTCACTCTCTCTCTTTCTCTCTTTCATTCTCTTTCACTCTCTCTCCTTCACTCTCTCTCTTTCACTCTCTCTCTTGCTCTCTCTCTTTCATTCTCTCTCTCTTTCACTCTCTCTCTTACTCTCTCTCTTTCACTCTCTCTCTTTCACTCTCTCTTACACTCTCTCTCTTTCATCCTCTCTTTCACTCTCTCTTTCCAAAATTCTCTCTTTCATTCTCTCTCTTTCCAAACTCTCTCTTTCATTCTCTCTCTTTCACTCTCCCTCTCTTTCTCTCTCTCTCTCTCTTTCACACTCTCTCTCTCTCTCTTCGACACTCATTACTAAACATACAATCTTCCTCTCATTCACCTTTTTCCCCTTGCTTTCTCACTCCAGTTGCTTACTTAAAACTCATGTTTTTTTTTTCCTCATGTTATTTGTATACTTGAGTTAAAATCGAGTGTGTGGGGAAGAATGAAAGATGGAATGATGAAGGCCAGAATATAAGATGGCGCTTGACCAATTCTTCACCCTTCAAAAATAAAGATCATTCTCTTAGTTCTGCTTCCAAATTATCCCCCCTTTAATGACAGTGGTCTCCCCTTTTAATACTGTCCCCTTCTATCTCTTGTCTGTAAACGAGTTTATTTCTATATGTTTCGGCTATCTTAAGTCTCTTATCTTTCGTAGTAACAGTACTAGAAAATGTTAAACAACTGTAACATTTGCTTGCTTCAGTACTGTCTGCTAGGACGAAGAAAGCTTTATATTTACATCGCTCATTTATGCTCTGAATGCCATGCTAATACCATAACGTTACAGCTGCATTCTGGGAGTTTTTTTTCTTCTTAAAATTTCGCCTCTATGGCACCACGCTAATATTTTAAGTAAAAAAAAGGTAATTTAATTTCTTTTCCCGTCATTCTGTCGTGGCAGCTAGCATACGCACACATGTATGTGTGTGTGTGTGTGTGTGTGTGTGTGTGTGTGTGATGGCGAGTTTGATAAAAATATAAAGATAATATCAAAGTTTTATGCATATTCCTTAAATATGAAATAACCTGAACTGGCTTGTCTTAGAACACAATTATTATAAGCGTTATGTCAGCGCGGAATTAAGCGTGAAAAAAAAATGAAACAGTGCAAACAAAAGAACATTTAAAATAGCATATACAAAAGAACAAATAAAACAGTACATACAAAAGCACACATAAGAGTAAATATAAAAGAACATATAAAACAGTACATATAAAAGGATATATATAAAACAGTATAAGAATATATAAAACAGTACATATAAAAGAATATATAAAACAGTACGTATAAAAGAATATATAAGACAGTATAAGAACGTATAAAGCAGCACATATAAAAAGAACATATAAAATGAACATACAGTACATTACAAGAACGGACTAAATGGACTGGGCTTTGAACCAGAATCTACAGAGTCGTCGATGAAAGCTTCAGAAAACTAGATTTTGCGTAACCTGCAGCTTGACTGCTGGAGGATATAAAAAGAGTAGACAATTGTCGATGGAATAGATGAAATAGGAAAGAAAAGAAAAGAGACATCTCTGAGCTGGAAATTTTTTTGTTAGTACCTCCAAATCGATTTTGTGCGTCAATGGAACGCACTTTGAAGCAAGCTAGAACCTTCCCAAAACTTTTGCCGGAGAAGAATAAATGAAGAAATAAATAAACCTGGAATTCATCAATCTAAATTCAAGTACCTAATCTGCAAAATTCAGCATTGCTAATATTATGAAAGTTAAATCTAAAATATCTATAGGACTCGACATTCATCGCCATCTGATTTGCACAACATACGGTAATACGGGAAATAATCACATTGTGGGAGAAAGCATTAGAGATTTTTCCCCTTTAGGGAAAAAAAAAGTGGCTTCATGACATTTATTCATTACCTCCCCTTTTTGTCCCGCCCTCAATATTCGTTTCCCTCCTTCAAAAAACTAAATAAAGCAATAAACTACATGTAGAGCATCAACTTCGGCGAAAGTAAATCTATTTGGGCTACCAAACGAATCATTAATAATGTACATGAAAAATTTTACATTCAGAAGACAGGCCATGGGGAAATTTTATACTGTAGTTTTTTTTGTTTTTTTTTAATAGAAAAAAATGTTTTTATCTTTTAAATTTATTTTTCCGTTATCTTTCCTTTAAAATCCCAAACTGCATAAAACTCCTAATCTTCTTAAGCATTCGTCGATAGAAAATGTCCACATTTGCACACAGAAATACGCATACAGCTCCCCCCCCCCCCCCGTGATTTGATTATTCAAATTGCATGTAAGCAATTTCTGTCCGGGATATATTATTTTCCTAGAATGCGTCATATGATAAAGTTTCCCCCGGTGTGACAAGATGGTACGCCGCTGAAAACTGTGACGCACAAATAAAGGGAGTCACAGAATCTTCTTTCTATGAACGGGGCCGACATGATAATGTTAGCGGAGTTATCGAAGTTTGATCGAGTTCTTGATATTTGTGCACTTCATATAACCTGGCTTAAAAAGGTTGAGGCTTTTCTTATATTATCATATGAAAGTGTCAGATAAATGCAATCGGCCAAAAAAAAAAAATACTTTTAAAAAAAAGAAAGAAAGACTTCGTGAAGATGTGATGTCCTAAGCTGTAGTGCCGGATTTAGATTTGGTGAGGCCCTAAGTTACAATGCTGAATTCAGACTTGGTGATGTCCTAAGCTACAATGCTGAATTCAGACTTGGTGATGTCCTAAGTTACAATGCTGAATTCAGACTTGGTGATGTCCTAAGCTAAAACGCTGAATTCAGACTTGATGATTACCTAAGTTACAATGCTGAATTCAGACTTGGTTAAGCTTTAGGCTGTATAACGCTCACAATATGTGAGTCCCTAAGCTATACTTTGTTTAGCTCATGACAAAATCCAGCACTGCATCTTTCCAGAAAGAAGTTTTTAAAAATTTTTTAAAAAACGCACAAGATTGCACAAACGAAAGCATTGGTCTTACTTCTACATCAAATAGAGTATTCTTACATCCTCCCCGTGCCGCTATATGTCACATAGGGCTCGCTTGGTAGTTTGCCAAGTTTTCCTGTTTTCAGCGAGCTTTTCAACCTCATCAAGGGATGTTATGCCTACTAATTTGGCCTCCCTTAACAATGTCCTCTTTAGAGTTTCACGTGGTCGACCTCTTTTTCTTTGACCTGTTGTGTTCCACTTGATGGCTTGTTTTGGGATTCTCTGACTGTTTCATCTCGTCAAGTGACAGACACATGTCCATCTCCTTTTTCTGATCACCCATGAGACAGTCACCTGCCTTATCTCAAATATGTGTAGAGTATTCAGTAGCTGGAAAATGCTACCATCAGTAACTTTCTGTTTGCCTTGCAGTATACACACAGCTTTGTCACTTAAATTATCCAAACGACTACTAGGCTATTTCAGAAGACACTCTCTGCTAGTGCATCCAATGAAGGCTGAAATGATCACGGAAACAAAAGGCGTTCGGACATAACATATTGGCTGTTGGCCGGCCGATCCCTGATGGTTTGAAACCTGACCAGTCATTGACGTAACGTGTAGTTGTTAGTCCTCGCCTTCTCTCTTCATGACACACTCCACTTGTTAGGCACACCAGTCCGGCACAACTCACTCACGTGGGGGGGGGGGGGGCATTCAAAGAAAAGGAATGCGGGTTCGAGCCAAGTACGTAAGCCAAGGTGATTAGGCAGTTCCCACACTTTTGTTTCGCTGTTTTGTGTGTGTGTAGGCCTCTTACGCTTTGTTATAGATGTGAATCTGGAGTTCTTTTATAACTGAAGTAACCAAGAGTCCCGTATTATAAGAGGACAGGCCGGTAGTTTAAGGAATTGTCCCCGAAAATCGTTTTACTTCGGTCGGGGTTTCTAAATGTCCCTGTTTAAAAAACATTTGTCCCGTATTCTCATCTTTGGCCACGGTGTTTTCTGAACCATCCAAAAAAAAATGTTTTTCCCCACTTTTTCTTTTGGGCGAAATATTGGTACTCTGAAGAAAGTTTACTCTGTAGAGAAGTACAATAAGTAAGCCTGGTTGGTACATTTGTAAGCCTGGTTGGTACATTTGTAAGTCAAGTTCTGAATATAGACTACTGATTACAATTGTCCGGCTAAATTTAAATTTTACCTGTCTTCCCCACTCCCGGTACTGCATGTATAAACTAGAAAAAAAAAGTAGGAAAAGCTTTATTACTTAAGGAGCACACAGTTGCGACGTTTCGATGTGAGCCTTAATCATAAAAAAAAAAAAAACAGGAGGATGAAATAGAGAGATAAAATATAAAATGACATGAATGCTATGTAAAGAATAGGAATGGAAAAAAAATAGAATCAAATAAAATGAATGGAGCATTTAGCTGTGACTTGTAAGAAACTGTGGCTTGTAAGAGGCTGTGTTCAGAGTGCGCATGGTGGAATGTAGAGAATGTTAAAATGGAGACTTTGTGATGTGTGTCTCCATTTAACCATATCACACAACACAATTCTCCATCTAAACGTATCACACATCACAAGTCTCCATTTAAACATTCTCTACACTCCACCGTCTGCACTTCTGAACACAGCCTCTTACAAGCTACAACTTCTTACATATCACAGTTTCATACAAGTCCTAAGTGCTCCATTCATATTATTTTATTCTATTTTTACCATTCCTATTTTTTTAACATACCATCTGTGTGAGTTTATATTTTATCTTCTCTCTCTCTCTCTCTCTCTCTCTCTCTCTCTAGTTCTTCGTCCTGTGTGTTTTTGTATAATTAAGGTTCACACTGAAACATCACAGATGTGTAGTCGTTAAGTAATAAAGCTGCTCCTACTTTTTCCTAAGGACATTTTTGTTATGACAGTTTTACTCCAGTAGCTTCGTGTATAGTTTATATACTTAGTTTTATATACGTATACGCTAATTATTCGAAGGTCAGCACTGCGTTCTCGAAGCACTCGCCCTGTATATAATGTGACAAGCTAGATTTCTAAACAGTATTTATATACGACCTCCCATATTTCTCATAAAACAATCCCATATGAAAATACAGTGGAACACTTCTGAATTCAGCTTTTTTTTTGTTTTTTGTTGGCGAGCTGAATTTACATCCAGGGTTTAATTTGCGTGGTGCGGCATGACGGGATTGGTTGGGAATTCCCTTCCAACGATGAATGATCATTTCCGGGTCAAATTATTCATTGCTTATCTTGCCGCTATACGCTGAGAATGAAGCAAAGAAAGGCGCTCTGCTACTGTAAAACTTAGGAGTGAATGTTACCTAAATGAAATAAGAGAGAGCGAGAGAGAGAGAGAGAGAGAGGGCGGGGCTGGGGATGTCTGCGAATGATTCCAAAAAAAAAGAAAAAAAAAACCACACAATATTTCGTCAAAAGTGCTTCGTCGCGGCAATAACATGATTTTAAAAATATCGCTATACATGAAAAAAAAAATGTACACAGCACTTCACATTGAAAAATTTTCCCACAGCTGTTTAAAAAAAAAAATGAACATGTAGAGCTGTGGTCATTAGTAGAAATAAAAAACTTAGTACACATAATAACAGACTTAATGACAAATACCCGGACTCAAATGCATGTGGGTTTTTTTCGTGGGGGGGGGGGGGCTGCTAGGATAGGAAAAAAAGGGAGGGGGGGGCAGATGGATGGATATTTTAGATACGAAGTAGACAGAGATATATGGTTCAGCGTTACAAAGAGATAGAAGGAGTGAAGAAAGTGGACAGAAACAAGAACATATAATAATTCAGTATAAATAGTATAGGGATAAATATAGTACAGCACTCATAAGCTCCCACTCTCTCTCTCTCTCTCTCTCTCTCATTCATTGCATAATGCCACTCCTACACTCGGAAACCAGATCGATAAGGCAGCTACTGTGTGAAAATTTCCCCCAAAAACACTTCCACATTTCACCACTCACCCCAGCAAATCAATAGATCGATGAATCAATCAGTTACTCACCTGCATAGTTATCGAATGTTGTAGGGTTGTAATCCAGGGCAAACCCCAGGCCCGCGAGTCTCCGGGACAGGCTTGTCTTGCCAACCATGGCGTCCCCAACAACCACGCACTTCACGTTGCTTTTCTTGTCGTTCAGGGCTTTGTAGCACATATCTTTCTCCTGCTTGTTACGCACAGTCATTGTCCTTGACTTCTGTTGGTGAGGATGAGTAGTTTGTCCTTGACTTCTGTTGGTGAGGATGAGTAGTTTGTCCTTGACTTCTGTTGGTGAGGATGAGCAGTTTGTCATCGACTTCTGTTGGTGAGGATGAGTAGTTTGTCCTTGACTTCTGTTGGTGAGGATGAGTAGTTTGTCCTTGACTTCTGTTGGTGAGGATGAGTAGTTTGTCCTTGACTTCTGTTGGTGAGGATGAGTAGTTTGTCCTTGACTTCTGTTGGTGAGGATGAGTAGTTTGTCCTTGACTTCTGTTGGAATGGATGAATTGTTTCTGACTTTTTTTTCTTTGCTGATGTGGAATACGTTTTTTTGCTGGAACAAAATCTTGGACTTTCAAAGATTTTCTTATTTTAATTTCTTTTATCGCTGATCCCCTGGAGAATAATAATTTTTTTTAATATGTGGTGAGAAAACATAAACCAATCATATATGCCAGATAAACCTAACACTACATTATGGCAGATAAACCCAAGACTGTTATACGGACTACAGGGTGCTACACGATATGGCAGCAGTACACAGTATATGCTGAAGTTACCAGAAACGGGGAAGTTCTGAAAGAGGCACAAGAAACAAGGACAATTGTAACGAAGTCCAGATTTGTGGGGGTATGTTTGGAGGACAGGCGGGCTTGAGCACCTAATGGCAACAGGGAAGATCGAAGGCAGAAGACGCAGAGGTAAAGAGAGAGAGAAAAGATGTTTGATGATTTGGCATCCTGCCACAGGAAATGCTCTGTGACAAGCCTGTTGAGATGAGCAAGGGAACAGAGGGTTATGGAAGGACATGATATCATACGCCTGTCGGCAGGGACCATGAGAGAGACCCACAAAACTAAATGTAACAGCAGAGGTAATTATAACATGCTAACAACTATTGTAGTAAGTTTTCCAATTAGGAAGACGATAATCTTAGTCATGAAAATTTGGTAAACTATAACATTCTAAATATTCTACTTACGTTTCAGAAAGAAAAAAAAAATTAATTGATTGGTATTTTCAAATTTAGGAAGTCAAATATCACATCTTTAATTCCATTTAAGTCAATGAACTTGCATCACTTTTGAGAAAAAAAGAAGAAGAAGAAGAAGAATTAATAACATCTGTACCAAAATCTTTAAAAAATTCTCTGGAAATGTATGCCTTATTTTCGGTATATCCAGCGAATAAACGGAGAACTGTTTGTGAACTAGAACACACAATCCGTGCTTGAGATGTATTCTCGTTTGCTATTTCGCAGAACCAGCCATATAGCAGCTTATTTATACTTGCCGGCGTCTGCTATATTCAAAAACCTACACAAAGTATTCAAGGACTGGCAAAGAACTACATTATCAATCTACATACCGTCTGTTCAATCCTTCTGAAGCCACGAGCTATTGTATAAATTTAGTACATCTCCAAAAATTCCGGGGGGGTATTAATTATCAGTCACGAATACCACGTCTAAATGTTACGACAAGTACACACCCCAGCGACTGTGGAATTCCGTTCGCCCGCTCTTGAATGAATGAAAGGCCTAGTCGGCTGATGGGGCCACGCAGGGCGGCCAGCAGAACGACGCTTTTTATTTTTTCCCCTCTTCTTCTCTTGTTCGCTGACTCAGTCATCAAGAGCACCATGTGATCGAGTTATTTATAACTGGGGGTTTCGCGAGGTTCCCCCTAACGTGACGTTTGTTTAAGACGCGCGTTGTCTGGCCGAACCAATCGGGTACGAGTAAATATAACGGAGGCATTCCCAACCTCAAATGAATCTGTCCATGATAAATAGTGCATCTTCGTGGAATTGTTGCAATATTTTATTAATATATAACAAGTTATGTAGCAAGTGACTAAGATTAATTGCGATGAAATGTTACATAAGACATTACAAAATACTTCTGCAAAGTGAAGAAGAATTGATATAGAATTACAGTTCCTGTAAAACTTTCATAGACAAAATGCACTGTTATCACGATGAAATATTTGTATATGATTGAAAATATTGCTCATGCATAGTTGATGTAACTTTGTTACGTTTCACATTGTCAGTCTGTCACTTCGTGATATTATAGAATAACTGTTAAGGCTGTCATTGTTCAGCCAATGAGCACAATAGGGCACCGGGTTATTCTTCCATTATTTGAAAACAGAATGGTTGCAAATCAAAACAATAACATTATGAACTGAATTCAACGAGAGGACACTAAGCTGACGAGCTGGGCCGAGAAAGGCTTTAGCTTCTGCTTTTCAAATTCGCGAATTTTAGAAACAATTATTATTTCCATGGCTCTTGGCGTAAAACTTGACGGATCACGTGCATGGGTTATCATGCGCGGCGTGCCTCTACTGTTACATTTAGTATTTTCTCTCTCTCTCTCTTCCTCTCTCTCTCTCTCTCTCTCTCTAAGGTTCCTGCTTGTCAGGCGTAGGATATCATGTCCCTCCATAGCCCTTGATCCCTTGTGCAATTCAACAAGCTTGTAACCAAGCATTTCCTGTGTCAGGATGCCGAACCATTCTTCTAAGTTCGTTGAATTCTTATCTTATATCTTATATCCTTCCCGTGCCGTTAGATGTCACATAGGGCTCGCAATGTAGTTCGCCAATTTTTCCTGTCTTCGGCGAGTCTTTCGTTGAATTACATCGAACTAAAGATGTGATGTTTGACTTCCTAAATTTGAAAACACTAATCAATTTTCTTTCTTTCCGAAACATGTGTGGAATGTTATAGCTTACCTAATTTTCATGATTGAGTAAGATTATTGTCTCTCTAATTGGAAAATTTACTGCAATAGCATGTTTCATTTACCTCTACTGTTACATTTAGTATCCTTTCTCCTTCTCTCTCTCGCCTTCTCTCTCTTTCTCTCTCTCTCTCTCTCTGTATTTACAATGTATTTTTGGTTATGTATATGTCTGCGTATGTATGTGTGCGTGAGTGCTATTTTATTAGGTTAATTACTTCTTCTCTTTTACTTTGAATGTAGTAGTTAAATCTTACACTCTTTTGATATGTTTTTTCCTAATTTAATTTGTATATTTGTACTAAATCAAGTGTGTGGGAAGAATGAAAGATGGAGTGATGAAGGGCAGAATGTAAATCTTACACTCTTTTGATATGTTTTTTTCCTAATTTAATTTGTATATTTGTACTAAATCAAGTGTGTGGGAAGAATGAAAGATGGAGTGATGAAGGGTAGAATGTAAGACGGGCCTGCGTGCCCACTTCTTTACCCGTGAAAAATAAAGATTATTCATTCATTCATTCTCTCTCTCTCTCTGTGTGTGTGTGTGTCTAGGTCCCCTGCAGACAAATGTACGATATCATGTCCTTCCATAACCCTCGATCCCTTGTGTATCTCAACAGGCTTGTCACAGAGCATTTTCTGAGCCAGGATGCCAGACCATCAAACATCTTTTCTCTCTGTCTACCTCTGCCTCTTCTATCTCCTTTCTTCCCTGTTGCCATTAGGTCCTCTAGCCCTCCTCTCCTCCAAACATGCCCCACAAATTTGGACTGTAGTTTTCTGATCTTCATTACAATTTTTCTTGTTTCTTGTGCCTCTTTCAGAACTTCCTCGTTCGATTTTCTCGCCCTCCATTAGTGTGTACTACTGGCATATCGTGTAGCACCCTGTAGTCCGTCTTGGGTTTATCTGCCATATATGTAGTGTTATGTTTATCTGGCACATATAGTTGGTTTATATGGTTGGTATATATGGTTGGTTTATATGGTTGGTTTATAGTTAATTGCCCCTAGTTCAGAACAAACCATGCTTACCTCCCTTGATCGTTGAATCCTTGCCCAGATCAAAGTCAAAAGTGTTAACTTTTACTTTTGGTCCCTGATCAAAGATACACCACAAGGTTTCCCTACTGACTTTGACATGTGTCAGTCAGAGAGACAGACGGGTTCAACGCCAAACCTCTTCCCGACTCATCAGGGCAAAGCAATGTTACAGCTAAAATAACTACTGCAAACATTTATGTTACTTTATATAGTAGAAGAGACTTCACCATGGAAACTTTCCATTTCGCTCATGTTCATTGTGTGTAGAATATACTCGAATTAAACTAATATTAAATTTTTGCTTTAGTATGAATTGGAGAGATTCGAGGCTGAATGTCGGACAGACATGCATTCCCCCTGTTGTTTACCTCTGAAAATAAAGTTCATTTGTTCTTTTCCCACCACCCAACCAACAAAGAATCGATCTACTCATCCATGAATATATTGGCATAAGAGCTATACATAAAATAAGCGATGTTACAAGTCCTGTCATGTCCAACGTTAATGACAGCCGATACGTGACTAGCATTGAGCTAATTCTAGGATAGGTCGCTTTCCCGTTTTCCCAAAATAAATACTGTGCATGAGACACATCCTCGTGTATATTTTAAGTATAAAAACAAGTCGGAAATTCATTGACTCAGTTTCACTGACGTATTCTGTAATTAACAATAAAAACCCAATGACCCAACTTGTCTGATAAACGTAGTCTCATGTTCAGTATGCATCGTTTTCTTCGCAGACCATATGTGTACGCGCATAAACGCACGCCATCTGCCCTGTTCTAAAGATTGATTAACAAGCGTTAATTCTCTAGAGACTTCTTGGAGGTTCTAACTTCCCAAACTGGGGCAAACGTTTAATTTCCCGCCTCATGTGGAACGTTTTTCTAAGCTGCACTCAGATGTAATTTAATAACAGCGGCGGCCCAAAGCGACCCATTCCGCCCACTCTAGCTCCACTCCCATCAATCCGTCTCATATTAACAATATATTTTCCTGCTATGTATCCATATCGATTGGTTATATATAAATACTGAATAAACCACAAATGCGCTTCAGAGTTCTTCTGTGATTGCGCAGTTGAGATGCCGTGCGGTTGACAGACAATCCTGCCGACAAGGCTACGACTGCTGGGTGCAGCGCTGGTGGTATGGTTTGTGCTAGACAAAGTCAAGAACTTTAGACAGTTAGGTACGTGATTTCTCGGCGCCCCCCCCCCCCCCCACTTACTATACAAACTGTATGAATAGAGCTTTACCTACCCATTTAAAATATGTCTAATTATTTGTTTACTGTAGTGGCTTTGTGTATACAGTTGTCCGTTCCCCTTTCTCATTATCCGCGGGATCACCTCCCGTGGTTTCAGTAACCCGTGGTTGAAAAAATTATATATACATATTTAAAGAATAAAAACAAAAACTTGAAATCATAAATTTCACGAGTCACAGCTCCCCACGGTGTACGAGCAGTGTCATGGATCATAAAGACTTCAGTGTTTTCCGCGATTCCAAACATCCGCGTGAAGACTTGGAACTAAATGACCGCGGATACGGATCTGGGGATGTGGGGGAGGGATATTATAATATATTTATTTTATATATCCTTACTCAAAAATTGTTAAGAGTCGGCTGTAGCTTAGAGTTTTATTTATTTATACACACAAAGTGTTAGAGAATCTGCTGCGGCTTCGAGTTTTATTTGTTTATAAAAACTTTTAGACAGTCTACTGTAGCTTAGAATTTTATATTCTTTTACTTATTACATCAAAACTGTTAGTCTGCTGTAGCTTAGAATTTTATATTCCTGTACTTATTACATAAAAGATAGTTTGCTGTAGCTTAGAATTTTATATTCCTGTACTTATTACATTGGTTAGCGGGATAGGGGTATCCCCTATCAAAGGAGAAGTAAGACGCCTCCTTACCTCCGTCAGTCTACGGGACACCCTTGGGCAAGGTGGAGTACCCGTATAGCCCCCCGATCAGGGTGACGTGAAGCCATGGGAGCAGGTGGTGGATGGAATGGGAGAGCAGCTGACAGATAATGTTGGTTATGGTCACCATTCTATGATGGTAGGCAGATGATCTCAATGTAGGGACAATGGCTACGATCACTGACTAGTACAGTCACTGCCCGGAAGGAAAGCAATGGTAAACTACCTTCTGGAAACATACCAAGAAACCCAAGCAGCAATCATGGAAAGTCAAATAGGAAAAAGATCTGGTGGTGAGTCCCCCAGGCCAGATAGATCTAATTTTAACACTGGGGAAGAGTGTGAGGCAGAGGTCGGTACTAGTAATTGTGATGACGGACAAAATCCTGACGGTGTTACCAAGGAAAACCCCTGTATCAAACTAAAAAGAAAAATAAGAGTAGGAACATGGAATGTAAGAAGTATGTATGAGGGAAAATATCAAGTAATAAGTGACGAGATGAAAAGAACGCGGATACACATTTTGGGAATCTGCGAACATCGATGGAAAGGATCAGGACACTTTAAGAGCGAGAATGATAATATATTTATATATTCTGGCGGAGAAGTAGGAGGAACGAATGGAGTGGCTTTTTATTTGGACAAATCAACATCAAAAGCATTACTAGGCTACAATCCAGTAAGTGATAGAATCCTAACAATCAGACTTAAGGGCATTCCTAGAAATGTAACAGTCATCCAGGTATATGCACCTACATCAGCAGCAGAAGAAGATGAAGCAGAACATTTTTATAACACACTGCAGACGACAATGGACCAGGTACGGAAAAATGATATTGTATTTATAATGGGTGATTTTAATGCAAAAATTGGTACAGAAAGAGCAGAAGATGAAGGACATGTTGTAGGGAAATTTAGCATAGGACACAGAAATGAGGCAGGTGACAATCTAATGGCGTTTTGTATGGAAAATGAGCTAATGATCGCTAACACACTTTTTAAACAACATCCAAGAAGACTTTACACATGGACATCACCTGATGGGAAAACCAGGAATCAAATAGATTACATTTTAGTGCAGAGAAGGTGGAGGTCAAGCATAACATCAGCAAAAACTTTACCAGGTGCTTATTGTGACACGGACCATGAGTTATTAATAGCAGACATGAAGATAAAGATAAAAAAGATAGTTATGGGATCAAGACCACTCCGCTTTGACCTTACAAATATACCAGAACAATACGGTATAGAAGTGAAGAACCGTTTCGACATCCTGATGGCTGTACAGGAAGAGATGACACCAGATGAACTGGCTACGCAGGCCAAAGATATTTTAGTAACAACAGCTAAAGACATGGTTCCAGTAAAGAAAACACAAAGGAATAGATGGATCACAGCAGGTACACTAGAACTGATAAAACAATGTAGAGAAATGAAGACGCAATGGAGAGTGACAAACAACAACAAAGAT
Organism: Achatina immaculata; assembly: GCA_009760885.1. Lineage (NCBI taxonomy): Eukaryota > Metazoa > Mollusca > Gastropoda > Stylommatophora > Achatinidae > Lissachatina > Lissachatina immaculata. The sequence goes on along the minus strand of CM019718.1, from coordinate 21,356,076 downwards.
AAATATAAAACTTTAACAAAAGAAGTACGAAGAAACATAAGAAAAGACAAAAAACAATACATACAAGATTGTTGTGAAAGAATAGAAGAACATCAGAGGTGTGGAAGAGATAGTGAAATGTTTAAAGAAATGAAGACATTGACGAGAAATGTCACACCTAAGCTAAATGTAATTTGTGATGAGATGGGGAATACCCTGACAGAGACAGAGGAAATTCTGGAAAGATGGAAGGAATATTGCAAAAGAATGTATGAAACAACCGACTGTGGAAGCAGAAATCAACAGTGTGAATTATTATTGGAGGAGAAAGAACCCGAGCTGACAATGGAAGAAGTTTTATGGGCAATAAAGAGTCTGAAAAATGGTAAATCACCAGGATGTGATGAGATAACCGCTGAATTTATTAAAGCAGGAGGAAAGGAGTGTGCAACAATCTATCATGCACTATGTAAAAAGATATGGCATTCAGGTATTTGGCCAAAAGAATGGAAAAGAACTGTATTCATACCACTGCCAAAAAAGGGTAACCTGAAATTATGCACCAACTACAGAACTGTTGCCCTGATTAGTCATGCCAGTAAAATTCTGTTAAAAATCATAATGGGTAGACTTCGAAAGAAAATAGAAGAAGAAGTCAATATGGTCCAAGCTGGCTTCAGGCAAGGAAGAGGATCAAGAGATCATATATTCAATCTAAGATTGATAATAGAGAAATCTTATCTTATATCTTATATCCTTCCCGTGCCGTTAGACGTCACATAGGGCTCGCAAAGTAGTTCGCCAATATTTCCTGTCTTCGGCGAGTCTTTCAACCTCAACAAAGGATTTTATGCCTGTTAACTTGGCCTCTCTTAATAATGTTCTCTTCAGAGTTTCACGCGGTCTGCCCCTTTTTCTTCGGCCTGTTGTGTTCCACTTGATAGCTTGTTTTGGGATTCTCTGCTCATTTCTTCTCATCAAGTGGCCAACATATGTCCATCTCCTTTTCCTGATCACCCGTGAGACTGGTTGTTGTTCAGTCATCTGTCTTATCTCTGCATTGTTCTTGAATTCAATAGAGAAATGCAGGGAGTTTAATGTGAATCTATATTTATCCTTTATAGACTATTCAAAGGCATTTGATTGTGTACAACACCAGAAACTTTGGGAAATAATGGAAAAAATGGGATTTCCAACACATTTGATACAATTAACATCACTGCTGTATTTAGACCAACAAGCAGCAGTAAGAATAAATGGTGAAACAACAAGTTGGTTTGACATAAAACAAGGGGTCCGTCAGGGGTGCATATTGTCACCCTACTTATTTAACTTGTATACTGAAAATATAATGAGGAATGTTAGAGAAGATGTAGACAAAGAATATTACGATGCCATAACAGTTGGAGGTTATGAAATACCAGAGATTAGATATGCTGATGACACAGTATTGCTGTCCACAACACAAGAAGGAATGGAAAAACTAATTATGTCAGTCCGCAAGAACAGCGAAGAGCAGAACCTCTATCTTAATGCAAAGAAAACTAAAGTGATGACAACTGACAAAAGAAACAAGGCAACTGAAATATGTATCAATGAGGAAAAACTGGAAGAAGTGGAGAGTTTCGAATATCTTGGATCACTACTAACTAATAATGGAGATACAATGAGGGAAATTAAAAGGAGGACATCTATTGCTCTTCAGAAAGTAAAACAAATAAAGAATCTGTGGAGAGGAGCAGACAGAACCACAAAAATAAGATTTTTAAGGGCATGCATCTTTCCTATCGCAACATATGCCTGTGAGACCTGGACACTTAACAAAACAGCTGAGAAGCACATAAATGCCTTTGAATGTAAATGCTATAGAAGAGTTCTTCAAATATCGTGGACACAAAAAAGAACAAATATATCTATACTACAAGAGCTTAATATTGAAGAAGGCTGGCTAGTAAAGAGGATTAAAGAGAGAAAACTTAAATATTTTGGCCACATTAAACGTCATGATAATTTAGAGAAGACCGTATTGGAAGGATACATAATGGGAAAAAGAAAAAGAGGAAGACCGAAACGAAGATGGCTGCAAGACATCGTTGATGATCTGGAAATGGATGCAGCAGCAGCAGGCCATCTTGCTCACAACCGAGAGGCCTACAGGAGTGCTGTTTGGGAGGCAAAGTTCCGCAAGGGACATGCAAAGGAATGAATGAATGTACTTATTACATCTCTCTCTCTCTCTCTCTCTCTCTCTCTCTCTCTCTCTCTGAACCTTAAGTGCCCAGGGCACATGGGGCTTCCGCAAGGGTTTTCCACAAATGCCTGTCCTTCGCCTTTTTTTCTGCTTTTGCCCAGGTGAGCCCTCTATTGCTCAACATAAAAACTGTTAAATAGTCTACTGTAGCTTAGAATGTTATATTCCTGTACTTATTACATAAAAACTGTTAGATAACCTACTGTAGCTTAGAATTTTATATTACTGTACTTATACATAAAAACTGTTAGATAGTTTACTGTAGCTTAGAATTTTATATTCCTGTACTTATTACATAAAAAAAACTGTTAGATACTCTACTGTAGTTTAGAGTTTTATATACTTATGTGTGAAAACCGAAAGAGCCTACTGTAGCTTATATGTTTATGCACGAAAACACAGTCTGCTATAGCTTTGAGTTTTAGATACATTTATATAGCTTATGTAAAACAAAGTAAAGGTAATCCTATCATGCCTTAGAGGCATATAAGGATATGGTGTTAGTGCCCATATTTTCCTTATGTACGTAGCTTAGAATTTTACAGTCACACACAGCCCGTTAGAAAGTGTTTACAGCTACACTCACATCGCTCACCGCTCCTTCCACAACCCATTCTCCTGTATACACATTTTTTTTTTTTTTGGCTCATTACCAAATACCTACAAAAGTGCTGATCGGGTAAAAACAGAGCCGAGCACGGTTATCGGCCCTGGCTAAAGATCTCATTCAGAATCTCCGCCATGCAGTGCTGCTAGTAACAATATTCAGTCTAGCAAGCAATGCAAAGCTCGTCGTAGTCTAGGTGGGTGTGGAGCCTGAAGAGAAATCGTCATGGGTTCAACTTTGGGGCATTGAAACCCAGTCACTTTTATTAAATCTCCAGTAGGCGCCATGTCATCGGCGGCACTGGTTACTGTGAAGAAGAAGAAGAAGAAGAAGAAATGTTTTCTAAAGCTAAAATTAGGATTAAACGACTTGAATAACAAACAGAAAGATAGAATTTTCATACAAAACATTTACGAAAAGAAAAAAAAAAACCCAGTCAAATTCAGTAAATAACAAAAGACTGGTTGGACAACACGTATTAAAGCGAAGACCTAATAAACTCAAGGCTGTCTGGCGGGTTTTCTGTACAAAGACACCCCTTAATCACGCCACTTGCTGTAGGAAATTGTTTCGTTTCTTGTCACTTTTAGTTTTCAATAGACCAACCCTAATAAGCTGTCGGATAAATAATATGTTCCTTAAACTAACGACATTGCCTTTATAAAGCTGTCAATACGGCAGACCCTTTTATACTGCTGAAACTGTTATACTGAATAAGTTCTAAAACAAGCCAGCAAGCCGGTTTTCACTTAACCGGCGGTTCTTAACTTTGTTTTTTTGTTGTGGTCCCCTTTCCTGACCTGGGAAAAAGTTGAGCTCTTTCAAAGAGAAAGCAATAAATGGAACTAAAATAATGCTAAAATTATTTTCATCTAGGCAGTCCATTTGCTAGTCCGTGGACTCCCAAAAAATCCTTACATGAACCCCTTGGAATTTCATTGATCTCAGGTTAAGAACCACTGAAGCATACAGTCCCCGATTTACGAAAAAGTTCCATTCACAAATCTGTTCCTAAGTCGAATTTTTACATAAGTACATTTAGGTGCGGTTCGTAACTAACGTCAGTTGTATATATTATGCAGTGTACACAGTGGTACATTTCTATGCATAAAACACATTAAATAAACCTTCGAACCGCTGTAGACCGAACTTTTTCGGATACGCGCCACAAACAAACGTCGGTTTGTTATTACCAGCCACTGTATTCGAATTATTAATAGAGCAGGCTTTAAGGGAGATCGTTCGTAACTATAGGGTTGTACGTAAGTCGGACGCTTGTAACTCGGGGCCCTGCCTGTATTAAATTTCTTACGAAGAAGTCTCTGCTTATTTGTTCTAAGAGTTGTGGCAACGAGATCACTGCTCTTTTGGCCAGTGACGTTGACCGACAATCAGCATTGATCTATTCAAGATCACGATGTGTTCGTCATTATAATCAATATCTTCCTATATCCAAAGACAGAAGTGACGAATCCCATGGCATGGGCACAGAAGGTGCCAGGCATACAATCTGTGTTAGGGCAGCTGGGCAGTGTTAGATGGTCTGTGACTGCGTCATCGGTTTGGCATTAAGTGCAGTCTACCGAATAATAATAATTAAGCGTTCATGGCACCGTTTTGGACATTAGCGATCCGGAGGTAACATACAAGCGTCAGGGTAGGCGACCAATAGCTAACATACACCCGTCAGTGTAGGCGAACCATAGCTGACACACAAGCGTCAGAGTAGGCGAACCATAGTTGACATACAAGCGTCAGTGTAGGCAAACCATAGCTGACCAAGACCCTGTCCCACCTCCCCTTTAATACCCCCAGTAACAGACGAGGATAGCCATAGTCCCCATGCTGGTGGAGTCTGCTAAAGAAGTATTACACATCCCCTACGGTTCAGCTAAACTCTCTCTTTCTCTCTCTCTCTCTCTCTCTCTCTGAACCTTAAGTGCCCAGGGCACATGGGGCTTCTGCAAGGGTTTTCCACAAGTGCCTGTCCTTCGCCTTTTTTTCTGCTCTTGCCCAGGTGAGCCTTCTATTGCTCAACATCCTTTCTGTTGTTCTTCTCCATGTCTCTTTTGGTCTACCCTTACTTCTGTTCCCCTGCGGTGTCCATCTTAGTGCTATTTTTGGTAGTGAGTTGTCAGTCATTCGGAGTACATGTCCCAACCATCGCCAGCGTCTTTCCTCAATAATTGTTCCCTTGCTTCCGTTTCTGTAGCAGTCTGGTAGTTTTTTTACCAGATAGGGTTGCTGGCCCTATGCCGAACCCTCCTTAGTCGCCTTTTACGATCATGCTTGGTACGGTACAGTGGTCCTATTCTTTGCAGATCCCGGGTACCACACCATAGCTGACATACAAGCGTCAGTGTAGGCAAACCATAGCTGACCAAAACCCTGTCCCACCTCCCCTTTAATACCCCCAGTAACAGACGAGGATAGCCATAGTCCCCATGCTGGTGGAGTCTGCTAAAGAAGTATTACACATCCCCTACGGTTCAGCTAAACTCAGGGACTTTAAAAAAATAGCGCCCATAACCTGCCCCTAATCCTACACGATGCTGCGTCTCAACATTTTCACAGCATCGGCTGGAAATGAACACCAGCTCGTATTTCAAGTAGATTTAAGATAAGACAAGACAAGACATGACAAGACAAGACAGGACAAGACACTGCGATATTTGAAAAGATGGTGATCAGCAACTTATATGTTGTCACGTAAGTGACCACTTATGTTGGGAATGCTGGGAACTACTGTTATAAAAAGTGGTATACAGAATAACGGTTTTGGATCACCCCGGTTTGGTAATTGGGGGTCCCAGCCCCCCTTTCCCACATATGTGCATGCACAATAGGGTGCTGGTGGGTCTCCAACCCAAGCATACATAGTAGCGGTTCTGGAACACCTACCAGAGTTAGAGAACCTCCAAAAAGTTGGTGGATGGCTACCAGGGGGGTGGTGTAACATATTGCCTTGTAAGTTATGATTGTAGTATTATTATAGCCGTGTAAATTAGGATGTTATTATTATTATTATTTATATTATTATTATTAATATTATTATTATTATTACTATTAGCATTTTTATTGTAGTTATGATTATTATCGATAAGTAGAAAGTAGGTAAGAAACAATGGAAAATTTGAAAACCGGTGGCAGAGAGGAACACTCCCACGATATTAGTATTATTACGACAGAATAAAGTAGATACTTAGAAATAATAGGCATAATGAAGCTGAGGGAAAGGCAGATTAAAAAGATGCACCCAGATTATAATAGTCCTGACACAACTAAACTGAATGATCAAATCAACAATATGGAGACAGACAGATGGACAATGTGTAAACAGATATCCCCTACAGGTATCGCGAACACCTGATAAAGAAGAGTTTACCCATGCGAGAAAACTGAATAGACAAATTTGACGCAACAGACTTACTGAGAGGTAAGGCATATTTGCAAATCAACGAATTTATATGTTAGTAGAGTAGTAGCAAATGGAGACAGCACAGAGGACGTCAACAGCAGACTTACTAGAGCAAACTAGGCTTTTGCAATGCTGCAGACTATATGGAAATCTACAACAACAACAACAAGAAAACTAAGCATGAGGACGAAAATCAGGATATTTAAGGATAATGTTCTAATTGTACTACTCTATGGACGTGAATGTTTGAAAATCACTAAAACCATAGAAAAAAAAACAAGCTGAATTTTTTTCCGGACTAAATGTTTATGAAGAATTAGATAAATATTTTAGCCAAACACCGTAAGAAATATCTTGTTGGCAGAAATGCAGATGAAGCCACTGACATCAGTTATTGAGGAAAGACGCTGGCGATGGTTGGGACATGTGCTCCGAATGACTGACACTCACTACCAAAAATAGCACTAAGATGGACACAGCAGGGGAAAAGAAGTAAAGGAAGACCAAAAGAGACACAGAAAAGAACAACAGTTAGGATGTTGAGCAATAGAGGGCTCACATGGGCAAGAGCAGAAAAAAGGCAAAGGACAGGCATGTGTGGAGAACCCTTGCAGAAGCCTCATGTGCCTTATGCACTTAAGGTTCAGAGAGAGAGAGAGAGAGAGAGGAGGGGGGGCGGGGTGGAGAAGTGTGTTAAGATTTCAGTCTTGTGGTGAATCACATAGTATCAGACATTCTGAACTGGTGAAGTGAACAACAAAGAAAACAGAGACGGACATTCATAAATAAAAATTGACAATGGAGAAAGATAAAATCGTCGCTGCCACAGCCTAAAATAGAAGTGAGAGAAAGTCAACCTAACGATCATATAAAAGAACAATAAAGATCATAGTAAATTCAGCGGAGAACACATCGTCATTAACATTATAATGGATAATATTAATCAGAGAACACTAAAGACAATATAGAATTCAGAATCTTTCTATATTATAGTGGGAATCGGACGGGCCCCACGGTAGGTGGTCCAGAAACGGTATTGCGTATACTTGGGTTGGGGGCCCACCAGCTCCCTATTGTGCATGCACATTTGTGGGAAAATGGGTTGGGGCCCACTTACCAAAACGGGCGTGGTTCAGAACTGCTATTCTGTATACTATTTAAAATATATAGACATCTAAAAAATTAGTTAACTTTTTAGTTTTTTTTAAGGTATGCTTTCACTGTCCCATGAGGTATACATGAGATGTCTCTAAAAAGTTCGGTGAATGATGCAATATCTCAACGACAACATGGGCCAGGTGATTGGCCAATGCACATGGCTATCCAGAAACACGCCTAGAAGCGCCACCTAGCGTGGAGTACACATGAGCAACAGGGTAAACCAGCCGCGGGCAGTCGAAAGTAGTCAGCGTGAGAGATAAGGTCACAGTTCAGTGAAGCACCGAGTGAACAGCAAGTTCTGCTACAAATTCGAGAAAACGGCGACATGGTTCCAGTAAAGAAAACACAAAAGAATAGATGGATCACAGCAGGTACACTCATTCATTCCTTTGCATGTCCCTTGCGGAACTTTGCCTCCCAAACAGCACTCCTGTAGGCCTCTCGGTTGTGAGCAAGATGGCCTGCTGCTGCTGCATCCATTTCCAGATCATCAACGATGTCTTGCAGCCATCTTCGTTTCGGTCTTCCTCTTTTTCTTTTTCCCATTATGTATCCTTCCAATACGGTCTTCTCTAAACTATCATGACGTTTAATGTGTCCAAAATATTTAAGTTTTCTCTCTTTAATCCTCTTTACTAGCCAGCCTTCTTCAATATTAAGCTCTTGTAGTATAGATATATTTGTTCTTTTTTGTGTCCACGATATTTGGAGAACTCTTCTGTAGCACTTACATTCAAAGGCATTTATGTGTTTCTCAGCTGTTTTGTTAAGTGTCCAGGTCTCACAGGCATATGTTGCGATGGGAAAGATGCATGCCCTTAAAAATCTTATTTTTGTGGTTCTGTCTGCTCCTCTCCACAGATTCTTTATTTGTTTTACTTTCTGAAGAGCAATAGATGTCCTCCTTTTAATTTCCCTCATTGTATCTCCATTATTAGTTAGTAGTGATCCAAGATATTCAAAACTCTCCACTTCTTCCAGTTTTTCCTCATTGATACATATTTCAGTTGCCTTGTTTCTTTTGTCAGTTGTCATCACTTTAGTTTTCTTTGCATTAAGATAGAGGTTCTGCTCTTCGCTGTTCTTGCGGACTGACATAATTAGTTTTTCCATTCCTTCTTGTGTTGTGGACAGTAATACTGTGTCATCAGCATATCTAATCTCTGGTATTTCATAACCTCCAACTGTTATGGCATCGTAATATTCTTTGTCTACATCTTCTCTAACATTCCTCATTATATTTTCAGTATACAAGTTAAATAAGTAGGGTAACAATATGCACCCCTGACGGACCCCTTGTTTTATGTCAAACCAACTTTTTGTTGTTTCACTATTTATTCTTACTGCTGCTTGTTGGTCTAGATACAGCAGTGATGTTAATTGTATCAAATGTGTTGGAAATCCCATTTTTTCCATTATTTCCCAAAGTTTCTGGTGTTGTACACAATCAAATGCCTTTGAGTAGTCTATAAAGGATAAATATAGATTCACATTAAACTCCCTGCATTTCTCTATTATTAATCTTAGATTGAATATATGATCTCTTGATCCTCTTCCTGGCCTGAAACCAGCTTGGACCATATTGACTTCTTCTTCTATTTTCTTTCGAAGTCTACCCATTATGATTTTTAACAGAATTTTACTGGCATGACTAATCAGGGCAATAGTTCTGTAGTTGGTGCATAATTTCAGGTTACCCTTTTTTGGCAGTGGTATGAATACAGTTCTTTTCCATTCTTTTGGCCAAACACCTGAATGCCATATCTTTTTACATAGTGCATGATAGATTGTTGCACACTCCTTTCCTCCTGCTTTAATAAATTCAGCGGTTATCTCATCACATCCTGGTGATTTACCATTTTTCAGATTCTTTATTGCCCATAAAACTTCTTCCATTGTCGGCTCGGGTTCTTTCTCCTCCAATAATAATTCACACTGTTGATTTCTGCTTCCACAGTCGGTTGTTTCATACATTCTTTTGCAATATTCCTTCCATCTTTCTAGAATTTCCTCTGTCTCTGTCAGGGTATTCCCCATCTCATCACAAATTACATTTAGCTTAGGTGTGACATTTTTCGTCAATGTCTTCATTTCTTTAAACATTTCACTATCTCTTCCACACCACTGATGTTCTTCTATTCTTTCACAACAATCTTGTATGTATTGTTTTTTGTCTTTTCTTATGTTTCTTCGTACTTCTCTTGTTAAAGTTTTATATTTATCTTTGTTGTTTGTCACTCTCCATTGCGTCTTCATTTCACTACATCGTTTTATCAGTTCTAGTGTACCTGCTGTGATCCATCTATTCTTTTGTGTTTTCTTTACTGGAACCATGTCTTTAGCTGTTGTTACTAAGATATCTTTGGCCTGCGTAGCCAATTCATCTGGTGTCATCTCTTCCTGTACAGCCATCAGGATTTCGAAACGGTTCTTCACTTCTATACCGTATTGTTCTGGTATATTTGTAAGGTCAAAGCGGAGTGGTCTTGATCCCATAACTATCTTTTTTATCTTTATCTTCATGTCTGCTATTAATAACTCATGGTCCGTGTCACAATAAGCACCTGGTAAAGTTTTTGCTGATGTTATGCTTGACCTCCACCTTCTCTGCACTAAAATGTAATCTATTTGATTCCTGGTTTTCCCATCAGGTGATGTCCATGTGTAAAGCAGGTACACTAGAACTGATAAAACAATGTAGAGAAATGAAGACGCAATGGAAAGTGACAAACAACAACAAAGATAAATATAAAACTTTAACAAAAGAAGTACGAAGAAACATAAGAAAAGACAGAAAACAATACATACAAGATTGTTGTGAAAGAATAGAAGAACATCAGAAGTGTGGAAGAGATAGTCAAATGTTTAAAGAAATGAAGACATTGACGAGAAATGTCACACCTAAGCTAAATGTAATTTGTGATGAGATGGGGAATACCCTGACAGAGACAGAGGAAATTCTAGAAAGATGGAAGGAATATTGCAAAAGAATGTATGAAACAACCGACTGTGGAAGCAGAAATCAACAGTGTGAATTATTATTGGAGGAGAAAGAACCCGAGCCGACAATGGAAGAAGTTTTATGGGCAATAAAGAATCTGAAAAATGGTAAATCACCAGGATGTGACGAGATAACAGCTGAATTTATTAAAGCAGGAGGAAAGGAGTGTGCAACAATCTATCATGCACTATGTAAAAAGATATGGCATTCAGGTGTTTGGCCAAAAGAATGGAAAAGAACTGTATTCATACCACTGCCAAAAAAGGGTAACCTGAAATTATGCACCAACTACAGAACTGTTGCCCTGATTAGTCATGCCAGTAAAATTCTGTTAAAAATCATAATGGGTAGACTTCGAAAGAAAATAGAAGAAGAAGTCAATATGGTCCAAGCTGGTTTCAGGCCAGGAAGAGGATCAAGAGATCATATATTCAATCTAAGATTAATAATAGAGAAATGCAGGGAGTTTAATGTGAATCTATATTTATCCTTTATAGACTACTCAAATGCATTTGATTGTGTACAACACCAGAAACTTTGGGAAATAATGGAAAAAATGGGATTTCCAACACATTTGATACAATTAACATCACTGCTGTATCTAGACCAACAAGCAGCAGTAAGAATAAATGGTGAAACAACAAGTTGGTTTGACATAAAACAAGGGGTCCGTCAGGGGTGCGTATTGTCACCCTACTTATTTAACTTGTATACTGAAAATATAATGAGGAATGTTAGAGAAGATGTAGACAAAGAATATTACGATGCCATAACAGTTGGAGGTTATGAAATACCAGAGATTAGATATGCTGATGACACAGTATTACTGTCCACAACACAAGAAGGAATGGAAAAACTAATTATGTCAGTCCGCAAGAACAGCGAAGAGCAGAACCTCTATCTTAATGCAAAGAAAACTAAAGTGATGACAACTGACAAAAGAAACAAGGCAACTGAAATATGTATCAATGAGGAAAAACTGGAAGAAGTGGAGAGTTTTGAATATCTTGGATCACTACTAACTAATAATGGAGATACAATGAGGGAAATTAAAAGGAGGACATCTATTGCTCTTCAGAAAGTAAAACAAATAAAGAATCTGTGGAGAGGAGCAGACAGAACCACAAAAATAAGATTTTTAAGGGCATGCATCTTTCCCATCGCAACATATGCCTGTGAGACCTGGACACTTAACAAAACAGCTGAGAAACACATAAATGCCTTTGAATGTAAGTGCTACAGAAGAGTTCTCCAAATATCGTGGACACAAAAAAGAACAAATATATCTATACTACAAGAGCTTAATATTGAAGAAGGCTGGCTAGTAAAGAGGATTAAAGAGAGAAAACTTAAATATTTTGGACACATTAAACGTCATGATAGTTTAGAAAAGACCGTATTGGAAGGATACATAATGGGAAAAAGAAAAAGAGGAAGACCGAAACGAAGATGGCTGCAAGACATCGTTGATGATCTGGAAATGGATGCAGCAGCAGGAGGCCATCTTGCTCACAACCGAGAGGCCTACAGGAGTGCTGTTTGGGAGGCAAAGTTCCGCAAGGGACATGCAAATGAATGATGAATGATGATGGCGACGGAGACGAATGAAATGTTGGTGCAAGTGTACGGGACGGAAGCTATGAGAAGAAAATGCGTTTACGTTTGGTTCAAATGCTTTCACGACGGGAAGGAAACGATTCAGGATGAGCCACGTTCTGGTCGGCCCTCGACAGGCAGAAACTCAGACATGATTTATGTGCGCCAATTCTTGGCTCAGCGTGGCGTACTTGTGCTCGATTATCCACCATACTCCCTTGATCTGGCGCATGCGGACTTCTTTTTGTTTCACTACCTTAAAAGCGTCATGAAAAGCGCATGTTTTGCGGACGTTGCGCCAATCCAAGAACGTGTGACAGCGGTTCTGCGATCGATTCCAAAAAAGGCTTTTGCTGACAGTTTCCAGAAGCTTTATGAACGTTGCCAAACGTGTGTTGTGAAGGATGGCGATTATTTTGAAGGCCAATGAAGGTAGTTTGCTTGTATCTTCTATTCTGTTTGTTTTCTGATACCATTCACCGACATCTTTAGACACACCACGTAATGCAATACAAATCACACATTTACAAGGTATTCAGTCACAAATGTGGGAGTAGTATACTACTTATTATATTTTTATAAGTTAAAAAAGATAGTTCAAATTTAAAAAAAAAATGAAAATTCATACGTGTGGATTATTTAAAAAGAAAAAAAAAGAAAATCATTATGTTTATATTTTGAAAATGAATTTTAAAAAATTAACCACATATCTGTGGACGTAATCATTAAAAAAATAAATGAAAAGACTTTTAGCTCGCCCTCTAGTTCTTGTATATATTTTTCAATGATTAAATCCCTTGATTTGTTGTTACTTTTTGGCTTGGCATCGTATACAAACAGATGAAATTACAAAACTTATATATATATATATATATATATATATATATATATATATATATATATATATATATATATATATATATATATATATATGGAAATTCATTATTTTAAGATTCACCTAAAGGAAATTTTAAAAAAATACAAGGAGGTGTAAACTTATCGGTTGCTTAAGTTACAAGTAGGGATGAATTGGGGTGGGATATGACCTTGACCCAGCTGTTTCCGCAATTCTATGGCCTAATGTACTACCGTACTTGGTGGCCAGGCTCTAATGATCTCCTACGACCGACAACCCAGGTTACACCTCCTCAGAATACTGTATGCCAGTTGGGATCATGTTACATATACCACAACATGCACCAACATTCACTATACATAACCAAGTCAGCCATTAAATACATGAACGCTTTATTACTCAAACTACATGGATCCTGGTAGTCACAGGTACATTACATAATACAGAACATCCAACACATATCATAATATATTAACAGGCATGATATCAATACAAGGCAATAACTCTTAACTAACATATAATTAAATAACCAGATAACCGGCATTGGCGCTCCTGGCCTACCTCCCGCCCCCCCCACATCACAATACACATTATACATCTCCTAGTGTGCCACCGCACTTATGAATACTGCAGCCAATACTGCAAATCTACACCATCTCTCCACGAATTAATCCATGTGCCTATGCACTTCTTCATCACTCAGGTACCGCTGACTGGAACTCTCCTCCTCCCCTATATGAAGTCCCACATGTGCTAGCGTACTAATAATCACACAGCGATCTTGCTGTGCTCTCTCCGCTTCTCCACAAGCTCACCAGTGCTACCGCACCTCTTGATGCAGCTGTTGTTGCCAGGATATGTATCTCTAGATACATATTTAAACACATATAATATCCATATGAAACAACAGCATTATGACATCAAGACGTGCCATTCAATAGAACAGTAATCATCATGAATCACCGAGATATTTCTCCATATGATCGTGAATTCAACATGCACATTCTGCACGTTACACAGATATATAAAACACACAATATGAGGAAGGCTGGGGCGAAGTAGTCCATATAAATCATAACAGAGACAAGATTGACTTGACCCGTCATATTCCTCTAGCTTAAATCTTTTCTTCCGCTCCTTCCTCGAAATATATATATATAACCTTGCCACCCCCGGATCACGTGAACGACGACGCTCCGCCCACCGTCGTACACCCAGTGAGCCTCGCGTGATCGTTCACAAAGCTTGGTGAAAACCACATGTTTAGACTTCGCATGGTTAACAACACTCACCCCTTCAGCATGTTATTTATTGGGAACTACAGACCATCAGCCTATGGGCAGATCAAAGAAGCAAGGCAGTGCTTGGTACAAGGCAGACTTTTGTGCTCTCAACAAAAGTATGTCCTGAACAAGCTGTATGGATGGCAGAGCTAGAAAAACTGCACGTTTCAGTCTGATTCCTATTTTGCGAATCTTTCAAACATTTCTATAGACTTGAAATCCAGCTTTACCCAAAACTGCTTACGACTCCAACTCTTCAACCCCGCAGCCCTAATGGAAAGCAGTGTTTCCCTGAAAATATCTCCTCGCGATCACGAGAAAATTCGCGAGAGAAAGGAGGACGTTCTACTGTATGCTCAAAACTAAGCTGGAAAAGAATAAACGAAAGCTCATGTATGTCATTAATCAGACCATCGGATTTCCTTGCTACGAGATCAGACACCTTTCTCTATCAGGGCTGTTAAACAGACTTTACAGGCAATCGTAAAACTAACATTTGCACAGATCTTATGTGTTATTAAAGGCAAGTGCGTCTGACCCCATAGTGCCGGTTGCTAGGATGCGGTTTAACTTTAGCCACTTTTAGACGCTGGCCATGTCAAGAAAACAACCTCATTAAGCCCTAACAAGAGAAGATGAAAGAGTATTAACGCAGAAGATTATGCACTTTTGAGGACATGTCTCTCAACGGCGCTAGACCACTCCTGAATATCTAGTTTTATGCACAATGAACTCTGGCTCAACAAAATAAGGTACTGCATATCAGATTTCTGCAACAGATGCCGTTTAGGAAGCAGTGCTGCCAACTTAGAATGTAGCGAAAATCATTGAATGGGCCCTAAGGAGAAATGAATTCTGTACAAAACCATCTGACTTTGTTTAAAAGCACTATAGTTTCATACATCCAATCATTTGAAAATTGAAAACGAAAATTTCTCAATACATAGGGGTTTTCAACTCAAATCAATAAAGTGCAGTGCCGCGTGGCGTAGGCGATCATTTCTCTCCACAATTCCCTGTCTTTAGACTTGATTATGAGATCCACCGGTGACTTTCTTCCTAGCCACGCTGACAAGCCATCCAGTAACTTCTCTCTCTCTGTCTTCCTATGTCTCTTCTTCCCTCAATTTTTCAAGTTGCCACAGTGTGTTCCGATTTTCCTATTTTCAGAAAATATCCTACAAATCTCATTTGTCTGCCTCTGATCATTTGCTGTAAATTTGCCTTTTAACTCCAGTCTCTCTTAAGACTTCTTCATTGGTTTTCTTAGCTGTCCATAGTACCTTCAACATCCTTTTTATGAAAAACATTTCCACGGCCTCCATTTCTCGCTGTACTCTCTTATTCATGGACCATGCTTCACATCTGTGAAACAAAATTGGCTCGATGTAACATTTAAGTACTCGGAATCTTGTTTCCATTGATATGGATCTGTTGCACAAGATGTTTCTCATTTTCTGGAATGCTGACTTGTCCTAAGCACGTCTGTTATTTATTTCGTTATGACATTTCTGTTATAATTGTTCCTCGGTACTCGAATCTGTCAATTTGTTTCAGTTCTGTGCCATCGATGGTAATCCTACATTTTGGTGTTATTCTTTTCTTTGAGATGGCCATCACTTCAGTCTTCTTTTTATTCAGGCTGAGACTTACTTTTACCTTCACGAACCACGATGTTCAGAAGAGCCTATAGCTCCCCTTCACTTTTAGCAATCAGAATTGTGTCGTCTGCATATCTTAAATTGTTAAGGTTGTACCCGCCATTTGATATTCCTGGCAAACTCTCTATATTTCTCATTATATTTTCGCTATACAAGGAGAAGAGATCAGGAGATAGAACTCTTAGATGCGAAAAAAAGAGTGAGTATTTTCTGTTCCCCGCTAAGATTGGCAACTCCGCGGAAGACCCGGCTCCATAAACTCTGTGTATGGCGGCGTCAGCTGGTGACACTGAATTAGGTTCCCGTCTGAAAGTCGTCTGAGAAGACGGATTACACGAACTAAGTATAGCTCCGCCATAATCTTTTACATTCGGAAAAAAAAAATATGGTAGGAATACATTTTCTTTCTCTCTCGGCACTCCCTGCTCAACGGTACTGGTCTCATTTCAAGGGTGCGTCATTGCATTAAAAACAAAACAAACAAGCAAACACAAACAACAACAACAACAACTACAACAACTACTACTGCTATTGCTACTACTGCTACTACTACTACTACCTCTGCTGCTGTTGCTGCGGCTGCTGCTACTACTACTACTACTACTACTACTACCTCTACTATTACTATTACTATCTCTACTACTATTACTACTATTACTACAACTACTATTACTACTACTACTACTATTACCTCTACTACTACTACTACTACTACTACTACTACTACTACTACTACTGCTACTACTACTACTACTACTACTACTGTTGCTGTTGCTACTACTATAACTACTGTTGTTGCTGCTGCTACTAATACTACTGCTGCTGCTGGTCGGTCCTGCTACTGTTAATTCTACAACTGCTACTACTATTACTACTACTGCTACTACTACTACTGCTGCTGCTACTACTACTAATATTACTGCTACTACTACTGCTACTACTACTGCTACTACTTCTACTACTGCTACTACTACTACTCCGACTACTACTACTACTACTGCTATTGCTATTACTGTTGCCGTTGCTGCTGCTGCTACTGCTACTAATACTACTACTACTACTGCTACTACTACTGGTACTGCTGCTACTAATACTACGGTCTACTACTTCTACTACTGCTGCTACTACTACTACTACAGCTACCACTACAGCTACTATACTAGTGCTACTACAACTGCAATACTACTACTTATACTAATACATTACTACTACTATACTATTACTACTAACACTACTACTACTACTACTACTACTACTACTACTACTACTACTACTGAGTCATTCCCCCCTCCCCCAATACTCCTTTTTCTCTTATGCTAGTCTTTCAATGTGTTTTTTTTTAATTTAAAAAGTAACGACAAGGGAGATAAAACAGAAAATTCCGAATACTTGCATACAAATATTACCAAAGTGAACGTAGGCATCTTAGTTATATAGTGATAGTGTTGAAAACGGTTTGTTTTGTATTAGGTAAATGAGAGAAGAAAGCTAAGTAAAGGAAGTGATTATTTTAAATGAATCTGCGGTACATGAGCAAGGGGAACAACTCTTAACGCTGGTACTGGTAACCAATAGACAATTTAGCCTCTTTTCTCGCACACAGTCTGGCCTATGTCACATCAGCCCGACCAAGAAAACAGGGTTAGATGTAGTTCCGGGTCAGAATGTAGCTTGTTGAGAAGCTTGACTTTGCAGGTCGCTAAAAGGACGTTGTATTATCTTGTGTACGCCGGCAGTAACAACAGCTTACAACAGTAAAGATGTTGATAATTTGAATGATGTTGCCTAATTACCACTGGCAGTGATTATGTTGATAGATGGTATGGCACCATAACCGCTGTCATGACAATTAGAGCAAACAGCATTCAAATTATCAACGTCTTTTTTTTCCTTTTAATTTTTTTCTAAGCTCCATGAAGAATGGTGACACCAGGAAGAAATTAGAATTAGAATTGCAAAAGCAACACTGTCCTTCAAAATTATTGAGAGCATATGGAAGTCAAAAGTTATAAGCACAAAAACCAAGTTAAGATTATTCAATTCAAATGTGATATTCACTCTCATTTATGCATGCGAAAGCTGGAAATCAACTAAAGATATAGGCAAGAAATTAGACTCTTTTGAAAACAAATGCCTAAGGAAAATACTCGGTATTAAGTGGAATGAATTTAAGAACAACACAGAGATAAGACAGATGAGCAAACAACAACCTGTCTCATGGGTAATCAGAAAAAGAAGATGGACATATGTAGGCCATGTGATGAGAAGAAACAATCAGAGAATACCAAAATAAGATATCAAGTGGAGCACAACAGGCCGAAGAAAAAGAGATCGACCACGTGAAACTCTAAGAGTACATCGTTAAGAGAAGCCAGTTTAGTGGGCGTAACATCCCTTGATGATGCTGAAAAAACTCACCGAAAACAGGAAACCTTGGCAAACAACTATGCGAGTTCTATGTGACGTTTAACGGCACGGAGAGGATGTAAGATGAAGCGAAACCCAACTCCGAGTTTATATTGTATCCATCTGACGGATTACTATTGTTGTTATTATGTGCCGTACCGAATAGCATTGTAGATCCTGCTTCTTCATCTTGTGCGGTCCTTGGTGCTCTTCCGGTTAATTTAGATTCTTTTCTTTTTTCCGTACCACTTGATCAGCCAGGAGGAGGAAGACGCCTCCTTGCCTCCGTTAGTCTACTGGACACCCTTGGCCAAGGTAGAGTACCCGTATAGCTCCCCGATCAGGGTGACGTGAAGCCATGGGATCAGGTGGTGGATGGAATCGGGTAGCAGCCGACAGACAATGCTGGTTATAGTCATCATTCTGTGACGGTAGGCTAATGATCTCAATGTAGAGACAATGGCTACGATCAATGACAATCACTGCTCAGAAGGAAAGCAATGGTAAACTACCTTCTGGAAATATACCAAGAAACCCCAGCATCAACCGAGAGGCCTACAGGAGAGCTGTTAGAGAGACAAGTTCCGTAAGGGACATGCAAATGACTGACTGACTGACCCACTAAATATCAGTCAAATATCAAAAATATCCACTGAGATATTTTTCTCTCGGTCTTCCTTTCTTCTTTTTTTTTCCTTTGACTTTTCCATTCATTACCAGGTTCTCGAACTTCTGTCTTCTCATGACATGTCCAAGAAATTTCATTGTCTTTTCTTTTTCTTATCATTTTAGCTAGTTTTCCCTGTTCTGAAACTTCTTTGAGAACATTTTCATTTGTTTTTCTGTCTGTCCAGGGCATTTCTTGTATCTTTTCCCCAAAAACCACATCTCTGTTGCTTCCAATGTCCTTGTCATCTCTTTTGTTGACTGTCTAAGATTCATAACTATATAGCAGTACTGACCCTATACAGCACTGTACTACTCTTTTCCTCACTTTTAGGGACATCTTATTTGTTAGTATCTTCTTCAAGTCATAAAAAAGCTACATTTGCCTTACTTATTCTGAAAGAGGAAGTTGAAAAAACGCCATCAAGACTGAAAGATATGCTTTGTGATTAGGCGAACAAGTACGCTGCGAGACATGTCACGGAGTGTAGAATCGAATAGTAATGCAGCGACAATCGTTGATGAGGTAAGCACGGGTGCGGTTTATCTGCGTTGTTTCAGATTGGTAATGCTGCTTAAAGATAGCATAAAGCATCACGTGATCAACGCTACAGTCACTTTTAAGATAGCTTAAGTGATCGATAGATCACAGAACAACAACAACGCCCCCGCTAGCTAATTATATATGCGTCTGGCACTGCACGAACAGAACGGCTAGAAAGAGTCGGAAACTTGTGATGAATTTACACTATACGAAAAAAAAAAACCCAACGTATTCTAGAAAAGTATGCACATTAACTCTTTACTTCCAATAGGAAAAATACATCACCGTAATATTAACCCTTCAGTTATGAAGAATTTGGTGGGGGGGGGGGGGGGGGGGAAATCCGGTTTATGTGGAATAAATGTAGTTTCCGAGAACTGTAAATAAGAACTTTCAAGGGGAACAGTTGGGCTGACTAGCAGTATATGTTACCCAGAAAAAAGTATACATTTTTTTCACCTGTTGTGTTTACATCCCATAATTTGTATCTCATGGATAAATGGTTAAATTTACACATGCTCATAATTCTTTAATACATACTAGTGCTTGTACGAACTCCCTGTAACTGCGAGCTGTTGCTCTTTTCAGCCGATGCTGTAGAGATGTTGAGCCACAGCATCGTATCGGCGTGGGAGAAGCAGTTTTCTTTAACCTTATATATATATATATATATATATATATATATATATATATATATATATATATGCAACATTCTAAAATTCATTTAGTCGATACTACTTTAGTATGTACATGCATGTGTTTCGCTACACTGTCCAGAGGGGTTAGTAACATTTAATTGGCAAAATTAATTAAAATATAAAAGTTAAAAACAGTTTTAAAGTAAAAAAAAAACAAACATTTTTTTCGTTTCGTCTTTTCAATTTTTATTTTTAAAGGTGCACCTTTCTCTGTATATATACAATGGCCAAATCGATCTCCGTATCTGACCACATCATTATCATAAAGGGGAGGCTACTGTAATTATACCGTCTGCATGATCTCATGCAAAAAGCCCGGATGCTGTCTCTGCCTACTTCCGTTAGCCAGCTCATTACTTATCAATACTTCCATAATAATTCAGTAGTGGCGCTCGTGCAAGATTTAGCCAAGAGCACACTTTTTTAAAGTCATCTCCGCCAGCCGAAATGGCTGATTCAACGGAGCAGGAAGTGGCAAGTACGCCACAGACAGCCCCAGCCATTGTCCAGGCCGTGGAAGTCCATACTTTCGTATCATATATTCGTCGCATCGTGCCGGTTCTGTTGGATGATGACGATCCAGATTTGAAAGCCTTGCAGACCGCAGTGAACGACAAACAACACCTAGAGGCAATCAAAAAGTTCCTCAGCGACCCGCAGACGCCATCGCTGATTGTCCAGAGGTCATATGTTAAAGGTATGTGCATCAGCACGTAATTTAAAAACATTATAGGGGAGATACCAACCTACAGGCAATGTAAAGGTTATGACGTAACAGCGGTTCCCAAACCGTTTTCGTTCGCCTCTCAGTCAGCCTTTAAAAATATTAACATGCACTATATGCAGTTTGTTAGTTTTCTTTCTTTTTTTCAGTGACAGCTTATAAATGCAATTACTGTTTCGTCTTTTCTCTGAAATCCATCATAAACATCATACGTAAGCAATGTTTTACAGACTACACAAAGGCAGAGGAAGGGGCCGCCCATGCAATCGATGGACCGATGGTATAGCAGAGTTCTTGTACATCTCAGTGTACGAAGCCAACAGGCGAGTCATTGGGAGACAATTGCACTTCACTCTACACCTAGCAGTAAATAAGGAAAGACAAGACATCGTATGTCAGGATTGCAGCATTGTTGGTTGTATTTTCCAGGACCATAACATCCTGTTGTATTCAGTGGTAGCCCACTGGTCTCTAGAAAGTCCTATAGTCACCCAGCTATAATCTTCTCAATTACCTTGCCATATACGTTTTGTAATGTAATAATTCAATATCCACTCAGTTTTGTATTGTCTTTTCCTAATTTTGGTGAAGCAGTCAAGTAACTACCACACCCAAAAGAATTGTTAAACCTTGAAACTGACTTATCAGCCCCACAACTAAATGTCAACCTAGATGAAATTAAATTGCATGAAATTGAAACAGCAGTGAATTTAATGGCTAACAACAAAGCTGCAGGTGAAGATGAAATAACAGCCGAAATGCTAAAAGCTATCAATAGTGACAACTACAGAGAATGAAACAAGATTTGGAAAGAAGAAAAGGTCCCTTCTAATTGGAAGAAAGGAATCATTGTTAAAATACCAAAAAAGGGCAACCTTAGTGACTGTAACAACTGGAGAGGAGTAACCTTAATATCAGTTGTGTCAAAAGTATTTTGCAAGGTCATTTTGAATAGACTCAAAGATATAGTGGATACTGCAATGAGAGAAGAACAAGCAGGATTTCGAAAAGGGAGAAGCTGTCTTGACCAGATCTTTACTCTCAGAATAATACTTGAAGAACATATTGAAAAACAGAAACCATTAATGCTGAACTTCATAGATTTTAAAAAGGCATTTGATAGCATACAGAGATTCATTATGGAGAATTTTATGTCTATATGGAATACCATCTAAAATTGTCAACATCATTAAGGACTTCTACAATGGATATGTTTGTGCAGTCAATACAGAAGAAGGGATGAGTGAATGGTTCCAGATTGAAACAGGCGTGAAACAAGGATGTATACTGTCTCCTTTAGTTTTTGGGATTACAGTAGACTTCATAATGAACAAATGCTGCACAGGTAACACAGGTATTGACTGGGTACATGGGACCCAACTAGAAGATCTTGATTTTGCTGATGACATAACTCTTATCAGTAATAATGTGAATTTCGTGCAAGAAAAAGCAGATAGCCTGTCTTCACTGGCTAGCAAAATAGGACTTGAAATTAACAAGGACAAAACAAAAGTAATGAAAATTCCTCTCAGTCAAAATGGAAAAATACACATAGAAGGGACAGATATTGAAGAAGTCAATCAATTTGCATACCTTGGCAGCTACATAGACCAGGATGGTGACACAAGAAAGGAAGTTAGGATCAGAATTGCAAAAGCAGCATCAATCTTCAAGAATCTTGAGAACATATGGAATTCAAAAGTTATAAGCACAAAAACCAAGTTAAGACTATTTAATTCAAATGTAATATCCACCCTCATTTATGCATGCAAAAGCTGGAAAACAACTAAAGAAATAGAAAAGAAATTAGACTCTTTTGAAAACAAATGCCTAAGGAAAATACTCGGCATCAAGTAGAACGAATTCAAGAACAATGCAGAGATAAGACAGATGACTGAACAACAACCAGTCTCATGGGTGATCAGGAAAAGGAGATGGACATATGTTGGTCACTTGATGAGAAGAAGTGATCAGAGAATCCCAAAACAAGCTGTCAAGTGGAACACAACAGGCCGAAGAAAAAGAAGCAGACCACGTGAAACTCTGAAGGGGACATTATTAAGAGAGGCCAAATTAACAGGCATAAAATCCTTTGATGAGGTTGAAAGACTCGCCAAAGACAGGAAAAAATTGGCAAACTACTTTGCGAGCCCTATGTGACGTTTAACGGCACGGGAAGGATATAAGATATAAGAATCAAGTAACTGTGCAGCCACTCATCAGGTATTACACCAGTATTCAAGCTCAAGTAATTGTGACACTTGATCTTGAAGGTGGATACAACAGAGTGGATTATACACTGCTGTTGACACTTCTGATGGAGTTTGGGGTAGATGCAAAATTGGTTTGATGGATAGCTTCAGTGCTGTTGAGGCGATCGGTTGCCTTAAGATACAGAACATGGATCTCACCCCAGAGCCATTGCTATGGGCCTGCCTCAGGGGTCTCTCTTGTCTCCTGTGCTATTCAGTGTATATTCTACTGGCATTGCACTGTTATTTGAAAATGGTGTGGAGAGAACACTGACCTACACTGATGATATATTAACATATGAGCATAGGAGGTGTAGAGAGGAATTATCCTCAAGAATACAGAGATAACAAGCTGGTGTGAGGATAACAATGTGGTGATAAACCCAGAAAAAGCCAGCATCCTGTGGTGCTCATTAATTAACAGAATTGTAGGATCTGAAGTTTCAGATGTGAAGTATCAAGGCCAGGATATTAAGAGAACACATTTCATGAAGTATCTAGTGATCACGTTTGATCATTCATTGCCCATTGCACTCCAAGTGGACAATTCAACACAAAAAGCCAGGAAAGTGTTGGGAGCGGTTAGCTTAATGGCTGCAGCGGGCTTTCTACAGGCACACTCTTCTTGCTGATGCATGCACTGGTACTGTCACCATTTGAGTATGGTCTTGGCCTGTTCACCCTGTCCAGTGCACAGCTGAATAAATTAGACTATATACAGATTGAGGCAATGAGAGTGGTCTTGGGTTGCACCAGGGACACTTTGGTGGTGGCCATGACCTTTCTGGTTGATAAGCTGAGTGTGAGGTCAAAACACATGCTCATGTAGAGGCATACATCAGGATTGCTGGCATGAAGGACCACCCTTTCCATAAGGAGCTGGGGTTGATAAAAAGGGAAGATGCATTAAAGGAGCAGACCCTGGGTGGCTGAGGATACAATAATGTCAGTGTGTGATCTAGAGGAGATGCCTAAAGGTGATGATTGGTTACAGGTACAGGACTGACCTCAGCCAACAAAGGTTACAGAAGGGCCATGAATGTTGAGACTGGGCACAAGGAGCAGTTGAGCTTTGGGTTCAAGATCTCATCCAGCATCACTGTGGGTCTTCCAGCTCGGTAATATAATATATACAGATGGCTCAGTGACTTGGAACACCAGAAGTGGTTGGGATTTTGTTGGGTACCAAAATGGAAGAGTAGTGGCACAGGGTTTGGGAACCTTTTGCAGTCACCACTTCAAGCATGCAAATGGAAATTGAGGTTGGAATGGTTAGATGCTCATGATGTGGTTAATGGTGTTATTGTGATGGATTCACAGAGTATGCTTTGAAAGATTGGGAAGAATTTGTTTTGAAAAAAACAGGTTCATCTGTTAAGCCAGTCAACTGTGACAAGCCTAACATGGCTTTACTGTCCAGGGCATGTGGGAGTACATGGCAATGTGGCAGACAGACTTGCTGGACAGGCTAAAATAAATGACAGACTCACAATGGGCAAGGGAGACATTGCTAAGGCTGTATTGGGCAGACTGCCAGAAAATGAAAAGCAGGAATGGAAGAACATTGTAGCTGTGAAGAGACTGCTGGAGCTAAGACAATGGACATGTGCTCAGAATGACTGACAACTCACTACCAAAAATAGCACTAAGATGGACACCACAGGGGAACAGAAGTAAAGGTAGACCAAAAGAGACATGGAGAAGAACAACAGAGAGGATGTTGAGCAATAGAGGGCTCGCCTGGGCAAGAGCAGAAAAAAAGGCAAAGGACAGGCATTTGTGGAAAACCCTTGCGGAAGCCCCATGTGGCCTGGACACTTAGGTTCAGAGTGAGAGAATGACTCTTTTGTTGAAGTTAAATTTTAAAACAAATCATGGCTTCAAAACACAATACTGCTGTTTTTTTCATTTCTTTTTTTTTTTTTGTCCCCCATTTTCTTTCTCCTTTTAAACATTGTTTTAAAAAATGAAATGTTTTACTGTGGGTGACAAATTAATAATAATAATAATAATAATAGATATATTAATCAGTTTTTCTTGGTTCTCAGATAAGAAAACAAAAAAGTCAAGTAATTAAGTTTTTGTGTAATAAATTCATACATGTGTCATTATTCATATTTTTGTTTTAAATGAGAGAGCAGGATATATTGTATAACGGTAAAGGTAATCCTGTCATCCTTAGAGGCACATAGGGATATAGTGTTAGTGCCCATATTTTCTTTGACCTGTCAGCACACTATAGAGTGATATGGTTAGTATCATGCCTGGCCACCTTTCCTTCCCCAGCCACAGAAGAAGTCAGGTACCCATTTCTACAGCTGGGTGACTGGGGTGCCTCCGACCAGATTCGAACCCCCAAATTTCGCCATGACAGACCAAGGCACTAACCACTTTGCCACTCAGACACTTAAAAAAAAAGAGAATAAGTAGGATTTGTCTAACATGTTATAGAACAAACAGTTTAGATATTAGAGAAAGAAACTAAATAGAGAATAGCATAAGATTAGTTTCAACATGTTACAGAACAAACACTTTAAGTATTGGAGAAAGAAAACAGTAATAAAATGAAAATGAGCAGATCTCTGGACAACAGGTCTAGCTAGCCATCACAGAACAGTGCATTAACTTTTCTATAAAAAAAACACATAAAGGGTGCTGCACATATGTTTTTTACCAGTAGAGAAGGTTGGCTAGTAGATCATTGATGATCTGCAAATGGACGCAGCAGCAGCAGGCCATCTTGCTCACAACTGAGAGGCCTACAGGAGTGCTGTTTGGGAGGCAAAGTTCCGCAAGGGACATGCAAATGAATGAATGAATGGCTAGTAGAGAAGATTAAACACACAAAACTTAAATATTCTGGACATATTAAACATCATGATAATTTAGAGAAGACAGTCTTGGGAGGGTACATAATGGGAAAAAGCAAGAGAGAAAGACCAATTTGAAGATGGCTGCAGGACATTGTTGATAGTCTGTGAATGGAAACATCAGCAGCGGGGCGTCTTGCTTACAAACGAGAGGCCTACAGGAGAGGTGTTAGGGAGGCAGAATTCCACAAGGGAAATGCTAATGACTGACTGAATGAACACTTTACACTGAAGTTAGTTTACAATAGAATATATCTCATTTTGCTTGTAGCAATGTAAAAAGTTTATAAAAACCTATCAATGCCGCTCTTACTTTTCTCATTCTCCCTCCCACCCAAATCTGCAGAAGATTCAGAAGAGTCTGGAGAGAATGAGTCTGAAAGCAACAATACTCCATACTTCATCTCTACAGAAGTCCACTTTGGCAGTTCAAAGATGGCTAGGTAAGCATCAAAATGCAGATATTTTACTGAAAAAGAAATTCTTTAGAAAAGCAGTCTTCTTAACACTATCATGTGTGTGAAAGTGGTGGGTGGATTAGCCCCAGCAAAGGGTAAATTGTTATTTCTTTGGAAGTAAAAATGATATAGCACTAGTGGAATCTTGCAGTTGGAGAATCCACTTTATTTACAACATAATTCGCTAGTTTTGTTTCATTTGTATGCCTTTTGTGCCTCCTTTTCTTTTTAACCACCTTTATATTCTGACTTGTATACAATTTGTAGAAATAACTTAATATATAAATTAGTAATTGAGGTAACTTAATATTAGTAACTGACCACATAAATAATTGTTCTGTGTATAATTGATGACAGAATTTGTTGTTGAAACAAGTCACTTTTATATGGTATTTAAATGCAAAAACTTCGACTAAGAAAGCGGTGAAGCAGAATATTAAATAGATAATATATATTTAGTGATTTTCTTTATCTCTGCATGCACAGTGTTGTTTTCATCAAGCGTGGATCCCAGCTAGAGGGAGATAAGGGTCTGGCATCACAGCTGCGGATCATGAACTTCAGTGAAGGTTCCCCATATGAGACCCTCCATTCTTACATCAGCAACGCAGTGGGGCCATATTTCAAGTCTTACATCAAGGAGACAGGGAAAGCAGAAAGGTAAGCAATACAAGATAAAAGAAAACATGTTAGAGTCATATCTGTGCATTATTCTGTTACTTGTATTTTCAGTCATTTACATTGTATCACTCTCTGTTGTCTCTTCAGTGTCCATGGCTTTGTGAAGCAAGAGATTTTGTTAGTCCTTTGCTATCTTCTTGGCTGTCTCACATGTCAGTCCTTTGTTTACCAGCATTTTCTCTGCTTACCTTTATTATATAATAGCAGAAATATAACACATGAGGGATGGTTGATGTTTCTGAAACTCTGGACAGAACAGGATCCATTATATCTATGTGTTTATTGAATTACAGAAAATTGTGTGTGTGTGTGGCGGTGAGGGGGGGGGTGGTAGGAAAGATAGCATAGTAGGAAAAAAAAAGGAAGGATGGTGTACTAAAAGCATATGCAAGGAGGAATAAAGATCTTGTGGAGGCATAGAGAACAGTCAGTCTTCTAAAACATAGTCTCCATAACATAATAAATGTCACAAGATAGCCAGATATTAGTGGCAGATAAACAGAGAAAAAAAATAACCAGTGCTTGTTGGTACAACACATAGTAAATCCTCCATACTTTGCTGTTTATTATTATATATTATTTATTTATTATATTATTATTATTTATTATATATATATTATGTTTATAATATGTTGAAGCTGTGACTTTGAAAAATGAAGAATATGCACTAAAGTAATTTTTGCTGTGCTATATCAGAGATGGAGACAAGATGGCACCAACTGTAGAGAAGAAGATTGCCGAGCTTGAGATGGGCCTCCTTCACCTCCAGCAGAACATTGACATCCCAGAGATCAACTTGCCTGTAAACCCAGTGGTGCTGAATGTCATCAAGAAATGTGGAGAGGAAAACCGCAAACCAAAGGTTATTTCTTATTTACCTATCTTCTGTGTCTGGAACATGGGTTGTTCTCAACCACTCCCCCCCCCCCCAGAACTTTGTATTTAGCGATTTTTGCTCATATAAATTCCATCTTGGTCCTCTTTGCATTTTGGTTGGCAAGGAATCTGGGGAGATGGTTATTAGAGAGTGTGCTTTACTGAAAAGAGGGTCTCCCTTGTACTTTTTTTTTTTTTTTCTCACAAACCTATAAATCAGATTGGTTACGCTAAAAAATTTTTTAAAAATCAGTACAATCGTACCTGTCTTTCATCTTGCATAAGTACTGTTTGAAATACTGGTTTCGTCAGTACAACATTCGATATTTTATACTCTTTTTTTTTTTTTTTATTTAATGTAAAGCTAAACGCACTTTGCAAACATCAGTGGGAATTAAACGTACGTATGAATATTTTTTTTTCTTAGTTATTTGTGGTGGGATTTAATCTTTACAAAATGACCACATGATGAGCCAAGGTCAGAACTGGCTGATTCTCCTCCTTTGCAGATTGAGCATCCTCATCATCCTACTGCCCCAGTTGTCCTCCAGCTGATTTTGCTGGTTACTTTTTACTAGGTTTTTGATCATATAAATGGATTACAGTAACTGACAACCTCCAGAAGTTTTTCTTTTTTTTTTTTAATTGGTAATTTACCAGTAATAAACCAAGCTAAGATTATTCAATCAGATGTAATATCCATCCTCTTTTATGCATGCAAAAGCTGGAAATCAACTAAAGAAATAGACAAGAAATTAGACTCTTTTGAGAAAAAAATTCCTGAGGAAAATACACAGTATAAAGTGGAACTAATTTAAGAACAACGTAGAGATAAGACAGATGAGCGAACAACAGCCTGTCTCGTGGGTGATCAGAAAAAGGAGATGGACATGTATTGGTCATGTAGTGAGAAGAAACAGTCGGAGTGAATATGAAAACAAGCTATCAGTGGAACACAACAGGCTGAAGAAAAAGAAGTCAGTCATATGAAACTCTAAAGAGGACATTGTTAAGAGAGGTCAAATTAGTAGACATAAAATCCCTTGATTAGGTTTTTTTAAAAAGCTCACCGAAAACAGGAAAACATGACGAACTACTATGAGATCCCTATGTGATGGAAGGATGTAATATGTAAGAATTTACCAGTAATTACTGGTTAACATGATCACTGCGTTGTGGAGTCATGCTTGCCCCTAATTTTGTGGTTAGTGAAATTGGATGAGTATATTATGAAACTAGAGAATATCTGTCAACAATTTAATGGACATTACGCAGCTGGCATGGAAGCCTCTAGGGAGAACATAATGTGTGAAATTAGTCTCATTTATGTTGTGAAATAATAGCAGACGGGTGCAGAAAAAATTTTCCCCCATTTATTCATTCATAAATTTTAAATCTTTATATATTGCTTGCCTGGTGACTGCTGTGAAACATAATTTTATAATGGTTTTATGAATTCACTATGATATTAGGAGTTACCATATGGCTTTCAGTTGCATACCTGTTTCTGTTGTTTCATTGTTATATTATTAATGTTGTGGGTTTTGTTTTGTTTTTTTTTAGTTCAAAATCATGTGACATTGATTAGACATTTCTTATTTTGTTGGTTTCTTTGGAAGAGAGAAGTTAGAAAACCCAATAATCATCAGGAAAACTCAAAGGGAAAAAAAGAATAGGAAGGAGATCAAGAGAAAAATGTTGACGCTGGCCAAATGGCATAGCAAAAGAAAGACAGTTAATGTGATTGGAAGAATTAGGACCACACAAAATGGAGAGACTATAAACATGGCATCTGAGGAATAAATTTGTTCAAAATACTAAACATTAGTGTATGCACATTTAATGAGTTGAATAGAAAAGTGAAGTCAAGAAGAATTGACATTTTAATCAAAATGTCTTTAAATTATTTATTTTGGAGGATTTATTCTTGGAGAAATAATTAAAATCCTATTTTGTGTAGGTGGAAGAGTTTGGAGACAAAGTAGATGATGCTCAGTTCTTGAACAGCCTCCAAAGTGGTGTCAACAGGTGGATCAGAGAGATTCAGAAGGTAAGACTTTAGCTGTTTTTTCTTCTTCAGTTTGTTGTACCTTGTTGCTTCAGAATTTTTGCTAATGGAGTTACACTTAGGAAGGATTAAATAGGGGTATATTTTCAAGATTTTTGAAGTAAACTGATTTAATCTCCCATCTTCATTAAACACTTAGTTCTGTTTCAGGTGGCTGTTCTGTAAATGAGCATTTTGATGTAGGGAGAATTTTGTCTGCTTTCCTGCATCTGATGAATTTTATAAAATGATCTTTTTTTTTAGTATGAGCTTTTTTAAAATAGTAAACGGACCAGCTTAATTTTGCTTCAGAATCTCATATGCTGTATTGAACTTTAACTATCCACCAATATAAAATTAAACAGTATAGCCTAAATCATCATCATCATCATCATCATCATCGCCTTTCACTCTGTTGAGAGCATAGGCCATGGATAAAGGCTCTCCAGTTATCCCTGTTCTTGGAATTATTCTCTGCTTCCTTTCATGTGGATCTCTTGTCTTTGAACACTGTCATAATTTCTCCCCTCCAAGTAAGTCTAGGTCTTCCTTTCTATTTCCTTGAGGATTCAAAGTCAGTGCTTGTCATGCTATGTTGGAGTCGGGTTTCCTCAGTCAGTGTGGCCAGTCCACCTCCACTTCCTAGACATGATTTGTAGCCTAAATACTGTACTTTAATACTGATAAACCCAGTGTGTGATAAACAGAGAGAATGGTTTACCCTAGCAACAGTTTCTAACAAGTCATAGGTTACCAAGTTTCGACAATTCATAAGTTACCAAGTTTCTGACAATTCATAGGTTACCAAGTTTCTGACAATTCATAGGTTACCAAACTGGACAGGGACCCATCATCCGGCACAGCCCTTCAAGAAATCAGCTTCTGGCTGAACCTAGAACGTGCGCTGCTTCGCATCCAAGAGAAACGAGAGAGCACTGAAATTGTCCTGACTTTGGATATCTTGAAACATGGCAAGCGTTTCCATGCCACTGTCAGCTTTGATTCTGATACAGGTGAATTGGAATACTTTTTAAAAATTAAGTTCTTGTATATTCTTAGTATTCAGTATGAAATGAATTGAGATCAGCAGTTCCAAAACTTTTTTTTAGACTTTTTACTTTCTTACAGATAATCTCGATGGTGCCCCCAAAAAACTTACTATTGAGTTGGTTCTGGTGCCCCATGCTGCTCACCTTTCCTTCACCACTCTCTGGGATCTTCCTTCTGCTCGCTCCACTTTTTTCCTGAATCTTCCTACTGCTCACTTCACCTCTTTCCTAGATCTTCCTGCTGCTCACTTCACTGCTGTCTGGGATCTTCCCATTGCTTACTTCACCTCTTTTCTGGATCTTCCCACATTGCTCACTTCACCTCTCTCCTGGATCTTCCCATTACTCACTTCACTTCTCTCTTGGATCTTCCCGTTACTCACTTCACCTCTTTCCTGGATTTTCCTACAGCTCACTTCACTGCTGTCTGGGATCTTCCCATTGCTTACTTCACCTCTCTCCTGGACCTTACCACATTGCTCACTTCACTTCTCTCCTGGATCTTCCCATTACTCACTTCACCTCTCTCTCCTGGATCTTCCTACTGCTCACTTCACTGCTGTCTGGGATCTTTCCATTACTCACTTCACCTCTCTCCTGGACCTTCCCACATTGCTCACTTCACTTCTCTCCTGGATCTTCCCATTACTCACTTCACCTCTCTCTCCTGGATCTTCCCATTACTCACTTCACCTCTCTCTCCTAGATCTTCCCATTACTCACTTCACCTCTCTCTCCTGGATCTTCCTACTGCTCACTTCACTGCTGTCTAGGATCTTCCCATTGCTTACTTCACCTCTCTTCTGGACCTTCCCACATTGCTCACTTCACTTCTCTCCTGGATCCTCCCATTACTCACTTCACCCCTCTCTCCTGGATCTTCTCGTTACTCACTTCACCCCTCTCTCCTGGATCTTCCCGTTACTCACTTCACCTCTCTCTCCTGGATCATCCCGCTGTTCACTTTTCCTTAACCTCTCTCAAGGATCTTCTTGTTACTCAAATTTAGATCTAGCTGTGCTAGATATCAGATCATATAAATATTTGAAAAATATTGATTTGGCTCCAACATTTTTCAGTCAAAACAGCTAGTAATGAAGAAAGTTTATAAAGAAGCATGTTTTGATAAACAGTACCATAGGTCAATTGTTGATTGTAGAGACAAAATAAAAACAGTTTATGCTGTTTCAGATAAAGTGGATGTAAGTGTAATGAAATGTAACAGATAAAAACAGAGCTCTTCTGAAACCTTTTCACTGCATTTTTTTAGGGCTGAAGCAGGCAATGACCACAGTGAATGACTACAACCAGCTGATGAAAGACTTCCCTATCAATGATTTGCTCTCTGCTACTGAACTGGACAGGATCAAATTGGCAATACAAGCCATTTTTTTGCATCTGCGCAAAATCAGGACCACCAAGTACCCCATCCAACGTGGCCTGAGGCTGGTTGAAGCTATCTCAAGAGATCTCAGTGCACAGATGCTGAAGGTAAGAATAGAAGTTGAACTGATTGAACTTTTTATTTATTTTTTTTTTCACGGATCCGAGATCACCTTCATTGTGTGCCATCTTTGAATGAAGATTGGCGGTAATGAATCTTGTTTCCTCCCTCCCTTGTCCTGATGGTGCACCAGCCAGGCTGTATCCGTCCACTCTTGTGTGTTATATTTTCTTATCTACATCTGTCTATCGTTTGCTCTTCCTTCCACCTTTCCTTCAAGTTGTGGTCTTTAGTATATGATTGTCTTTTGATGTGACCAAAGTTTGTCTTGATCCTTATTTCCTTGAGAAGTTCAAGGTGCGCTTGTAGTTGTTTTAGTAATTGTGCATTTTTTTTTTTTTTTCATTTTCCAGGATATATGACCTGTTTTCCTGTAGATCATCATTTTTGCTGCATTTATTGTTCTCTCCAACTTTTTTACTTAAGAGTCATGTTTCTGCACCATACACCTTACGTCCTTCCCGTGCTACTAAACGTCACATAAGGCCCACATGGTAGTTCGCCAAGATTTCCTGTCTTCGGCAAGTTTTTCAGTCTCATCAAAGGGTGTTATGCCCACTGAACTGGCCTCTCTTAACAATGTCCTCTTTAGAGTTTCACGTGGTTGACTTCTTTTTCTTCGGCCTGTTGTGTTCCACTTGATAGCTTGTTTGGGGGATCCTCTGATTGTTCCTTCTCATCACATGACTGACATAGTCCATCTTCTTTTTCTAATCAACTATGAGACAGGTTGTTGTTTGCTCATCTGTCTTATCTCTGCGTTGTTCTTGAATTCGTTCCATTTTATACCAAGTATTTTCCTTAGGCATTTGTTTTCAGAAGTGTCTAATTTCTTGTCTATTTCTTTAGTTGTTTTCCAACTTTCACATGCATAAATGAGGTTGGATATTACATTTGAATTGAATAATCTTAACTTGGTTTTTGTGCTTATAACATTTGAATGCCATATGTTCTCGAGATTCTTGAAGGTCAGTGATGCTTTTGCAGTTCGAATTCTAACTTCCTTTCTGGTGTCCCCATCCTGGTCTATGTAGCTGCCGAGATATGCAATATATATATATATATATATATCTGAACCTTAAGTGCCCAGGGCACATGGGGCTTCTGCAAGGGTTTTCCACAAATGCCTGTCCTTTGCCTTTTTTTCTGCTCTTGCCCAGGTGAGTCCTCTATTGCTCAGCATCCTTTCTGGTGTTCTTCTCCATGTCTCTTTTGGTCTACCCTTACTTCTGTTCCCCTGTGGTGTCCATCTTCATGCTATTTTTGGTAGTGAGTTTCATTCGGAGCACGTCCCAACCATCGCCAGCATCTTTCCTCAATAATTGCTGTCAGTGGCTTCATCTGCATTTTTGCCAACAAGATGTTATTTCTTATGGTGTTTGGCCAAAATATTTTTCTAATTCTATATATATATATGCACCATACAGTAGTACAGAATAGATATAGCACTTTATAAATCTCATTTTTTGTTTTCATGGACGGATTCCAAAACAGCAGCATTGTTTTCATAGTGTTGAATGTGTACCTTGTCATTCCTATTTTTATCTTTGCCTCTGTCTCACGTCTCCCACCCTCACTTAGTGTACAAGTTAGTCCTGAGATAGAAGTTGTTAAAATAGCAGCAGCATTCTAGTAAAATTAAAAGATGATGCAGTGTCTCAGGTTGTGTTATGTGCTCCCAGAAGGCCCATAAAAATTGAGGAGAAAATGAACTAAAAGCAGAACTTGGTAAACTTTAATGTATAATTTAAAAAGCAGAGATAGCTAATTACATTTTAACAGGCCAGAAAATGAAGGCAGCTGTCTGGCAAGAACTAGAGGATGCTACCCCAGAAATGTTACATTGCCAGCCCAAATAAGTGAAGCTCACACTGTAGTAACAGTAATCAGGACACTCACACAAAATGACATGTTCAGCAGAAAAAAAAAAAAGAAGAAAATAAATCATGATATTCTTTGCAGCTGAAGCAAAATATAAATGAAGCACTTGCTGTAGTAAACCCCATTTCATGAAGAGACATAGAACTCATAAGGCAAATATGGGTGCCTGTTCAAGATAACTTGTTTTGGCTCAGAAAATCCTGGGAGGGCTACTTTTATGAAGTTTTTCCCAGTTGCATCAGAAGACATATAAATTGTGGAAGGTGAAAATTTGAATGAAATGAAACACTTTTGAGAAGCAGTAGCATTTATAGAGCATCCGAGCAGCTTAAGTGGTCAATGCAGATATCCTCATGTTAATGATTGGAGGGTGATTTAATTCCAGCCCCATCATCATCATCATCGCCTTTCACTCCCTTGAGAGCATAGGCCATGGATAAAGGCTCTACAGTCATCCCTGTTCTTGGAATTATTCTCTGCTTCCTTCCATGTGCATCCCTTGTCTCTGAGCACCCCATGTTGTTTCCAAAAAAAAAAAAATGATTTAATATCTGTATTCTCTTACAGTTTAGGAAGGAAAAGTGACCAGTTTGATACTGACCACATCACCTTCCTGTGTGCCAATTTGTTAAAAAAAAAAATTTAAAAATTTCAGGCATCATCTCTATATGCTTCAGTTGCATGGAGCAGGTTTAAAAAACAATATTTATAGAACTGACAGCAATTCAGATGTGTACAGAATTAGATTATTTTAAGAACACAAGAAGTATGCAGACAAGCTTTAGGTTCTGTTCTGAACTTTAAAAATCACTGAGCCACTTAAGTATAATGTTTTGTTTCACAGATCCTTGGAACTCGCCGCCTGATGCACATACCCTTTGATGAGTTTGAGAAGGTGAGTTTTAGACATGTTTTACTGAATTTTTAATCTTGAATCTAGGAATTAGCATCATCGCACTGTGGGCGTAATGATACATGCTTCGCTGTCTGTTTCAGTAGCCACTGAAGAGTATGAACACAAACCGTGCTGGTCAGCTGTTGGTTCATGCAACTTTGAAATCTACCAGTCAGCCACCTGGCTTGTCCTTACACCACCCACACCTCCAACTTTCATCCTCTGTAGATATATATTATTGTTTCCATTTGCGTGTTTGCCACATAAATGAGTACTGAGTTATTTGCTAGTTGACATTTTACAAAGATTTACCTTGAATAAAACTGACAGACTTTAGTAGAGCTAGTTTTGTCATTGTATGGTGAATCAGTACAACCAGTATATTCTGTATATATTGTGAATCAGTACAACCAGTATATTCTGTGAATCAGCACAAGAATTTGTGAATCAGCACAAGTATTGACTGTGTGTTGTCAATCAGCACAAGTATTAACAGTGTACTGTGAATCAGCACATTTATTCACAGTATATTGTAAATGACATAGGTATTCACAGTAGTAATGTGAATCAGTACGGTAAGCAGCCACAGTGTATTAAGAGCCAGTATACGGTAAGTGTTTGCAGTGTTTTATGAAATGGAACAAAGTATTCACAATCTGTTGAAAATCAGTTTTAAAAAAAAAAAATTGCACATTGCAGGTCATGAGTGCCAGTTTTGAGGTATTCTCCACCTGGGACGATGAGTTTGACAAGTTGCAGAGCATGCTGAGAGACCTAGTTAAGAAGAAGAGAGAAGAGCATCTTCGTATGGTGTGGAGAGTAAACCCAGCCCACAAAAGACTTCAGGCTCGTATGGATCATATGAGAAAGTAAGCAGCATTGACTTTTTTCTTTTTTTTAAAGATTTGTTAAGCCTGCACCCCCCTTTCTCTGTCTTTCCCCCTCCCTCTCTCTTTCTTTGTCTTTCCCCCTACCCCTCTCTCTCTCTTTCTCTGTCTTTCCCCCTCCCCCGCTCTCTCTCTCTTTCTGTCTTTCCCCTTCCCCTGCTCTCTCTCTTTCTCTGTCTTTCCCCCTCCCCCCCTCTCTCTTTCTCTGTCTTCCCCCCCCTCTTTCTGTTTTTCTCCCTCCCCCCCTCTCTCTTTCTGCCTCCCCCCCCCTCTCTATGTCTTTCCCTCCTCTCTCTCTTTGTCTGTCTTTCCCTCCTCCCCCCCTCTTTCTCTCTCTCTCTTTTGTCTTTCCCCTTCCCCCATCTCTATCTTTCTCTGTATTTACTCCTCCCTCTCTCTTTCTCTGTCTCCCCCCCCCCCCCCTCTCTCTTTCTCTGTCTTTCCCCTTCCCCTCTCTCTCTTTCTCTGTCTTTCCCCCTCCCTCTCCCTCTTTCCCTGTCTCTCCCCATCTCTATCTCTCTCCCTTCCCCTCTCTTTGTCTCTCCCTCTTTCTCTCATTGTCTATCCCCCTTTCTCCCCCTCTCTCTTGTGTCTCTCCCCCCTCTTGTCTCTCTCCCCCCACCCCCTGTCTCTACCCCTCCCTCTCTCTCTGTCTCTCACTCCATCATCTCTTTCCCTTCACTCCACCCTCCCCCTCACTCCACCTTTTCCCTCTCTCCCTCACTCAACCCTCTCCCTCTCTCTATCTCCTTCCTTCCTCCCCCCAAACTGAAAACATGTTTTGTGGAATTGATAATATTGTAAATTCCAGAAATCCTGTAGTAATGTGACTTTAGCTTCATCTTATCAGCAGTGACAACTTCCTAGACCATGTATACTTTTGTCAAAATGAGAAGCAGGCTCTTAATGTTTGTCTTTTGCTGCTCAGTGAAGCCACACTCAAGTTGAAACAACCTCAGACTCAGATACAGACACACTCCATTGAACTGGCTGGCTTGGTAGCTTGTTAAAACTGAATACATTACAGCTGCTTAAGCAGTTATTTGTTGTCCGTATATGAGAAGATCAGATAAACACTTAGGATAGTAAAACTACATAAACCAAAGAGAAATCAATGAAATATGAAATACATAAGTTCAGAACAGTGCTTTGTTAATGCATACAGTAATGTAAGTAGACAGTCTTTTTAGAGAACTTGTTGAATGTTAATACTTCAGAAATAAATAAAAGTGGGTATATTTTTTCAATTAATGGAAAATTGTGCCCATGCTTAATTTCCCCCCTTTTTTTGTTGCTCAGATTTCGACGCCAGCATGAGCAGCTGCGCCAGGTCATCATCCGTGTCCTGAGACCTGTCACTGTGAAGAGAGGCTCGTCTCCTGGAAGTGAGGAACCTGAGGCAAAAGAGAAGCCAGCAACTGATGAAGCTGCTGATGCTAATGCAATTGAGGTACAGTCGCAGCCATGTTACATTGGTCCTTGCACTTATGAATGAAAAAGTATAGTGAGCTTTATTTAGAAATTAATCCATTTAATGTAGCCTTCAGTTAAAGTAAAGGAAAAAAAAGTATTTTAAAAAAAGGAGTATTTTAATTTTAATAGTATGTTGAGTGAATGTAATTTCATAACTCCGACTCAGAAATTATTCACAATAACCAGGATGGTCATTTTTCAGGCATTTAACCATCTGATGTGCTCATACTGTGGATTTCTTGATACTTTGAACTGACATAAAAATAACCATACAAATCAATGCCCCATGTGCACACAGTTTATGCTTTAAACCTCCATGACCAGATCCTGGCCAAAGAATCAAAACTCTGGGATGCCTGTATAACCAGGAGACAATTGGTCATTCATTCTGGCAACTCTCCAGATTTAGCATGATCCCAGCACTTGAACACTGGAAAAAAAGAAGGTGAAGAGTTAAATGTGAGAATTGAATAGAAGTAAACAGTGTTAAGAGGTCTCAGTCTTCCCATAGAGTCCCATTCATATTATTATATTAAATCAGGTGTTTTGTTGATGCAGGAAGTCAACCTGGCCTATGAGAATGTCAAAGAAGTTGATGTCCTTGATGTGTCCAAGGAAGGAGCTGATGCTTGGGAAGCTGCTACGAAGAGGTAGGCATAAGGAAAGTCTTACGGAGAGTTATGTGCTGAGCCCAAAGAATGTGTAACACTTTAGAGATAAGCATAAGGAAGTCTTATGGAGAGTTATGTGCTGTGCCCAAAGAATTGGTGACACTTTAACAATAATCTTCAGCTGTGTACAGTTTTAACACCGAATCTTATCTTTCCACTAAATAAAGGTATGATGAACGCATTGACCGAGTGGAGACGAGAATCACTGCCCGCCTGCGAGATCAGCTGGGCACCGCCAGGAATGCCAATGAGATGTTCCGCATATTCTCTCGCTTCAATGCTCTCTTTGTGCGCCCTCACATCCGTGGTGCCATCAGGGAGTACCAGACACAGCTTATCCAGAGGGTGAAGGATGACATCGAGTCGCTGCATGAGAAGTTCAAGGTATACATTTAACATCTCAGACTGTCCATGTGTTGTGGTTACTAAGACTGAAATTGTGTCAGCTGTAGATTAACCCTTTATGTAGGTTAAAAAAAAAAAGTGCAGAAGATACAGATTCCAAAATATACTACACTTGTGAGCAGCACAGATTAGCAGTGAATTGCTTTCAGTATACTGAGCTGTTCAGTTATATAGTTTCCTTGGCAGTATTGTGATGGAAAGATATTGTGACTGCCTTGTAATGGCTTTAAGTATCACATTTAAGTTGGCAGTAATAGAAGACTTCATGAGATATTTAAATATAGTTAGATAGATTACGTTATGTGAAAAACCGTTCCAGCATTGCCAGGGTGACAGAGCCAGAGAATCATGGGGAAAATGACAGAGAGAAACAACTGATGATACTGTCAAAGTAGCAAGTAGCAGAAGCACACTTCATTATGCTATTGAGTAGTTTTTAGGAAGTAAGAAGTAGTTATTATCTGTTCTTGCACTGAGTGAATGCTGAACAATGGCTCAGTTGTCAGAATATCGAAATAAATGGTTTTTTTTTGGGGGGGGGGGGGGCAGCATAACATTGCTTGTTTCTGACATTGCTTGTTTATATCAAATTAACAGAAATGAAGACAATTCGGTAGTTTTAAAATCGTGCTTTTGTATAGTCACCACATGCTAACGGCACATGATCATACCCTTTCTGACATGTCTAAAGAGGTTAAGACTTCATTTATCTACCTCTTGGGTCTGTGGCATAAACCCAGAGAAAACTCCCTGGACATTATCCTGGTGGCAGTCTATTAAATTTTGAGTGACTTAATGCCTGAATGCAGGAGAATCTGAGCTGATTGAGATTATAGTAGATGAGATTGTCACCAAACTTACTGTCCATCAGTGACATCATGTTTAGAGGTACAGGACAACTGAAAAACAGATGTGCACATTGCCTCTATGTGGCACAAGGGAAAAAAAAAAGAGATGGAAATTCATAAACCCTGAAATTGGTAAAATCAAAAAATGTAGTCTAGTAATTTTACCTGAAGATAATATTTGATGAACCCACTTTTGCTTTCAAGTTTCAGAATGCACAGAACCATTTTTTTTTTTTTTTAAACAAAGCTGAATTGTTTTAGAGGTTCAGTAAGTGCAGAACTAGTTTAACAAAACTCATTTGTTTTGTAGGTTCAGTGTGAGGAACCAGTTTAACAAAATTCAAATTGTCTCTTTAGATTCATTTTGTGCAGAAGCAGTTAACAAAGCTGTTTTTATTTTGTAGGTCCAGTATGCACAGAACCAGGCTTGTTACATGAGCAAAGTGAGAGACTTCCCTCCAGTATCAGGCTCCATCATCTGGGCAAGACAGGTGAGAGTGGTGCAAGTATCCAAGTCATAACAGAGACAGTTCTGCTAACTCTTTCCACCCGCGTTACTTCCAAAACGTTCCTTAACTCTTTCCCTGCCATAGTTGATATCGTGATAACTTCCTGTTAGTCTAGTGACTGCCATGTTCGTTATAGCGATTTTGTTTCTTTGCAACGTAAAACTATTGTAAAACTTTTTATTGTACACAATTTACCTGCGCATGTCTGGTGACCTTTCATAGTTCAGTCTAAAGCATGCTAACAGCCGAACGAAATAGATGTTTTACCGGAGAAATTTCAGTATTTACTGTGATTTCGGAGGCATAAGGACATGTCTTATGATCTGACCGCTGTTTCTGAATGCACCCCAAGTACATCTAGACCTATTAAATGGACTGGAGAAGTAGTTGAAAGGTTATTTCAGACATTATTTTAGTGAGAATGGCACCACACGACGAGATCGGATGAAAATTTAAGTAGATCTGGAAATCGCCGATGGTAAACATTGTACATCTAGGCATCGCCGATAATAAGCACTACACAGTTATCAGCTAAAATCATCACACTACTTCTTTTTTCCCCAAAAAAACTCTTCATTTATGAAATATTCTTACATTTGCAACTATTTTCATGCATAATATGTATACTTTTAAAGTGGAAATACTTTGTACATTCACTTTTACAACTATACCTCCTATACATATCAAGACCTGCGCTTTTTGTGTGGCACAGATGGGAACATCCATGTATTTTTTCTGGGCACGGGAAGAGTTAATTTCCTGACGACGCAGACATTTTGGGGAAGGGGGACCCTGTGTAAAGGTTTAATTAATTCCATGATCAGCACGTGTATTTCACACATTAAAATAAGTGGAAATGAATGAGGTTTCCATAAATTAAGTTATTTGTCATTAAAAAAAAAACCAGAAAAGGAAAAAAAAAAAAACTGGTGTGAAACAATGGAACGATTTTTGGGTGCTAAAAAAATTTTTGTAGGGTTGAGCAATAAAATCTGCTTTATACTTACATTAACTGTGTCATAATCCAGTATAAACATGTAGTCATTCAAATTTCAACACAGAAAAATCAATATTTATGGATGTATTTGACATCCAATAAATCTAACAGGTCTATAGCTACGAGAAACACATAGTAGTAAGATAGGTCTAGTCGGTCGGTGTGACCATTCTATCACTTGATCTCGAAAAAAACTTGTATTTTGCACTCCTATCACGATATTCAACTTCTCCCTTTTTCAGCCATGCTGGAATACACTAGTTTAACTTTAGATTCAGAAGACCTCTGACTGGTTAAATGAAAAGTTACATTGTGTTCTCAACGAAAGAAAGTCCGAAACCTTATAGGGCTGTGTTGTTGGGAACAGCATATACCGGAACAGACCTTTTAGGGCTGGCGCGGGTGGAAAAAGTTAAGATCATAATATAGTTAATTTTTTTGTGGGCTTGAGAGAGATGTGATTTTTCTAGACCTAAGTGTGCAGTTTTATTTGGCCTCAAGGGCTACAGCTGCATACCACATCAGCTAGTGTTTGCCAGCTTGTATATAAAAATTAGAAAAAGTGAAGAGTTCTGAAGTAAAGATGAAATGACTGTATTTAGTTAGTTTTTCAAGGCTTTTAAAACTTTTTTACATGGTTTGAGTAAAAGAATATGTTTTAATCATATAAATCACGCTTTCTTTGATAACCTCACAGGCCATAAGGAAAGGTCTCATTTGATGCATGCAGCGTGCTGTCCATCAGTTGGACATCTCAGTTCTAGACTGTTAAAAGGACATTTTTGAAACTGTCATGTTTCTACATAATCGGAGATAAGTTTTCTTGATTGTGATCGAGATGATAGTTTGTTTTTTTTTTCTTTTCTAAAGCTAGCATGATTATTTCACTTATATGGTGTTGTGGTTGTATTTTGAAAACTACCCCTCCAGAAGAAACACTTCCACTCATAAACAGAGTGCATAAATTAGTTGCATATTGTTGTTGTCTGCAGATTGAAAGACAGCTGAATGCCTACATGCGTAGAGTGGAAGATGTGCTAGGAAAGGGCTGGGAAAATCATGTTGATGGGCAAAAGCTCAAGGCAGACGGAGACAGCTTCAAAATGAAGTTGAACACGCAGGAGCTTTTTGATGAGTGGACACGCAAGGTTTGTTCACTTCTTTGTTTTTTTTTAGTCTTTAGAAATAGCTGAAGCATGTTTGTTTTTAGACATAAACTAATTTTGTTTGTTGCAGCAGAGAACAGACATTCTTGGACACAAAGGCATTATCCAGGATTGGTGAAAGTCTTGTTTTTTGTTTTTTTTGCAAGTGTAAAATCTGCAGATATATTTATGTAGCACATTCACATTTCTAGGCCACTACAACATTTGAGACAGAGGTGCCAGCACCTATATTTGCTACCATTTTCCTAAGGAAACCCCAGGTACCAGTTTTTTTTGGAGGCTGGGTTGACTTTGTTCCTAGTCATCCAGAAAAAAAGTTTTGCATAAATGCAGAATTGAACTAGAGACCTTCTGATTAGCAGGACAGTGATATATAAGCCCTTTGTATCATAAAACATGGTATTGGTGCAGGTTGCTGTTTCCTGTTTTGCATGGGCAGTGCTGTAGTGTGTGCAACTTGTTTCTTTTATCACAAATTTGATTCTGCCGACCAGCTTGTTAAGCAGTGATGAGTTCTCCATGCTGGGAAATCTGCTCCACGAGGAATGGCAGGGTCCATTTATTTGAAAACTTAACACAGATGTAGTGAAAGCCAAGAGATAAGTAGCAAGGAACCACAAAACCAGCCGAGGTAGCAAGGAGCCACACAAGCAGGTGAGGTAGCAAGGAACCACACAACCAGGTGAGGTAGCAAGGAACCACACAACCAGCAGAGGTAGCAAGGAACCAACAGCCAGCGGAGGTAGCAAGGAACAACACAGCCAGCAGAGGTAGAACCACACAACCAGGTGAGGTAGCAAGGAAGCAGACAACCAGCTGAGGTAGCAAGGAACCACAACAGCCAGCTGAGGTAGCAAGGAACTACACAACCAGCTGATGTAGCTTCTGTCAGGCATTACTTTATGAGCCCTTGAACTCCTCCAAGTTGTGCATTAAGGCAGTAGATATGACAGGCTGAAGTTAGTACCATCAGCTGGCACATCATCAAAGTGAGAGGCAAACTTTATTTGACATGCTTGTTAGAAATGACTACAACAAAAACAGTTTATTATAAACTTGTGCAAAAGTTTTATGCCTGAATTGTAAGACAGTGTGGGCAATGTCACATTAGAAAAAAAATTAGTTTAAAAATAAAAATTGAGACAGTCATTTTCTTTTTTCCTGATCTTGCCATTTTTTTTCATGTTCTAGTTCAATTTTTTTTCAAAGATTTATAACATCAGTGTTTCTGTTCACATATACCTTTTATGTATATTGTGCACTTTGTAATCCCTATTCTTTCAGGTTCAGAACAAACAACTGACAGTAGTTGGCAAGATCTACACCATTGCCAGTGTCAGAGTGCCAAACAAAGGAAATATTCTTAAACTGGGAGTCAACTTTCAGAGAGAAATAATCCAGCTTTCTAAGGAAGTAAGCAGTGACGTGTTTTTTTTTTTTTTTTGTATTAAAATTAAAAACAAAAATTCCATTTGTTTTTGATCTGAATTCATTATGACTCCATTGACTTATTGTCCACCAAATATTTTTTTAAAAAAATATTCATTGCAGTCTGATTATCCAGTACTTTTGAGGCAGAATATGAAATGAATACAAATAATAACTTTGTTGGGGGGAGGGGGGGGGGTTCTACTTGTTGAAGCTGTGAACAAGAAAGTGATGCTATAATTATTATTAGACATTTGGCTCCAGAACACAGACTCCTGCACTGCTGTAGAAGTCTGTAGAGTTAGTGAATATTATTTACGAATTAATAGTCCAGCATTTTAATTTCCAAGTAAATTTAATTCAGTCAAAATACTAATTTGGTGCCAGTGTTGGGTAATCCAAGAGAAATATTTGTTAAGAATGTGACATTTTGCTACTGAAATATGAATAATTCAGTCTTGCTGTTATTAGGCTAAACATAAATTTGAATAGAATATTCAGTACATCTCTGCTGAACAGTGATGATTGTAGTGATGTACTTGATCACTATAAATGTAGTGATAAATCATGATAAA
The DNA here is from genome assembly GCA_009760885.1 of Achatina immaculata. Classification (NCBI taxonomy): domain Eukaryota; kingdom Metazoa; phylum Mollusca; class Gastropoda; order Stylommatophora; family Achatinidae; genus Lissachatina; species Lissachatina immaculata. Next base: position 21,311,753 of record CM019718.1, on the reverse strand, counting down.
TAAAGTCCGTCATGACTTCTGTATTCCATGTTCATATGCATAGAAAAAAAAATGAGTTGATGTCTTGCTGATAAACTGTAGTACGAGCTTTCTCAAGCACCACCACAATGGACATAGCTTCCTGTCTTATTCACCGGGTTGTTGTGACACAGCTTGTTTACAGGAGGCGAAGGGTCATGGCTGATTATAGTTTGTCATTTGAAGTGTAAAAAGGCATACACCTTATCCAGGGCAGTGTTTTAGATAGGCCAAATCTTTGACTCTCAACTTCTGTGTTGTTTTTTTTTTTTTCCAGCTGTCCACCTTGACACATTCATACATGATACCACATTTCTTATAACTCCAGCTTCATCCAGAATTCCTTTAAGGTTTGGCTTGTTTTCCACTGGACTCTGAATCCTTTATGAAAAGTACATATGAGGCCTTCTATGCCCAGACAGTCAAAAACACAGAAGCTTCAGTTTGATGTACTTGCCTTGTCTGGCATGGAATGCCTCATATCTGCTGACTCCATCCCTAACCAAAATTGATCCCAACACCCAAAAAAATGCAGTGCAGTATGGGAAATAAAGTAATGGATGACCATCATTAAAAGGGGCAAGAATAAGCATTCCAATACGTGAGAACTGGATTGTATGATCTTATTTATTTATTACTTGTTATAAATGCTAATGCCATTGTTGATAGATCTGTAAAGTCATTATCATGCTGATAGAACTGGTAACACAGATTTCATGCTCTTTCACAGGTGCGCAATTTGAGATGGCTTGGATTCCGTGTCCCTCTGGCCAATGTGAACAAAGCCCACCAGGCAAATCAGTTGTATCCATTTGCTATCTCCCTTGTGGAAAGCGTGCAGTCCATTGACAAGACCCTGAAAAAGGTATACAGTTCCACACAAATGATATGATAACATAAGTACAGCCACTGTTTAAATCACTTTATTGCTTAAAAGATGTAGGAGCAAGCTTCATGTTAACAAACCTAAATAGTTTCCAGTATCACCCCCTTCAGATAATTATAGAAGTGATAGGGCATGGTGTAATTTTGTTTTTATCTTTCCCAAAGGGCCCCCCGTGCATTGACATTTTTCCTTTCCTTTTATGTTTTTTTTGTTTTATCTTTTCTTTTCTGTTAGATCAAATCATTGTGTATCATTTGAGATTTTATCTATTTAAAAGTGCTAACATTTATAGGTGGTTAAAAGAGAGTTTCTTTTTTCTGTTTAGATTGAGGGCAAAGAATCCCTGAAGCTGCTGATTGCTGGCCTCCGCAAGGAAGTTCAGAACCTGATAGCCGAGGGTTGTGGTCTGCAGTGGGAGTCTTACAAACTAGACCCATATGTACAGAAGCTTGCAGATACAGTGATCAACTTCCAAGAGAAGGTAAGTTAGATTTGTACATGTTGAGTGTTTTTTGCTTTATAATAATTGTTTTTTTTCTTCTAAAGTTACCTGATTCCCGTAAGAAGAGTTACCTGATTCCCGTAAGAAAACATATCAGTATTACAGGAGTTCTTGTTAACAAATTTGTAATCATATGTATGGCTGGTATGTGTTTTCTTAAAATACGGATAAAACAACAGAAAGAGAAATTTCATTATTAGAACCAGTTAGGATCATCATCACCGAAGCACTCCAGGAAAATGTATAGATGCTCTGATCTTTTCAGTGTGTCCATTGGGGTACAGCAACCGATGACATCATTTCTGTGCTCAATTACAGTTATTCTTATAATGTTAATGCTGGACCCCATGGTGATCATCATTTGTATAATAGTGTTGTAATTTTGAGAATGTTCTAGCTCCTACTTTGTTCCATCCTGAAAGGTTGATGATCTCTTGGCCATGGAGGAGGAAATTGATGTTGAGGTTAGAGCCTTGGAAACCTGCACATACAGTGCTGCCACCTTCAGGGAGATCCTTAGCAAAATCCAGAAGGCAGTGGACAACCTCAGTCTTCGTTCTTACTCCAACCTGCCCCAGTGGGTGGCTCATCTGGATGAAGAGGTGAGTTAGAAAATTTCAGCTCATTATGCTCTGAGGCACAAAATTCAGGAGGTGTAAAGTCTTCAGACTGCCTTGTTTTTGGCATCTCTTTGGGTCTTGTAGTCTTTCTGCACCATCTCCTTTGTCCTTTTGTAGTCCGCTTAGTCAGTTCATTTATGTATATATACCACAGAACCAACCCTTCTACCACTTGTATGTGATCTCAGTGTTCATCATATATTTCACTATACTCATGGGGTGAAGACGCTGTCCGATGAGGCAGTCAGCGACCCATAGCTGGCATGCCAGCGTCAGGGTTAGCGAACCATAGCTGACCAAGACCCTGTCCCACCTCTCCATAGTACCCCCAGTAATGGGCCTAGCCTGACTAACGGAGCAGGGATCGCCCTAGTTCCCATGGTGGTGGAGTCTGCTAAAGAAGCATTGCACACCACCACACACCCCCCCCCCCCCCCACACCCCCACTTTTTAGCTGTACTTGGGACTGAAAAAGTAGCCACCATAACCCGCTCCCACACCAGTACGATGCTGTGCCTCAACACCTCTACAGCATCGGCTGCAAAGAACAACAGCTTGCAGTTACAGGGAGTTCGTACAAGTACTCATGGATTTGACTTTCTTACTCTTGTCTTCTTTTGCTATTTCCATATTCTGCTCTGCTCTCTGCCTCATCACCTTTTTTTTAAAAAATATTTTCTTTACCATGTAGTGTGTCATTACTCCACACAAAACTGCCTTGATGTAAAAGGTATCATCAAGTTTTATGATTGTAGATTTAGATATTTCAGTACGTGATATAACATACTCTGTGCTGGAAGCATTCCTAATTTTGTTCTTGATACCATGCTGGAATTTGATGACTGTTTAATTGTTGATATTATTAGTTATTCTTATGTGTGGTCATTATCATATCAGGTACTTTGCTCGACAGACAAATACAAAGTAATTCTTCTCCACAGATCTCAGTCATTACTGCATTATTTGATTTTAGTGATGCAGGTTAACTGTGATAATGGCTGTGGTAAAGTTTATTCTGGTAGAGTAGAGTTAGATGGAGGGGTATGTTGCAATTTAACAAAAAGTACTCCACTTATTTCTATATTTTTAAGTTCATATTGATTTTCTTCTTATCATCATCATCATCATCATTGCCTTTAACACTCTTGAGAGCGTAGGCCACAGATAAAGGCTCTCCAGTCATCCCTGTTCTTGGAATTATTCTCTGCTTCCTGCCATGTGTATTCCTTATCTCTGAGGGCTGTCATAATTTCTCTTTTCCAGGTAAGTCTAGGTCTTCCCCGTTTTCTATTTCCTTAAGGATTCCATGTCAGTGCCTGTCTTGCAGTGCTGGTATTGGGTTTCCTCAGAGTGTGGCCAGTCCACCTCCACTTCTTGACATGATTTGTAGGTTTATAGGTTCTTGTCCTGCCATCTAATGTTTAAATCCTCCTCAAGCAGTAGTTATGAATGTTTGTATCCTCTATTGTATTTGTCTTGTTCATAACCCATTTCTCCGAACCATATAGCAGGACAGTCTGAATTTGTTTGTATTGAAAAGTTTAAGTTTGGTTCTTGTTTTGATGTTCTTAGATGACCATATTTTGTTAAGTTGAATAAATGCTGTCCTGGCATTGGTTATTCTAACTTTAACATCCTTTTCCATTTCCCTACTGTGCTGCTTAAATATGTGAATCTTCCTCTTGTGGTTTTAGAGAAAAGTTCTCAGTTTCTTTGGCTTATGTCAGACATTCCTGGTATATTTTTGTTTATGACAGAGAGTAAATGTCATATTGATTGTACAACCAGGTAGAGAAGAAGCTTGCTGCCAGACTTGAAGCTGGTTTGAAGGCGTGGACCCAGGCCCTTCTCGGGCAGAAGGATGGAAATGTTGACCATTCTATGGACACAGATGATGAACCAAAACAGCCTACCAACAAGCCTGGAGGTGATCCAAAGATTAAGGTAGGCTTTGTGCTTTTCAGAAATGCAGACTAGTTGAGCAGTTTAACTATATACTTATATCAGACTTATATGCATAACTTCCTACTAAATGCATCATAAACATGCATACATGTTGCTAGTACATGTTACTAAGAGAAATTAAACATCATCATGTGAGGAAACTGTTATTTATTCCTGGATTAAAAATTTGTTGTGACTTGTCTCCTTCCTTGTATACCATTCTTTGTTGAGGGGACAAACTGATGTCTTGAAAGGGCATGGCAGTTTGCTTCATATAAGGGGATAGGTTTCTGTAAGTTCTTCCCTCCACTTCATTCTTTGGCAGCCTTCCCTGTTTATATTTCCTACAGTTCTTAGTGTGGATGCTTTCTAGGGTATATTGTTTGGCGGTAGTCGTGTAGCATGGCCAAACCACTTGACTTCTTGTTTCATGCCCTTACAGTGTCATTTCTGATTTGGTTTCTTCTTGTTGCGTCTGAGTTATTTTCCATTTATATCAGTCTTTTATTGTGCCTGCGTCATCTGTGAGTGGAAAAATGATCCACCACTGTCTCTCTGGGTCAGTCACCATTTAAAGGTATAATTTAACCCAGTGGATCCTATTTTCCTGAGCAGTCTAAAAATATATTCTCTCCAAAATGATGTATAAATTTTTAGTACAAAAAAAAACTAATTTGTTATTCACTTTCTAAGAAGTAAAGGTATCCCAACCAATCCATAGTGGCACCAGAGGTATCCCCACCAATTCATATTGGCACCAAAGGTATCCCCACCAATTCACAGTGGCACCAAAAGGTATCCCCACCAATTCACAGTGGCACCAGAGGTATCCCCGCCAATTCATAGTTGCACTAAAGGGGCATATTAGTGCCCATATTCTTCTCACTTGTAAAAATAAAGGGTGATGTGGTCATTCCTTTCCTTCCCTAGCCTCCTTCAGAAGGAGCCAGGTACACATTTCTACAACTGGATGAGTGGGGTGCTTCAACTCGACTTGGAACTATTGATCTTTGTCATCAGAGACAAATACATTAACCACTTAGCTACTCAGTTGCTCTGTCTTAGCCTTGGCCTTAGTGTAATGTGAATATGCAGTGTCCTTTCTCACATCATCTTCACCTTGCAGCATTCTCAGCTCCACCTCCTCTGACTTTTGTTAAGGTTGTCAGATAGTAGTAGTTTCTGCTGAGTGATGATATAAGACAAATGTTTATGATTATTATGGGTTCCTTTATCTGCTAAATTTATGCACATTCTTTTATTATTTTTATTGATCTTTCACCCAGTTCATTATCAAAAATTATATTTCTCATGATCAGTATTTGTTCTAAGCACTCTTAGACTTGAGTAAACAGATGGCTTAGTTCACTTTTTACAGCTTTGGAACTCTTAGATTTAAGTAAACAGATGGCTTAGTTCACTTTTTACAGCTTTGGAACTCTGAGATTTAAGTAAACAGATGGCTTAGTTCACTTTTTACAGCTTTGGAACTCTTAGATTTAAGTAAACAGATGGCTTAGTTCACTTTTTACAGCTTTGGAACTCTTAGATTTAAGTAAACAGATGGCTTAGTTCACTTTTTACAGCTTTGGAACTCTTAGACTTGAGTAAACAGATGGCTTAGTTCACTTTTTACAGCTTTGGAACACTTTCTATAAAATGTTCCAGCCCTTGATGCTGGAAAGGAAACAGAGTTGAGGAAAAATATGTGGTGCTGCTGTCATTGCTGCATGGAAGATATTGTAAGTTTAGTCCAGACCGTAGGCATCCAATCTGGTATGACTAGATAACATGAAATGTTGAAGAAAAGAAGAAGATTATCAGAAACAAAAGGTATTGAAATGTAATTTTTTTTTTCTACATTTTCTTGACAGAGTCTTGTCCATGAGCTCAGGATCACCAATCAGTTGATGTATGTAAGCCCTCCTGTGGAAGATGCCCAGTACAACATCCTGCAAGAACTGTTTGCCTGGGAGGCTGTCGTCACCTCCTTACCTCGCATCCAGCACTCACGATATCAGGTATGTTATTCCGCTTATAATTACCATGTCATCACCTCCTTACCTCGCATCTAGCACTCATGATATCAGGTATGTTGTTCCACTTATAATTACCATGTCATCACCTCCTTACCTCGCATCTAGCACTCATGATATCAGGTATGTTGTTCCACTTATAATTACCATGTCATCACCTCCTTACCTCGCATCTAGCACTCATGATATCAGGTATGTTGTTCCACTTATAATTACCATGTCATCACCTCCTTACCTCGCATCTAGCACTCATGATATCAGATATGTTGTTCCGCTTATAATTACCATGTCATCACCTCCTTACCTCGCATCTAGCACTCATGATATCAGATATGTTGTTCTGCTTATAATTACCATGTCATCACCTCCTTACCTCGCATCTAGCACTCACGATATCAGGTATGTTGTTCCACTTATAATTACCATGTCATCTTCCAATTATAATTACCAAGTCATCATCACTACCCTATGTAGAGGAGAAATACTGACAAATTTGTTTCAGAATACCCTGTGATGAAACTCATTTGATATTCTCTTGCTTGTGGCTTAAAAATGGTACACTCCACTTTCATCATATGCTGTAGTATTAATCAAAAATTCATCACGATCGCAGCAGCTGTGAAGGATCTGCATTTGTTGATGATTGTTAGTCAAGCATTCTGATATTGAATTCTATTTTGTGCACGCCAATTTTTGCTAAGCTGGCTCTTGCCTTGATTCTGGATTATCCCTTTCAGCAAGGCAAAGGCAAATATGATAAGTGTAGAAGTGGAAGCGAGAGGATTCACAGCAACATCAGCATACAGTCTGTTTTAAGTTACTGGGCATAAAAGGACAAGCAAAAGCAAGGGCACTGAGAAGCCCTTTCAGAAACTGCAGAAAAGGTGTAATGCTGGCTGCGGAGCATGTGAAATGGGTATTGAGAACATCTAGTACCAGTCCCCTTGATGGTCAAGATGCACTCTAGGGTGCAGTGCCACTTGGAAGACGTGGTTCAGTTCCAGGATTGGGGGGGGGGGGGGGGGGAACAACTCATAGACCCCAGGGAGTCATGACCCAGAGGCCGGCCCCCCCCCCCCCCCCCAAGAGTGTCAGGACTTTTAATAGGCCTGAAAGATTTGGGGGGGGGGGTTAATTTCTGATGTTCTAGGGAGTTGTGTTGCTGTTCCACTCTCTACAGTAGAGTTTCCTGCATACAAAAAAATGTTTGAAAAACTGAAGATGAATAATTTTAACAGTTTTTTACTTTTACATGTGATTTCTTTAAAGAAAAAAAAAAGGATTCTAGAATTCTGGATACATATTTTCATTGCAAAAGTATTCTTGATACAGCTTGCATATGTAAGCAGTATTTTCATTTTTCTGTTGAAGGTTGGCCTGCAGTCAGAGTCAGAAGCTGAGAGCACCTATCGCAAAGTTCTCACAATGCTGCCCGGAGGTTCAATTGTTTTGGAGGATGGTTACTCTGCAATCCAGAAGACAGTGGATGAGTTCACCAAATATGTCAATGTAAGACTTGTTATTCTGAATATAAGAGGGTTGCCAAATTAGTACAGCAAATTTGTGCTTAAACCTGCTTTAAGTTAGTTCTCATGTAGCAGTAAGGTTATGTATTAGCAGTAGATAGCATCAGCTTTTGTTGTAGGATCTCTGTTTGATAGAATCTGTGTTCTGAAAGTGCATCATCATTCATATGAAATTGTCATCTTTGTTCCTTACACTAATAATCCAGTATTGCTGTACTGAGATTTGTGTAAAAGTTGTTTTTTTTTTTTGTTTTTAAAATAACCTTTTTTCTCCTTAAAGGTCTGGCTGCGCTACCAGTCCTTGTGGGATTTGAACCCAGATGTCTTGTACAGTCGTCTCGGCAACAACTTGGTGAGGTGGATGAAGGCACTTGAAGATATCAAGTATGTTTGATAAACAGTTCTTTGAGCTGAGAGTGACTAGAGAAGAACTAGTTCCTAACTGAAGGTGACAAATCTGTAGAATGATGATTTAGGGCCTGTGAAGCTTAGCGTTAAGCTTGAGTGTTTTTTCCTTTTCTTTCCAGGTTTAATGAGTAAACACTGAAACTGTGTATATCTTATATCCTTCCCGTGCCGTTAAACGTCACATAGGGCTCGCAAGGTAGTTCGCCAATTTTTTCAAGGGATTTTATGCCTATTAATTTTCGCCTCTCTTAACAGTATCCTCTTTAGAGCTTCACGCGGTCTGCCTCTCGTTCTTCGGCCTGTTGTGTTCCACTTGATAGCTTGTTTTGGGATTCTCTGATCATTTCTTCTCATCACGTGACCAATATGTGTCCATCTCCTTTTCCTGATCACCCATGAGACTGGTTGTTGTTCAGTCATCTGTCATATCTCTGCATTGTTCTTGAATTCATACCACTTGATGCCGAGTATTTTCCTTAGGCATTTGTTTTCAAGTTGTCTGTTTCTTTTGCAGCTTTCACATGCATAAATGAGGGTGGATATTACATTTGAATTGAATAGTCTTTAACTTTGTTTTTGTGCTTTTAACTTTTGAATGCCTATGTTCTCAAGACTCTTGAAGATCGATGCGCTTTTGCAATTCTAATTCTAACTTCCTTTCTGGTGTCACCACCCTGGTCTATTAGCTGCCAAAGTATGCAAATTGATTGACTTCTTCAACATCTGTCTCTTCTACGTGTATTTTTCCATTTTGATTAATGGGAAGTTTCATTATAATTTGCTAGCCAGTGAACATATATGTTTTTTCTTGCATGGAATTCACATTGTTACTGATAAGAGTTATGTCATCAGCAAAATCAAGGTCTTCTAGTTGGGTCCCATGTACCCAATCAATACCTGTGTTACCTGTGCAGCATTTTTTTCATTATGAAGTCTGTTGCAATTCCAAAAAGCGAAAGAGATAGTATACATCCTTGTTTCATGCCTGTTTCAACCTGGAACCATTCGCTCATCCCTTCTTCTGTTTTGACTGCACAAACATATCCATTGTAGAGGTCCTTAATGATGTTGATACTTTTATTGAAACAATGTTGAAACTGTGTATATAAGATAACAAATGGCTCTGAGAAGTACAGCATGACAGACTTCATTTTATTCTTTGAAAAGTGGTTGTATACCATCCTGAAACAGCTTTATAGCATTTGTAATAGAGGACATACAAAAGAAAAAAACATCTTATGAGACCAGAGAGACATATTCAAAAATAATGTCCAGAATTGAAGCATTTGATTTCACCTACAAGGTGCTGTATCTAGCTGGAAATAATTCTTTTGTGAGTTATATACATATATAATGCACATGCATCTTAAAATTAAATGTGATTATAGATTATGATTCTATAATTTGGATGTAATACTATTTGGAATTGAACATAGTTATGACCAAAATATCTTTACAAAATACTTCATTATTAGTTTTAACACTGTTTCTCAAACTTCTAGGATATGACCTCATGACTCTCAAATGGCACTCAGTTTGACAAACACTGGTCTGAAGTTATAGAATTTCTGAGATGTCCACTCAACAGTGACATTGACTTCACCCCTTTAATATTGGACCTGATCACCTACATTTTAAATGAATCATTTAATTTGGTTACAGACAGCTAGTAATTTGTGAATTTATTTTTAATTAGGGCATCTCGAAAGACCTTTGACACTTCAGAAACTCAGAAGGAAATTGGCCCCCTCATTGTTCAGTTTGGAAAGGTTGGTAGATATGAGAAATATTAATCATAATTTTAAAATATTTGTTTAAAAAATTCATGCAGACTTTTATCTTTAGATAAAAACAATGGATTTATACGTGGTTGGGATATTGTATGCCTCAAAAGTTAGCAGTTGTTTTGGTCTAAAAAAATTATTTCCTGCATCTGCCTCTAAACATTTCTGTAAAGTTTATCTGTTAAATGTAAACATCACAAGGAATGTTTTGTAAAAACAAGTCTGATTCATGACTTATTTCCTATGAATGAAGACAGTTTGTTGCATAAATTTCATGTTTTAAATTACTATGAACATTTCAGGTCCAGTCCAAGGTGTCACTGAAGTATGATTCCTGGCACAAAGAAGTCTTGAGCAAGTTTGGAGTCCTTCTTGGCAATGAAATGTCCGAGTTCCATGCTCAAGTTTCAAAAGTATGTAACAAAGAGTCCGGCATTAGAACTATTCATCCATGTTTGTCGCCCATCTTCTTTCATGTGTAAACTTATGCATGTTTTAATATGTTTTTCGAGAGCATTTATACTTCTTACTTTTCTTCTAGGATGTCTTTGCTATCGTTGTCTAGTCTACCTCCTAAATCTGTCTCCTTTCTGTATAGGCCATCTTTGTTTTTAATGTATGTTGAATATTTTTACTCTGCCAGTCCCGAACTGATCTGGAGTCGCAGTCCATTGACACGGCAAACACATCTGAAGCTGTTGGCCTCATCACACATGTTCAGTCCCTCAAACGCAAGGTCAAAAGCTGGGAAAAACAAGTGGAGGTAACCTAATGCTTGTTTTATACTTCAGCAAAAGGAGTAAAATGAGTAAGGTGCCGGCAGTACAGAAGTTATTCCCAAGGAAGTTTTTCCTTCTCTTGTTTAATGTTGATAATTATCTAGGTAGTTGAAACATGTTAAAATATTCACATTGAACCAGGATATTGTATTGCAGAGGAGTCATGCTGAATGGTATCTAAATGTGATAAAACTGCCAGCTATCCAGTATAGTAAAACATGGATGGTAAAGCATTTAAAAGTAATCAGATTATCATTATTATGACTTTGAACACAGGGGATGGATTTTTTTTTTTTTAAACCCCAAATCTTGGTCCTTTTAGAAGATGAGTGGAGAAGGATGTAGCAGCACTCCGAGATCAGATAACAACACTTGTGATCATAAATTCTGGAGCAAAGACCACTTTATTCTTTTAAACAAACATTAACTCATCCATTTTGACATAGATAAATATAGCCTTTCTTTTTTTGTTGATCCAATAGACCACAGATTTCATAGTTGCAGTTTTCTTGGAAATAAAGAAAAACAAATTATTTATCCCACTTTTTGAGAGTCATTACTAGTATGCTAGTTACATCAAGGGTAACCTTTTACACTAGTAGGCTAGTTACATCAGAGGTAACCTACTACTCTAGTAGGCTGGTTTCATCAAGGGTAACCTACTACTTTAGTAGGCTGCATTCATCAAGGGTAACCTACTACTCTAGTAGGCTGATTACATCAAGGGTAACCTACTACTCTAGTAGCTGATTACATCAAGGGTAACCTACAACTCTAGTGGGCTGATTACATCAAGGGCAACCTACTACTTTAGTAGGCTGATTACATCAAGGGAAACTTACTACTCTAGTAGGCTGATATTTTTTTTTAAATGGTGTCTAATCAGATTTTTTTTTTTCTTTTTTTTGTATTTTTACTTTTGTATTAAATAACACTATCCATTTTAACTTTGTTTAAAGACTTACAAAGAAGGCCAGCGTATCTTGGAGCGTCAGCGATTCCAGTTCCCAACACAGTGGCTGTACATAGACAACATTGAGGGAGAGTGGGGTGCTTTCACAGACATCATGAAGAGGAAGGACTCCTCCATTCAGACCAGAGTGGCCAGTCTGCAGCTGAAGATTGCCTCTGAGGACACACTTATTGAGAACAAGACCGGAACACTGCTGCAGGAGTGGGAGAAAGAGAAGCCTGTTGCTGTGAGTGTTGTGTTTATAGATTTCACTGTTGTTGTTAAAGAGGGGGCTGTTGCTGTGAGTGTTATGCTTATAGATTTCACTGTTGTTGTTAAAGAGGGGGCTGTTGCTGTGAGTGTTATGCTTATAGATTTCACTGTTGTTGTTAAAGAGGGGGCTGTTGCTGTGAGTGTTGTGCTTATAGATTTCACTGTTGTTGTTAAAAGAGGGGGCTGTTGCTGTGAGTGTTGTGCTTATAAATTTCACTGTTGTTATTAAAGAGGGCGCTGTTGCTGTGAGTGTTATGCTTATAGATTTCACTGTTGTTAAAGAGGGGCTGTTGTTTATAGTGTTATGCTTATAAATTTCACTGTTGTTATTAAAGAGGGCGCTGTTGCTGTGAGTGTTATGCTTAAAGATTTCACTGTTGTTGTTAAAGAGGGGGCTGTTGCTGTGAGTGTTGTGCTTATAGATTTCACTGTTGTTAAAGAGGGGGCTGTTGCTGTAAGTGTTATGCTTATAAATTTCACTGTTGTTAAAGAGGGGGCTGTTGCTGTGAGTGTTATGCTTATAGATTTCACTGTTGTTAAAGAGGGGGCTGTTGCTGTGAGTGTTATGCTTATAAATTTCACTGTTGTTAAAGAGGGGGCTGTTGCTGTGAATGTTATGCTTATAAATTTCACTGTTGTTAAAAATGAGAATGTAAATAAGTTGGAGATTTTATGTGTGTGTGTGTGTGTTTGGTTGGTTGATAATCTCCCTGTAACTGCAGGTTCTTGACAACAAAGCCCTGCAGTGGTGGCCTTGAATTTAGTCATCAAGCTGTGTCAGAAGTGGACAGTAACTGACATCCTTTCCACTCTCACAGCACACGTAAATAGGCACCTCAGCCATCTTATGGGAAATATTCTCATCCTTAACATGCTGGCTATACAGAAGTAATGTAACCATAGTGAAGTGAGAAAGGTTCTTGATTGACTGTGGACAGAACCAGTGCTACCATTGCACCATCTTGTCAGCTACGTGAAGCCATCTCAGATGGACACAGCTCTGAATATGAAGTGCAGGTCAAGAGACATAACTGTTGAGAAATATATGAGCAATTTTTTTTGTTTTGTTTTAATATTCTTTCAGTCTTTTCCATGTATTTTTCAGTGGTTACATCCCTGATTTGTGGTTACTTTTTATTTTGCTCTCATATATTATTTTTTACATTTATATTTATATATTTACCTTATATATTATCAAATAAACAACCTTTTGTTTTTGGTTTGTTTTTTTTTTTTCACTTACCAACCACTTCTTAATGTAAATGTGTATTTGTGATTTACAAGAAATACTCTTGTTTGAAATTTTCATGTCAGAGTTGTGAACCTTCCAAATCTGAACATGCCAGTTATCACTGACTACAGTAATTTAATGTGCTTAATGAATATTTTCATTATTTCGTGTAAAAATGTTTGTCTCTTTTTTTAAATCAGGGTGAGATGAGGCCAGACTATGCTCTGAAGGCTCTCACCATCTTTGAAGGCAAATTTGCACGACTCAAGGAAGAGAGAGACAATGTTGCCAAGGCAAAAGAAGCGCTAGAGCTTGCTGAGCCAGGTACAGACTTCAGTTTTATAATTGTTCCATATCATTGTGCTTTCTCTCGTCACGGTTATTATTTTGGTTAAATTTGTTGTTCATTCATTCATTCATTTGCATGTCCCTTGCGGAACTTTGCCTCCCAAACAGCATTCCTGTAGGCCTCTTGGTTGTGAGCAAGATGGCCTGCCGCTGATGCATTCATTTGCAGATCCTCACTGATGTCATGCAGCCATCTTCGCCTTGGTCTTCCTCTCTTTCTTTTTCCCATTATGTACCCTTCCAAGACGGTCTTATCTAGATTATCATGACGTTTAATGTGTCCAAAATATTTAAGTTTTATCTGTTTAATCCTCTTCACTAGCCAGCCTTCTTCAATATTAAGTTCTTGTAATATGGATATATTTTTTTTTTTTTTTTGTGTCCATGATATTTGAAGAACTCTTCTGTAGCATTTACATTCAAAGGCATTTATATGTTTCTCAGCTGTTTTGTTAAGTGTTCAGGTCTCACAGGCATATGGTTTGATGGGAAAGATGCATGCCCTTAAAAATCTTATTTTTGTGGTTCTGTCTGCTCCTCTCCACAGATTCTTTAGTTGTTTTACTTTCTGAAGAGCTATAGATGTCCTCCTTTTAATTTCCCTCATTGTATCTCCATTATTAGTTAGTAGTGATCCAAGATACTCAAAACTCTCCACTTCTTCCAGTTTTTCCTCATTGATACATATTTCAGCTGCCTTATTTGTTTTGTCACTTGTCATCAATTTAGTTTTCTTTATACTTGCTGTAAATTCGAAACATACAGTTTGTTATATTGGGAACTAACTTGCATGTGGTTATTTTGTTGTTCCTTAAAACACTGTTACCAGAGTGTATATTCTGCTAAGGTATGCCTCTCCTTGCAGGCATTTACGTCCAGTCTCACTGTCTAGGAAACCAGGGAAGGACATGATACTTTAGGCTCATGGGAAAAATCCTAACAATTAGTGAAATTTGAACTTGTGCCCCTTGTTCAATAGGTAGATGCTTAACCACTGAGATACCTGATTGCAGTAGATGCACCACTAAGCAACCAGAAGCTTATTGCTAACCAGAAGCTAAACTTACCACTTTCACTCCTGAATTAATTTCTGCACTTTACGGAAGAAATATTTTTTATGACAAATTTGGTAGAAAGAAACCGGGAGGAAGTTATTTTATAATTTAAAAAATATGAATTAGTCTTACAAATATACTGATTATTGGTTTATACTTAGACTTTATCCTAAATATCACTCAAAACAGTTGATTCTCGCAGGCGTACAAGATCTACCAACCCTGCCAGTGCTGTTTTTGAAGTGAAGGAGTTAAAATAAGTAGAAAAAAATCCAGTGCATGCATTGAATTTATATATACTGGACTCATTAGTTATAAGCACAAAAACCAAATTAAGATTATTCATTTCAAATGTGATATCCACCCTCATTTATGCATGCGAAAGCTGGAAATCAACTAAAGAAAGACAAATTACTCTTTTGAAAACAAATGCCTCAGGAAAATACTTGGTATAAAGTGAAATGAATTTAAGAACAACACAGAGATAAGACAGATGAGCAAACAATAACCTGTCTCATGGGTAATCAGAAAAAGAAGATGGGCGTATGTAGGCCACATGATGAAAAGAAACAGTCAGAGAATACCAAAATAAGCTATCAAGTGGAGCACAATGGGCTGAAGAAAAAGAGGTCGACCACGTGAAACTCTAAAGAGGACAGTGTTAAGAGAGACCGTTTAGTGGGCATAACATCCCTTGATGAAGTCGAAAACTCGTAGAAAACAGGAAAACTTGACAAACAACTATGCGAGCCCTATGTGACATCTAACAGCACTGGAAGGATGTAAGTTGTAAGATAAGACTCATTAAATAACTCATTTTCATTTAGCAGATAAATTAGGTTTAATAGTAGTTAAGTCAGTGTTGATGTATACTCAGGGCTGTTCTTAGCAGTTTTGTTTTGTATGCTCCAATATTTTACTTCAGGCCATGTTAGCCCTAGCCATGAGAGGATGCAGGTTGGGCTTGAGGAACTGCAAGATCTGAAGGGGGTGTGGCAGGAGCTTGCCAAGATTTGGGAGCAGATTGATGAACTCAAAGAGAAACCCTGGCTCTCAGTGGCTCCAAGAAAGGTAAGTGAAGAGAGCTTTATGAAAAAAAAAATGTATTGATTTTGTTGGGATGCAGAAAACTGAATGTCTTCAAGAATAGTAAAACTCTCAGAGGATTTGTCCTTTGTCTAACTAAGCTTGTGGTTCATGACATTTATTGACAGTGGTCAGCTGTGTGTCATGATAAGAGAACCGTGTCATGTCTTGTTTCTCCAGGAGTGCCAAACCTTTACAGATCTAGGCAGCCAGACATGGCCGTGGGGCTTGGACCTAAGAGAGGGACTGTGGGGGTGCCGGGACTTCATCCTGGTGACTGGGCTCCCAATTTAGCATGACCAAGGGCTTTAACGCTGAAGAAGAAGAAGAAGTCATGTCTTGTGTATGATGGTATTTAAAAAACCATCTTTGGCAAGTTTTTCACTTCTTTTGTTGAACATGGAAGGCTGCTTTTGCTTGTTTACTGCCCAGAGTGAGCCAGTGGTGATTGAGGACCTTACTGCATGGCTTCTCTGGAGCCTTCACTATTTTGGAACATGGCAGGTTACACCCTGTTTCTAAGGCCATGCTGGCAACCCTGTTTATAGGAGTGCTCAGGAAATGATGTGAAGTTCAGTCAACACATTGGTCATGACTTTGAGGTTGTCATTGTACCAAAGTTTTTTTTTTCTTCTTTAAACATAATTGAAAATGAGACAGTGAATCAGACTGGTGTGTGTTCATAGTTTCTTCTGTATTTGTTAAAAAAGAAATTGTTTTGTCTCTGTTCCAGCTACGTCAGTCTATTGATGGGCTCCTGAACCAGATGAAGGACATGCCCGCTAGACTGAGAGCATATTCTTCCTTTGAGCATGTGAAAAAGCAGCTACAGCAGTATGCTAAGGCAAGTGACTAGAAAACTAATAGGCCAAAAAATAAAAGAATAAGGTGATTAGGTGTCTATACTTTACCCTTGTGCACCATTATTTTCTTTATTTTCCACTTAGCCCAGTGGTTCCACAGTTTATTTAAGCTGCCACCCCTTTAACTTCCAATCATAACATTAATGCCCCTCAAGCTTTTTTTTCCCCTTTTTTAATGAGCCTTGTTGCTCCCTTCTTCTCCACTAGTCCCCTGAATCTTTGCACTTTGGGAACCACTGATTTCACTGAATAGCTGATATCTTCATGTACTAAATCATATGATGATGGGAGAACAGTAAGAAGCCAGCACAGCTATTGCTAACCTGAGAAACATCTGGAAGATCCCTCTGAATAGTAATACAGCCATGTCAGTGAACAGCTGTGTTGATTGTCTTGATGGGTTGGTTTGTTGTGTTGTTAGATAGGCTTAGTTCAGCTCGTAACAATTTATCGCAAGTCAGTCAGTCGGTCATTTGCATATCCCTTGCGGAGCTTTGCCTCCCTAACAGCACTCCTGTAGACCTATCGTTTGTAAGCAAGATGCCCTGCTGCTGATGCATCCATTTGCAGATTATCAATGATAATCATAAAAATTATAACAATAATGTGAATTTCAAAGAATAGATTCATGCGTCATATAATGATGCTTGTGAACTACCAGTTAATAAACGCAGTTTTAACACCTGTATTCATTATGTAGTATATTTAGAATGAAACACTTGCCTGTAAATGAATGATAGATTTATGTAAAGCTATTTTTCTTAATCTATATTTATATAATGCTCTTATTTAATCTAGATTTATATAAAACTCTTATTTAATCTAGATTTGTATACAGCTGTTTTACTTAATCTAGATTTAAAGTTCTTTCTGCAGATACTTTATATATAAAATACATTTTTACAAAATAACTTCTTGAACATTAGTTATAGAAAGATTTAAATACAAAGCTATCATATGTATATATGATATATTAACAAAACAAAAATAATGAAACTTCTCATTAATCATGATGGAAAAATATACATAGAAGGAACAGCTTTTGAAGAAGTATACCAATTTGCATACCTTGGCAGCTACATAGACCAGAATGGTGACATCAGAAAGGAAGTTAGAAATAGAATTACAAAAGCGGCATTGACCTTCAAGAATCTTGAGAACATATGGCATTCAGAAGTTATAAACACAAAAACCAAGTTAAAATTATTCAATTCAAATGTAATATCCATCCTCATTTATGCATGTGAAAGCTGGAAAACAACTAAGAAGTAGGCAAGAAATTAGACTCCTTTGAAAACAAATGCCTAAGGAAAATACTCAGTATAAAGTGGAACGAATTCAAGAACAATGCAGAGATAAGACAGGTGAGCAAACAACAACCTGTCTCATGGGTGATCAGAAAAAAAAAAAGATAGACATATGTCGATCATGTGATGAAAAGAAACAGTCAGAGAATCCCAAAACAAGCTATCAAGTAGAACACAACAAGCCAAAGAAAAATAGTTTGACCATGTTTATAAGAGGAGCCAGATTAGTGGGCATAACATCCCTTGATGAGGTTGAAAAGCTCTTTGAGAACAGGACAACTTGGCAGACTACCATGTGAGCACTATGTGACATTTGACGGCACCATGGGAAGGATGTAGGAATATTATCTGTGATAGATTGAAATAAGCAGCATGTGCATGTTGTGAGACCTAAATATTTTTCTCTTATAGCCAGGGTGCTGCTGACAATGTTCTTTGCAATAATAAGTTACTATGGTTTTTATGCATATTAAAGCATATATAAGAAGATGGATCAATGCTCTTCCAGTGAACTGTGCTAAACTAGGCTTCAGAATGCAGGCTATATGGGCCCTTTATCAAAGATCCTCTTTAGAAACTATAGTTAGGACTTGTATTTTTAAATAATTGGTAATAGAGCAGATATTCCAGAATTCAGCTTGTGTTTAAGATGCACCTGTTTTTTTTTCATTCATATTTCCAGGTCAATGTCCTGATTGTGGAGCTGAAGTCAGAAGCCTTGAAAGAACGTCACTGGAAGCAGTTGATGAAGAGGCTGAATGTGAACTGGGTGCTGTCTGAGCTTACTCTGGGACACATATGGGACATAGATTTTGTCAGACATGAGGCTACCATCAGAGATGTGATCAGCGTGGCTCAAGGAGAAATGGCCCTGGAAGAGTTCTTGAAGCAGGTGATGACTTTATAAGAACTGGTTGCAGCTGTGCTGGGCCTAAGGAAAAGTGTACCTAAGCTCAGCATGCCATCAGCTGTTTAAATTACTCTTTTAACAAAACTAGAAATTTGAAGTGGAAAGAAAGGCAGGGATGTAGATGATGTGGAGAGAACTAGACCACCTTTGGCTGTCATATATTAGTAATAATTTATTATAATTACTATTGTAAGAGACTTTTCTCTAGATTTGTTCTTTGTGAAGGATGATGATGAATAGTATGAGAAAGAAGATCAGAATGGTTACAGAATGAAATTTTGCAGATATATCCA
Organism: Achatina immaculata; assembly: GCA_009760885.1. Lineage (NCBI taxonomy): Eukaryota > Metazoa > Mollusca > Gastropoda > Stylommatophora > Achatinidae > Lissachatina > Lissachatina immaculata. Next base: position 21,292,932 of record CM019718.1, on the reverse strand, counting down.
TTATGTAATGATATAGTTGTAATTTTGTAAGTTCTTTTTTTTTTTTTTTCTAATTTTCAATATCTATTTGATTTATGCCAGTTGTAACTGAATTAAACATTTCTCCATGTTTTTTTTTTTTTTTGTTATCAGGTCAGTGAGGTGTGGAGGAGTTATGAACTGGACATGATCAACTACCAGAACAAGTGTCGCCTCATCCGAGGCTGGGATGACTTGTTCACCAAAGTGAAGGAGCACATCAACAGTGTCTCTGCCATGAAGCTGTCCCCTTACTACAAGGTTGGTTGCGTAGATCTGTTCTCTGTGTGTGTGTGTCTCACTTTCTTCAGGGAAATTGAGTTAAAACTCATCGTGTACATGACATATTCTAATGCAGCTTTTAGCAGACCTGGTTGTCAGATGCTTGAGGCTCTCACAGCCTGTTTGTACTTTTTCATAAAGGCTACAGATCCATCTGTTTCTAAATTTGTGATAAATTATAACTAATGATGTTGAAAATAAATGGTACACAGTGGCAGAAGTATGAAAGTTCTCCAGTCCTTTCTGCATTACTGATATAATTAAATTCTGACATAAATGGTATCACCAACGTAGGATTAGGAATAGAGAGGATTGGAGGCGAACTTTATCCGCAGTAATGAGCCTTAATGGCTCAGAAAGCTGAAGAAAAAGAAGTAAAAATAAATTTATAACTGATTCTAAAGTGAGGCATGATATTTCAGCAATTTGAGGAGGATGCTCTGTCATGGGAGGACAAATTGAACCGCATAAATGCTCTCTTTGATGTCTGGATAGATGTCCAGAGAAGATGGGTCTACCTGGAGGGCATCTTCACAGGCAGCGCTGACATCAAACACCTGCTGCAGGTTGAGACATCCCGTTTTCAAGGGTAAGGGATAACTTTTATTAAGAACCATTGATCATGCCTAATTGTATCATTATGCAACAGTTTATTGATAAAGAAAGAATGTTGGACAATTTGGCTGAACCTCGAAATCTTCCAAGATGGAAAAGACAGAAGGTCTCTCCTCCCCCCCCCCCCCCCAGTGAGGATTCCTCACCATCACTACCACATGTCTGAGAGTTCTATACTTTGCTAGAAGGGCGTACAGATAGCTGATAGGCCTGGTATCATGATTAAGGAACCAGAGCATTCCTAGAATATATCCTCCTTCTTTATGGTTCCCTTAGAAATGGGTTTTTGTGTTCCTTCATCCTGACTATTGGTTAAGGATTCCTAGTCTGTTTTTGGAACTCATCCCCAGGAATTTAACCATGTCACTGTATGTGATGAACGCCTGTGTTTGACAATTCACAACACCTTCTACATTGAGCTTAACAGTTAATGAAAGATCTTATTTTGCTATTTATGCATATAAAATGATAAATGTGTATAGAATTCACTAGTAATTAAGTGAAATTTCCCTGCATGCAGTAATGACTGAGCTTTATTATTGTAGACGCAAATTTTTTTTTTCTAAGAAAAGCTTGCCATGAATTGTCTTTGTTTTTAACTGCCTCAACAGTGTGAGCACTGAGTTCCTTGGCCTCATGAAAAAAGTGGCAAAGTCCCCGTTGGTGATGGACGTACTGAACATCCCAAATGTTCAGCGTCAGCTTGAGAGACTGGCAGACCTACTGAGCAAGATCCAGAAGGCTTTAGGAGAGTACCTGGAGAGGGAGAGAGCTTCATTTCCTCGGTAGGCATTTGAATTTACCCTGATGACTGGGCTAACGGCCTTGTAGGTTTAGGAGTGAAAATGGCTTTTGGAGAGATGGTTGTATAGAGAAGTCAAAAAGCCTATCGTAACTATAGGTCTAGTAGAAAGGTCACTATGATATTACAGTTTTGCCACCTAGTTGGAAGAGAGTATGAATAGAAGAAGTAGAAATAAGGTGATTAATAGCCTCTGCACTTAATTAAGTTGGAAAATATTAGGTACAAAGTTGGTCTTGTGAATACATTCAGACATATTCTGCTTGATTGTGTCTGAAGGAGGTAGAGCCAGTTTGTGCATGCACTGGTGCTGATGCAGAAACACATGTTCTTTGTACCACACACAAAAGATGACTCATAGTAACACATGGTTTTTCTGCTGCCATTGATGGATATATCATTAGTGCCTATCTTTCTCACTGTTAAAATATATGTGTGTTGGTTGTTTATCTGAGTGGAATGCGAAGATCATCATTTATTATTCTTGTATGAGGTGCAGGCAGTTAATGGCAGCAAGGGAGATTGAAGGTAGAAGAGAAAGGGGGTAGACAGAGAGAAAAGATGTTTGATGGTTTGGCATCCTGGCATGAGAAATACTTGGTGACAGGCCTTTTGAGATGCACAAGGGATGGAGGGTTATGTAAGGACATGATCTCCAATGCTTGTCAGCAGGGACCTTGAGGGAGAGAGAGAGGTGCATGCACATTATCCTTGCTTCAATCTTTAACTTACCAATTATGATGAGCGATCTGGGTTCAAGGGAGATAACCAAACAGTGAATTTTGTAATGAAATTATAATGCAAAGTTTTGTTTAAAATTAAGGCTGCTTCTAATGTAGTTACCTCTTCATTATGAGAAACCATAAAATATAAAACAGCAAAATTTATGCTTAAATATTGCAGTTTCTACTTTGTTGGAGATGAGGATCTGCTGGAGATAATTGGCAACAGCAAGAATATTCCACGACTGCAGAAACACTTCAAGAAGATGTTTGCTGGTGTTGCATCCATCATCCTGAATGATGATGAGTCCCATGTGAATGGTCTCATTTCAAAGGAAGGAGAGGAGGTATGGGAAAACTGTTAGTCCTAGGTTCATGAGATGCATGCTTTTTTTTTTAAAACTTCAAGATTGATTACAGTTAAAGTGGGATATGTAACTAAAAATATATCTAGTATTCTCACTTATAGATGCTGGCTATCTTGTTTTCTCAGGTGCTAAAGAAACACTATAAAGTTTCAATAAAACTTCAGCAAAGAACTGTAACAAAGAAATAAAGATCAATCAGTCAATCATTGGGAGAGGTGTGGCAGTTTTTGTGATGCAGTGCTACAAGCAAGTAATTCAGCCTGTGTCACCTTGCTTCAGGAGTGGAAGGCCATCATTGCTCTTACTTTTGCTGTGTGATAAGCATCTGCCATTAGTATTCTTACCTGCAGAAGAGAAAAATACAGACAAGAAGAAAATGAATAAAGCAGCCAGCCCAGTATGCCAGCCAGTGCATACTTTTGTGTCATTTGTACTTGCTGAAGAAGTCTCACACAAACAAAATGCTAGTGTGTGAGTGGAATAACAGTACGTAAGTTCACATGTTGCAGAAGTGTCCAGTTTATGCAGATCCACACAGTAAGACTTGATTTGAGGGTTATAGATTTGGGGCAAATGGCTAGGATACATGCATAAAAAAAAGATGATTCTGATGAGTGATGCAGACTTTATCCTGGCGAGAGCTTCAGATTTATCATAATCTGGCATTTGAATCGTAAGGGATAGCAGATTTAAATGAAAACTGATGCTAAAAAAATATATTAAAGTAAGAGAACGAATTTTGTAGGATTAGACCTCGAAAAAATCGTAAACTAGGTCTAATCCTACAAAATTTGTTTTCTTACTTTACCGTACCAAAGCCTCGTAGTTTCCTATTTATAAAAAATTGAGGTCTAATCCCACAAAATTTGTTCTCTTACTTTACCGTACCAAAGCCTTGTAGTTTCCTATTTATAAAAAATTGTTCCTAAAAATATGTATACATTCTGTGGCACAAGTTAACCAAAACGGTTATTCTTGTGTTTTAAGGTGAGCTTTGCCACCCCAGTGTCCATTGCTGCACACCCAAAGATAAATGAGTGGCTGACACTGGTTGAGAAAGAGATGAGAGTAACACTTGCCAAGCTGCTGGCCAGTGCTGTCCAGGACATGGCAGCTTTCAAGGGTGGGAAGGTGGAACCTGCCAGGTACTTGGAGTGGGTGGACAAGTATCAGGTAAGTCCAGCAGATTATAATAATCATTCACAACAGGGAACATACAGCAGATTATAGTGATCATTCACAGAGGGAACATACAGCAGATTATAGTGATCATTCAAAGAGAGAACATACAGCAGATTATAGTAATCATTCAGAGAGAGAACATACAGCAGATTATAGTAATCATTCACAGAGGAACATACAGCAGATTATAATAATCATTCACAAAGGGAACATACAGCAGATTATAATAATCATTCACAGAGGGAACATACAGCAGATTATAATAATCATTCACAGAGGGGACATACAGCAGATTATAATAATCATTCATAGTGGGGAACATACAGCAGATTATAGTAATCATTCACAGAGGGAACATAACGGTTTTGTAAAATTTTGTGGTTAGCCTACTTTTAACTATGCAATAGTGTGAGATTTGCATCAGTCAAGATTCAGGTACACATTTTTTTATAGCCAGGTTGGCATGAGCCAAATCATGTTGTAACCTATTCTTCCATGCATTGAAAAGCCAGCACACTATCTGCTTCAGTACTCCCATACTTATACTGGTTGTGTTCACACACACACACACACACACACATATATATATATATATATATATATATATACTTTACTGCACAAAAGCTTCCTGTTTATAAAAAAATGTGTGTACATAGAGCATGTTCAGTGTCTTAAAGAACATCTAGCATCAACAGATGGTTTGGTGGTAACAGTAATTTGGCATATTCAATCTTACAGGCCCAGTTGGTTGTCTTGGCGGCTCAGATCTCATGGTCAGAAAGCATGGAGACAGCACTGCAGACCGCATCCAACAAAGGTGGAGATATGGCTGCTGTCACTGATGTCCTGGGGACAGTTGAATCAACTCTGAATGTCCTGGCAGACTCTGTTTTGCATGAGCAGCCACCTGTGAGACGCAGAAAACTTGAGAGCCTGGTAGGTCTTTGAGGGAGTGGTGGTTGAGGACTTGGCAGTTTGTTTTCCATTTAATCCTGTCCAAGCTTCTTTGAGATTCAGCAGAGTTTTGTGGACTCAGTAGTTTGTTTTCTGTACATTCCTGTTCAAGCTTTTTATTTGAGATTCAGCAGTTTTTGGTCGGCAGTATAATTTTTATTAGGCTTTTTCTTTTGGGACTCAGCAGTTTGTGTTTCATACAGTTCTGCTCTTACCTGCTTGCTGGAACATATACTGGTTTTACTTTGAGGGCATATTATCTGGAAGTCAGAAATGAGTGAAGAATGTCAGTTTCGTATTTTGTTCTTTACACCAGTAGAGCATGTTGAAAAGTAATGCCTCCTATCAGATTACTCCAAAACCAGTTTGGTATTTAAAATAAACCCCAAACATTTTTTTAAAACTTACAGGAACATTATTTTACGCGGAGTTGGATCTCCGCGTAATCTCCTTAGATAAGCCAGACACTTCTGCTAGCACTTTTGTAATTTTGTCATGATATAGGAGCTGAGGTTCACCTTGGTCTTTATTGCATCATCAGTATCAGAGTTATTAATAAAGTCTTTCCTGAGCTTACGGAACAGGTGGAAGTTGCACAGAGCTAATCTAAGGCAGTTTGTCAACATTAGGTACACACTGACAGTTGGCTTTGTGTCATTTTTGTGGTATGTCACAGTTTTGTGTTTTGACTGTCTTCTTTCAGTGATAGGTAGCAAGTTTATACCTCCTTTAATTCAGTCTCAGCTTCTCATTTCATCTTAACAGCTGAGAAGTTCCATGAGTAATCCATACTTAAGCAGGTTTTCTTAGTTCAAGGTGGAGATAACTGTGAGAGGGGTTATTTTGTACAAGTTTGTGGAGATACTGAAGATGGTCATTCTGTTCTGTCTGGCAGATCACAGAGCTTGTCCACCAGCGTGATGTGACCAGGACCATGGTGAAGAACAAAGTGAACAACCCCAAGTCCTTTGACTGGCTGTCCCAGATGAGGTTCTACTTTGATCCCAAGAACACTGATGTGCTACAGCAACTCTCCATTCAGGTGAGATGTCAGGATACACAAGTTGTTTATATGTGTAATGAAACTTGGTGTGCAGCTGAAGATTATTGTTATAGAATAATTTATTGTCTTAATTCTTGTTGTCTTAGCTCTTTGTGTACTGGGGGATTTTTTCCCCTCAAATGACCAGTGGTCATCTCAGTGGGTTAAATTTCATAAAGTGGAATGGGATGGTTGTCACATTTAGAAGGATCACAAAGGCATAGTCTGATTTGCAGTATGACATATTATACATTAGTTTAAACAGGAAAAGTTGTATATTGTTTTTCTAATAACATTTTTAGTAATATATTAGTATACAACAGAAAAAAAGAGCTAAGAATTGAGGAGAATTGAGAAGAAAAAATGGAAAATTATGATGAAAAATATTCTCATTTACCCCACTCAAGTTAATCCTCTGTAGTGGTCCAGTATATCCAAATTGTATAGAATTTTACACAAACACCATTTCCTCACAGAAAATATACACTAATGATATATTTACAATTAATTTACAGTCTTACAATACACAAATAACATGAGAACATTACTGGGCGGCAGCCTATAAGCTTAGAAACACATTTAAAATCCTTTTTTTTAAATCTAAACATGGCTCTCAGTTTTCACCATGCAGTACCACGTGTAAACTGGAATCATACCGGAAGGAAGTACATAACCATTTTGGGGCAGATTTTAAGTATAGTGTGTTTAAATTCACAATTAGACACAATTTAGAGACCAACCCACAACCATTGCACTGTGTTTCCCAAGGCTCTGAAGACCCTATAATCCACGCACGGCACGTCAAATAGGATAAAAAGAGTTAATTTTCTCTCTCTCTCAGCCTCCCTTGCTAATGGGAATGGATAACAGTCTTATTTTCAACTTTTTTTTCACTGTTGAACACATTATTTGTTAACAGTGCTAATAGATTTGTTTTTTGTTTGTTTGTTTTTTTTTTTTTAATAAAAAAAGAATACATCATTATTCAGCATTGCCTGTTTCTGCTTCCACAGATGGCTAATGCCAAGTTCAACTATGGCTTTGAGTATTTGGGGGTCCAGGACAAGCTTGTGCAGACACCCCTGACAGACAGATGCTATCTGACGATGACCCAGGCATTAGAAGCCAGGCTTGGAGGATCACCTTTTGGTAAGTTCAGTAAAGATTTTATAGAATGAGGGCAAGTTATAGACCCAGCAGGGGGGGAACTCACTGATCGTTGTGAAGACAATTATATGCATGGGGAAGTTGTTGAAAATGTGAGTAATACATGGAAAAGTCATTGAAAATGTTTTGTTAGGAAACATTAATGACCAGATAAGACAACCTTATATGCAAATTAATTAAGTTATGTGTCTGAAGGTCAGGGACAAAATAGACAAGCTGATGGTCTGAGAAGAGTGAGGAAGGTGTGTAATAACTGAAACTTGGGGGGGGGGGGAGTGTGATAGAACTTTGGACAGTAACCAGAACATGGGCAATAGTTTCCACATGGTAGAAAGTCTTCTTGCATCAGCAAAAGCACTCTGAGAGATTTCTCCATCAGCCAAAAAGACAAGAATTTATGAAAGACTGTACTAAGCATAAATCAACTGTTAAGATTATTAACCAAGTTAAGATTATTCAATTCAAATGTAATATCCACCCTCACTTATGTATGTGAAAGCTAGAAAACAACTAAAGAAACAGACAGGAAAGTAGACTCTTTCGAAAACAAATGCCTAGGGAAAATACTCAGTATAAAGTGGGGCAAATTCAAGAACAACGCAGAGATAAGACAGATGAGCAAACAACAACCTGTCTTATGGGTGATCAGAAAAAGAAGATGGACTTATGTCGGTCATGTAATGAGAAGAAACAGTCAGAGGATCCCCAAACAAGCTATCAAGTGAAACACAACAGGCCGAAGAAATAGAGGTCAACCACACGAAACTAGACTAAAGAGGACATTTTTAAGAGAGGCCAGTTCAGTGAGCATATCATCCCTTGATGAGATTGAAAAACTCGCCAAAGACAGGAAATCTTGGCGAACTACCATGCGGGACCTATGTGATGTTTAGCGGCACGGGAAGAATGTAAGATAAGATAGTGGTGCTGTGACATTTCATAAGGAAGCAAAGAACAGACTTGGGAGGTATGAGACACAAATACATATAGGCTCGACATTGCAGCACAAACAACAGTTTTTTTTTTTTTTTTTTTGCATTCTCTGTGGCTCTTCAGCCAGTCAGATATTAATGGAAGCAATCATAAAAGACTCTTCAGAATGAGATGATACATGAGAGCCATCTTTTAAACTCAGGCATTCACTTTCCTCATGCAAGTGCTGCATGAGAAAGAAGCATGTAAAAAAAAAAAAAAACACTAAATCTAAAGAATATTAATATGTAAAGATGTCTGGAAGATAGGTTTTCGCAAGTAAGGGAAGACCCCATCACTGTGTTGAAATAAGCTACTGTCATGTTGTCTGAATTGTGGAAAGCGTGGAGATAACAAATAGCTTCAGGAAATAATATTTAACTATTGGCTCTTGTTACAGGTGATGTACAAAACAAAAGTACCTCTTGAAGGATACAGTTTTTTTTTGTTGTTAATTGTAAACTGTACTATTTTGAAGTTTACTGTTTTTTTTTTTTATATTTACCCATAATTTATATGATTATATGAGAATAAACAATCAGAGAATCCTCAAACAAGCTATCAAGTGGAACACAACAGGCCAAAGAAGAGGTCGACCACGTGAAACTCTAAAGAGGACATTGTTAAGAGAGGCCAGTTCAGTGGGCATAATATCCCTTGATGAGATTGAAAAACTCACCAAAGACAGGAGATCTTACAAACTACCATGCGAGTCCTGTGTGATGTTAAGTGGCGCGGGAAGGAAGTAAGATGTAAGAAGATAATTTATAATGGTTTCCCATTCCTGTTTTTCATATTTACCTACAATTTATAATGGTTTTCTATTTTTCTTTCTTTTAATAGGACCTGCTGGAACAGGAAAGACTGAGTCTGTCAAAGCTCTGGGCAATCAGCTGGGACGGTTTGTTCTTGTCTTCAACTGTGATGAAACATTTGATTTCCAGGTGAGGGACCTTGATTTCTTATTACTGCATGGATAGTGATGTGAGTTATGTGGCTTGGCTGTACTGAAATAAATCTTGGGGAAAATTTTGTGAACTGAATGGCCAAAATACATCAGTTTTCTCTTAACACTATTCAGTCTGGCTGTGTTTTTGTTGTGTGCATTCATTAATTAGTAATTACAAGATTAAATTTGTTCATTATGATTCATCGTAGTCTGCTTGTTTTCAGTATTTTCCATAAAGAAAAGAAATAAAAGTAGAGAGAACAGTAATAGAAGATGTGGTTCTAGGAACGCAAGGAAAAGGGAGATAGGTACAGGATATCACTGACATTGAGAACACCACAGTCACTGAAGCAGGAGTTCTTGCTAGGCACCAAGACCTTTTCAGTTTGGGAGCTAAAAGGACAACATTCTGGAATGAAAGACCACAAGAACTGGAGCTAATTTTATGTTGTTTACTATTACCTCTTCTGTAACCTTGTGTGTGTTTTGTTAGAAAGCCTCAAAAACAATCTCTCTCCTCTCTGTCTGAGGCTTCCGCAAGGGTTTTCCCTGTCCTTCCTTTTTTTTCCGCTCTTGCCCAGGCAAGGCCTCTATTGCTCAACATCCTCTCTATTTTTCTTCTCCATGTCTCCTTTGGTTTGCCCTTACTTCTGTTCCCCTGTGGTGCCCATCTTAGTGCTGTTTTTGGTAGTGAGTCGTTGGTCATACATGTCCCAACCATCACCACCATCTTTCCTCAATAACTGCTGTCAGTGGCTTCATCTGCATTTCTGCCAACAAAATATTCTTCTAATTCTTTTGTAAACATTTAGTCTGGAAAGAATTTACCTTGTTTTCTATAGTTTAGGTGATCTTTCCAGCATTCACTTCCATAGAGTAGTACACTTAGAACATTACTCTTAAATATCCCGATTTTCATCTTTGTGCTCAGTATTTTAGATTTCCATATAATCTGCAGCATTGCAAAAGCCTAGTTTGCTCTAGTAAATCTGCTGCTGATGTCCTCTGTGCTGTCTCCATCTTATGCTACTCCACTACCAAGATATATGCTGATTCATTGACCTCCTCCAGTAATTTGTTATCTGCTCTCAGTACATTGCTGCTGTTCACATTTTGCTTCATTAACTTTGTCTTTCCTGTGTTGATCTTTAAACCTATTTTGCTGGCATGTTGGGTTAGCTTGTTTATTTTATCTTGCATATCTTTGTGCATGCTTGATAGTAAACAAATGTCATTGACCCCCAGAACAATGTCAGAATTCTTTGTTACAGCTTTCAGTGGACAAGTTGTGATTATGTTGCTGAGCAAATTTAACTGGTTTTTTTTTTTTTTTTTCACCCCTATTTCAATATAGGCCATGGGACGCATCTTTGTGGGTCTTTGTCAGGTGGGTGCTTGGGGTTGCTTTGATGAGTTCAATCGTCTAGAGGAGCGCATGCTTTCAGCAGTCTCCCAGCAGATCCAGACTATACAAGAAGCTCTGAAGGATCTTGCCAGCCCAGACAAGAAAGATAAAGGTAAAGCAGCCCCTGCTATTATTTTTGTCTGTTTTAATGAGCTTAATATAGTAAATAAGTTATATCAGAATCAACTTTGGAAGATTCAAAGTTCCTTTTACATTTTTACTTTTATAGGACACCAACTATCATAACCCTGCTGGCTGTGGTGGTCTGTTCATTATCATCAATTATGTCTTCCTATAAAGAGATCTCAGTAGTGTGATCTGTTGTTTTTTTTCCATAGTTGTGTTTGTTCAGCATATCTAGTTTTTTTTTTTTTTTTGTCTTCCTCATTTCTGACTGAAATATTTTGGACATATTAAACATCATAATAATCTAGAGAATGTTTTGGACATATTAAACATCATGATAATCTAGAGAAGACTGTCTTGGAAGGGTACATAATGGGAAAAAGAAAGGGAGGAAGACCAAGGTGAAGATGGTTGCAAGACATCGTTGATAATCTGCAAGTGGATGCATCAGCAGCAGGCCATCTCTCACAATCGAGAGGCCTATAGGAGAGCTGTTAGGGAGGCAAAGTTCCGTAAGGGACATGCAAATGACTGACTGATGCAGAGATATCAGTGGTGTGGTCTATATTTTTTTGTCTTCCTCATTTCTGAGATGATATATCTAGCCAGTAATGTTTCCTAGGTTGTTTGATTTTAGAATTCAACCACAGACATGAGGTTCATATTTCTACTGATTGTTCTTGGGCATCTTTTAGCTGTTTATGTATTCTGTTGACTGTTTGTCTAGATGTTTTTGAAATGTTTGTCAAGGCATATTTTCTCACATGCTTCTCTTTACAGCTTAAGATAAGTGTCAGATTGTGTGTTGCAGGTAATGGACCTATCCAAGTGGAACTGATTGGCAAACAAGTCAGAGTGAATCCAGACATGGCCATTTTTATTACCATGAACCCTGGCTATGCTGGTCGATCAAATTTGCCAGACAATCTGAAGAAGCTGTTCCGATCCCTTGCCATGACGCAGCCAGATCGACAGCTCATTGCTCAGGTCATGCTGTACTCCCAAGGTTTCAGGCAGGCTGAGAAGTTGGCCAGCAAAATTGTACCATTCTTCAAGTGAGTGAGGTCACAATAATGATTTATTCAAGTATTGTTTATCATATTTTGGTATAATTCTGCTTGGCTTAAAAACTGCTATGTTTCAGCTTGGTGCCCACATACTTTTTCACCATACATAATGAAATACTGATAATGTACCCAGTGGATCTTCTACAGATTCAAATTAGTTAAAGCCATGTGGCACAGTAGATGAGTTGTAGTGGCTTGTTTGAATTTCAGAGTTGACCATCTTTTTGGCATGGTCCACCAGCTGAAGAAACAAGTCAAGCTGATAACTGCCGTGTGTCTCTGGCACAAACAGCTTCACTGTAAATGATGAGTAGATAATGGATTCTTCTTACTCTTCTTTTATCTTCCCGAAACTGCAAGCATGATGTTCTTTGTAGTTGATGTGGTGAAGATATTGAGGTGCAGCACTGGTGGTTATGCAGCTGTTTTTTTCAGCCCTGAGTTGAGCTAAAAAAAAAAAAAAAAACAGGGGTGTGCAATACTTATTTGGCAGACTCCACCACCATAGGGGCTTTAATGATCTCTGCTTTGTTAGCCAGGATGTCTGTTACTGGGGGTATGAATGTATCAGCTATAGTTTGACAACCCTGATGCTAGTATGTCAGATGTGGGCTGCTGGCTGCCATGTTTTGACAGCATCTTTGGCCCCATAGATAATGGATTTGACTGAGAATAATTTCTCAGACAAGTTTGACCTAACATCATTCTTCATGTTTCTCTGTTAGGCTTTGTGATGAGCAACTCTCACCTCAGTCCCATTATGACTTTGGCCTGAGAGCCCTGAAGAGTGTGCTGGTCAGTGCTGGTAATGTGAAGAGGGACAGGATTCAGAATGTGAAACAAGGCATGGTGGAAAGAGGAGAAACTGTGGATGAGACTTCCATTGCTGAAAATGTGCCAGAACAAGAGGTGAGCAGTTTAGAATGTTTTTTCCTTGAGTTCATAATGGCTTTTTTAGCATTTTAGAGAGACGTCTTCCAGGTTCAGTCTAAAAGCCATGAGTTGTGAGAGTGTATGGAATTGTCTTCTTATCTGAAAGGTAGGAGTTTGGAGACCTGCTGAAGGCACCCTTCAGTTGACCCACTTGTACATGCTAGTACTGAAGGAAAATCTACCTCCAAGGTCATATCAGCTTACAAAGTCATAATCTGTTATCATGTAACTATTGTAATTATAGGTTCTTATATACATTTGTGACCCGAGGTAAAGCAAAAGTTTCTCAGTTCTTGGAATCACCTGGTCTAGCAAGTTTTTCCAAAAGCATAATACATTTTATGTAAAGTTGTCACTTTGAATTTTTGAAGAGCTAAAGTACTGTTGACAGCGTGTTGAGTCTGTCTTTGAAAAACTTGTTACTTTTTCATTTTAGATCCTCATTCAAAGTGTGATGGAGACAATGGTTCCCAAACTTGTGGCTGAAGACATCCCATTGCTACACAGCCTGCTGAGTGATGTCTTCCCGGGTGTGGAGTATACAGCAGCAGAAATGACAGCACTGCGCAACCAGATCAAGAAAGTTTGTGATGAGATGTACCTAGTGTATGGTGAAGGTGATGAGATGGGAGCTCAGTGGGTTGAGAAGGTAAATCCTAAGTTTTAGGTGCTTTTATCTTTCTTGATTAGGTCAACAAGCCAGTACTAAGTTGAATATTTTTGCCTATGTTCTGTAGTTTCTGTGTGGAGCTGTGTATATCACTTTCTTCATTCACATAGAAATAGCCTACAGATTTGTTAGGAGAAGTAGTGGTGAACTGTTATAATAATAACATCCCCATAGTAAAATAATTGTCCATACAAAAATGTTGGTGAACTGCTGTAATACTGCTACTGCAATAAAATTATTGTTTGCCACTTTTGGTTTTAGGTGCTTCAGCTACATCAGATTACACTGTTGCATCATGGACTGATGATGGTAGGACCCAGTGGGAGCGGCAAGTCTATGGCATGGCAGGTCCTGCTCAAGGCTCTGGAAAGGTTGGAAGGCACAGAGGGTGTGGCTCATGTCATTGACCCCAAGGTAATGTACACATTTATCTTGTTTATTGCATCTAAGCCATAATATCTCTAGGTGGAAGTTATCCTGAACAGAATGTTTATTGTATGTATTTTCTTGTAATGAAATTTGTTCGTGAGTGATATTAAAATAACCATTGTGTCTCAGTATTTTTTTTCTAGCAAATTATAATCACAGTACACATCCATTTATGACCGCATGGGGCTTTTTCATGAGATACCATTCTGTAAACTTAATTCCTTTCGTCCTAAATGTAGTTAGTTTTCCTGAAGCTACACTGTGAAATCATAACATACAGAGACAGTAGAGAACATCACTTTAGATTTGCAATCTGAATACTTTCACTGACTAATGAATATTAGTCTCAGCTTGGGCTTACTGAGAATATGAAAACAAGTCAAGACGACTTTATAGTTTTTTTTTTTGTAATAGAAAATATTTTTTGTAACTGCTGAGTATTCACTTTCATACATTTAGATGTTAAGATCCAAAATACCTTTTTTTTTTTTTTCCCCCCAGTCCATATCCAAAGAAGCTCTGTATGGTAACATGGACCAAAACACAAGAGAATGGACAGATGGTCTTTTCACTCACGTTCTGAGAAAGTAAGTGTTGATGTGCCACTGGTTTTTGTTAAACGTCTGACTTTTTACATCTTTATGACATCTCCCAGCATTCTTCTAAGCCGCTCTTAATCATTTCATTGGCACCAACCACATAGGCAAGTCTGATTTTCTGTAACAGTTAGCAAAAAATGTCATTCTGATGACAGAAACTGCCTGGTGCTTATGAACTAATTTGGCTGGAACCACATGGTTTGAACTCTAAATTCAGCTGCACTTAACATTCCATTTCTCAACAGTTATATTCCCTCTCTACTAAGTTCTGCTGCTTCCTCACCTGTAACTTATAGAAACCTCATTGCATTATCTCTCTCCAACCATATTTATCTTTTCCACTCACCTTCTTCTCGGCTAGATTATCATTGCATCCCTTTATCTCCTCTTTCTCCACCCCCTCTTTACAACCAGCCTATCACACGTCACAAATCTTATTTAAACATCCACAGTACTCCAACTCACACTCTCTCAGGCACAGCTTCTTGCAAGTGCTCTTTTTTTCTATTTTTTTTGTGTGCAGATTTTGTATTTCATTCATGTGAATTTATATTTCATCTGCTTTCCCTAGTTCTTTCACCTGTATGTTTTTGTATGATTAAGATGTAAACAAAATGTTACAACTGGATACTCATTAACTAATAAAGATGTTCCTATGCAGTTTCAATATTTTGTTGTCATATTTTTTTTTTACTGCAGTGGCTGTGGGAATGAATATACATTTGATCTTGTATATACGTATGCCCAAAAGCTATTCATGTGTTACATTTTCCCTTCACCTTTAGTACAAGTAAAAGAATTTTGTCAGGCACACTAACTTGTTTCCCAAGCTTAGTTATGAGGTCAGTTCTTATGTTTTCAGTTATCTGTTGTTTTTTTTTTTTTTGGTTCCTTCACACTAGAGAGCAGAGAGATCTACTCTGATGCTAGTCATAGTGAGGCATATCACTTTCCCTAGTGTGCTTCCAAGAAACATGAAAGCCTGGTGAATGAGACAGAGCTCATCATTGGAGCTTATTGATAAGCTTAGCATTGCAGCATTCTGGGTACCATCTTCTTTTGTAAATAAAGTCAATTCATCCTTCTGTCATAACTTAACTATCACTAGTCAAAAGAACAGGTTGCTCAGTATATACTTTTCCAAACAAGATGGTTCTTCCACTCTTTCATTAGTGACTTCATCAGTGTCTGTAATGAAGACTCTTGCAGCTTCTTTGAAATCAGTCCCCCCCCCCCACCTGCCACATATATTATTCCCATCAATTCTCTTCTCATTTAGAACACTTCCTTGTGCATCAGCTATCATTCATTGTTCATAACCTGTTGTTTGCCAGAATCATAGACAATGTGAGAGGTGAACTGGGGAAAAGACAGTGGATCATCTTTGATGGTGATGTTGACCCAGAGTGGGTAGAGAACCTGAATTCTGTGCTTGATGACAATAAGCTACTGACCTTGCCCAATGGAGAACGTCTTGGCATTCCTCCAAATGTGAGTTGGATAAAGAATTATTCTGCAAACTCTTTTCATAAAATTTGTATATAAATGAAAAGCAAAAAATATAAACAAATATGCCATGAACAACATACCAGTGAAGATTCCAGAAGTCTTTTATGGTTTATTCGTTATACAGTTGCTTTTCATGTTCATTAAGGCAGTTGGTTTTCTCATACATCTTTTTTACATCTTTTTTTTTTTTTAAGAACCTTGTATGAATTTTCCTGTTGTGTTTATTACTTTGTCATGTACATAATCAGTGTATATCTCTCCTTGTGCATTCTTCATTTAGTGAGGGATTTCAGCATCTGTGTTCCGTGCCTAGACTCATCACATTAATATTCATGGATGGGAATCCTTTCATATTTTATATTCATGCATTAGATCTTGTAGATCATCTGTCCTGCCTGATTTTTTTTCAACCCATCATGTATAATCAGTGTCTCCAGTTGGGATTTAAAAAAAATACTTTGCTAGATATTTACTATTTCATGTACATTTCATTACCTCATAAATCTGATATTTAGATCAGATAATGTAAGTGTGGAAAAGTGAAAGATCATTCTCATTTTGCATCAGTGAAGAAATATAATTTGCTGCAATAACCCAGAATGTATTTATAGATATTTAATTTGTTGTTTGGCTGGTTTTTATTTCTTGTTATTTTAATTGAATATTTTTCATGCGCTTAGGTTCGCATCATGTTTGAGGTGCAAGACTTGAAATATGCCACACTTGCCACAGTCAGCCGCTGCGGTATGGTGTGGTTCAGTGAGGATGTACTGTCCACTGAGATGGTGTTTGAAAACTACCTGCAGAATCTGCGAAGTGTACCCCTTGAAGAGAGTGAGGAGGATGTCAGACATAACAGGAATGTAGGAGAAGGCAAAGAGGAAGAAGTGTCCCCAACTCTCCAGGTAGAATGATTAAAACGCTTAGCTTTTATATATCAGCCTTTTAGTACTTTGTACTTAATAGTACTCTGTAGTACAGCTTTACTGCAAAGGTCTTGTGTATGGTTATATACAGATGGTACATCTTTTTTTTTTTTTTTTGCTGTAATTCCACTGAAATAGCAGGACTTATTAATTGTAAGCCTGTTTCGCTTTCTGGTGCAAATGTTGGAACAGAACTCCATCAGAAAGAGAGGACTGTCTGTATTTAGTGTTATATATGTATACATAACTATTTAGTTATAGTGTTCCTTTAATCATATCTATCTATTTATCTAAGTGCCATACCAAGTGGTGTAGGCTATCATATCTATCTATTTATCTAAGTGCCATACCAAGTGGTGTAGGCTATCATATCTATCTATTTATCTAAGTGCCATACCAAGTGGTGTAGGCTGTCATATCTATCTATTTATCTAAGTGCCATACCAAGTGGTGTAGGCTATCATATCTATCTATTTATCTAAGTGCCATACCAAGTGGTGTAGGCTATCATATCTATCTATTTATCTAAGTGCCATACCAAGTGGTGTAGGCTATCATTTCTCTCCACAACTCCATCTTTTGCGTTAATTATGAATCCGCCGGTGACTTTCTTCCTAGTCATTCCTGACAGCCTATCCAGTAATTTCTCTCTCTGTCTTCCTCTGTCTCTTCTTCTCTCAGTTTTTCCAGTTGCCACATTGTGTTCCAATTTTTCTCTTCTCAGGAAATGTCTTATAAACCACATTTCCATGCCCTCCATTTCTTTGCTGTACTCTCTTATTCATAGACCATGCTTCACACCCATAAAACATTTAAGTACTTGGAATCATATACTGAATTGAAAAAGATTAGGATTAACAGACCTTCATGTTATTACAGAACAAGTGATTCTGTCAATTTTTGGTGTGAAGTAGGGCAGGAGTAGCTTAAGAAAAAGTTTACATGCTTAAGAATTACCTGAGTGTGGCATTATAAATTAATGAGAGAAATAATTTGAAGTTCAGCTTATAATAGTTTATAGCTTGTTCTGTAAACATCATTAATAACTTACACATAAATGTTCTTATTTTGCTGGCAAGATTTTTGTTATCAATATTAATTTAAGGAATTTGTCATTGCATCTTCCATTAATACATTTTTAAACTTCTAAACAGTGTTACTCTTTCTCACATATGCAGAACTGACCCTTACTGTTTTACTACTGTAATGAATTTTGTAATATTGTCACTTTCATTGTGTTTCTTGCTGTCAGGTTCAGAGAGATGTTGTGAACATTTTGAGTCCATACTTCACTCTGGACGGGCTAGTCAACCGCTGCCTAGAGCATGCTGAAACTCTAGATCACATCATGGACTTCACTAGACTGAGGGCTTTGACTTCCCTCTTCTCAATGCTGAACCAGGGCATTCGCAACATACTCAACTACAACCACACACATGACTTTGCAATGCAGGTAATGTCTAGGTGTTTTGTTTTTTTTATACTTTGTACTGTTACTGAAATTGAGCTCAGAATATGTTTTGCAGTCTTATAAAATGAGGATGTTATATGAACTACTTTGCGAGCCCTTGTGACGTTTAACAGCACAGGAAGGATATAAGATATGAACTAGTCTGGTATATATAAAATTGGTGTCACCAACTGAAAAGAGAAGATTAGGAGTAAGGTAGAATGATAGTTAACTTTATCTGCAGCAGTGAGCCTTAATGGCTCAGAAATGTGGAGAACGTAGCATAAAACAAGTGAAGAGCACCAACAGATAAATAACTTCAGATATAAGGGTTTAAACTTAAATTTCTTGTCTCACTGAATTTGAAAGGCTGGGAAGCCATATGGGTTTGAGTGAATGGACAGAGGCTAAGGAGCCATCACCAGATCATAGCAAAAAACTTTGGACTTCTTCCTGACAGCATGGCTCTGGATGGAGTTAAAACCTGGCACATAAATGCTGAGATAGATTGAAGAGCGCCGGAAGGGTTGAAAAATAACATACGAGAGTGACAGCACAGTATATCGGAACTAGTGAACAAGGCATAGCCATGACAACATCCCTCCTTCCACTGATTCACCTTGAAACATACTGAACTTGGCTAATGGAGTTGGGAAGTTTGTGTGTGTGTGTGTGTTTGTCCACCCTGGGTCCAGGCAACTCCACACCTGGTACAGAGCCTGTGTTCTAGCATAATGCAGCATCAGCTGTAAGAATATTCTGCTTGCAGTTTCAGGGAAATAAAACATCATCAGCAGAGATGACCGTTCTGGAATGTTACCTGGAAAGAAGAAGAAGAAAAAGAAAATAATTTTAAAATGGATACACAAGACAACATGCAAGGGCAAATCAAATAGCTGTAAATCAAAGGATACAACCGTTGGGAAAATATATACATGAAAAGACTTTTTGGCTCGCCCTCAAGTCTGTCAGATATTTTTCAGCTGTTACATTCCCTTATGTGCTGTTACTTTTTGATTCACTTTCTTAATATTTTAATAAACACTGCTGAGGGCATACAGCTGGAAGATGCTGTACCAGCAGGTAGTATACACTCAGACCACTTGACCTCTGAGCCCTTTAGGACAAAGTATACAGAACATGAATTTAAAAAACGAACTGAAAATAAGTGAATTATTATTACAGAAACATTAAGATGTTGAATCACTAGCAGAATACAGACAGCTGGCTCTGTAATGGCTTGCAAACAAATTACTGGATAAATAGCAGAATTATAACTTATATAGTAAACACGCTGTTAGATACATAACAGAGTACTAAGATGTGTAATGATTCTGTTGTTGGATAGATTAAGTAAAAACTAGCACATATTGTGAGCTGCTGTTGGATTGATTTTTACAGTGGAGAAATTGTTACCAGCAGATATGCTTATAATGCCCATGAGAATTCACAGATGGAGCATCAAATTTCTGAGAACTAAATTGTGAAACTTGTACATCTACAGCAAGATCAGATGGAACGATACATGACCAAGTACCTGGTGTACAGCCTACTGTGGTCCATGTCGGGTGACAGTCGCATCAGGATCAGGCAAGAGCTTGGTGACTTCATTAGAAGCATAACCACAATACCACTGCCACCTCAGACCAATGCACTCATCATTGATTATGAGGTAACTAACATCTTGTGTGCTTGCTTAATTTCTTATCCAGCTTCAGAATTGTGTCTGAATTTTTATAAATTATTTCTCTTTTAAATTTATCTGTGCACTTCAAAAACACTATTTTTAAAGTAGTGAATATCATCATCAGGTGCTGTGCCGACTGGCATTGGCTATTCTGCCAATTCAGATCACAGACCTTTGCTGTGAGAGACTAGAACACTAACTCTTTGCCTCTCAGCCGCTCAACTCCAAAGATATCAGATAGAATTTACTTTTCATACAAAACAATTCATAAGATATAAAATAGAATTATTTATTGTTAATAGAGTAGAAACTCTTTTTCTGTGATAGAAGAGTGGAGTAGCCAGATATATCCCCTCATAGCATTTTACAAAACAGATTGTACATGTGCCTTTGTTTTCATTACTTGGTATTTGTAAGTGAAAGTAGTCTAGCTGTCATGTTTTCTTTTTAACAGAACACTGTTGTTAAAGCAAAATATAAATCTTCCTGGTGCTAATGATGAGGGTGGGTCCCTTTGGGTCTCCAAGCTAGCTTTTGGCAGCTGATGCCATGAAGAACTAGCTGTCTCTCATTTTCCCAGGTTACAGATATGAATGATTTTGAATTGTGGGATATCATGGAAGCAGTTTTTTTTTTTTCTTTTGAGTTGTTAATTCTGGGTATTTTGAATTCTTAGGTATCCACATCAGGAGAGTGGGTAGCATGGCAGTCTAAAGTTCCCCAGGTCGAGGTGGAGACACACAAGGTGGCAGCCCCTGATGTGGTCATCCCAACCATTGACACAGTCCGCCATGAGAGCCTGCTCTACACCTGGCTAGCAGAGCACAAGCCTCTTGTACTGTGTGGACCTCCAGGCTCTGGCAAAACCATGACACTTTTCAGTGCTCTCAGAGCACTGCCTGATATGGAGGTTAGATGTAGTGTGCTGTCCTGCCTTCTGTGGTTTTTCTTACAGTTAGATTCACCTCAGTCATATTACTGATCTTAACCATATAACTTTTGAAAAGTAAGTTGATATTTATACCTTGTTTGTTCTGTCATCAATGTTTTTGTTTTGTCAGTTACATTAAATATAAGCTGTAGTAAGTCTGCAGTAAACATTAATGCAGTGTACAATTAAATTGTGAAATCAGAACACTAATGTCTGTATTTTGTAATGTAATATTGTTGAAAATGAAAAAGTGTTGCTGTGTTAATTTTTATTGATGGTCATTAATAGTGTGGTAAACAAAGAAGTTTTGCTTTTCAGTGTGTGCAAGTGACCTAACAGTGTGGAACTTGATAGAGTAAGGCAGATCATCGTTTGGGGATATACACCCAGTTTTTAACCCTTGAAATTTATTCATCAGTCTTCTTGCAGTATGTCTTCGTGAAATCTTCATTGATAGTTTTCTGTATCAGAACTCATTCCTGATTTGGTAGAAGTCAAATCATGTAGGCGCATAATTGTTTCCCTTGCCTTTAAGTTCTGTCATTTATTGTCAGTGTCATTATGTTTGTTTTATATTTTTTAATAATTGTGCTGCTTCTGTTATTGAACACCATTAAGATTTACTTATGTTGTCTAGGTGTTGTATAAAGTGTGAGGACTGTACTATATGTTAAAAAATCATGTATCATATATGTAAAGAAAATTGTAGAGCAGAATGTCTGGGCAAGCCTTTCTGGCAGAGTTGAACCTTATAGAAACAAAGTACTCATTCCTTTATTCTCATGAACATTTTCTTTTTTTTATAATTATCAGATATATTTCTTTTAAAGATTGAAATTAAAAAAAACAGAAATTTTTTACTGTCAAAAATATTTCCTTGATTAAAAATGTGAATCATTTATTCCATTCTTTCACTTTATTTCGTGTTTATGGTTTTTGTACAGCATAATTAATACAGTATAAAAATTGTGCCCGTAGGTGGTAGGTTTGAACTTCTCCAGTGCAACCACCCCAGAGCTGCTGCTGAAGACTTTTGACCACTACTGTGAGTTCCGACGGACACCAAATGGACTTGTGTTGTCCCCTGTACAGCTCAACAAGTGGCTGGTCTTGTTCTGTGATGAGATCAACCTGCCAGACATGGACAAATATGGTAAATGGTGGTAGATGCTGGACTTAAGAAGAATAGAAACCATCCTGCATTGTTGTAAATCAGCTTATGAGGTTTTGGATAAAATATAAAAAAGAAAGTGGTTCTAGACGTGTTTCTAGTTTGCTTCGGTCATCTCAACCAAGTACTTTGTACTTGATGCGTGATTCATTATCATGTTAGGGAGCAAAGGTAACTCCAGAAGTTAAGCTCCAGTGTTTCTATAGAACACACATGAACTCTGAGTGTCATATTTAGGACTTGAGAATAATGTTCATTCATTCATTCATTTGCATGTCCCTTGCAGAACTTTGCCTCCCTATCAGCTCTACTGTGGCCTTTCAGTTGTGAGCAAGATGGCCTGCTGTTGACCCATCCATTTGCAGATCATCAACGATGTCTTGCAGCTATCTTCGCCTTGGTCTTCCTCTCTTTCTTTTTCCCATTAATATATATAATAATAATATAATAGAATAATGTTAGATCCGTAAAACTTGTGTCGTCAATCCTTGAGGAATATAATGAGGAGGAGGTCAGATCACATGTGGATGTGCCCAGAGTGCAAGAATGATGATTCTAATATAGGCTGTGATATTTCTGTGCATTAATAACACTATATGAGCAAAGAACCAATTTTGTGGGGTTTTTTCCCCGTTTTTACATTTTCATAAGCCCTCTTTCGCTGTTGTGCTTCTTCCTTGTAACTGGCTAATCTGAGTAGGTTATGTTGAATAACCAAAACGTTGGCCATGCAGAGTCTAATTTCTGTTTTCTCAAGGTACCCAGCGTGTGATTTCCTTCTTGAGACAAATGATGGAGCATGGAGGATTCTACCGCACTTCAGATCAGTCATGGGTCAAGTTTGAGCGCATTCAGTTTGTTGGAGCTTGCAATCCACCAACTGACCCAGGCAGGAAGCCTCTGTCATACAGGTAGGACTTTTTTTTTTTTTTTTTTTAACTAAATGCTTGGTATAACACAAAAAAATTCATATGACAAAAGAGGTATATGTAGTTATATATTTGCCATCTTTTGCACAAAACGAGCTTAATTTGCAGTTTATATTAACGAAGCAAAATATAGTTATCCAATTAAAATATAATACTTAATAATATACATCTTCTTTCTTGTTTTTTTGGCATCCTTTTTTTTTTTTCTTTTTAAAGATAAATATATGAGTTGTGAACCTGTGTCATTGCACATAAGTGTTGTGCTGCCTAGTCAGCAAGTGAGCAGAAACTGCTGACTAATGTTGCCATCAGCATGAACTCCATCAGTCCTCTTCATTCCCCAAGCATTAACCGTGATACCCATATTTTCTTGAGGTTAGGTGAATCCCAAGTTTTTTTTTATGAACATGGTTTAACTGGCACCATAATGAGTGGAAATCAAAAACCGGGCTGACTGGTTGGCCTATAAATGACTAATCCACTGCACCAATGTGGCTTCCTTTGTTTTTTTTCTTTGTGTTATTGTTTAAAATTTAATTATTAAAATTAGTTATTTCAGCAGTAATACAAGGGTCTGAAAAACATTTTTTTTTCCCCTGTTTAGGTTCCTTCGTCATGTGCCTGTTGTGTATGTGGACTACCCAGGAGAAATCTCCCTGAAACAGATTTATGGCACTTTCAACAGGGCCATGCTTCGCCTTGTCCCTAGCCTGAAACCTTATGCTGACCCACTTACCAATGCCATGGTGGAGTTCTACATCATGTCCCAGGTATGGGATGCATGAAATAACAGCAGCAACAATTTTGTACAAAAATTATGTACAAGAAATGAATTTGCACATGCATTGTTTTCATTTTGTTTGCACTGAAATGCTGTAAAAGTTATTAACACATGAGCAACGTGCAGTGAGGATGAGTTGCTAGCTTCTTACGGTAATGGGGCTCAAGCCAGAATGTTGGTGTCTGATGCTAATATCTACCTCAGAAAACAATTTCTACCTACAGTCAAGCTGTTCTGGAGTAATGACATACACAGATATCACAGCTGTCAGTTTGGTTTTTTTTTAAAAGTGAGATTGATGGGATATTCACATGAAAATCAGCTTTACCTAAATAGGACTCTTATATCTGATATAACAATGAATGAAACTCAGAAGAACAATGTTTTTAAAAGAGCTGAATGTAATCTTTTTAATTTAGCTAAAAGTACTATTTTGTCACAAACTGAGTAATTTATAAATGGATGGTGAATAGCTTTTATTGAAGAAAATTGTTTTGTTATTAAGTGGTCAAAAAGCAGTGAGGACAGTTAGATTTAGTATTGTACACGGTAAAATGGTGCAGCTGTTGGGCTTGACTAACCTTTACCAAGTGTATTGATTTTGTTGAGTAACTCGTATGGTTTTAAGTGACTTTCTTTTGGTATTAGTAGTATTATATGACATATTTGAAGTAGTTGTACTCATGTTTTTTGTGGGAGCAAAGGCAGCTGTTAGGTGATGGTATGGTTAGTGAAACACAGCTGGCCAAGACCCTATATCAGCTTTCCATCTGGCATTGCTAACACCCAAACTTGGTTAATAGCGTTGGGGTCATTGTGGTCCCCATAGTCAACCAAGAAGCTTATGTTTTGGTTGGGGTCTTCTCTCTTGATCTTCATGCAAGTCACCAGTATCTGTTTCCTGTTTGACATGATGTATGTGTTCCAACATCTTTATGGCATCCACTGCTAACACTGCAGTCCAGAGAGATCTTCTTCGTTCGCTTCTACCACCAAGACCACCCCGCGATCCTACTGAACTTACTCCTGTGGTCCTCGATAGGTCCTGTGGTCCCTGAGATGACCATGCGAGATCCCCGAGAGGACCACAAGAGATTCAGAGTATTGCAGGGCTTGGGCCTGTATTCTTGGTGGGTCGCAGAAGCAGGATTGCGTGACACAGTGGTTTTCATTGCACTAGTTTAATCTAGAGTTGGACTTTCTCACCGGAAAACCTCGACATGTTTTGGATATCAGTAGTATCCCCACCGGGTGAAAGATGGTTGCCCATCCAGTCCAGCATTGGACTTTCTCTCTGGAAAACCTCAGCGTGTTTAGGATATGCATACATCCCTGTCGGGTGAGAGGCCTGTCTAGACTGCACTGGTCCAGTGTCTCTGACTTCAGCATTTTGTGGTCGTGGCCGCTACCCTTCCTAGTTGTGACCAGGATGGCGCTTTTGTCCAGGAGGATGAACTCTCGCCACTAGTAAATTTCCCCCTGGGTTGAGCCGGTTTAGGCGTATTATCCCATTATGGGTGTGTTTAGGATGTAACAGACCTCTAGAGTGGATGTACCGTGACATGAGTAGTCATCAAGTTTCACCCCTGGGTTAAGCCGGTTAGGCATATTTCACCAGTATGGATATATATCGGACGTGGCCAGCCTCTAGAGCAGAGGTGCCGTGGTATGAGTAGTTCTTGCTGCGAGACTACTGGACATACCAATTAAACTTCACTTTATTCTTTTCACAGCGGCGCCGCCAGGCAACCCTAATCACATTTTCGCATTTTCTTCATTGGCCGGTTTCACTCCACATGTGGCATCCGAAGAATCTCGGCAGCAGTATTAAGCCGATTTAGGCAATCTGCTCCAGTATAGGTGTGTATAGGACATGGCTGGCCTCTAGAGCAGAGGTGCCATGATTTGAGTAGTCCTGACCTCGATACTACTGGTTACTTCACTTAATCCTTTCCTTCACCTTTTCCACGACGGCGCTGCGTGGCAACCCTAATCGCATTTTTCTTCATTGGCCGGGAGGAGCTTCACACCATACACGGCAGCTGATGAATCTCGCCAGAGGCGTGTTTTAAATCAGTTTTCCTTCTCCTAGATGAGTTACCAAACAAGACTCTCATCTACCCAAAATGTCTGGTTTTCAGGTGCCAGATATTTGCCTTTGCCCCTTCTCCTGTCACTTTGAACAGTTCCGCCATGAGAAGGCCAGGAGCTGGACTTGACTGTCAAATGCTATTTGAGACACACACCTTGGAGACATTTAATTGGAGTGGAGAGCGTATCCCCCAACCCACCTCTGGCTATAACAGTCTTTAGAACCAGAGAGATGAAAGAAAGCACTCTATTGGTCTGTACTGATACATAAAAACTACTGTATTTTTTTTTAACAGTGAATGTGATTTATAAAGTCATGTCCTACAAGAGCACTACAGTGTTTGAAAGAGATGCATAAAATGTCCCCACAGGAACGATTCACCCAAGACATGCAGCCCCACTACATTTACAGCCCTCGTGAGATGACCCGCTGGGTAAGGGGCATCTGTGAAGCCTTGAGACCTTTGGAAACACTCAGCCTGGAGGGACTGGTCCGCATCTGGGCTCATGAGGCACTCAGGCTTTTCCAGGACAGGTATGACCCCCTTTTTTATAAGTCAGTGATTCCAGTCTAATAGATTTTCAGTTTTTTTTAAAAAAATATAACATTCTTTTTTTTTTCTGATAAAAATTAATGTGGAGCCTACAGATGCCATTCATAGGTCATAGTATTGTTTGCAGTTGATGTTTCTTTTGTTAAAATGATTGTTGAGTGTCACTCATAAATGTTTTTATTGAAAAAATGTCATGGGAGTCTTTTGAAGGAAATGATTATGATGTTATATTTTAGATTCTTTTTTTTTTTTTCATTTTGCAAAACATATCAGTTGCTTCTTGTTTCAGTCGTTAAGTTAAGGAAATCATTTGACAGAACAATTTTTTAATGTGACTGAAAAGAGCTCAATCATTCTAGTTTTTTTTGTCACTTATGAAATAATGTGACATATTTGTGCAGCTGTACTCTGCCTGTTTTGGGTCCGGGTGATAGATAAACTGTCTGTTCAAACAGGATTTCTCCAAATTTTTTTTCTGATTGTGTCCCATCATCCCATACCCTCTCCAGTTCCATCTGGATTTCTCTGCAACCTATCCCTCTATCCTAAAACTATATAAAATTCTTTTTAAGACTTTCAGTTGTGGCGAATAACCCGCTAACATGAAATCATGGGGGGGCTTTGTGCCTCTTGTTGAGAATGATATGTTAGAGTGCGGAAACGCAGTCATTGCAAACTAGCTTTGTATGTCAAAGATGGTTGGTGATATAATGCACATGTGTTTCAGTCTTCTGGATACCTGATATGACCTAGCTCATTTGCGGTCTTGGGGCATGCCCATAAGTGTTGTGCATTCGACATCAGGATGTCCTTTAGTCTTATATAATACCAATACTGTGTTGGTTGTAAATGGATTGTGTTCTGGCGCACAACTGAGGTTTGTGTCCACTTCCTCTGAGGATAAATGATTCATTGAGGCAGGTGTGGTATGTACTTTTGAAGGGTGTTTTTTGCACAGATTCTTTGATTTTGTGTTTGAAAGATTGATATAATAATCTAATTTGTCCAAAGTGATGTTCCTGGTGGGTTTGCCCTTGCTCTGAGTTGATCAGGTTTTTTTTGTTGTTGCCAGCAGTGGTGAAGTGCCCTGGCCATTATATCCATGTGATATATTGGATTTGCATTTTGGATATTATGTCGTCAGCCGCGCAGAGCTGCGCCGACCTGCACAGCGCGGGCGGTTGCTGTTGCGCGGGCCGACCGTTCTTTTGGCGAAAAAGCGCTCTCGAGTTCCGTGCGTGGGGAGACAGGCTTTCGCTCCCTTCCCGGACGGCGAGAGTTAAGGTGTTTCGATGCAGAAGCAAGTGGTTTGTCCGTCGAGCGAAGCATGTAAACGGCTAGCCAGCCAGGTTCGTGATAACGATGTAGTACGGTTTTGTCGACCGATGGTCTCGAAATTGGCCCATCTCTCGCCCGCTGTTGGCGAGATCTTCAGCTGCCGTGCGTGGAGCGGTGCTCTTCCCGGCCAATGAAGAAATTTGCAAATGAGGTTGCCGCGCAGCATCACTGCGGAAAAGGTGGTTGAAAGAATAAAGCGAAGCAAACAGTCAAATCACGGCACCTCTGGTCTGGAGGTCGGCCACGTCCTGAGTGCAGTCATATCGTGTGAAATGCATGAACCGGTTTGTCCCAGAGGTTAAGTCACTGCTGGCTTGACTTTTCAAATGCCGCGCGTGGAGTGAAGCTCCTCCCGGTTAAGGAAGTAAATGCGGAAATAAAGGTTGCTGTGCGGCGCCGATGGGAAAAGGTGGTGGAAAGTGAAGTTTAACCTGGTATGTCCAGTAGTAACGCTACGAGAGCTATACCACGGCACCTCTGCTCTAGAGGCCGCCTACGTCCGAAATACACCTACACTGGTGAAATATGCCTAAACCGGCACACACCAGGGGTGGAACTCGATGGCTAGACATGTCATGCCACCTCCGCTCTAGAGGTCGGTAACGCCTGATAAACACCCATACTGGTGAATTTTGCCTAAACCGGCTCATACCAGGGGTGAATCTTGAAGGCTATGAATGTCACAGTACCTCTGCCCTAGAGGTCGGTCCCGTCCCAAACATGCCCATACTGGGAAATGCCTAAACCGGCTCAACCCAGGGGTAGAAGTCACTAGTGGCGAGGATTCGTCCTCCTGGACAAAAGCTCCATCCTGGTCACAACTAGGAAGGGTAGCGGCCACGACCGCAAAATGCTGAAGTCGGAGACACTGGACCAGGGAAGTCTAGATAGGCAACCACCTCTCACCCGGCGGGGATGTCTGCGTATCCTAATCACGCTGAGGTTTTCCGGTGAGAAAGTCCAACCCTGGACTGGATGGGCAACCACCTCTCACCCGGCGGTGATACACGGGTATCTCATAACACGTCGAGGTTTTCCGGTGAGAAAGTCCAACTCTGTCCTGGGTGGGCTAACGCCTCTCACCCAGCGGGGATGCACTGATATTCCAAACACGTCGAGGTCTTCCGGTGAGAAAGTCCAACCCTAGACCAAACTGGTGCAATGAAAACCACGGTGTCACGCAATCCCGCTTCCGAGACCCACCAAGAATACAGGCTAAAGCACTGTGATACTCTGAACCCCTTGTGGTCCTTCGTGGAACTCATGTGGTCTATTTTGGACCACACAGAGGACCACCGGACCTAACGAGGACCACATGTGTGAATTCAGTAGGTTCACAGTGCGGTTTTTGGTGGTAGAAGTGAACGAAGAAGAAGAAGAAGAAGAAGAAGAAGGATATTATGTCCAGCCACTCTCTTCTAGGGGTACAATGTTCTGTCCTTCTTAATAGAGAGTCTGTAATGACTGTAGTTTGTTGTACTTTCTATCAGCCAGTTCAAGGCTTACATAACAGCTTCAGTTTCCACCAACATGCAATGCAATTTCTAACCAAAAACAATTTGAGTCTTATCATACATGCTTTTTTTTTTTTTTTTAATCCAGAGTGAACTGTGCTGCGATTCCTTTACACTGAACTATTTTTACATGAATATCTAATTATCCCTTAATATACTAAGAGCCATTAATAAAGTACACATATTTTTACACCTGAATAAACTGAATGTGTGCATAGTAGCCGTGGAACTATATTCTTAAGCAGCCATAACTTTTCTCATTATCAGACTGATTGAAGATGAAGAGAGAAGGTGGACTGATGAAAATGTTGATGCAACAGCCCTGAAACATTTCCCAAGCATCAATCGTCAAGAAGCCCTTGTTCGCCCCATACTGTTCAGCAAGTGGCTGTCCAAAGACTACATGCCTGTTGACAGGGAAGAGTTGAGGGAACATACCAAAGCCAGACTGAAGGTAACCTTAAGCTTATTCACATCTGTGAACTGTTGTTATTGTGGCTGAGTTCCATGTATTTCAGCATAAGTCTTTTCATTGTGAGCATTCTATGTTTTTTTGTCAGGTCTGTTCCTTATCTTTCCCCATGCCACATGGGACAGCCAATCTAGTTTTGTGTCAAGCTTTTTTTTTTTTTTGTTGACAAAATTTGCTAGTTATCATGCTTAAAAAATGCATATAGCCCCTGATATGCTCACAGAATTCTGATGTCTTTATTTTTTTTCCTTTGTATTTGTTTATTTGTTAGTTTGTTACGCACTTTTACAACTTCCTCATGTATCAGTTTTGTCCACTTAAACTATACATTGCACATCCTCATATGTCTGTTTTGACCACCTAAAGTATACATTGCATCTTTCTCTACAACCATATCTGTTCTTATAATATTTATTTTTACTCATCCTCTCACTTATTACTCATGTCTTGCAAAATTGTGTTAACATAAACTGTGTTTAGCTTCAAAACATTCTTTCTTAACAGTCATGAGCAGTCTTTTGTCTGTATAAACTTTCTTTTTGCTAAAAAAAAAAAAAAGAAGCTCGTGGCATTGTTCTTGATTTGATTTCAGCTATTTATTTGCATCTATTACTTTTATTTTGTTAATGGCACACAATGAAATTTTTAGGTGTTCTATGAAGAGGAACTGGATGTGCCCCTGGTACTGTTTGATGAGGTCCTGGACCATGTGCTGAGAATTGACAGGATCTTCCGCCAGCCACAGGGTCACCTGTTGCTTATTGGTGTCAGTGGCTCAGGAAAGACAACCCTTTCCCGCTTTGTGGCATGGATGAATGCCCTCAGTGTGGTGCAGATCAAAGTGCACAATAAATACACAGCCAATGATTTTGATGAGGATCTGCGTACAGTTCTGCGGAGATCAGGATGTAAGGTATGCTTGTCTAGGTTTAATGATGGAAATGAGAAAGTCCTAGTATTATCAGTTAACCACATCCAGATGAGATGATGTGGCACTAATTTCTCCTGAGGAAACATTCCTTATGCAGTACAAATCTTCTTTGGTGCATTTTAAATTCTCACTGATATTAATTCACATTTCCTAGTAATAAGATTTCTCTCTTATTAGATGTAATATTCATTCTTACATTTGCTCTGCTCCAGTTAGATTTGAAAAATTCTTCATCGTCACCTCATTCAAAGCCATCCAAGCCTCTCTAATATTCTATTCTGTTTTTTTGTTTTTTTTTACCATGTTTTGAACTATTTTGTTCTATAATTAATCAACGTCATGATAATCTAGAGAAGACCGTCTTGGAAGGGTACATAATGGGGGAAAAAAAAGAGAGGAAAACCAAGGCAAAGATGGCTGCAAGACATCGTTGATAATCTGCAAATGGATGCGTCAGCATCAGGGCATCTTGCTCACAGCCGAGAGGACTGCAGGAGTTCTGTTAGAGAGGCAAAGTTCTGCAATGGACATTCAGATGATTGACTGACTGATAATTAATCACATACTTTCATAGAAGTGTCTATTAAAATAAAAAAATATGAAACGTGTTTTGTTGTATGAGATTTGGGTTTTTAAAAAAGAAAGGAAAAATTTTTGTTTAAATTTAAATGTTGATCATAAAAAACAAATGCTAAAAAACATTGATGTACTTGCAGAGTGAGAAAATCTGTTTCATCATGGATGAATCCAATGTTCTGGACTCCAGCTTCCTGGAAAGGATGAACACCCTTCTGGCCAATGGAGAGGTTCCAGGTTTGTTTGAGGGTGATGAGTACACAACACTGATGACCCAGTGCAAGGAGGGAGCAGTAAGAGAGGGCTTGATGCTGGACTCGGCAGAGGAGCTGTACAAGTGGTTTACATCACAGGCAAGTGTTTGTAGCATCTCATCTGGTTGTTGTTTTTGTTCTGTCTCACTGAAACAGCAGTCTGGAAGCTTGGCAGGTGATGACAGAGGAAAATATGGACATTGCAGAACATGATGGACAAGCTACGATGATTTTTGTAATTCTTGAAGAGAGCTTAGAAAAAGAGTTTTTATTCAGCAAGGACCACTTAGATGGGCAACACATTGATCCCAGCTTCAGTGCAATATCATAAGGATAAAGTCTTGTCTGTAAGTAGTTGGTCTTAGCATAGTGTCACCTTTCTAGCACAGCCATGTCAGTCCCTGATTTTAACTGTTCACAAGAAAGCAGTAGAGTCCAAAATAACGGCCCAGAGAGAACGGTAATGAAGGGTATGAATCCTATAAATTGAAGAAGTGACGGGCACAGGATATAGATCATACTGTCAACTTCATACTCAGTGACACAGGCATTGTGGCTAGACATTTTCAGATTGGCTTCCAAGAAAGCAACGTTCTGAAAGGGCATCCCGCATGAAGAGAAACCATAACAATTTGATGAGTATGTTTCAGTGAAGTGTGTATTATTAGTTGAAGATGTTATTTACCAATAGTTTTCATAGTAGTAATGTCGATGATGTTTACTCTGTCCTTACAGGTGATCAGAAACCTTCATGTTGTGTTCACAATGAATCCATCTTCCGAAGGGTTGAAGGACCGAGCAGCCACCTCACCTGCCCTTTTCAACAGGTAACTTCAGTCACTTAAGTATGTAAGTTTTAGCAGCCAGTGTTGCTTGAAGTTTTCACGTCATTTCAAAAAGCCTAATAACAAGAGCCTTCATTTGATCTGTGTTCTTTCTGTGATACTTCATTAGTAGAAGTGTACCATTTATAGAGTTAGTAGAAAAATAGAGGAATCCAGAGCAATTTTGGGAGCAGTTGAAGAATCAGTAGAAATGTACCATTTATAGAGTTAGGTAGTAGAAAAATAGAGAAATCAGATATATGTCCTCAGTCTGATTTAAAATTGCTTCAGATTCCTATATTTTTACTACCTAACTATATAAATGGTACACTTATACTGATTCTCCAACTGCTCCTAAAATTTACAATTTAATGAGGCTGTATTTAAAAAAATAGAGGGGTTAAAGGTTTGAGCTACCACCTCCACAGCCGTGTTAGCTGTCATTGGTCTAGACATCACATATGTTTTACTGACAAAATCTGTCAGTACTCTACTAAGCTGTGTACATTCTGTGACATAAATTCAATGACTTTGCTTCAGATTGTTATTTTCGTTATTCATTTTTTTTTTTCACTGCATATTTATAAAAAGTACATCACTTTTTTTAGTTTTTTGTTTCATGTAACATAAAGACTGATGTGTGAATTTTACAGTCTGATAGTTAAATGTTTTTTTTTTATTAAAAAGAAAATAATTTTAGTCATATAGTTTTGTTCCTTAATTGGTAAAGGTAAAAGGTAAGATTCCCATGTCCATGCCATTAAGGCATATTAGGGATGCAGTTATTAGACCCATATTTCCAAGACCATTTTTAGAGGCTGGGTGTACCCTAAGGCCTATTTGTAGTTGGGAGTTCATAATATTAACTCTTTCCCTGCCACTGACACTGTAGTGAATTCTTCCTGTTAGTCTAGTGCCTGCCATGCATGTTATAGCGATTTTTTTTCATTGCAGCATAAAACTATTGTAACTTTTTATTGTACACGATTTATCTGCGCATGTCTGGTTCAATCCAAAGTGTGGCTAACAACCAAGTGAAATCGATGTTTTTAAATGAGAAATTTCAATATTTATTGTGATTTCGGAGGCATAAGGACATGTCTTATGACCAGAACACTGTTCCTGAATGTACCTCAAGTACATCTAGACTTATTAAATGGACTGAAGAAGTAGTTAGAAGGTTATTTCAGACATTATTTTAGTGAGAATGCCACCACACAACGAGATCAGACGAAAATTTAAGTAGATCTGGAAATCGCCGATGGTAAGCACTACACAAGTATCAGCTAAAATCATCATGTTACTTCTTTGTTCCTAAAAAAACTCTTCATTTGTGAAATCCTCTTACATTTGCAACGATTTTCATGCATAATATATAAACTTTTAAAGTGGAAATACTTTGTACATTCACTTTTACACCTATATCCCATATACATATCAAGACCCGCGCTTTTT
Organism: Achatina immaculata; assembly: GCA_009760885.1. Taxonomy (NCBI): domain Eukaryota; kingdom Metazoa; phylum Mollusca; class Gastropoda; order Stylommatophora; family Achatinidae; genus Lissachatina; species Lissachatina immaculata. The sequence continues at coordinate 21,259,237 of CM019718.1, read as the reverse complement.
GTGTGACATGGATGGGAACATCCATGTATTTTTTCTGTGGCGCGGGAAGAGTTAAACTTCCGCAGATGTTACAATGAGGCATCACGTCATCTCCCACTACAACAACATGGCAGTGATTTTTAATTACAAAAAATATTTATTTATTTTGGGTGATATTTGGTAGGTTAGGAGTTGACCTTAATTTCTTTCACCAAACATCCAAGTCCCGATAACATTTTAAACATTAATTAGCTGGATTTAAGCACACACAAAAAAAAAACAAAACCCAAAAACATCTGCTTCCAGGTGTGTGCTGAATTGGTTCGGAGACTGGTCTAATGGAGCCCTCTTCCAGGTCGGCAAAGAGTTCACAAGCAAGATGGACCTAGAAAAAGGAGCTGTGAGTCTTTCCATTGATTTTTCTTGCTGGTGCATCAAGTTCACTAATTTAAGTGCCGTGCCGTGTGGTGTAGACGATCATTTCCCTCAACAGTTCCCTGTCTTTTGCATTAATTATGACGTCTGCTGGTGGCTTTCTTCCTAGCCACATTGACAACCCATCCAGTAACTTCTCTCTGTCTCTTCTTCCCTCAATTTTTCCAATTGCCACAGTGTGTTCCAATTTTCCTATTCTCAGGGCACTGACCTTTTTGTGTATGCCAGCACATCAGTTTGACAAAATGTATGGGCCAGTGCATCAGTTTTTTTGTTCATGTTTTTAAAAGGGTATATATTCTTATAACTGTACTACTCTATGGAAGTGAGTGCTGGAAAATCACCAAAACTATAGAAAACAAGCTGAATTCTTTCCAGACTTTACAAAGGATTAGAAGAGTCTTTTGGCCAAACACCATAAGAAATAACACCTTGTTGGCAGAAATGCAGATGAAGCCGCTGGCAGTGGTAGGGAAGTGTGCTCTGGATGACTGACGACTCATTATCGTAAATGTTGCTGAGATGGACGCCACAGGGAAACAGGAGTAAGGGTAGACCAAAGGAGACATGGAGAAAAAAACGGAGATGTTGAAAAATAAAAGACTCACTTGGCAAGAGCAGAAAAAAAGGATGGACAGGCATTGACCCTTGCGGAAGCCCCATGTACCTTGGACACTTAAGGTTGAGAGAGAGAGAGAGATATTCTTATAATGTTCATAAAAGTAGAAAAAAATGTGTCTTCTGGTATCTCTCAGTGACAGATATGGGGTATGGATCATGATTAGCTTGAGAATTTATTGTGTGTATTTTCTGGCCATGTTTTGATTGGTTGCAGCTAGTCTTTACATTTTTTTACATTTCTTTCAATCAGTTTTCAAGTGCTAAGGCATGCAGAATCTAAAACTCTATCATGAGGATTGAGTTTGTAACTTTGTCACTGGAATTGAGTATGTAACTCTGTCACTAGGCTTGAGTTTGTAACTCTGTCACTAGGCTTGAGTTTGTAACTCTGTCACTAGGCTTGAGTTTGTAACTCTATCATTGGAATTTGGTTAGAAGTTTTTGCCATATTCTTGGAGCAGCAACACATCATTTATTTCAGACTTAGTTCCTCTGGCCAAATGTGGTTGCTTTGGCCCAGAAGTTCGTGGATTCTCAACCTCCATAATGCACTGACATTCTTTTGTGTAGGATAACAGGTGATATTGATAATCTTGCAGTTCTTCCATAATGCTTTTATTGTGAAACTTGGACTGGGTTTTCTGCTTATGCCATTTTTCTCTACAGCAGTCTGCACCAATAGTGAATGATTTTTCTTCATCTTTCTGGGTAGTTGAATTTTGCAATATACTTTGGGAAAAGTCATCAACTTTTCATTTTTGAGGAGTTTTACATTGGTAATTCAAATTTTCCAGGACATTTTGTTTCTGATTTGAGCAGCAGTCAGACTGAGAAACATAGCATTGTAGTCATATTACTTCTAAGTTGCATTTTGTGTTTTACATGGGGATTTTGCTCATGGGTGTCAGTATTTTTTTTTATGCTTCTGTCTGTAGTACTCAGCACCTGACCTGTTTCCAGCTGCTTATGAGAACCTGGCACCAAAGCCATCTCACAGAGAGGCTGTCATTGACAGCTTTGTCTATGTACACCAGTCCCTTCACCAGGCCAATAGCAAAGTGGCACGCAGAAGTGGCCGTGTAATGGCCATCACACCTCGACATTACCTGGACTTCATTAACCATTTTGTAAGTTTTTTCTAAACATTTTGTGTGTTAAGAAACTGTTTATGTATGCATAATCATTGTTTTTATTGTTCTGTTTTTTTTTGGTTTTTTTTTTCAGTTATAGAGAGTGAAAAAAAAAAACCTCCAGCATTGTCATGTATGTAAATGTTGATGTTTAGTTCCTGTACACTCATACATATATTTGCCATTGATTGTTACAGAATTAACGTTTCACTTATGAGCAAAACAAAAAATTATGGAGATGATATTTACAAATAATCCACAGAGTGTGTATAACATGTGCAAAGCAATGTGTACTTCACATGCACAGGCAAAGCAGGAAAACATCCAACTTTTCTTTCCGTTCTGTCTACAGAGAATTGAACAGCCAGAAGCAAATTGTGTATGCAGAGATTAAGATTTGCTGAATGCAGCTTTCAGCATAGCTTCTGAAGGAGACAAAACAAGTGAAAAATTGGCATTTGTGAGCTTAAAAAATAAAATAAAATAAAAAAATGAGGCACATTTCCTTGTTTCAGGAGAGAGCAATTCAAAATACCAGAGTGCAGGAGGACAAATACTGAAGAGGACATCTAATGAAAATACTGAAGAGGACATCTAATGAAAATACTGAAGAGGACATGAAAATACTGAAGAGGACATGAAAATACTGAAGAGGACATCTAATGAAAAGACAGAAGGCAAAATATTTACTGTGGATCTCATTTGAAGAGATAAAGAACATTCAGACTGTAGTAGAATGTAACAATTTGGAGTTAAAAGGAAAATATGTGCAGCTTTTTAAGTATTAGCACCAGGGGTAGTTTTCACTGACAGAAAGCAAATATAAGCTAATAGAAGTACTGGAGCAACTAAAGTTGGGGAAAAACTAATGAAAAACAAAAGAATCCATCAAGTAAAGTATTTTGACTGTGTTAAGTACAGTGAACTGGATGGGAAAGAAGAATTGGAAGGAGAACAAGCAGTGATACAGAGAGAAAAACAAGAGATTGGTTGGAAGCAGCTTCACCAGAGACATCTACAAAGGTACAAGGCAGTGTTACAGAGATACACTGCGGCTAACATTCCCAGCAGATAGCATAGGATGATGATGACCAAAAAAAAAATTATTGATCAGGCAGTTTATATTATTTTTTTAGTTGTAGCTGTTTCAGATAGTTATGTGACTAATATGTTGCTTGTACACACAGGCCAAGCTGTATAATGAGAAACGTTCTGATCTGGAGGAGCAGCAGCTGCATTTGAATGTGGGTCTGCAGAAGATTCATGAGACAGTGGAGCAGGTTGAGGAGCTGCAGAAGTCACTGTCCATCAAGAGGATAGAGTTGGAGGAGAAGAACAATGCAGCTAATGCTAAGCTGAAACAGATGGTAAGGACTAGTATGGATGCTAAGCTGGAACAGGTAGTATGGACTAGTATAGGTGCTGAGCTCAGACAAGTGGTATAGCATAGATGCTGAGCTCAGACAGGTAGTATAACATAGATGCTGAGCTCAGGCAGGTGGTATAGCATAGATGCAGAACTCAGGCAGGTGGTATAGCATAGATGCTGAGCTCAGGCAGGTGGTATAGCATAAATGCTGAGCTCAGGCAGGTGGTATAGCATAGATGCTGAGCTCAGGCAAGTGGTATAGCATAGATGCTGAGCTCAGGCAGGTGGTATAGCATAGATGCTGAGCTCAGGCATGTGGTATAGCATAGATGCTGAGCTCAGGCAGGTGGTATAGCATAGATACTGACCGGCAAGTGATATACATAGCATAGATGCTGAACTCAGACAGGTGGTATAGCATAAATGCTGAGCTCAGGCAGGTGATATAGCATAGATGCTGAGCTCAGGCAAGTGGTATAGCATAGATGCTGACAGGCAGGTGATATACGTAGCATAGATGCTGAGCTCAGGCAAGTGATATAGCATAGATGCTGAGCTCAGACAGGTGGTATAGCATAGATGTTGAAATCAAGCAGTTGATGTACATAGATGATCAATAATAGGTCACTTAGTTACTAAACTATGCATTCTTAACCTTTGTTTATTGTAAATGACAGCCCATAGTTATTAGATATTAAGAATAAAATCACTCCAAACTCATCCCTTCTCCCTGACTCGGAAGTAAACTTACCTTGGTCCATGTGTCATGATTGTCAGTCTGATATTTTCTTCATCATAGCAGTGGCTGGTGAATATATATCCACACCTCATCATCACTTGAATCATGATTAGTTTCACGCTCATAATATGAATTCTACTCCAATACATACAAAATACAAAGCAGACAGTGGGAATCTGGAGCAGCCGTAGGCAGGCCAAGATGATGGTGACAGTGACAATCTGTTTACATTTTTATCTCACAATGTTTCATAAGCAAAAACATCATAAAACATCTTTTTTTTTTGCATGAAAAGTGATTTTTGAGACTTCCTTTGATAAATAAAAGTGTTTAGAATACTAAACATTAAAAATAAATACTAATTTCGTATCACCAAACCCATCAATCAGGATCAGTTGAAAATTCAGTCAGTACCACCTTGAGCATTAACAGCTAATTCCTGTTAGCAAGTTAAGTGTATCAACACAGTCCACCACCAAACAAGTTGGAAGTCATCACCTGACTATAATGTTTGTCATTGAGCAGTTGAAGTTCTCTTTGCTATCATATCATTGGGCATCCCAGATTTCCTTCCTAATGACTGCTTGTTCTGAGAAAGTGTAAAAAATTGTTCTTATTAGAAGCTCATATGAAGATATTCAAATTTTTTGCATGTAACAGTGTGCTAGATGCTGAAAATGATCTTTCTCTGTTGTAAGAATTCATCTTGTTTCACGAGTTATGAATGTTTTGTTGTACTTATCATCAAAGGTGAAAGATCAGCAGGAAGCTGAACGGAAAAAGGTGACATCGCAGGAAATACAACAAGCACTGAAAGATCAGACCAAAGTGATTTCAGAGAAGCAGAGCAGTGTCAGAGCTGACCTGGCACAAGTTGAACCTGCTGTCATTGAGGCACAGAATGGTGAGGAGCTTGCTTGCATACCTCTCACTTCTTCTTCTCCTTCTTCTGTCTTCCTTCAAGTATGAGCTGGTGCTCTGTGCAGATGATGCAGTGAGTATGTTGAGGCACAGCATTGTGTCATATTTGGAGTGGGGGCTTATGGTGGCTATTTTGTCATTCCCTGGAGTGGAGCTGAAAAAGCAGGGGTGTGTAGGTCTTCTTTAGCAGGCTCCACCATCATGGGAACTGTGTCAGTCCCTGCCCCTTTAGCCAGGCTAGGTGTGCTACTGGCGATAGCAGTGGAGAGTTAAGACAGGGTCTTGGTTGGATATGGCTTGCCAGACCCGATGTCAGCTGACTGCCAAATAACATGTCTTCCAAAGTTTTTTTTTTTTCCTTAAGTCTTTGAGACTCATGAAAAAAAAAAATTCATCAAATTTAGAAGTAGACATTCAGTAATTCTCATAAGATGAAACTGTCTGGCCAACAGTGATAATTATAGAAAGTTTCTGTATTTGGCAGAAAAAAAAAAAAATACAGAAGAAATCTTCTTGCACCTTTTACCTACCACCTGCATCATATGGACATCAATGAGTTTTGTTGTTGTTTTTTTTTTTTAAACTTTTATGTAATATAATATTTTGAATGATTTCTTGAATATCCCCCAACCTCCCCCCTCCCCTTTTTAAAAGTATTTTTATCATTTTTGTTTCTCCAGTAGTTGAAAATTCCCTTATATTTTAGAATTTATCAGTTGATACATTAGATAATCTCACTTATGTTTCATAAATAATTTTCGTGATTTTTATACAGCATTTGGTTACAAAAATAGCTTTGTATTGTGACAGAAAAAAAAAATCATAAAAAAAACAGCTTTGTATTGTGACAAAATGAAAAAAAAACAGCTTTGTATTGTGGCAAAACAAAAAAAAAACAACTTTGTGTTGTGACAAAACAGTATAACTTAGTTTTCATTAAACAACAAACAAATAGTAAGCAAAGAAATAAAGTTAATTTGCTGTCACACAGATGAATGTTTAGCCATTGTGTCAGTAATGAAATGATGTTGTACTTTTCTTCCAGTTTTCTTTTCAATTGTTTTGTCAGTTATAAATAATCCCTTGCATTTGAATTACTCACATTAGTGTTTATTGAGAAGCTTCCATTCCATTAAAAGCGTGAAGTGTCTTCTCTTTGTTTTAAAAAAAAAAAGAATCCCCCATGTTTGCCATTTTCTTTGTCAACACTAGATGTGAAGCACCCTTCTTCTCCCCCCCCCCCCCTCCATCATTGATAAGTAATGCAAAGAAAAATGTGCGCATAAAAACAGCCCTGGCATTACATTTTATTGTCATTCCCACGCTTAAGGATTCATTTTATGAGCTGATATTAAGCACACAAGTCTGCAAACTGTAATACAAAAAATGAATGTAGCAGGTTAATATGCATCATATTTTTTCTTTTGTATATAAATGCAGACTGCACTGTATGTATTCTTGATAAACATTTCTAAAAAATGGAAGTATATCCTAGTTTCTAGCATGCATCACACTCACCAGTATTATTTAATGATAAGCTTTCACCAAAATAATAATAGCTTAGATTTACAGGTGGTAAAGTGACTGGAAAATGTGTATTCCTCACAAAGCTTATTATGTGCAGCTTCTTGACTTTGTCACATTCTGATTTGCACACATTCACACACAAAAAAAACGAACAAACAAAAAACTTGTATTTACAATTTTGAGTATGTAAAAAAATATTCTATTGTGCATGGTCTGTTAAATGTTTAAAGTTGATGGTGGTAGCTTAGTGTATGTCACAGCATGCTTTTCTTTTGTCCAAATAGTTATAGGGATAGCCTTTCAGACGTTGAACACATTAATTGCTTGTCATTTAAGGGGAGATTGGTTACATGTTTGTATCTTTTTATTAAACTGCAATGTTTGTTTGCTGAGCATACCAATGATAAACATTTAAAATATTTTGATACTCACTTAAAGCAATTTTGCCATGAGATTTGTGTCACCCCAGTGTGTGTTTTTTTTTTTTTTAAGTTTGCTACACCCCATGTGCTTTATTGTTGTTCTGTTCATGCCAGCTGTCAAGTCCATCAAAAAACAGCACTTAGTAGAGGTTCGAACCTTGAACAACCCACCTGCTGCTGTTAAACTGGCAGTGGAGTCTATCTGTGTGTTGCTTGGGGAGTTGGATCTGGACTGGAAGGCCCTGAGAGGTGTCATCATGAGAGAAAACTTTATCTCCATGATAGTCAATTTCAAGACTGATGACATCACGTAAGTGCATATACAGCAGTGTCTGATGACATCACATAATAGCAGAATTCAGCTTCTGTGTGGTGAAGAAGGAGAGCAACAGCACCTGCTGGACAGTGGCAGAGATGGTTGGATGGAATGTTGTGTGCCTTCTTTTTTTTTTTTTAACCTTCATCCACATAATTGTTTAAAGTAAGTGGAAATTTAACTGTAAAGAGAACAGCAGGCCAAGTACTTGAAAGAGTAAGTTTTTGTTTGGTCATCAGTGACGAGTAGCCAGAAAAAAAAAATTAACTTTTCATGAATCCATTGAGAGAATCACCTGCAGGAGGGAGCAAGTAAGTACATGGTAAGAATTTCATGAATGTTCACGTTGTGTTTAGTTTCATCTCCTCCTAAGACTGCCCTATCTTGCCTGTTATTATTTTTTTGTGTCAGCGCCCACCCTGGTTAAGGTATAAATTGGATTGCTGTGCCTTTCTTGTTAATGTCCACCCTGGTTAAGGCTTAAGTTTTGTGCTTCATTTGACAGGGTTTTTCCTTATTTTTTTGCCAATATGCTGCTTGCGCATGTTTGGGTCAGCAAAGAATGTGGCTTTTGTATTTAAATTTGTACCATGCTTTAGTGTGGTGAACCCACACACACCCCACGCCCCAGATATAAAATATGTACTTTCTTATTTCATATCTTTACAAGCAACAGTTAGATAAATTTCACATTTGGCTGTTCGTGGCTGAATGAAATTAAAGCACAGAATTATGTATCAGAAAATATCATATTTGCTCCAGCAACCGCTCATATTCTAAACATCACCCATCCTAAACTTCAGTAAAGTAAGAGAACAAATATTGTAGGATTAAATCCTAAACTTCAGAGTTTTTAAATAGCAAAGATTGCTCAGTACATCCTGAATTTTAAATTCTCACTTTCTTTTGTATTTGTCTGCCCTTTCTGCTACCTTATATAATTATACTGGTTGCTCTGGATTCTTTTTCTGTATATGTGACTGTTGCAAGGGCATGCAGTTTTCAAATTACAAGCTCAAATGTCTAAATATTTACAACACACAGGGAAGACATTCAACATACTAGTGTATGTAGCATACCCTATTGCGTAAACAACAGCACAGAGCAGCAAGAAAAAAAAAAGGAATTACTTCAACTTCTGTAACAGTCAAAGTAAACTTCTGATATAGCTCCATGTCATAAAATTCAGTGATTAAAAATGTGTGACAAACACTTGAATCAACACTTGAATCAAATCATGATAAAAAGCAATGTAAAACTTACAGTAATCCTTTATATATATTTTTTTTTTTCAGTCTTTTAAAAAAGATGATATGGGAACTAGTAAAACTGGTCAAAGAAAAATAGTGTTGAAAGTGTTTCATATTAATTTTTTTAAAATGTTATTTGAACTGTAGTTAAAAACATCCTACATCATTGTTAAAATCAGCTTTATATAGTATAGTGAGAGGTTAGGTTAGGCTGAGATGATCATCCATGCATTTTGGACAAGTCCAGAACATATCCCTCTCCATACTATGGCTTCACAGCTGTGAAGGGCATCAAGAAGAAAGACCTAGTAGAAATCAGGTCAGTGTGGTGAAGCTGGCCCTGGAGGCCATCCCTGTTCTGTGTTGATTTAAAATATTTTTTTTAAATCCTTTTTCAACATCACATTCACATCTGATTACACCCACATTGTTCTGCCAGTTATTTCACCCTCAAGAGAAGTAGCAAGCAGAAATATTACAGTACTAGACACAAGGTTTATGTTGAGCAATAGAGGGCTCACCTGGGCAAGAGCAGAAAAAAAGGCAAAGGACAGGCATTTGTGGAAAACCCTTGTGGAAGCCCCATGTGCCCTGGGCACTTAAGGTTCAGAGAGAGAGAGAGAGAGACATAAAGTTTAAGATGACTTTATTGTAATCTTGTTTTAAAATTTATAAACAAAAATGTTATAAATATAAACAAAAATGTTATAAATATAAACAAAAATGTTATAAATATAAACAAAGATTAGATATAAATTTGATGTTTATGAACTTCTGAAGAATGACCTAATTTAATGCAGTCATATGTCTTTTTGTTTCTGCATATCATAATGCCCTTCAGCTTAATTGACAGCTGTTCAGTTTTATGTGGTCTGGGTTAATTAGCCTGTTGGTGCCCCCCTGAACGAACAAACAAAAAAAAAAACAAATTTCTGGATATAATAAGTGCTTGACCATTAAACAGAGCAAATATGGTATGCGAAATATTTTTTAATGCATGCAGGGAAGTGCCTTATAATCCACCACAAGTCATGATTTCTTTTTTCTGGGTTTGGAGCTTGTACTGAATCTGTTGTAGATTTTTTTTTTTCCTCCTTGGATTTGATAAAGTTTTAAAAACAAACTGAGCTATACTTTAAAAGCAACTTTTTTTTCTCTCTCTCTCTCTCTCTCTCTGTAATCAAGTTAAACTCTTCTACATGTTCCCAGATCATAAACACTGAGTTTAAGGTCTTAACTTTTATGTATGGATGTTGTGGCTTATTTCGTATGAATCTGTGTAACCTCACAGAAAGGTGTGAAGCTGCTATCACATGATATATATGTGCTGTCTGCCTGTTGGGTCGGATTTTAGCGAGCGGTTAGTGAGTTCTTTCAAAAATCTTCACTGATACTAACACACTCATAAATGTTCTGCACCCTTTAAAGCAATCTTAAAGGCAATTAAAGTTTCTGTTCACCTTGTCTGTACTAACATACTCTGATTCAATCACCTCCATCCCTCTTGATGCTTGCTGGATACAGCTGTGAAGGGCATCAAGAAGAAAGACCTAGTCGAAATCAGGTCAATGGGTAATCCACCACCTGTTGTCAAGCTGGCCCTGGAGGCCATCTGCTTGCTCCTGGGTGAGAGTGCCACAGATTGGAAGGTCATTCGTCAGGTCATCATCAAGGACAGCTTCATCACTTCCATTGTTAACATGAAAACTGATGACATCACGTGAGTAATGCAGTCTTCTAAAAATCCCCACATAGATGTCTGTGAGCTAAATAAACTTTGATTGTTTTCATGTGGCCCATGTTTCAGCTTATGTAACCTTGGTAATAGGACTGTTTTAAAAATGATGTGTGAGACTTGAGGAATTTTGGTCAGACTCTTGGCTGTTTGATTTTTTATCACCGACCATTAAATTTGTTATGAGCTATGTCATCATAATGCACACACCCCCACTCATCATAGACTCTCCCAGATTTTCATTTGTGCATCTTTTACATCACACTGGATAAAAGCATATAACACACATCATAGTGATTCCATTAGTAACAGTTTGCATACTTCAGACTCATCCTGGTATGTGGCGGCTGTTAAGGTGTCCTAACATTGTTCTCCCGTCGTAAGAGCTTTTTTTTTTTTTGTGTTCTGATACCATGGAATTTGTGCATACGGTGCTCAGAAATTTGCATGTTTTACTAGTCTGCCGCACACTTATGAGAAAACTCGTAAGGAACACACATGAGGTCACCATATACAGACAAAAAAATTAATATTGAAAGGTTTAAATCACTCTGAAAAATTAATGAGCTATACATGTTTTCTTGTAGCAAACATACTGATTTGCCATGAAGTCCTAGTGCAGTTTTTTGCCTTGCATCCAATTTCACTATTCCAAGCAGCCAGTCAACGTCTCTGGAATGAAATCGTCTCATACTCTACATCCATTTTCAGGCAGCATAATTCGGAGTCAGAAGGAATCTGAGTTTGGTTTGAAATTATTGTCTTCATGAAGTGAATCCTGTTGGCTTGATTTATAAACCATTTGAAGTAGAGTAGACTTTAAAAAGATTAGTATTACTGATACAAGATTTTATGCATCTGGTAAACATCAGGAGAGGTTTAGTTGCTATCAACATGGCTGCTCAAACTAAAGGTAGTGTGTTTTGCTACTAAAGGTAATGTGTTTTGCTTCTGCTTCCATTAGAACAGGACTCTTGCCAATGCTACAGTTTACGCTGTGCTGAATTTCTCCTAAGGATCGCCCATGAATTTGTCCTTTAATACTTCTCACATTTGATACCTTCTTTAACACATCCCACATTTGACAGCATTGGAGAAGTGCACTGACAACCCATGTCACTGTAAATCGTTCATTTCCTTGTGTCAACACTTTGCACACTCAGTGTATCTGAGATTAGCCTTGCAGCTTGGCATAATCTTGAGATGATAGAAAACTATGTTGTTGTTGTTGTTGTTGTTGAACCAACAGCACAACAAGATGCTGTTTGTTTTTTTGGTGCTCCTTTACTTGTGTGTTAAATCATGTATACTCATAAAAGTATTAAAGTTGGCAAATTTATGACAGCGCTGACAAAGTCTTGCCGTGAGAGATGGAGAAAACAAGTAAGTATAGTGCCACTGAGCATACATTCTTCGAAAATTTTATTTTGTTACTATTAACGAATTTGCCACTATTTCAAAATATGGTAAGTATCTATGTCTGTGGCAGTTGTCCAGTTTAAACAGCATTGAGCATATGTTGTTTAATTAGTCCATCATTAACCAGTTTATTTAGACAATTTCATGTAAAGAAACATACTGTCAGTCACGTTCATTCTTCTCAGTACAACCACTGTTTAAGGTAGGCAGTTCCATATTATTGAAAAAAATTAAACAGGTGATGGGGGGGAGTTATTTGCGTGGCTTTTAAAAAAAAAAAACTCTTTGGACTGGAGTAAAAGCAGACAGTAAATTTCTGTACTGTCATGTAATATGTTGACAGGTATCTGTGATAGTCTTCTCTCTACCTCTCAGTCTTCACATTTTTCTGTCAGCCCACTTAGTGGTCTTCATTCTTTCATATAGTTATGTCTGTTATCTTTTATCCGAGCTTACTTTTGTTTTGATATATTTAGGCACTTCCTTTCTTATTAGATGTCTTCTTATAAAATTGAAAATAATTTTTTTTTAAAAATGTGACATTCCTTACTAGTCATTTTAGCTATTTAGCTGCTCAAGGTTTCTTAAGTCTTATGAGCCGTCATGTCTCTGTTGTTTCTAAGTGTTCTTTGCATTACTTTATTATTTGTCTTTTCACATGGAGGAAGATTTTGACTAAAGACAGTGCTTTAGTATACATTATTTGATAATCAGTATTTTCACTCTGTCTTTTTTTTTTTTTTTTTTTTTTGTAAATGTGAAATGGATATTTGTTTCTTTACATGTCATCTTCATTATATTATACAGCTTGATAACATGGGAAACTCAAAAATGGAGATTTAGCATCTTTTAGGCAGTGTGAAAAATGGCAGTCGTCAGTTTTTTTGGGGGGTTTTTAAAATACTACGAGGGTCATACTGAAAGCCGTGAGCAAAAAGTTTTTAAAAATCAGAATTTATGGATTGAGAAAAATATAAATGTATCACCTTAATCTGCGTCCTTTGCACCATCATGTGTCACTTGACCATGCAAAGCAGAAACAAAATGGTTGGTGCTGAAGTTTTGTTTCGTTTTGTCAACATGCTGTTATTGAGTTCCTCATTAAAAAAGAAATCCCATTACTGAAATTCACCAAAGACTTCAACTTGCTTATGGAGATGTGTGTATGGGTGCTAGCAGTGTTAAGAGGTGGGTGAAACATTTCAAAGATGGAAACACAAGCATCCATGATATGCCTCGCAGCAGTCGCCCTCGAACTGCCTCCGCTGAGCGCAACATGGAAAGGGTTGACGACATCATTAAACAAGACAGACGTGTCACGGTATCCGAAATTGCTGTAAATCTTGGAATGCAGTACAGAAAATGATTGAAACCCTAGGCTATAGAAAAGTTTCCTGAAGATCACAAAGCTGTGAGAAAAACCATCACTCAAGACCTTCTTCAGAGGAAATTCAGAAAATAGGTGGGGAAATTCTTCCACACCCTGCCTATACCCCAGCCTGGCACCCAGTGATTACCGTCTTTTTGGTTTTGTGAAACAACAAATGTGAGGCTATCACTACGACACAGGTGAGAACGTCCAGACAGCATCTGTGCCTTCGGTCATCTGGAACGGAATTTACCTGGAGGGTATTTTCAAACTTGCAGAGCGATGGGGAAAACTGTGTGTAGAGAAATAGAGATTATGTTGAAAAGTAAAGAAAAGGATGCAGATTAAGGTGATACATTTATATTTTCTCTGTCTATAAATTCTGATTTAAAAAAAAATTTTGCTCACGACTTTCGATATGACTCTCGTAGATTATAATGTAGTCTGTCTTCTAAAAGGGATGATATTTGCCAGAAGGGCAGTCATCAGTTTGTTTTTTTTTGGGGGGGGGGGGTTAAAATACTATATTATAATGTATTCTCTGTCTTCTAAAAGGGATGATATTCGCCAGAAGATGAAAACCAAGTATTTGAACAACCCTGAGTACAACTATGAGAAAGTCAACAGGGCCAGCTTGGCTTGTGGCCCCATGGTCAAATGGGCTATTGCTCAGGTAATTTTTTTTTTGTTTGAAACATCACTGTGGGATTAATTTGCATGTGTTAAGGTCATAATTTAATCCCTATAACACAATAGTGGAAGATAAGAAGCAACAAAGAAATCTACACATTATTTAACTCTCTGCTTATAAATGGCCATTATGAAAAACAACAGACTGAGGTGGCTTGGGCATTTAAAGATTGGAGGAGGATAAACAAAGATAGCCTAAAAAAATGATGAAAGGGGATAGACCAAGAGGTGTACCTAGACAGTGGTGGTGAACAATCTAGAAGAGGATGTATGCACTCTTTAAATCAACAGTTGGCAAGAAGATCAAGAACAGAGGGGAATGGAGGCATGTCTTGTCTGCAGGAATGAGCCTCAGTGGCACAAAACAGATTTTGATTACAACAGCTGCACAGAGAAGAAGTAACAGTATACACATGCATATGCTGTGCTCTGTAACTTTACATTGTTGTTTTTGTTTTTTTTTGCAAAAATAATTTGTACACAAAGAAGCATGTGAAGGCAAGATGTGGATGTGTGTAGTAGTTTTTTTTTTTTTTTCCTCTAGTCAGTCCATGAACATCATGTGAAAACAGGTATATACTTTGTAGGTGACTTCAGTATTTTTTTTTTAAAGAGTACGAGAATAGGTGAGATGAAAAGAATGGGGATAAACATTTTGGGAATCTGCGAACATCGATGGAAAGGATCAGGACACTTCAAGAGCGAGAATGATAATATCTTTATATACTCTGGTGGAGAATTAGGAGGAAAGAATGGAGTGGTTTTTTACTTGGACAAATCAACATCAAAAGCATTACTAGGTTACAATCCAGTAAGTAATAGAATCCTCACAATCATACTTAAGGGCACTCCTAGAAATGTAACAATCATCCAGATATATGCACCTACATCAGCAGCAGAAGAAGAGGAAGTAGAAGACTTTTATAACACACTGCAAACGATGATAGACCAGGTACGGATTAATGATATTGTATTAATAATGGGGGATTTTAATGCAAAGATTGGTACAGAAAGAGCAGAAGATGAAGGACATGTTGTAGGGAAATTTAGCATAGTACATAGAAATGAGCCAGGTGACAGTCTAATGGCTTTTTGCATGGAAAATGAGCTAATGATTGCTAACGTTCTTTTTAAACAACATCCAAGAAGATTTCAAACATGGACATCACCTGATGGGAAAACCGAGAATCAAATAGATTACATTTTAGTGCAAAGAAGGTGGGGATCAAGTATAACATCAGGTAAAACTTTACCAGTTGCTGATTGTGACGTGGACCATGAGTTACTAATAGCAGACATGAAGATAAAGATAAAAAATACAGTCTTTGATCTTACAAAAATACCAGAACAATACAGTATAGAAGCGAAGAACCATTTCGAAATCCTGTTGGCTGTACAGGAGGAGATGACACCAGATGATTTGGCTACACAGGCCAGAGATATCTTAATAACAACAGCTAAAGACATGGTTCCAGTAAAGAAAACAAAAAAGAATGGATGGATTACAGCAGGCACACTAGAACTGATAAAACAGTGTAGAGAAATGAAGACACAGTGGAAAGTGACAAACAACAACAAAGAGGAATATAAATTTTTAACAAAATATGTAAACATACAAGATTGTTGTGAAAGAATAGAAGGACATCAGAAGTGTGGAAGAGATAGTGAAATGTTTAAAGAAATGAAGACATTGATGAGAAATGTCACACATAAGCTGAATGTAATTTGTGATGAGATAGGGATGCCTTAACAGAGACAGAGGAAATTCTAGAAAGATGGAAGGAATATTGCAAAGGAATGTATGAAACAACCAACTGTGAAAGCAGAAGTCAACAGTGTGAATTATTGGAGGAGAACCCAAACCAACAATAGAAGAAGTTTTATGGGCAATAAAAAAATCTGAAAAAATGGTAAATCACCAGGATGTAGTGAGATAACAGCTGAATTTATTAAAGCAGGAGGAAAGGAATGTGCAACAATCTATCATGGACTATGTAAAAAGATATGGCATTCAGGTATTTGGCCAAAAGAATGGAAAAGAACTATATTCATACCACTGCCCTGAAATTATGCACAAACTACAGAACTGTTTCCATGACTAGTCATACCAGTAAAATTCTTTTAAAAATCATAATGGGTAGACTTCGTAAGAAAGTAGAAGTCAACATGTTCTAAGCTGGTTTCAGACAAGGAAGAGGATCAAGAGATCATATATTCAATATAAGAGTAATAATAGAGAAATGCAGAGAGTTTAATGTGAATCTATATTTAGCCTTTATAGACTGCTCAAAGGCATTTGATTGTGTACAAAACCAGAAATTTTGGGAAATAATGGAAAACATGGGATTTCCAACACATTTGATACAATTAACATAACTGTTGTGTCTAGACCAACAAGCAGCAGTAAGAATAAATGGTGAAACAACAACTTGGTTTGACATAAAACAAGGGGTCTGTCAGGGGTGCATATTGTCGCCTTACTTATTTAACTTTTATATACTGAAAATATAATGAAGAATTTTAGAGATGTAGACAAAGAATATTATGATGCCATAACAATTGGAGGTTATGAAATACCAGAGATTAGATATGCTGATGACACAGTATTACTGTCCACAACACAAAAAGGAATGGAAAAACTAATTATGTCAGTCCGTAAGAACAACAAAGAGCAAAACCTTTATCTTAATGTGAAGAAAACTGAATTGATGACAACTGACAAAACAAACAAGGCAGCTGAAATATGCATCAATGAGGAAAAACTGGAAGAAGTGGAGAGTTTTGAATATCTTGGATCACTACTAACTAATAATGCAGATACAATGAGGGAAATTAAAAGGAGGACATCTATCGCTCTTCAGAAAGTAAATGCGAAAAAGCAATTAGGGTTGCCGTGTGGTGCCAATGTGAAAAGGTGATGGATAGGATCAAGTGAAGCTTAATCGGTATGTCTAGTAGTCTCGCGGCGAGAGCTACTCATACCATGGTACATCTGCTCTAGAGGCCAGCCACGTCCGATATACATCCATACTGGTGAAATATGCCTAAACCGGCTTAAACCAGGGGTGAAACTTGATGGCTACACATGTCACGGTACCTCCGCTCTAGAAGTTGGTCACGTCCTAAACACGCCCATACTGGGATAATATGCCTAAACCAGCTCAACCCAGGGGTGAAACTTACTAGCGGCGAGGATTCGTCCTCCTGGACAAAAGCTCCATCCTGGTCACAACTAGGAAAGGGAGCGCCCACAACCACAAAATGCTAAAGTCGGAGACACTGGACCAGTGCAGTCTAGATAGGCAACCGCCTCTCACCCGGCAGGGATGCATGCGTATCCTAATCATGCTGAGGTTTTCTGGTGAGAAAGTCCAACACTGGACTGGATAGACAACCACCTCTCACCCGGTGGGGATACACAGGTATCCCAAAACTTGTAGAGGTTTTCCGGTGAGAAAGTCCAACTCTAGCCTGGATGGGCAACCACCTCTCACCCAGCGGGGATATACTGATATCCAAAACACATCGAGGTTTTCTGGTGAGAAAGTCCAACTGGTGCAATGAAAACCACGGTGTCACGCAATCCTGCTTCTGAGCCTCAAGGCCTGCAATACTCTGAACCTCTTGTGGTTCTCTCGGGGATCTCGCATGGTCCTTTTGGGACCACGAGACCTATTGAGGACCACAGGAGTAAATTCAGTAGGATCATGGGGCAGTCTTGATGGTAGAAGTGAACAAAGAAGAAGATGTAGATGTGCTAACATCCAGGCTTCAAAAACACATTATGTACAAACTCAGTACAATTAAATGAGACCTGCAGATGCTTTGCCATGGTCTTCTTCTTCATTCGCATTGTCTGTCTATATATGCAGTCCTGTCTCTTGGATAAATTTCACTGTTTTTTGTAATTCATGTATGGAACCTTAGAGCTTATCTTCTTTAGTGGTTTCACTGGGCCAGTAATTATTTCTCAGTGTCTCATAGTTGGTGCAGTTCTGGAGGATATGTTCCACAGTTTGGGGCACCTGGGCACATGTACATAGATTAGTAGTACCAACCTTAAACTTTGTATACATATGACTTCGGAGTCGGCTGTGTCCTGTTCGGAGACGGAAGATGGTGACTTGTTCCTTTCTGTTTAGCATGTGATAGTCATCATGTGGTGGTGTTTGTGGCTTCCTGTAGGTTTTTATCATGCTTTTCTTCTGATTATAGGTGATTGGTATGTCTGGTTGCTCCATTTTAGTGCCCTCTTTGGCCAGATGGTCAGCTTTCTCATTGCCTGGTATCTCACTGTGGGAGGGAATCCATTGCAAAGTGACT
The DNA here is from genome assembly GCA_009760885.1 of Achatina immaculata. Taxonomy (NCBI): domain Eukaryota; kingdom Metazoa; phylum Mollusca; class Gastropoda; order Stylommatophora; family Achatinidae; genus Lissachatina; species Lissachatina immaculata. The sequence continues at coordinate 21,240,992 of CM019718.1, read as the reverse complement.
CCATGTTGTAAGCCAATTTTTGACAAGGCATCCTTAAGGTCTGGTAGTTTGTTGCACTGAAGAGCTTCCAGTACTGATCTTGCATCTGTGAGAATTACTACAGGACATGTATCAATTCTGGAGTCTGATAGTTTTTCAACTGCAACAATAATTACCCTAACTTCTGCATCATAGTTGTTGCAGTATATTTCCAGTGGGTATGGAAATCTTGTCAGAGGTGTTGTTTGGATATTCAATATGTGCTCCTGCCCCTCCATTCTTTATGGCATTGTGTGCAGATCCGTCTGTATACACACGTATCCAGGTGTCACATGGATATTTATCATCTAGAACACTAAGTGTGGCTGTTGATCTTACAAGACTGCTCTGCATCTCACCATTCTGCACACCTTTCACTTCAGTCTGAATAGTTATTTGTGTATAATCTGTTTCTTTCCATGGTGTATGCTCTGGTACAGATGATAATGGAGCGACTACAGTTGGAAGGTCAGGTATCAGCTTACGCATACGTTTGGCCTGATGAATGAAGCTGCTTCTTTTAAGCCGTCTTAGTGCCAAGTTATTGAATCTCTCCAGGGGATGGCTTACAGAGCTAAGGAATTTCTCTCCCATGGTCATGACCTTTGTGTCTCTACGTTCCTTTATCGCCTGAACACCAACTATTTTCTGCATTTCTACTATTGGTGTGGACCTCATGGCACCTGTGATAATCTGTAGTGACTGATTTTGAACCTTGTCTAGATTATGCAGTGTAGTGTTTGATGCTGTGCACCAAGATGTTGAGCCATATTCTAAATGTGGTAGAATACTTTGCTGATATACGTTCTTGAGGATTCTTTCACTAGCTCCCCATGTGGTTCCACTCAATTTTCTTAATATGGCTAGTTTTCTTCTGGCTTTTGCTTCTGCACTGTTGATGTGTTGCTTCCAGGTCAGTTTTGAGTCAAGAGTCACTCCTAAGTAAGTGGGTTGGTTGTCCATCCTTAAGGATATTTCATTTACAAAGATCTTACCTGCTTTCTGTTTAGATGAGAGAGTGAACAGAGTGGTACTTGATTTCTCTGTGTTTATACTTACACACCATTTGTTTGTCCATGATGTCAAGATGTCTGCTGCTCTTTGGAGTCTCTGTGTAGCAACTGTTGCATATTCATCTGTACACCACATGACCAGATCATCTGCATACAGTGCCGCTTTGATTCCATAGAGAAGTTCCTTGACCAGGTCATCAATGAATACAAGGAATAGTGTAGGCGAAAGGACTCCTCCTTGTGGTACACCGTGTCGCAGAAGTACTTTCTGGCTTTTGTGTCCATACATTACTACTCTAGCTCTTCTATTGTGTAAATAGGACTTTATCCAGTTGTACAGTCTTCTATTCACATTGCAGTGTCTTAGTTTCCACAGCAGACCTTTTTTCCATACTTTATCAAAGGCTTTCTTCAGGTCTATCCACGCTGCTAGTACAAGGTTTTTCTCTTGGAATGCATCCTCAATCTCTTGAGAGAGATAGGTCACTTGATCTTCCATACTGTAGTACTGCCTAAATCCTGCTTGTTGTGGAACGAGAAGGTTTTCACTTTCTAGGTACCATTTTAGCCTCAGGTCAATGATGCGTTCCATCGTTTTGCATAGGCAGCTAGTGAGACTGATTGGCCTGTAGCTGGAGGCAGTATCACTGTTTTTCCCTGGCTTTAGCAGTGGTACCATGCTTGCTTCCATCCCAGATTTGAGGTAACTTACCTGTGCTCCAGCACATATTGAAAATATCCAACAGCTTTCCCATTGCTGCCATTCCCAGGTTCTTGATCATTTCATTGGACACTCCATCTGGTCCTGGTGATTTCCTTGGTTTCAGTTTACTAACTGCTAGGTCTAACTCACTGTGTGTGATTGGTGCATCCATGACCTCCACTTTTCTGACTTGTTCCTCTTCTTTCTGTGGGTCAGTGCGCACTGTACGCTCTTTCTCTGGATGGATATCAATGTTATAGTCCTGTGCAAACATGCGAGCAAAGTGATCTGCTACCTACTTACCTGTAAGAGTTTTCCCATCCTCTATTAGTGTAATCTTTGTACTTCTTCCAGTACTCTCATCATTTAACTGTTTGATTAGTTTCCACAGTTTCCTTCCATCCTTTTCAAAGTTTAGGGACTCTGTTTTCTCTCTCCAACTTTCCCGTCTGGCTTGCAGCTTAGCTCTCTGAAATTTGGCCTTAGCATGTTGGTAATTATTGTGGTGTTCTTGGCATGGTCTATTTTCTACTTGCTTTCGAGCTGCTTCTACATCATCATGGAGTTTTCCCAGCTCACTAGACCAGTATGGTTTATAGTCCCTGCGAGCTCCTCTAGGAATGGTTTCACGAGCGGCCTGAAGGATACAAGCATTGAATTCCTTCACTATGCTGTTAATATCCTTACCTTCTATGGACAGCTGTCCCACCAGGATATCTGTACGATGTCTGTACATTGTCCAGTGTGCTTTTTTTATAGTTCCACCTGGGGAGAGGGCTACTAGTGTTAAGGAGTTCATTTTCTATTGTCAGGATAACTGGTCGATGGTCGCTACCTCCAAGTTGTTTTCCAACTTCACGTGTAATGTTCCACTTCAGATCTGGAGAGTGGAATGCCAGATCTGGTGTTGAGGTTGTATGCCAAGCCCTTGAGTAAAATGTTGGGGGATCCATTGGCTGGTTGATCAGGAGAAGTCCATTATCATCCTGCCAGCTCTCAACTTCCTCTCCTCTCTTGTCTATGTGGTCATAGCCCCAGCTCTGGGAATGGCTGTTAAAATCACCACAGACCATCAGTCTCTCTTTGTGTGGGATTGTTTCTAAAGCAAGTGGGCGGTCATTAGGACAGTAATAGTTAAGGAGGTGGAAATCTGTATTACTACTTTTTAGATGGATCATCTGGTATTCGGCTCCTTCCATGTACACTCCCACCTGACATGCGCTGATGTTATTCTTAACAAGTGTGAGTACTCCTTCTTTTCTTCTGTCCTGTCGGTCTGATCTAAAACACTGGTAGCCTCTGATTTTAAAGGTGGCATCTTTGGTTAGGTGTGTCTCCTGTATGCAGCATATACTTACCTGCTCTGCAAAAAGTATGTTCTCTAGTTCCACCTTTTTGCTATAGCCATCTCTAACACTGCTGACACCCTCAGCATTCCACTGCATTATTTTAAGCTCTTGCTTTTTGGCTGTTTTCTTCCGTTGTATTTTTTGGCCAGTAGCTCTACTCTCATGTCTCCTGACTCCACAAGACGAACTGAGAGGACCTCCAGTAGCATTGGGTGGACCCTTTTGAGGCAGGGGGCCTGGCACTGCACCTGCCTGGTTAGTCTTCACAGGGCGAGCACCATGTTTGAATACTGCAGATAGAGACATTTCATTAGGAATAATGCGTGTTACCCTGATTTTTGCGATGCGCCTTTTGGCTGGGTAACTCCGACTTCAGCACCTTTCCTTGCTAGAGCAAACTGTGGTCTTGCTCGGACTGCCATGAAGACAGTGTGGCTAGCCTGGCCAAAACTTTGTTTTCCAGCCTCTGTTGGCTGTATGTAAGTCCCTTCTCCATGTCAGATGGTTTGGAGACAGTTCCACAAAGACACTCTGACTTTGAGATGAGGAATCTGATGAGTGCTTCAATGATATCCATTCCCCGCCACCTATAGTCTACCTGCTCTGTTTTGTTTACATCATTCTGATAGCCATTGTTGTAAAGACCCATAGGCTTGTCATGTCCTGGATTCATTGGTTTCACACTAGACTTCCCTCATCCCCGCCAGAGATCTCCATGTCCTCATCCATCCACCCTCCTGACATTACATTTTACAAAAATAACAATTACAGTTACAATTAGTGTTGATTGCTACAAGTTTCTGGGCTACAGAAGTAGGTCAGAGTTTTTATGCAAACAGATCTATGTTCCCTGTCTCACAAACACTATGTTAAGATAAGTGTGCTCTTAACACAGTTGTTCCCAGGGGGCTTTGCCATGGTTTTGAGCTGAAGAACACAAGCTCAGATGGCTTCTTGATCAAGATAAATGAAATGAGAAATATATATGAGCTAGAAAAGTAACAGCACAAAGAGGAGACAAAAAATACAGAACAGAATACTCACAGTAGCATGACAACTTGTGCAACATGATTTTGACTATAAGGAAGTTGAAATTTAAACTGAATAGATAAAGATATTTATTTATTTCTTAAATTAATCTTTGAAGATGAAAAAAAAAATGTATTTAGTTCATGTGTTGCTACTGCTGTTCACCAGCATTCATCTCTTTTTCTTGATTGTCCTTATAGATCCAGTATGCTGACATGTTGAAAAGAATTGAACCCCTGCGTAATGAACTGACAGAGCTAGAGCATCAGGCAGAAGAAAACAGACTTAAGGCAGAGGAGGTGAACAAGCTGATTGCAGAGTTGGAGAAGAGCATTGCCAGGTACAAGGAAGAGTATGCAGTTCTCATCAGCCAAGCCCAAGCCATAAAAGCAGATTTGGCTGCTGTCGAGGCAAAGGTAATGTTTTTCTATAAATCTCGACTAAACATAAATAATGGTCTAACCTTCCTCCCTTTGTGTATTTTGATGTTTATATTATTTTCAGCCAAGGGGTTGAGGAGAATTGATATTAAAATAGAAGTGATATTTGTGTTTGAAAAAAAAAAGAAAAAAAAGTAACCAGCATTTCTACAAAGTAAGAGATATGGATAATCTGACATCATGCTATGAAAGAAATCAAAACTGAGCTCATAGACAGCATCATACTTTCAAATTACTGATAGACCATGCATGTCAGGTCTTACAAGATGCTCAGGAATGATGATGCCAAGAGAGCCAGTTTCAGCTTACAGACACTTCGATTTTCTTCCATGTAAATAGCTGCTTGTTTAGAGCCCTTCAAGAACCTGTTTTTGTCTTCCTCAGGTGGAGCGCTCTGTTGCTCTGCTGAACAGCTTGGCAAGTGAGAAACAGAGATGGGAAACTGGCAGTGAGACATTTAAGAACCAGATGGCAACCATTATTGGAGATGTTCTGCTATCCTCTGCATTCATGGCTTATGGTGGTATGGACATTAGGAAGAAAGAATTTTGAATTGTTTCTGAATAATTGTATACTAAATTGTTTAATGAAGGAGTGGTGTTGAGAATTGTTTGAGAATTAGTTTCAGCAGATTCTGATAAGTTTCATTTTCATTGTCACCAGTCAGTATTACTGTTGTATGGTAGAGATAAAAACTTTCCATCTGATCCTTTCTTCAGTCTCAGTTTTTAATTCCTCAAGGGTCTCTGGTTCTGCCCTTATATCATGTGTCCCTGTATTGTTCATTTCAAAACTTAATCATCCTTGCTAGATATTGTTAAGTATTTCTTGTTTATATTATTATTCCTTTGTTAGCATAGATGATTCTAGTCATCTGAATCAGTGAGTCAAAGGTTAATATAAAGTGTTAAAGAAAGATGATTTATAACAAATTCAGCTAGAACATATGCAGTTTTGGCAAATTGGGTAGTATTGATTAGTTTATGTTTAGTTGCCTGTAGGTGTTTTTATGAGAGCAAAATGTTGTGAGAGAAAAATTGTGGTAGAGATAATTATAGTTGAACAAATTGAGCATAATAAATCTATTATGTATCTATAATATAAGAGCTTAGTATTGAAGAAGGTTGGCTAGTAAAGAGGATTAAACAGAGAAAACTTAAATATCTTGAACATGCCATGAGAATTTAGAGAAAACCATCTTGGAAAGGTACATAATAGGAAAAAGAAAGAGAGGAAGACCAAGACATAGATGGCTGCAAGACATGTTGATAATCTGCAAATGGATGCATCAGCAGCAGGCCATCTTGCTTACAACCAAGAGGCCTACACGAAAGCTGCTAGGGAGACAAAGTTCCGCTAGGGACGTGCAAATGACTGACCGACTGAAATTTAACTGCAGCATAACTGTACATGAATTTTTGTGTGTGTTCCATCCAGGTTACTTTGACCAGCTTATGAGGCATAGCTTGTTCTCTAACTGGTGTGAGCATCTCCAACATGCAAACATCCAATTCCGTACAGACCTGGCAAAAACAGAGGTATAACATCATGGAAGGACATCACCACAGTCTAGATTTTTTGAGTTCTGGTTTTCTAAACCTACATCATCATCATCATCAGGTGCCGTGTTGACTGGCGTTGGCTATTATGCTTCTCCAGAGTACACGATCCTTCATGCAGGCCATCTGCTCAGTTGGTGATCTCCTCTCACACCATCCCGTCAGACTGTCCAATATCATTTCTCTTGGTCTTCCTCTTGATCTTCTTCCTTCTATTTTTCCTGTTGTTATAATATTTTCTATGCCCCCTCTTCTCATTGCATATCTTATGAAAGTACATTTCTCTCTTTATCTTTTTTGACAAGATTTTTTTGTCTCTCCAGCTTTTCTCATACATTCTTCATTAGTTATTTTTACTGTCCAGAGGATTCACAACATTCTTCTAATAAACCACATTTCTGCTGCTTCCAGTGATTTTTGTGCGGACCTGACTATTGTCCATGATTCATTTCCATATAACAAGATAGGTTCAATATAGCATTTTAGGACTCGTTTTCTAACATTCATTGATAAAGATGTGTTGGCTAATATGTTTCTCATTCTCTGAAATGCAGTCTTTGCTTGGCCTATTCCGTTCCTAATTTCTGTTCTGCATTTCCCATCTGAAGTTATTACTGCTCCATGGTATTTGAATTTCTGCACCGTTTAATTTTATACTGCATGTTGGTGGATTCTGTTTCTTAGATATAACCATAGTCTCTGTCTTTCTGATGTTCAAAGTAAGGCCTTTCTGTTCACTTTCTTTGGCGACTTTATCCAAGAGATTTTGCAGGTCTTGTTGATTCTCGACTATCAGTACTGTGTCATCATCATACTGAAGGTTGCTAATATTGTATCCTCCAATTTTGATGCCTGGTTCTGTGATGATCGTTCTTAGAATATTCTCGCTGTACAGAGAAAAAAGGTCTGGAGATGGTACACATCCTTGTCGCACCCCTTGTTGTATAGGTTGATATTTTCCAGTTCTGTTTTCAACTTGAATTGCTGCTCCTTGGTGTTTTTATAGATGTTTTACAATCCTCAGGTCTTTGCCATCTATATTGATGTCTTCAAGCATTTTAATAATTTCATTATGTTTCACCTTGTCGAATGCCTTGGATTAATCAATGAAGCATAAGTAGAATGTTTTACCTTCTTTCGATTTCAGGCATCCTGTGGTATATTTTGTTTTCCTGCCTGTGAGTTCACTAATTCATTTGTGCATGTTTTTGCTGTCTTTATTATGAGAGTCCTCTATCTGTCTGCACTGTTCAGTTGACCACGCTTCCTTTGCTTCTCTGCATTTGCGTCTTATTTCTTTATTTATTTTGCTATATTTTTCTTGTTTATTTTTACTCCTCCTCCTCTTATCCATCAGTCCTAAGATATCGTCTGTCATTCATTTATTTTTAGGGGCTTCTGTTTTTTGGTTATCTCCTTAACAGTTTGGTGTATAGAATCTCTTATTATTGCCCATTGTTCATCTATACTATTTATCTTTGCTATTGCATTGTATCTGTTATAATAACTTTGTATTGTTCTCGCAGTTCTTGGTCATTTTTAAGAAGTTCTATATTCAGTTTGATGTTTCTCACTTTTCTGCATGCTTTCCTTAGCTTTATTCTAATTTTTCCACAGAGTGGGTCATGGTCACTATTGCAGTCGGCACCTGGCATGGTTTTTGTTGTCAGTAATGCATTGCAGAATCATTTGTTGATTAATATGTAGTCTATCTGGTTAAAAGTCTTTTTGTCTGGGCTGCACCACGTTGCCAGTCTTCTGAGATGTTGTTTAAACCAGGTGTTTCCTACAACCACGCTATGTATTCATGTTTCTCACTTCCTGAATATATTATTGTATATTTATCAGAGTTTATCTTCCCTGCACCTGTCCAACTTCACTCATTCCTAATATGTTGATCTTCATCCTTTCCATTTCCCTCTACAACAAGCTTTTTAAATGGCTTTTTAGAATATATTTTTTACAAAATAATTAGTCTATAATTAGAGACTATAACTATAATTATAATTAAAACTATATTAGAGACTATAATTATAATTAAAACTATCTACAACTATAATTACAGATTTATTCCTTGATGGGAGTTAGTAACTTTAACTCTTTCACTTCCATGAATGTGTTTAGGTGTTCTTCTGTATCACTGCTAAGAATGTCTTAATGCATTCCAAGATTTCCATGTCTCTGGTGCTTTTGACGTGTTAACATGTTCAGTCTTTTCCCTAGTCGCTGCTGTAAGTTACTATAGTCATCCAACAAAGAGGGATTCACAGTAGCTATTTTTTTTTTAGTTATGTGGCCTAGTTTCATCTAGCAGGACTTGTCATTGAGTCAGTACCAATGTTATTTTTTGCCTCATGAGATGAGAAAGGTTACCAGTACTATACAAGTGTTGTGTTCCAGTCTTCATCTTATAGCATGCCTCCACTGTCATTTTGTGGTCACATTGTATTTAATATATTGTAATATTTCTTATATCATGAAAACAAATTTGTATAGAAACTTACAATATCTAACAATAGTGAGGATGAAATACATAGCTCTTATATTGAACAAGATTTTTCCTTTTTTTTTTGGATTACATACATTGTAACATCATTTCATTTCCTCAGTACCTCTCCAATGCTGATGAAAGGCTGAAGTGGCAAGCCAATGCTCTGCCTACAGATGAACTGTGCACTGAGAATGCCATCATGCTGAAGAGATTCAACAGATACCCTCTTATCATTGATCCATCTGGTCAAGCTACCGAGTTCATTATGAATGAGTTCAAGGAGAGGAAGATCACAAAGACAAGGTAGGTGACTAATTTTGTCTGTTGGTGGTTCCATCATGTTCACTTTCTCTGACACGTAAACAGTATGTAGAAGAACAACAGAGAGGATGTTAAGCAATAGAGGGCTCACTTGGGCAAGAGCAGAAAAAATGGCAAAGGATAGGCATATGTGGAAAATCCTTGTGCCTTTGGCACTGTTTTTTTAGGTTCAGAGAGAGAGCGAGGTAGCATGTGGGAGAGTCACATGGCCCTTTTCTGGATGTCTTACATTTAACATAATTTCATATTAGCTGTGCCCTCATACGCATACTTCACATGTAGATTAGAGGAAGCCAAAATAATGAAGCATAATGATGATAGAGAATCTCAGTAGAATAAAGTCATTTGTGTTGTTCTTATGAGACAGTGTGAACAGCATTAGGAACTCAGGATAACAAAGAATCCGAACACCAAGTCAATAAAGACATTTTGTTGTTTTCTTTTTTTACTGACTTTTTAATTTTCTTTTTCTCTTTTGTTTTTTTTAATCACTCTCAAATGTTTACAGCATAAGAGATAAGTGTGGTAACGATTGCTTCACCAGTCTGGTTAAATATAATACACCTACTTAGATCATTATCTGTAAATTACTGAACCTGATGAATTTTTTTCTGTATCCCTTTTCATTCACCAGCTTTTTGGATGATGCATTCCGCAAAAACTTGGAGAGCGCCCTCAGGTTTGGTAACCCGTTACTTGTCCAGGTGTGTTATTGTTTTATTATTTCAGGTAACTTAAACTTTTTTGTATAATACCTGGAATTTTTTTTTTTTGTGTGCTCTGCTACCATAATCTTAATGTGACTGGATGCGCAGCGTTCACATAATTAAATGTTAAAACTATTTAAAACCTTAAAGTGTTTTTTAAAAAAGTAGGAAAAAAAAAAGTACCACACAGTTGTAATGTTTTTGGCTTACATCATAATCATGCAAAACACATACAGGACAAAGAAATATGGAAAGAAGCTAAAATATAAATTCACTTGAATACTGTACAACAAATAAGAATGGGGAAGAAAAAAGTTAGGGAAAAAAAAGGGAACATTTAGCTGTGACTTGTAAGAAGCTGTATTCAGGAGTGTGCATGGTAGAGTGATCACACATCCCAAGCCTTCATTTAAACATTCACAACACAACACTCTGCCGTATATATAATCATCTGTAAGTGAGCGGAGGGCTCAAACAGCCAGTAAAGTGACTACTTACAAGTTTTCAGACTACAGTAGTTTCTCTATTTATTTTTTTAAAAGCAAATCAGTTTTTCCTCTCAATTTATTTTTCAGTTTTTTTGCTCGTTACAGCTAGGTGTATAATTTATTTTTTAAAAATTATATATAGCTGTTTTTAACACTTTGTGGACCACAGTTATTTACCCTGAAAAACCCCCAGTTCTCACCCATTTTTCTGAAAAATGAATTTTTTTGAGTGGACTTAGAAAAACATGCATATCTCTACTCACCATTGAGATAAATTAATCCAGGTTGGTAGACAGACTCCCAAGACCCTCTAGTACTTCTTGAGTGTGTGATATCTTGTGAAACAATTATCTGATTGCAATGGAACTTGACAACTTTGACAAAAAAATTTTGTTTCACTCTTTTTCTCATTGACCAAGCACACTCTGCACTTCCTAGATGATGCTTTTTTAGTGCCTTCATCCTCAGGATTCACCAGAACATGATTCTTTACTATTCCAGACAATCACTGTTGTGCATTGTTGATATCATGCGAACAAGTCTTTCGTCTTTCCTTCATCAGTTGAAAGCTGCTGCTTCGGTTTATACAACTCTTGAAATTTAGGCAAAAAATAATCCAGCAGAGGTTTTATTTTGCTAATTCTACTTGTTTCTGGAAATGTCTGAGAGTTGTCAGAGAAATGCAGAAGTGTCAGAAGATGCTCAAATTTAGCTCTGCTCATTGTTTTTGAAAATATTGGTGTTTCCAGAAGAGGGTCTGTTGTTGAGTGTGGCTTCCTAGTCTGGCCCATCAAAATGATCAATCCAAAGAATTTGTTCATGTCTGAATGTGTTATATTTTCAGACAAAAAGGCAGTAGTTTGTTCATATGTTGTGTCTGCGCACAGTATAAATTTTCATGATGAGGTAACAGTTTAAAAAAAAATCATTGCCAAACACTGTACTGAAAATTTCCTCCATGCTGGTTTGTTTACATTCACTGAAACACCAGAAGTTCCTATAAATTTTTCAAGAACTGGTGTAAAATCAATGTTACTCCACACATCTATGTCACTGCTAACTATATCACATAAAAAATGTGAAATACTTACTGTTTCAGCATCATATCCTGACCTCGAATCACAATAACACTGTCACTTGAATTTTCACTTCTGACACAGCAACACTGTGCCTAGTTATCGTATTTTTAATCCGATCGCCGTCACAGAAATCACTTTGAAACACATCAATTTCATTAATAGAATCATTAAACAGTGATTTTTATTCATCACTAGGGTAGTCTGACAAAAGATTCAGGCATAATTCATTGTACAATCGCAGTAACATTGAGCGTAACGTGCTCCGCCATTTGCACATAATGTCGACTTGGCGAGATCTTGTAAACACGTGTTTCCGACAGCTAATTCCGTGAGATTTCTACTTTTTTTAAAGTTACAAAGATTAAAAACAATATTTTATTATATTAACTTTGCAGTAAAAATACAGACAACCAAAAATTATTTTAAATAACAAACCAGAAACAGTTTAAATAAGACGACCATCGAAAACGGCAAATCCGCCTTTCGGCCAACAACGCATGGAAACCGGAAAAACGGATTTCCTCGTCGTTGGCCCGGGAAGTGTTAAAGGTGGTATATTTGTCTATAATGTACATGAGGGTAGAGTACAGTTTTAGATTGTGTAACTCCTGGAGAAATAGCATTGAGACTTGGATCTTGCTTAGCTCAGGAATGTGAAAAAAATTGAGTGTTTAGTCAGTTTCATAAGTTGAGCAGATAATGAAGATGTTAATAGCAAATTCATGTTTTCATTTCTTTTCTCTTTATATTTTAATGGGTTATATCTAATGCATTTAAAAGATTGTTTTATATAGATGTGGGTTCATATACTTGTAACATGGTGCTATACATGCATGAGATAGATGTAGACAATTTTTTTTTTAATTTTACATTTTATTGTTTTCAGTGGATTCAGTTAAGCTTATTGCAAGCAGTGAAGAGTGAAAACTAAACTGAATAAAACAAGTCTCATCTTTTTATAATGATGCTTCACAGGATGTGGAAAACTATGACCCTATTTTGAACCCTGTACTGAACAGAGAGCTTCGCAGAACTGGTGGGCGTGTCTTGATTTCACTGGGAGACCAGGACATCGACTTGTCACCTTCGTTCACAATCTTCCTAACAACTCGAGATCCAAATGTGAGTTTTTGTGACTGAACTGGAGCATATTTATTCATTTGTGGCTTGGGAAGTAGCATTTTTTTGTTGTACCTGCATGTGTGCACATGAGCAATTTTTAAAAAGTTATGGATGAAGTAAATGTAGTCCTGTTCTTTGAACTGCTCTGTTCTGAGCATGTTGTATTCTTTGTTTCCCCTCAGGTGGAGTTTGCCCCAGACCTGTGTTCTAGGGTGACATTTGTGAACTTTACAGTGACACCCAGCAGTTTGCAGAGTCAGTGCTTGAATCAGGTAACTGATACTCTACTTCCAGGTGTTCATGTTGGTCATGTTAGCTGCTTGTACAGTGTTATTAGTTAGAAGCAGAGAAGAGGAGGAGGTGAGTGAAAGTGTGTGTTGCAGTTTTGCAAAATTTAAAATCATCAGGTGGGGGGTGGGGGGGAAATGGAGGAAATACAAGGCCTGACAATTAAGTAATGAGACTGATTTTATTATGGCCAAGACAAAAATGCCGTCTATGAAGCAAAGCATGTAATCCAGAGGCAACCTTCATCTATGATCTGACAACTTTTCATCGCTGCCAGATAAGCAGACGACAAACAAGCCGTCATTTTTTTACCTAGTCAGAGGTGCATTGTTATGTAATCAGCATGGAGCAAAAAAAAAGCTAACATTAAATTCTGTTTAAAACTCGGAAAAAGTGCCATGGAGACAGTTGAATTGATGCATCATGTTTACGGAGATAATTGTTTATCTCATGCACAGATATTCTGGTGGTATTCATGATTCAAAAGTGATGTGGAATGATTACAAATGCAACTAGACATGGACACCCAGTTTCTGTTCGTAATGAGGAACTCATTGCAAAAGTCAGAAAATGGATACAAGAAAATCGTTGTTTGACTGTGTGGATGATGGCAGATGAATATGGTATTAAACGGGAGACCATTCATTTGCTTGTCCCTTACGGAACTTTGCCTCCCTAACGGCACTCTTGTAGGCCTCTTGGTTGTGAACAAGATGGCCTGCTGCTGATGCATCCATTTGCAGATCATCAACGATGTCTTGCAGCCATCTTCGCCTTGGTCTTCCTCTCTTTCTTTTTCTCATTATGTACCCTTCCAAGACAGTCTTCTCCAGATTATCATGACGTTTAATGTGTCCAAAATATTTAAGTTTTCTTTGTTTAATCCTCTTTACTAGCCAGCCAGCCTTCTTCAGTATTAAGTTTTTGTAGTATGGATATATTTGTTCTTTTTTGTGTCCATGATTTTTTAAGAACTCTTCTGTTGCATTTACATTCAAAGGCATTTATATCTTTCTCAGCTGTTTTGTTAAGTGTCCAGGTCTCACAGGCATATGTTGCGATGGGAAATCTGTATGCCCTTAAAAATCTTATTTTTATAGTTCTGTCTGTTCCACTCCACAGATTATTTAGTGAAAGACCATTCGTAAAATTTTAGTGGAAGATTTGGGCAAAAAAAAAAAAAAGTTCCTTGCCGGTTTGTACCACATTCGTTGTCTGATGACCAAAAACATCAGTGTGTTGAGTATGCAAAAGGCATCATCAAAACGTGTCGCAGAAATAAAAATTTCTTTAATTTGATTGTTGCAGAGGATGAAACATGGATTTTCCACTATGATCCCACGCCTAAACAGCAAAGTGCTCAGTGGAAGTCATCATCACCAAAAGGCACAAAAATTCGTCTTCAAAAGTTGAAACTGAAGACAATGTTGGTGTGCTTCTATGACAGCAAAGGAGTTATTCACAAAGAATTTATCCAGAGGGACGGACTGTCACCGCCAAAGTTTATTTAAATATTTTGAAACGCCTATTGAAAAGGATTCTCCGAGTCTGACCCGAGTATTCAACACCTGGCAGTTTTTTTCTTCTTCATGATAATGCACCGGCTCACCGGGCAGTAGGTGTATAGGAATTTTTGGCTCAGAAACAAGTGTGTGTTCTCATCCATCCACCTTATTCCCCAGATTTGTCTCCCTGCGATTATTTTCTGTTCCCAAAATTAAAGTTACCACTTGAAAGGATGTTTCTTTGATGATACTGATGACATCAAGTTTAAGGCCCATACCAACAGAAGAACTGCATAGGTCATTCCAGTGTTTGTTAGATCACGCCACTCGCTGTATCAATGCACAAGGGGCTTACTTTTAATAAAATACAGGTTATATCTTCAGCTGTTGTTTATTTTATTTTTTATGTAATTAGTCTCATCACTTAATTGTCAGACCTTGTAGAAAGTAATTTTAGAAAAAGCATAATAAAGAGGAGGCAGCCTGGTCAGCTGAGTGGTTAGGTGCTTGGTTAACTGATCTGGTTGTATGAGGTTCAAGTCCCAGCTGTGGGATTTTTCTGGTATACAACAGAAAGGTCATGGGTTCCACTCAGCTTCAAAAAATGGTTACCAGAGAAATCTAGCATGGAAATGGAGGTGTTTTTTTTTATTTTTTAATAAAAAAAGGAGAAACAACAATTTATAAAGAGTGCCTGTATAAGGGATAAAAGTAAAAGATAAAATTATAGTGTAAATACAAAGAAAGGAAAAGAATCACATCTGTTGATGAATCTTTATTCTTTGAAGGTCCAGAATGTAAATAACATAATAGAAATGTTACTCAAGTGCTCACTCAGTTTTATTTAACCAAAAATTATTTTTGATAAATTTAGTAGGTCTGCATTTTTTTTTTTAAAGGGCCGTGTCTGACGACTGACAAATTTATATAGCTTTTACAGCCACAGATTAAATGTACAGAAAATTTCATGCTGCACTTTTCTCGGGGTATTTTTTTAGTCAGAAGTCAGCAAGTGATCTGAACTATCCAAGACTGTAGGAAATAGTGCTCATAAAGTGAATAAACTTTGTAGAAATGCAGTTTTCCAGTTCTTTTATCATTGCCTTTATGTTCTTCATCATATCCTAGAAATGTTTAGATCTTTAGAAGGAAGAGGATTATTACATCTATTTTTGTGGGGGATGTTGTGCCTTGATTTTTATAGTTGAGTTTATTTTTATTCTGTTTTTTTTTTTTTTCAGGTATTGAAAGCTGAGAGACCAGATGTGGATGAAAAGCGCTCTGATCTGTTGAAATTACAAGGTGAATTTAATGTGTTTTTCAGTTTAATCAGAATTATTCTGGCACTCACTGAAAAAGATGATGGATTGATATTTTATGATGTGTATTGACGGTAACTGAAGAAAATATATATACGGTTGTCACAGAGGTGTTCTTAATCTTAAACAGGTGAATTTCAGCTTCGTCTCAGACAACTTGAAAAGTGCCTGCTGCAGGCTTTGAATGATGTCAAGGGCAAAATTCTGGATGATGACAGGTTGGGTACTTTATAAATTTATATTAACTTTCTTTATTCATAAAACCTGCAAAATCTAGTTGTTCAGAAGTCATATATACAATTATACCTGTCTGTTGGGTATTTTTGTTATAAATACATGAATTGTATGTTAAAAGTGTGTAAAGTTCTTGTTATTTTTCTTCATCATTATGCTTGTATTTAGCTCTCTCTCTCTGAACCTTAAGTGCCCAGGGCACATGGGGCTTCCGCAAGGGTTTTCCATAAACGCCTGTCTTTTGCCTTTTTTTCTGCTCTTGCCCAGGTGAGCCCTCTATTGCTCAACATCCTTTCTGTTCTTCTCCATGTCTCTTTTTGTCTACCCTTACTTCTGTTCCCCTGCGGCATTCATCTCGGTGCTATTTTTGGTAGTGAATCATCAGTCATCCGGAGTGCTCACCCCAGCCGTTGCCAGTTATTGCAGTTGTATTTAGCTAGTAGTGATTTATTATCATTATCCTGTGCCCTCTCCCCAAGGAAGGATGGCTGCAGTACTCCTCTAACTTTCACTGTCCTTGGTTTTCACAGTGCAGCCACCCAAGCTGGATCTTGTTCATTCTTTATGCTGTCCACTTTTATTCCATTTACTTTTCCCTCTAGTATGATTTGCATTATATTTTACCTCATGATATGACAGAAAGAACTTAGCTGTCCTGTTCTTATGTTTTCCATTATTTCTCTTCTCAGTTTCAGTTCATTTAGTACCTGCTTGTTAGTGGTCCTTACATGCTTCCCTTGCTGTGTCACATGGGACTTGCAGTGCTTCTCACTGTGACTCTCTGTTCTTGGCTCCTTTCTCAGTCTCACTCTCTGTTTTATTGTTTCATCAGCTTCTTGGGATCTGTAAAAATCCCAGAAGAGCATTTTCTCCACGTTCTTACATCTTTCCCGTGCTGTCAAGCAGCCTCTCTTGTCAGTGTTCTCTTTAGGGTCTGTCAAGATCAGCTTCTTTTTCTTTTTCCTGATGTTCTCAAAACAATCTAAATTTCTCTTGTCAGTGTTCTCTTTAGGGTCTGTCAAGATCAGCTTCTTTTTCTTTTTCCTTATGTTCTCAACATTAAAACAATCTAAATTTCTCTTGTCAGTGTTCTCAGGGTCTCTTGAGGTGAGCCTTTTTATTTAGACTCTCTTGTCAGTGTTCTCCTTAGTGTCTCTTACAGTCTTTTATCTTATCTGATGTTTCTCATTTGATGGGTTGCTTTATAATTCTCTGATTGTTTCTTCTCATCATGTGGTCCACATGTGCCAACCTTCTTTTCTTGATTACTGTTGAGACTGCTTGCTGCATGCTAAGTTCTCTTATCTCTGCTTTAGTCTGAATTCATCCCATTGTGTGCAAATTGTTTTTCTTAGATGTTTATTTTCGAATATGTCCAATTTGCTCTTTGGTTGTTTTCCAGCTTTCACATACATATGTAAGGAGGGTATTACATATGAGTTGAATATCCTAAACTTTATTCTTGTGCCCGGGAGTTGCTATTTTCAATATTTTCTCGAGATTCTTAAAGACCTTGTTAGCAGTAGGTAACATTTATTACATTTAAAAAAACAAAACAAAAAACAAACAAAAATGAGCAGTACTGTGGTATTGGCATGCTTTGGGGATGATCTACCTTTCTTATTGAATTTCTTTTTTGTACATTCTGCTCAAACATAGTAATTCTGCTGCAACTTTACTATCCTGTAGTAACATTTAAGTCTACTTTACTGGGTTTTTTTTCTCTTTCCCCCACACACACACTACAGTATCCTGAGCCACCTGGAGACACTGAAGACTGAAGCAGCTGAGGTAGCCAAGAAGGTGGAGGAGACTGATGTGGTTATGGCTGAGGTGGAGACCGTGTCACAGCAGTATGAACCTCTAGCAGCCAGCTGCTCCAGCATATATTTCACTCTTGAGGCCATGCAGCAGGTCAGAGAGGGGGGGAAGCAGACCTCCTCATGTTGTTTTTTTTTTTTTTTCTGTTAACAGTCAATAGCTTGTTTTTTTTACCTGTCTTTCAAAGTCTGGTAACAAAAGTGTAAGTTTGAAATTGTGCATTGTATGGCAGTTTACTGATAAATAGGTTTCTTTATCTTCATACAGTGTTCTCGTGTTGGTATAGCAGTATCACGTCTTTAACGGGTCCTACTTATTTCAAGATTTAAAATTTGTGTATGAAATGTGCTGTAACTATAACAGTAAGGCAGATTAAACAGAGAAAACTTGAATATTTTGGACGTATTAAATGTCATAACAATTTAGAGAAGACACATCTTGGAAGGGTACATAATGGGAAAAAGAAAGAGGAAGACCAAGGCAAAGATGGCTGCAAAGACATCTTTGATGATCTGCGAATGGATGCATCATCATCAAGACATCTTGCTTACAACCAAGAGCCCTACAGTAGAGATGTTAGGTCAGCAAGGGACATTCAAATGACTGGACTGACTGACAACAGATTTTATTCTTTCAGATCTATACTGTTGGGTCAGAACAAAATATAGACGCATAATTATTCTTTGCTTGACTTCTTATTATTCAGGTGCATTTCCTGTACCAGTATTCACTGCAGTTCTTCTTGGAAATCTTCCATGCCACCACCAGTAACAATCCTCATCTGACCAACATGAAGGATTACACTGCCAGGCTTTCCAGGATTACCACTGACCTCTTCATGGTAAGTACTTTTTTTTTAAAATTTCTTTATTTGTCTTCTTGATTTAAAAATGAAAGACACAAGTTTCTTCATTTGTCTAGCAAGCAGTTCAAGTTAATGAGGGTGGTCGACAGATTGATACTGTAAGCTGTGTACATTGATGCACTTAAGATGGATTATGTACCAGTTATCCGAGGAACTGGTTATTTTGTATTGGTTTGTTTTTTTTTTTTAAATTAGGAAACATACAGTCGTGTAGGTCGAGGTATGCTACATCAAGACAGGATTACATTTGCTATCCAGCTGTGCAGAATTCACCTCCAGGGCTTACCAAGGTAAGAGAGGAAATTTTTCTTGCCACATTAATTTCTTTTAGCGTAATAGAAAAGAGTTGGAAATTTACATTGGAGAACATCAGGAAAAAGATAAAGAAGCTGATCTTGAAAGACCCTAAAGAAAACACTGACAAGAGGCTAAGATGATTAGTATTAACACCCTTGATGAGATTGAGAAGCTGACAGAGGATAGAGACTCTGAGCAAGACACTCTGTGAGCCCTAGATATGTTTGACAGCACAGGAAGGATGTAAGAAAGTGGAAAAAATGCTATTCTGGGATTTTTATAAATCATGAGAAGCTGATGAAACAATAAAACATTTTACATCTTCAGTTTCACCGTATATCCTGAACAATCATAAAGATTTCCTGGCTAATGTACAGAAGAACTTTTTTTTAATTAAACTGGAATCCTTGGACATTACATTTTTTTTAAAAACTGCTGAAGCTTATGGGGCTGTGATAAAAAGCTTAATACTGGGCATTGCAGTCAGGTACTGAAACTGCAAAGAATAATTTTTCTCAGCAGCATATTAATCAGAACTGTTTGCCTGAGAACAAACATATCATTACTACAAGAACTTAATATTGAAGAAGGCTGGCTAGTAAAGAGGATTAAACAGAGAAAACTTAAATATTTTGGACATATTAAACATCATGATAATTTAGAGAAGACCGTCTCGGAAGGGTACATAATGGGAAAAAGAAAGAGAGGGAGACCAAGACGAAGATGGTTGCAAGACATCGTTGATAATCTGCAAATGGATGCATCAGCAGCAGGCCATCTTGCTTACAACCAAGAGGCCCACAGGAGAGCTGTTAGGGAGGCAAAGTTGCGCAGGGGACATGCAAATGACTGACTGACTGTTTGCCTGCCAAAAGGCAGTTTAAAAACTGAAACATTATGTGTCAGTGTTATCATCTAGTATATGCTGATTTGTTTCAGTGAAGCCACCTACGAGCCAGAGTTTGAACATTTCATGCGCAGTCAGGAGGGCCTCATCACTGAGAAGTCAGCGCCAACTGTGCCAGGCCTGACAAGTCAGCAGGTTAGTACATGAGTTAGTAAGTTAACAGTATTATTTAGATTTGTTCAGTTTTATTGTTGGCAGGTGGTATTGTTCATTGTAGTTGCCAGGACGTGTGAAAAAGCAAGAACCATCATCAGTTCTTTCACAAACTCCCAGAACATGGGTTCTGTCACAACAGCCTGATCAGTGAGGTAGGGACTTATGTAATACCTACCCATGGTGGAGCTTATTGAGAAGTCAATTACTGTACTTTTACAGGGAGGACATTGTCACACTTTAATGTTGTATCTGGGAAAATTTGAAATGCCATGACAGTTTGCTAACATTGTCATCTGTTATCCTCACAGGATGGAAGAGTAAACTCCACAATTCAGTTATGAAACAGTTTTATTGTCACTTTTTTATAACTGGATTTGTATGAGAGCATGTGCAGATTGGCAGTTCTGTGTATGAAAAAGAAAGTTATTTGAAAAAAACAAAAAACTGGACATTTTAATCGTGTAAATACAAGGGTGAATCGTGGGATGTAACCATTCAAAAACATGTGAGAAGACTTGAAGGAGAGTCAAACATTTTTGTTTCATATATTTTTTTATAGGTCAGTCAATCAGTCATTTACATGTCCCTTAATTTGTAATTACCTTCTGACTTGCTGTTGTTTTTCTGTATTTAATGCTTGTCACAGTGAAAACAAATATCTGATGTTAAAAAAAAAAACTGAGCATTTGTGAGACAAAATAATTCATTGAAAACCATGTTGAAGGGAAATGTCCAGGGCAGCAAAGCAAGAGGATGACAGTGCTGACAACATGAAGTTAAAGGATGGAGATCTGTGCTTATGGCAGAGACTGAATGACTGGAGATCTCAGACAGCCGACAGTAA
This sequence comes from Achatina immaculata, assembly GCA_009760885.1. Taxonomy (NCBI): domain Eukaryota; kingdom Metazoa; phylum Mollusca; class Gastropoda; order Stylommatophora; family Achatinidae; genus Lissachatina; species Lissachatina immaculata. Next base: position 21,220,437 of record CM019718.1, on the reverse strand, counting down.
TTTGAGAGATGGTACAGAATGGTGTTAGTGAGATGACACACGATGATGATGATTTTGTCAGTGTTCTGCATCAGCTTGAGATGTGTAAAATGTTTTACTATTTCAACAGCATGGTGCGCTGTTGAGGTTAAGCAAGATTCCAGCTTTCAGAAATGTTATGAGTGAAGTCACAAGCAATCCTGTAAGTACGCTTATCTTTCATTTGTTTTTTGAAACCAGAATATTTAGAAGTTATTGGATAATGGTTATTTTTCATTTGGTTCCCTTTTGGTGGGGTTTTTTTTTTTACACACTGCAATGGTTTGAATAATTGACACACTTGAAGTTTAAATACACAAGTGGCAGCCATGACTGAACACAGATTATTTCATATTTAGATTAGATAATACCTGAAAAAATTGTTTTTCAAGGCTGATTTTCCCAAATGAGAATAAAGATGTCCTGTGTTAGAGAGATAACACAGTTATCATGGGGCAGAATCTGGTGGTTGTTAACTCTTTCTGTGCCTATTGGCAAAAGTTTACCACTTCTGGTTTGTCCGCTGAGTGCTGTTTGGTAAAATTTTACCACTTGTTTCGTGTCTAAAAAGACAGTGTAGTTTTTTAATTGTACACGTTTTATTTGCGCATGCCTGGTGAACTTTCATAGTTCTGTCCGAAGCGTGCCTAACAACTGAGTGAAAATGGGTCTTTCTTTGGAGAAATTTCAACATTTTGTGTGATTTCTGAGGCGTGCGGACAAACCCTACGACCAGACCACTGTTCGTGAATGTGTCCCAAATAGATTTTGACCTATAAAATGCTATAAAATAGACTGAAAAGGTAGTTAGAGGGTTATTTCAGACGTTATTGTACTGAGTTTGCTACATACTATTACACGACGAGATCAGATGAAACTACAGGTTAATTTAGACATTTCTGATGGTCGATCTAGACCTACTCGATGATAAGCAGGACACAATTATCAGCTAAAATCATCACACTACTTCTTTTTTGCCTTAAAAACCTCTTCATTCTTACATTTACAGCTATTTTGATGCATAATACTCTTATCGTGGAAATACTTTGTTACTTCAATTTTACAACTATACCCCCTATACAGATCAAGACCCGTGCTTTTAATTTGGCACAAATGGAACGTCCCTCATTTTGCGTATCAGCTTATGATGATGGTAAAGAAACTTTGTGTTAGCAGCATTCAGCGATTGATATCTTTCTTTTATGGGAGAAGTTCAGAAATTGTCATCATGGCAGTCATCTCGGTCGGTTTTGTTGCAAGTTAAGGGAGGCCAGTTTAGTAGGCATAAAATGCCTTGATGAGGTTGAAAAGCTCACTGAAAACAGCAAAACTTGGCAAACTACCTTGCAAGTCGAGTGTGATGTTTAATGGCGCAGGAAGGATATAAGATATAAGAAGTCATCTCACATCAGAGCTTATGACTGATTTCGTGTTCTTCGTAATTGCAGTAGCGGCCAAGAAATCGGGCATGCGGTGTCAGGGTATGGATAATAATATAATTTTCCTGTCCAGTCCAGGGAAACAAAATAAGTTTGATTTTTTATTATTTTTCTTGCTTCTTACCAGTTAGGAAGATGTTGGAGGACATAAGAGTTTTATCACTTGTTTCTTACGCAGGAATTTACTGCCTGGCTTGAGAGTGCTACACCAGAGCATGATGTGCCACAGCTGTGGGTGGAGGACAAATCTATAAGTAAGTTATGGCATAAGTGAATATGAAGATGTATAAGATAGTGACACATGATTATTATATATAGCTCTCAAAGAAATTAGGATCAAGAAAACAAAATACTTACATTGTATAAAAATCATAACGGTAGACCAAGTGGAAGGAAAGGTAGAAGGAAAAACAGAGTGAGAGGTAGACAGATATTGATGAGAAGCTAAACATAATGCAGTGGACAGGATATATCAAGGGAGAGGAGACATTGAAGATTTATTACCATCAGCACGTAATGATGATGATATATACAGACAATAAATAGAACAATTTTTTCTTCAATGGTAGATTATAATGTTGTGAGCTTCTGCCATCATGTTGATCAAAGTTCATGAACTAGCCCATCTAATCTGAAACTTGTTATTTCTTGCTTCCATTTGTATCAGATTCATCATCTGCTTCTACTTTGGTGGGTTTTTTTTGTTGTTGTTATCACTGACATCATTACCCTAATGTTTTTGTTATCACTGACATCATTACCCTAATGTTTTTGTTATCACTGACATCATTACCCTAATGTTTTTGTTATCACTGACATCATTACCCTAGTGAAGAATCGGTAGTGGGTAATTGTTTCATTATATTGTTTGCTAGTCTGATGAGAAGTTCAGTTTTTAGTCAAGCAAGACAGCTGAACTTTTTTTTTTCTAAACTTAGAATCATATTTCTTTTGTTCTAGTCTTTTTTTTTTTATGCATCTTGTGGTATAATTTCACAACTTCCTTTTATACAGGGAACCTTAGTTTAAAGTTTGGAAACATCCAGCATAAAGGGTGCACCTTGATGAGGTTATGTTCCAGTGAACCCCATCCTAGTTCAAAAATATCTAAAGTCAAAACAAAAACAAAAAAAACATTAAAACTACTGAACATCATAACTTGGCCTGGCCAACCTTAAACGTGCTCTGAACATTTGCATTATCCTGCAATTGGCTGAAATCATCTAACATAAGCCTGTTTTGTAATAAAATGTCATTTGTCTCATATAATTTATTGAATTACTGAAAGTGAAAAACAGAATGATGTGTATGGGTACTCTCCATTAACGTGCATTGGACTCTGAAGAATGAAAAGAGTGGAAAAAATATGCACAATTTAAAAACTTTTTCTAAAAGTCAGCAATAAAACATCAGTAGTATCAGTTCAAAAGTTATAAGCACAAAAACCGAGTTAAGATTATTCACTTCAAAAGTTATAAGCACAAAAATTAAGTTAAGATTATTCAATTCAAATGTGATATCCACCCTCGTTTATGCATACAAAAACTGGAAATCAATGGACAAAAAAATTAGACTCTTTTGAAAACAGATGCCTCAGGAAAATACTTGGTATAAAGTGGAACAAATTTAAGAACAACACAGAGATAAAACAGATGAGCAAACAACAACCTGTCTCATGGGTGGTCTGAATGAAGATGGACATATGTAGGCCATGTCATGAGAAGAAACTATCAGAGAATACCAAAACAAGCTATCAAGTGGAGCACAGCAGGCTGAAGAAAAAGAGGTCATCCATGTGAAACTCTAAAGAGGACATTGTTAAGAGAAGCCGGTTTAGTGAGCATAACGTCCTTTGATGAAGCTGAAAAACTCGCCAAAAACAGGAAAACTTGGCAAACAACTATGCAAGCCCTACGTGATGTTTAATGACACAGGAAGGATGTAAGAAGTATCAAATTATCCAATACAGGGTTTACTTGGGCAAGGGTGGAAAAAAAGGCAAATGACAGGCGTTTGTGGAAAACCCTTTAGGAAGCCCCATGTGCCTTGGGCATTTAAGTGTATAAACTGCTTTACTGCAGTGGCTTCATGTATAGTTATGCTTTATATAATAATACTTGGGCACTTAAGGTTCAGAAAGAGAGAGAGTATCAAAGTAGTATGATTGAAGTGAGCAGTATGAAATGTGTAAGTGATGTGACTGCGGGAAATTTAGTCTTGTAGTGGAAAAGTTTGTCCCCGACTTGCTGGAGGTTAATAAGAAGCCTGGCATTTTTATTCACAGGCAGGTGGCACTAACTTGTCACCATAAATGAAGAAAGCCATGTCATCCTGTTCTCATCAAAATCATCAGTGATTAGTTTTTTAAAAAATCATAGTCCATTGACATGCTGGACTAGAACAAAAGGATAAAAAAATTTTTTTTCTCTCAAAACTAATTGTTCCATTTCTTTAGATCCAACATTTTAACAAAATCTTTTCTCTCTGACACAGGTGGTGTTGGTAAAGCTGTACATGGGCTGTTGTTGATCCATTCTTTAAGACCAGACAGGCTGACAGCCATGGCAAGGATCTTTGTAGAGAAAGTGCTAGGAAGTGATTTTGTGCACGTCACAGCTAGAGAGCTCAACCTGGCCACCATCTGTGAAAATGAGGTGTGTTCACCTGGCACATAATATCTTCAGTGCTCTTAGCTTTCATTTATACTTATGTTAATTTAAAATGGTTTCTGAATATTTTATTCTGTTCAGAGCATCATCATCTTGTGTCAGGTATGTGGTGGCGCTTTTATAGTTTTAGGAGGAACATATTATAAACAAAGTTTCATTTTAATATTTTGAATATAAACACAGTTTTAATTTGCCAGAGCTGTTTGTCTTTGAGCAGCTGTTGAATTCAGCAGCTTTCTGAACCACTGAGGCTCACTGCTGCAGACCAGACACGTCTCCATTCCTCTCTCTCTTCTTGATCCCTTCTTGCTAATTGTCAGTTCCAAGAGCATGTATATCTTCTTCTAGATTGTCTCGCCATCGTTGTCTAGATTGTCTCGCCATCGTTGTCTAGGTTGTCTCGCCATCGTTGTCTAGGTCTGCTTCTTGGTCTATCTCCTTTTATCACTTTGGATGGGCCATATGTGCTTCTCTATCCACCTCATTTCTCTTTAAATACCCGAGCCCACTCAGTCTGTTGTTTCATAATGGTTGTTATAATCGGAGAGTTAAACAGTGTGTAGATTTCTTTGTTACTTCTTATCTTCCATTGTTGTGTTACAGGGTCTCTTACTGGACCATAAATCCTCAGGATTCTGTTCTCAAATGTTTGTATTTGGTTTTCATCTTGTTTAGCTGTACTCCATGTTTGCCCAAGTTCTAACATTTAAATTAAAAAAGTGTTGCCTTTTTTTTATTTTTGTAAACAGTAATTATATAGTGTTACAAATGAAACAGTTATTACTATTATGATAGCTAGTGAACTGGATCATATTTGTTGTTAATTTATCCATTGTTGTCTGTTAGACTGTTTCAGAAGAATTTCAGTTTATTTAGAACATTTCTCTCTCACTCTCAGATCAAGGGAGCCACGCCAGTGCTCATGTGCTCTGTGCCTGGATATGATGCTAGCTCGAGAGTGGATGACCTGGCTGCTGAGCTGAACAAGCCAATTACATCAATTGCTATTGGTAAGCTGTGAAGAAAAAAAGAACCAATTTTTAACCTGATTATGGGTTATTCTTTAACATTGGTTAGAGAAAAAAAAACGCACATTGATGGCATTAGTTTGTGCATTGATCTTATATAGAAAGTTAGGCTGCAGTCTCATTCCTAAATGGAATATTTAGTTGGAATTTTTAAAACACCTCACTGTATATCTCATTCATGCTATTTTGCACTTGCGTTGATTTACCACATGCAGATCACAGTATCATTTTGTAGGTGCAGTTTACCGTAAAATCTTTCATTAGTTTCTACCCAGTTTTATTTGTTAATGACTAAACTAATGGTGTATAGCAGAAACTTTTTTTTTTTAAACTAAAATCAGCAGAATCGACATGATGCGTCTTTTTAACTTGTTATTTAGGTTCAGCTGAAGGCTTCACTCAAGCAGATAAAGTAATCAATTCATCCAGCAAGTCAGGGCGTTGGGTGATGCTGAAGAATGTTCACCTGGCACCCCAGTGGCTGGTCCAGTTGGAGAAGAAACTGCACAGTTTGCAGGTGCATCCTAACTTCAGACTCTTCCTGACCATGGAGATTAACCCCAAGGTAATGTAGAATGTATGGTGTGTGAAACATCAGGCATGAAAACTATCAGATCATTTTATTATGCAGTCCATTCACTTTCAAGAGCTGCTGCCAATTTATATGGTGTATACTGTAGATTTTTAATTTAAAATATTATATAAAATTTTAATACAACATAAAATTTAAAATCATCATCATCATCAGGTGCCGCGCTGACTGGCGTTGGCTATTATGCTTCTCCAGAGTACACGATCCTTCATGCAGGCCATCAGCTCAGTTGGTGATCTCCTCTCACACCATCCTGTCAGACTGTCCAGTATCATTTCTCTTGGTCTTCCGCTTGATCTTCTTCCTTCTATTTTTCCTGTTGTTATATTTTCAATGCCCCCTCCTCTCACTGCATGTCCTATGAAAATACATTGTGTCTCTCTTATTTTTTTTCACAAGATTTTTTTGTTTCTCCAGCTCTTCTCATACATTCTTCATTAGTTATTTTTGCTGTCCAGGGGATTCACAACATTCTTCTAACCTTTCCCGTGCCATTGGTCAGATTTTTTACCATTCCAGTTTCCTGATGCTTGCCAATGGTCAGAAATCCGACTCAATAAAACAACCGGTGTAACATTTAGATTATACATATTTTGTCTGCGTTTCCGGTGACACTTCAAAATGGAGAAAGAGTGCTTAGTTACGAGCGATGCCGAGCGAGAAAAAGGAAGAGAAACATGGAAATTTTTCAATTTTTGATGATGTAGATAGGGGTATGGACATGGCCTATGACCACCCCACTGCTCGTGAATGTATCCAGAGTAGATCTAGACATATTAGACGACTGGAGAAGTAGTTAAGAGGTTATTTCAGACATTAATTTAGCGAGAATGCAACATAAAATCACAATATGAGATCGACAAGTAGATCTAGACATCTCAGATGGTAAGTAGTGTAGATCTAGACCTAGCCAATGGTGAGCTGGGCACAGTCATTGTCTAAAAACATCACATTACTTCTTTTTTCCTAAAAAAACTCTGCATTTATGAAATTATCATACATTTAGTTATACTTTGAAACACAATAAGTACATGGAAATACTGTTTTCCATTCTATTTAACAACTATACCCCCTATACACATCAAGAGTGGCGCTTTTATTCCGACACCAACTGAACGTCCGCGTTTCTTCCTCTGGTACAGGGATAAACCACATTTCTGCTGCTTCCAATGATTTTTGTGCAAAAATGCACACAAAAAATTTTCATATTATATTAAATTTAAAATACTTAGCATAAAATGGAATGAATTCAAGAACAGTGTAGAGATAAAGCAGATGAGCGAACAACAACCAGTCACATGGGTGATCAGGAAAAGGAGATGGACATATGTCAGTTGCTTGATGAGAAGAAACATTCAGAGAATCCTAAAACAAGCTATCAAGTGAAACAGGACAGAGGAAAAAGAGGTCAACCACGTGAAACTAAAGAGGACACTGTTAAGAGAGACCAAATTAGTAGGCATAAAATCCCTTGATGAGGTTGAAATGCTTGCAGAAGACAGGAAAGCTTGGCGTACTATACGACCCCTATGTGATATTTAATGACATGGGAAGGATGTAAGATACTGTAGACATGTTGGTGGGTACAGTGTTAGGCTCTTATTTCCAAGACCATTGGCCCATGAAAGTGTGATGTGGTCAGTATCATGCATTTTACCAGGTACCAGATTTCTCTGGTATCTATTTTTAGAGGCAGGGAGCCTTTTATATGTGGTAATACCAGAAGAAAGTCTCCACTGCTGGGACTAAAATCTTGTACCACCAGTTGACAGAGCACCTAACCATTGAGCTAACCAGGGTTGCTATGTGTATACAGTGGTAGTTTAACATTTTTTTTTTATTTCCATTGAGCATAATGTTGTGCTTTGCTAAGAGTTGTGTATATTTATCTTCTGGCAGCTGCCAACCAATCTGCTTCGTGCTGGCCGAGTCTTTGTCTTTGAGCCACCACCTGGTGTGCCAGCCAACTTGATGAGGACCTTCAGTACAGTGCCTGCAGCCCGCATGTGCAAGGTAGGAGAAGAAATTTATATAGTTCCTGAAGATGTGTGTTGCTGATAAAGATTTTTAAAAATATTTTTTTCTTTTTTAGTAATGCCCCAAATTTTTTTTTTTAAAAAGCTCAGAAGATGTACTAGGAACCAACAAGAGGTTTTAGTAGAAGAATATAGTTTTTCTGCCTGACTTAAATTGTAATTGTTACCTTTTCTAAGAATTTCGTTATCAGCTTTAGAAATTCTGATGGAGTGAGTGTTCTGCCACATCTCTTCACTTGTCAAGCTCTGAAAAAAAGTCTTCTACATTTCTTTCCATTCTTTTATATCTGAAAACTATTTTGTTTAGTTCTCGTCATCAACACCTTATAGCTTCTGAAACAATTTTCATGCATGAGAAAGACTGGTACTGTTTAAAATGTTCTCACAGAGATTACTTCTCAGCCAGCTTTGTGATATCTTTACTGTACTGCATTTGTGCTTGTGGCATAGGTGCACCTTGATGAGGTTATGTTCCAATGAACCCATCCTAGTCCAAAAATATAAGTTAAAAAAAAACAAAAAAACATTAGCACACTACCCAACTGAACATCATAGCTTACCCTCATCATCATCATCGCCTTTCACTCCCTTGAGATAGGCCACGGATAAAGGCAATCTAGTCATCCCTGTTCTTGGAATTATTCTCTGCTTCTTTCTATGTGTATCCCTTGTCTCTGAGCACTGTCATAATTTCTCTTCTTCAAGTAAGTCTAGGTCTTCCGTGTTTTCTATTTCCTTGAGGATTCCATGTCAGTGCCTGTCTTGCTATGCTGGTGTCTGGTTTCCTTAGGGTGTGGCCAATCCACCTCCACTTCCCATACATGATTTGTAGGTTCATAGGTTCTTGTCCTGCCCTTTCCCAAACCTCCTTGTTCCTGATCTTGTCCTGCCATAGCCAGCCTTAAACGTCCTCTGAACATTTGCATTATCCTGCAGTTGGCTGAAATCATCCAACATAACCCTGTTTTGTAATAAAGTGCCACTTGTCTCATATAATTTATTGAATTACTGAAAGTGAAAAACACAATGGCTGTGTATGGGTACTCACCATTAACATATACATAAATTGGAGCTGAAGAGTGTCTGAAGCATTGAACTAAAATTAATTGCTGCATGATGGGTATGCTAACAGTGACAGGGTCAATTAGTCTCTACACTGATGAGGCTGGAGAATAGCTAGTGGAAGGTCCTGGGACTTGGTAACAGCCAGCCACACTCTAACCTTGGCAGTGAAGGCTGCTAGAGAGCTTGTTTTTTAAACTCGTTCTGGGAAACAGGAAAACTCACCAAGTCATCATCCAGTTTTGGTGCTCATCATCCAGTTTTGGTGCTTTTTTTTTAAAAATTGTGCTTTCTTCACCATGGCATAGTCTGCTTAGACCATTTTTTTTAATCAGCAGTTGCAATACATTTGTCATTTTTCTTAAGGAAAATATTGCAGGTAAGAGAAAACTTTATATGCATCTCTGTTCCATGTTATAACAGGCACCCAATGAGAGAGCTCGCCTATACTTCCTGCTGGCTTGGCTGCATGCCATCCTGCAAGAGCGCATGCGTTACACCCCACTGGGCTGGTCCAAGAAGTACGAGTTTACAGAGTCTGATCTGCGTGTGGCCTGTGACATGCTGGATGTTTGGGTAGATTCTGTGGCAATGGTGAGATTACAGCTTCAAGAGTTTATGCTCTTAATAGCTACAGAACATTGTCATTCTTTTATTTTATTTTTATACTGTGCACTAAAGAGGAATAATTAATGCAGTCTTGAAACTTTATTTGTTAACAAGATTGAAACTTTTCCATATATATATATATATTTTTTTTTTTTTTTAACCATTGCAGACAACTAGTCACTCCAGTATATTCCATTTGCTTGTTTATAAATAAACACAATTTTCTATTAGTAATACACCAAATGCAAATGAAATCAAGGAGGTGGAAACAATGAAATTTTTTTTTTAAAAAAAATTGAAGTCAGAATATTTGACTGGAGTTGTTCACTTAAAATAAGGACAGGATGATCACATCTACTTTTTCACAAAACAGAAAAAGTAGTAATGTAAAAGATAATGTAATAAACTAATTTATTTAATTTCTGCAGCTCTATAACCACTCACTCTCTTAAACAAAAGACGAAGTAATCTTTGTGTTCTTATGATTTCATCTGACCTCAGGGACGTACTAACCTTCCTCCAGAGAAGGTCCCATGGGATGCCATCAGGACTCTTCTGTCTGAGTGTATCTATGGAGGGAAAATTGACAATGATTTTGATCAGGTACAGCAATATTATCATCATCGTTTTGTTTAAAATATAAAGACTTTTTTAAATTTAATACTACTTTTCAGTAAATGCTGAGTCTTTTTAAGATTTAAAAAAAAACACAGAAAAAAACAAGGAAACTATTTGATGGTGAGTGCTGACTGTATTTTGATGTTTTCCAGCGCCTGCTTAACACATTTGTGAACAAGCTCTTCACACCTAAAAGCTTTGAGGCAGACTTTGTTCTGGTTCATGACATAGATGGAGTCAAAGGGAAGCATGTCTTGATGCCAGATGGAGTCAGGTATGGCTGCAGTTAATTATTATTATCAGATTAGAATTTGGCTTCTTTCAACCTGGGGGGGGGGGGGAGAGGAGTGTGTGGTGTCTCTATATTATATGGCTGACCTGGTGAGCTATTGTTTGTACAAGAAATAGGTCTCTTGTTAATAATTCTCGAAAATTGCCACTAAATACAGGCTGTCTTAAACATTTGCCAGTTTTACTTCAGGTCCATGTTACATTCAGGAGGCAGGTAAATGGCATATTATAAATTTAAATGGTCAAGCCAAACAAGCAGCAACAACAAAAAAATGTTACATCAGCGTAAATGTACAGTATTTGAAAAAAAACCTGGCAGTAGTATTTGATTTTGTTCTTTTTCTTCCTTTCTTTTTTTTCCCAGGAGAAGCAAAAAAATGGATAACCATAAACTGACATGCCTTTGAGGCTAGTGTAGTGGTTAGAGCACTCATCTAGCAACCAAATGGTTGAGGGTTCAAATCCCCTGCTGGGCAGGACACCCCCCCCCCCAACCAATACGGCCCCAAGGTCAAGCCAGCCTCTTAAAATGGGTACCAGAGAAAATCTGGGGAGGAAAGGAACTGGCGACTTAACTTGTACACTGATGGCCCAGCATATTGAGGTCTCTAACGCTTCCTCCCCTATGGCATTTTCTATGGGACTATCTATCTTTTTTTGTTTATTTTATCTACTTCAGATTAATAACTTAAAAGAAACAAAATCCCAGTTTTTTTTTTTTTTTGGTGGAGAATTCTTTTTATTTTTTCTTCATTGGTCAGTGTTCAGTGATATTAGTTGATGCAGGTATTGTATGTACAATTTAACAGGCGTGAGCAGTTTGTCCAATTTGTGGAAAATATGGAAGGCTCCCAGACTCCATCTTGGCTGGGTCTACCCAACAATGCAGAGAAAGTCTTGTTGACAACACAGGGTGAGTCGTCAAGCCTGTTGCTATGTTAGGCTGTAGTGCCATTATGTGATGCACTTCATAACTGTATGTGCTGTACATTTCCATATTCCTGCAGTGCTACCATTGTTCAGCTCAGATTGTACCCTTGTATTTTGAGAGTTGTAGGGAAACTTTGGGAGTTAATTTCATGAACAGATATGGTGACAAACAAAGAGGTACTGAAACAGGTGATTGATTGATAGGGTTAAGAATTGGGCACGCAGGCCCATCTGACATTCTGCCCTTTGTCATACATTTTTCACTCTGTTCCAGACATTCTACAAATATGCTGCTCATATAACAAACATAATTAACAATATACTAACTACAGACACATATAAATGACTAACTACATAATCATATAAATGACTAACTACATAATCATATAAATGACTAACTACAGACACATATAAATGACCAACTGCAGACACATATAAATGACTAATTTTAATGAATTTTAATTAATTTTAAAAAGATGAAAAAGAAAAGAGGAAATCATAACAGTGATAACTGTAGTTAATTTAAGTGTAGCAAAAGATACATCTACTAAATTATTAACATACTGATAATGAGGCAGCCTGGTTGGCTTAGTGGTTAGGTGCTTGCTCTACTAAACTGGTGGTATCAAATGGTTGGCTGAGTGGTTAGGTGCTTGCTCTACTAAACTGGTGGTATCAAGTGGTTGGCTGAGTGGTTAGGTGCTTGCTCTACTAAACTGGTGGTATAAAGTTCAAGTCCTAGCATTGGAGATTTTTTTTCCTGGTACCACCACACCAAAAAGACCCCGGGGTCCAACAAGCCTCTGAAAATGGGTACCAGAGAATCTTGGAGGGTAAATGTGGCCAGACATGATACTTACAGATGGTCTTAGCAATACAAGCCTAATACCATATCCCAGTATACCGTAATGGTATGGAAATAGGGATTTACCTTAGCTTTTACCTGTACTGATAACTGGCTGAAAAGCATATTAGATGGAAAAGTTCCAGGATGAAAAAAAAAAAAAATTAGTATAACAACTATAATAGTATGGATGGGGAGATAAAACCAGGAGATTTGACAGGTAGCAGCTAGCTCAGATGGTAAGCTCAAATTAAGTTCATTGCAGTCAACATTTCTGAGAAGTTGACATTTAGTTATAAAAGTTGATGAGGGAACCTGCCTTTTTTTTTTTTTTTTGGCTGTTGTGTACAGCAGGAGTCTTGAGAGAATTCCATGACACATTGTGTCGACTGTATGACACCTTAACGAATATTCTGAAACCCAGTAGATTGTTAGTTTTGGTGTTGTACTGAAAAGAAGTAAAAACAATAGTATATTCCAAACATTTGGAATGAAGAGGAAATCTATGACAGATATTTGTACAATATGTGTCATTAGAAGAAGAGAGATATATGAAACATGAAATCAGTGTTTTAAATAAATCAATTACGCTTCTTTGAAAATGCACAATTAGATGCAGTCTATCATTTTATACTTAGGTAAGTACAACCAAGATTTGGAAACTGTATAAATAACCCAGGTGAACAGACTTTATTTAGTGGTTTAAATTATGTACCAAAAGGTAATTAAGTGTCCATTTCACTTACAGGCAGTAGCATGATTGCCAATCTGCTCCGCATGCAGCTGCTGGAGGAAGAAGCTGTTGCCTCCCCTGATGAACACAGACGACTGGCAGATGGCAGACCAGCTTGGATGCGAACACTTCATACTTCAGTCAGTTCATGGCTCCAGCTGGTTCCTAAGGTATGTTTAGGCTTGCTCATTTTAGCAGTGCTGTTTGCGCTGTAAGATAATGCATGCACTGTAATGCATGATTTGTATGTCCTTCACCTGCCATGCTGTGTATCATAGGCAGTAATATCTTTCTGTAAGTTGCAGTCATTGATGTTCTTTGCTACAATTGTTTTATCTGTCATGATTACCACCATCATTCACTGTTTTGTATTTGTGTCAGCTTCTCTCCTTTGGTATTTTGTTATAATGCACTTTTCTTCAAACATTTTGAGGTCTGTAACAAAATTCTTGTTTTTTGATAATGAGCTTTCGGTATCCACAATAATAGTAACTCAGGCACAGTAAGCATTTATATTGTATGTTAAATAACTATATGTAAAACTGTGCTGGTGCAGTAGTGGCTTGAATGAGTTTTAGCCTTGGCTTTCTGTGTTTTTTGAGTGGTGCATCTTTGATAAAGGAGACTTGACGCTAAATGTAGGCTTTCTAGTTCACATTTTGAAAGTACTTGTAGCCAGTTGTTTTGTGCTTCAGATAATTTTGCTTCAGTGTGCTGGTAGATAGTTCTTGAAATGGGGAAAAATATGACAGTGCTGAAAAATATGACAACTGTGCAAACCACATTTGGTCAGGACTTTGTCCTATCTCCAATTGTTAAGCCAAAGCACAGGGGTCAGCATGGTCCACATGGGAATGGAACCTGGTGGAAATGCTACTGTGAGAAATGAAGATCACTTTAGCATCTAATATGCTGCATATGCTTGCAAATCTTCATGGCAACATTCGCTGCCAAAAGCTTCAATTAACATCATGGGGGAACATACGAGGGTCGTGAGCAAAACTTTTAAAAAATCAGAATTTATAGACAGAGAAAATATAAATGTATCACCTTAATCTGCATCCTTTGCACTTTATGTAGAGGTCACATGGTGTGTCATGTGACCACACAGCAGAAACAAAATGTTGGGTGCTGAAGTTTCGTTTCGTCAACGTGCTATTATTGAGTTCCTCATTAAAGAGGAAATCCCCACTGCTGAAATTTGCCAAAGACTTCAACTTGCTTATGGAGATGTGTGTATGAGTGCTAGCAGTGTTAGGAGGTGGGTAAAACATTTTAAAGATGGAAACATGAGCATCCAAGATATGCATCGCAGCAGTTGCCCTCAAATTGCCTCCACTGAACGCAATATGGAAAGAGTTGACAACATCATTAAAGAAGACAGACATGTTGCAGTATCTGAAATCGCTGTAAATCATGGAATAGAACGCAGTGCAGTACAGGAAATGATTGAAACCCTAGGCTGTAGAAAAGTTTGTGCCAGCTAGGTCCCACAGGAGAGAACGTCCAAAAAGTAGTGCCCTGTGCCGTCAGTCAGCTGGAACAGAATTCTACCGGGAGAGTATTTTCAAACTTGCAGAGTGATGGGAAAAATGTGTGTAGAGAAATGGAGATTATGTTGAAAAGTGAAGAAAAGGATGCAGTTTAAGTTGATATATTTATATTTTCTTTATCTGTAAATTCTGATTTAAAAAATTTTTTGCTCACGACTTTCGGTATGATCCTCGTATTTAACAACAATTTCTTTTGAGTGTTTTCATTTTTTTAAAAGAAAACGTTGTTTATGAAGGAAAGACAATGTAAAGTTTGTTTTTGTGTGTGTGTGTGTATTTGTTAAGATATTCACCAAACTGTTGCGCAATTTTTTTTCTTCTTGTAAAATAAGTTTACACACTTATCATGTCGGTATCCGTATATACCTTTCTCTTATTTACTCATTTCTACATCATGTTTAAAAAACTAATCACTTAAAGTTTCTTTTGGTAATGGTGTTATTTGTTGTTTTTTGTTTTTTTTTTAAATGTGGCTTGATTTCACAGAATGCACAAGGTCATCAGCAGATTTCTGAAAAACATGTAACATTTTCTGTGATATATTATAAATGCAGCATTTTAAAATGCTTTCTCTTTTCTTGGCAGTTTTATAAGTGCAACATTTCAAGTGCTTCAGTTTTCTACTTTGATATATATGGAACATTTTATATTTCCCTTTCTTTGTTTTTTTTCCTCTTGGCCTAATGCAGCATTTTATATGTTTTCTGTCTCCCTGGTTTACTGCATTAAATGAAAATCTGCATAATTCATACATCATATGTAGTAAAAGATGGCACACTAGTTTTATGTTTGTTTTGGTACAGTATCCCCCACAAATGTAAAGAATATGTCTAGGGATGTGAAAGTAGGGTTTGTGTAAGTTTCAAAGCATGATATGAGCAAAATTAATCAGTACACTCATGAGAAAACAAACAACAATTGTGTGTACATAACTACAGGTACCAGAATAAAGTTCAGTGGGTAACAGAGCTCATTATGCAGGGGAAAACCAGATAACACAGAAGATACTATCACATTTAACAGCACCAAATGGCCAATAAGTTGTTGACAAGAGCATATTGTTATTCATCACTAAAAATGGCTTAGGCTGTGTTGTAATAGATGCTATATTTTATTTTTGTTTTTGAGTGTAGTATTCATTTATATTTATCTTTGTTTCTGTCTACCTGCACCTGTCTCTGCACATTCTTCTTTGTAAATTTCTTTTTATAATTGTGCGTGTGCATGGGTGTGTGTTTTTTTTATGTAAAGTATATTCAGTCTTTATTACTTTTATAATCTAATACTGTTTATCAAATTTATGAATTTGTTCAGGAAAGTGCTTTGGAGGTAAAACTTTCATTTAGACTTGTAGTTCCATTTGCTGATCACATGATCCTTTATTTTGGAGAATCTTAAAATGTTTCGTAGAAGGAAAGAAAGGAGGCATACATTCCCTTGTGTTCCTGCTTTTTTATTAGATGTGGGTTAGCTTCAGAGTAGAAAGTATTGTTTCTGTAACATATAGATGAACCATTGGTGTTTATAAACCAGTGGTTCTTAACATGGGGTTTTTGAACCCCCAGGGAGTCCATAAAAGGATTTTTGGGGCTCCACAAAACAGTAAATGGATTGCATATCTACGAGGGGTGATTGATAAGTTCTCAGCCTAAGTTACAAATACTTGAAACACACAGTTGATTTTAGGTGCATTTGTAGATCAGGTTAATGTAAGATTAAACACCAGGTTTCAAGAAATTAACTGCAACCAGTTTTTTGTTTTTTTTTACAGGCTACTGAAGTGGTAAGGGGTAGCAGAAATTGACAAAAATGGATAAAATTTTTCATCGAGCAGTCATTCGCTACCTCTGCATCAAGGGCTCATCATCGAAGAAGATCCATGAGGATATGGTAGAGACTCTAGGGAAGAGTGCTGCTTCTTACAGCACAGTGAAGAAATGAGCAGCTCAATTCAGACATGGAAGGGAGAGTCTGGAAGATGATCCCCATCCAGGAAGACCAAGAATGGTAACCACCAACCACCAGCAGAATCCATGACATAATAATGGAGGATCGACGACTAACTGAGCGGTACATTGCTACTTTATTCACAATGATCTTCAGATGACAAAAGTCTCTCTGCTGGATGGGTCCGAAACTTCTTGGAGCTGATCATAAACGAAAGCATTTCAACATGTCAAGAGACAGTCTTGGACATTTTTCTGCATATCCTAAAAAGTTTCTTCAGGAATTTGTGACTGTGGATGAGACTTGGGTTCATAATTTTCAACCAGAAACCAAAGAACAGTCAAAGCAGTGGAAACATCATGGATCCCCACCTCCAAAGAAAGCGGGCAGAACGGTCACCGGAGCCTGTTGCACTGGTCTTGTGAAGCAACTACGGGTCAAATTGAAGGAAAAGCATGGAGAGAAATTGACGAGAAGAGTCATCTTTAATCAAGACTGCTCCAGTTCACAAGTCGGCGGTGGCAATGGCTGCTATTCATGAATACAGCTTCCAGCTTCTTGAACATCCTCCTTATTCCCCAGATTTGGCCCCTTCGGGCTATTACCTTTTTACCAAACTCAAAAAGGAGCTTGGTGGTCACAAATTTGCTTCAGTTGATGACGTTATTCATGCTGTAGACCACTTTCTGCTGGCACAAGATGCTAATTTTTACAAAGAAGGGATCCGTATGCTCCAGGATCGCTGGACTAAGTGCATAAACTTGCAAGAGGACTATGTTGAGAAATAAGCCCAAAAAGTTGTCCACAAATAATCCGTTGTACCTTAGGCTGAGAACTTATCAATCACCCCTCTTAGCATTAAAAGAAAATTTCTGTTTATTGCTTTATTTTTATTGAGGGATCCACATCTTTTCTCAGAGGGCCCACAGCTTAAGTAAAAGACTGAGAACAACTGGTTTAACAGTACATGCACATTTTTGTATTTCAGATCACAGGCATTTTTCACTTACATTAGGTGGAAATGCCTCAAAAATTTCAGACAAAGCACATAGAGAAGAAGGAAAGTTGCTAGTAATTTGATTGAGAGTTCTAACCTTGTGCTCCAGTAGCATGAGCAACTGCCCTGACAGTGAGAGAAGACACAAGACCATGCAGCCATGAAATATTCATTTAAAAAAAAAAAAGCTGTTCGCTGCGTCAAGTTACTCCAGTGGCTTGCTATCCCTGAACACCTGAAACAGAAACACGGTTTCATAAACTCTCAGATCCTGAAGAGAAAGAAAAAAAAAACATTTGCAAATGTCTGTAGCAAACTTCACAACAATAATAATGGCAGAGACAACTGAGAGCATTGGTATATTACAGAATTCCATTTTTTTTTTTTTATTTCTGCATGTTCATTTTATATACTTTCTGTTTTACTGTAGCAAGTATTCCAGGTAGATTTTGTGATTTTTATCTGTATTAGACATCTGCTAAGGGAGCTAATATTTTCAGTCATTTATTTTGTGACTGTTTTTTTTTTTTTTTGCTGCTGCCTTTGCTGATCAGTTCCAACCTACCTGTGCTTTTATTTATTTTTTCTTTTGTTTCTGTGTCACATGGGCTTCATATTTTAGCTTTTTTTTCTTTTACACCATGTGGCTAGTTTATATAGTAGAATATGTTAGCATTTAGGACAACATTCATCACTCGCATAAATTTGAAGGAAAATTTTACGTGAGATAATAGTTGTACATTCTGATGCCCCTAAGTAATTTGTATTACATGAATTTATTACGAGGATTATTATTTCTTAGTTATGTGGGGGACCACCCACCCAACTCACACTCTCAACCTGGCTGACATTCTTTGTGTTACACAGATAATAATTATTTTTGTTTAATAACATATGGGACTGACTAGAATGATTTTTTTCTTTATACAAATATAAAAGTTTGCCGTTAAGGCATTTGTCAAAGAAAATTTGAAATTGAAACATGAAGGCTGGTCTGTCTCAGAAGTGACTGATGCTGGAGAAAGAAAGCTGGGAGAGAGAGAGAGATGGAGAAATGAGAATGGAAGGGCAGCACATTCAACCTTTTGCTTTAGCAGAAGAGAGGACCCCAGGCTCAGCTGCTAAGACCATTACATTGTGCCACACTAAAAGTTTCATTTTCTGTTTTCATCACTATCACTTTAACATCTACAAAGTAGTGTAATTATTTGGCTGTAGGAGTTATTTCATGCATAGAAGAACATTTTGAAACCAAATATAGCAGAATCTGCTTATGTAAATTATACATGCAAAAAAGTGTCCTAAAAATAGTCTGAGATTGAAATATTTGGCATGAGAAAATGGGAAGTTTTTGGGTTTTTCCTTGGTGTGATATGTGGCCCACATTAAGGTTTTCAGGTCCTCCCTGCTTTGTTTCATTTAATGTTACATGACAGACCAGACAGAGATAACTTTTCTTGTCAAAGTTTTTCTTTTAATCTGTGACATTTAGATCCTTCTCTTGGTCTTTACTGAAAGCAAAGAAAAATGTATTGTGGTCTTGGACTGCCGTGAAGACGGTGGCATAGGCTGGCCTGGCAAAAACTTTGTTTTCCAGCCTTTGGTGGCTGTACTTAAGCCCCTTCTCCATGTCAGATCTGGCTGGCCAGATGGCTTTGAGACGGTTCCACGGAGACACTCCGACTTTGAGATGAGGAATCTGATGAGTGCCTCAACGATATCCATGGGGATTGGGTTTTTATGAGGGAAATAGAATTGGGGATTGGGTTTTTATGAGGGAAGTAGAATTGGGGGATTGGGTTTTTATGAAGGAAGTAGAATTGGGGATTGGGTTTTTATGAAGGAAGTAGAATTGGGGATTGGGTTTATGAAAGAAGTAGAATTGGAGATTTTATATATGAAAATACACACACACTAATATATAGAAATCCTGCTGCCAAGTCCTTGATACCTCTGCTTCACCTTTTATTTTCCCCTATTAACTTAGTGCATTAAGTCCATTAATGTGATAAAACATAACTTGTAGGAAAATATAGACTTTAATTTTAAAATATCAGTATGCATCTGTTAACATAGTTGTCTGTAAACTTGTTTAGCAGTACACAGGCTAGATTTTATTACAAATATTTTCAGTGTTTCAGGTCAGATGAACAAAGCTTACACAGCATCAAAAATATCCACACAAACTCATTATTGTCAGAGTAAATGTAATGTAGAGTGCCTTCTATAGTTATTTATACTGTTATCTTGGCAGTACCCTTTCCAGGGCAGTCAGTCTTGATGCTGAAATCAGCCACAGAATAGGTAAAGCCAGCGCAGCACGTGGGAGGCTACGAAAAAATGTATGGGAAAGAAGAAGACTCAAGTTAAAGGTCTATAAAGCTGTCGTTCTGACCACACTAATGTATGCAGCCGAAACATGGACAGTCTACAGTAGACATGCAAGACAACTAAAACACTTCCATCTAGGCTGTCTCAGAAAAATACTGAACATCAAATGGCAGCAAATGATACCTGATACTAAAGTCCTCACAAGAGCTGATATTCCAAGCATCTACACAATTCTTCAAAAGGTGCAAATTCGATGGACAGGGCATGTAGTCAGAATGAATAACACTCGACTGCCCAAAGAACTCCTTTATGGGGAACTACTGAACGGAAAGCTGGAGGGCAAAAAAAAGCATTACAAGGATACACTCAAAACCTCACTCAAAGCCTTCGGGATAGACATAAACTCTTGGGGGCCCATAGCTCAAGTCCGCCCATCATGGAGGGCTTTAACCACCCTGGGTGCTCACAGAGCAGTGCACTCAAGAATTGAAAGTGCTCAGCACAAATGCACAATGCGAAACGCCAAGGCACCAAAAGCACCCACAACTGAATCTGGACATATATGTTTCATGTATGGCAAAACTTTTAGAGTCGTATAGGGCTACTTGGTCACGCACGGACACACCTCTCCTTACTTTGACTAAGATGTATCTGTGGTCATCATCGAAGACGATGGATGAACATTTACACTGTGATGAAGGAGGTGTGATAGAATGAAAGACATGCTGGCTTTTTTTTTTTTTTTAAGCATAATTATTCTTCATAAATTTCAGAATTAGTGATGCAGATTGATTGTAAATGCTTATTAGATAATACTGTGTGTAAGTAAATACTATACTGGGTTGTTTTTAGTAGGTCTTAGTAGTTTGAAAGTTTACATGTCAGTTGTGGACTGCATTAAATGAAGAAAATCAGCATGTGTCTCATGGACCATAGTTTTCCCCCTCAGTGACATATCATTTGTTGTACTTCCCTTTTTAATGTTGCATAAGATTTTTGTAAAGATATGAAGATATTGAAGGATCTTTACAAAGAAATGAAGATATTGAATGATCTTTATGAAGAAATGATATGGAAATGTCTTTATGAAGATAGACTTTATAAAGAAGTGATGACATCGAAAAGATCTTTATGAAATATGGAAAAATGTTTATAAAGAAATGATAATATAAAAATATTTTTATGATAATGTGGCAAATATATTTATAGAGAAATTATACTAAGGAAATATCTTTGTAAAGAAATGAATATATGGCAAGATGTTTATAAAGAAATGAAGATATGACAAGATGTTTATGAAGAAATGAAGATATGGCAAGATGTTTATAAAGAAATGAAGATATGGCAAGATGTTTATAAAGAAATGAAGTTATGGCAAGATGTTTATAAAGAAATGAAGATATGGCAAGATGTTTATAAAGAAATGAAGATATGGCAAGATGTTTATAAAGAAATAATGATACAGAAAAGTGATAGGTGTAGGAAAAATTGGAATTCTGTGTTAGAGACTGTGACAGTGAGAAAGTATCACTTGTATCACAAGATCTATATTTATTGATGTTGATTATTTCTTGTCCTTATTTTGACTGTATGCATAAGGCAAGTAATTTACAGCATTTTAATTTTTTTGTCTATGTTGTCTTCAAGAACTTTTTATTTTTAATAGAACAAAACTTGTAAACTTAACTGGAAACTCTCATATGAACTTATCTGTGAAATTTATATGTTCATGTTCTTTATTTTGTTCTCAAACAGATGGTACAGTTACTGGCATAATTTAAATATTTATATTTAACTTGAAAAGAAGAAAAAAAAGCAAGACCAATGAGTACATAAGCTTCCCATTAGAAGCACGTAGCAAACTCCTTCTGTCATTGAAAGTCTGCATCAGTTTGATTTTTTTTTTATCCCTGTTCTAGTTCATAGTGTACATACAAACAACTAGCTTTTTTGTGTAATTATTTTACAAGTTTTGACTTAGTATTTCAGCGTTTATGCTTCTGTTATTCAATTTTGGTACCCCTGTGATTCAGTGTTGGTACTCCTGTGATTCAGTGTTGATACTCCTGTGATTCAGTGTTGGAGCTCCTTTGGTTCAGTCAGCAGTTAGAAACTTGTGTTGCAGTATTACACTAAAATTGTGCTCAGTCAGTCAGTAATTTGCATGTCCCTTGTGGAACATTGCCTCCCTAACAGCTCTCCTGCAGGCCTCTCAGTTGTAAGTAGGATGCCCTGCTGCTGATGCATCCATTTGCAGATCATCAACGATGTCTTGCAGCCATCTTCACCTTGGTCTCCCTCTCTTTCTTTTTCCCATTATGTACCATTCCAAGACGGTCTTCTCTAGATTATCATGACATTTAATGTCCAGATTATTTAAGTTTTCTCTCTTTAATCCTCTTTACTAGCCAGCCTTCTTCAATATTAAGTTTTTGTAATATGGATATATTTGTTCTTTTTTGTGTCCATGATATTTGAAGAACTCTTCTGTGGCATT
Source organism: Achatina immaculata (assembly GCA_009760885.1). Lineage (NCBI taxonomy): Eukaryota > Metazoa > Mollusca > Gastropoda > Stylommatophora > Achatinidae > Lissachatina > Lissachatina immaculata. The sequence goes on along the minus strand of CM019718.1, from coordinate 21,198,243 downwards.
TACATTAAAAAGCATTTATATGTTTCCCAGCTGTTTTATTAAGTGTCCATGTCTCACAGGCATATGTTGCCATGGGAAAGAGAATTGTGCTACAGCAGAGATTAACTCACAGCTTTCTGTCTGAAGCAGAAATAATTCATATGAGGGCATGTTTCAGGTATTATCCCATCATCATGGAGACGGTACAGTGTGCCAGCAGGGCTGACTGTCATCCAGTGGATCACGGACTTCAGCATGCGAGTCAAGCAGCTGCAGGTCATTGCTCAGGCTACTCAGTCTGGTGGAGCTAGAGAGCTGAAGGTATGTGAGCTTCTTTATGTAAAGAAATATCACAGCCAGAACACTTGAGAAATTTTCTTCTTAAGTATTGAAAAAAAAAAAAAAAGTTTTTTTTTCTCGTTTCGTAGCTGTCATGAATAACCTTCAGTGTATCATTGGCAACCCTCTGATCCTGTTTTGATAGCAGATTAACAATATTGATTAGAATAGTCAATGTTAACATTTCTTTTACCTTATACATACAGGTAAATCTGTTCTCAAGACTTCATCTTGTGGCAAATTTCATATATGAAATGAAATATTTGAGTGCTAAAGTTTAAGAATATTTATTAGTTTATTACTCAATTTCCTTCACATAAGCAAATGTTATTAGTCTGATATAGTTAGAAAGGAAGAAAAAAAGGTAAAATTCCTATTTCCATGCCATTAAGGCATATTGGGGAATACGGTGTTAGGCCTGTATTTTCCATGACCTTCGGCACATGGTGTGATATGGTCACTATCAAGTGACGCATTACCTTCCCAGATTTCTCTGGTACCCATTTTTAGAGGCTGGGTGAACCCCGGGGCCTTTTTGGTGTGTACCAGAAAAAATCCAACTGCTGGGACTGAACCCGGTCCCACCATATAGTTATAAGCCATGTCTTTATTCTCTGTATAGTATGGACAATATATTCATCAGAGTATTGATACTTCACCGTTATTAAGCCTGTGTTCAGTTGGATTGTAACGTGGGAGCTGTTTTATACTGTTTAACATGTGATCTTTCTTTTTTTTTTTTTTACCAGAATCTACAGGTCTGGCTTGGAGGCTTATTCATCCCAGAAGCCTACATCACAGCCACCCGCCAGTTTGTGGCTCAAGCAAACCATTGGTCCTTGGAGGAACTGTACTTAAATGTAAGAAGGATGTCAACAGATTACACTGTTAACTTTTTATATGAGCACGATACAGTCACTATGTTGTTTATAGTTGTCATATTTTTCATTGTTTTATTTCAGGAATTTCGGTTTTGTTTTGTTTTTTTTTTCCTTTAAAGCTCTAGGAATTTCCAGACATGAAATTAATAATAAAGTTTTTACATTTGATTGGGAGTAGAAATATAAAGTGATGCGGTGCAATACATTTGAGGAATCTTTATTTTTTTTTTTTTTTTTAAATAAACGTGTTTGATGAAAACTGTCAGCTTAATATAACTGTTTTTGATAGGTGCAAGTTCAGACTGGCAAAACAGCCACCCTGGATGACTGCAGTTTTGCTGTAACAGGTGAGAATATGTTGCCTTTTGTTTTTTGTTTGGTTTTTTTTTTTCAATTTTGAACAATTAAAAATACAACCACTTAAGACAGGCATTTTTGTTTACACACTCAGATAAAGAGTATGCAGGTTTGTTTTTTGGTTGTTTTTTCCCTCAAGTAACAACAAATTTAGCATTTGAATTAGAGCACTCTTGATGGAGAAAACTTTATCTCAAACTATGGCAGTATTGCCATAGTCCAAGAGAGATAACTAGATTAAGTGTTAGAAGAGTAAGAGTAGTCCCTTAACTGACAGTTTTCACTTGTTGACCTTTGGTCATAAAAAAACATGAGAGAATTCAAAATATTTAGCTCTCAGGTTTTAGGTAATGGAGTAGAAGGGTAGAAAGTTTACTGTCACTCGAATTTTGTACTGGAAATAGAAGGGGGATAAAATTACTAGTGAGTTTTCGTGCAAGCGGGTAAAGTGTAGAACTACAGGATTTTAGAGCAGTAGCGAGGGTGTAAAAACTGGGTATTTTTAAAGATAGGGAATGATGGAAATGATAGACAGGGAAAAGGACAGAGTTTTTAGCTTAGCTAGAAAATCGAGGGGGTTTTTTTCCAGTTTGAATCTTAGTTAGTGACTCACTTAAAGAGAATGTGAGCTAGATATTTTGACAGATTGTCTCAAGATGTTGTTGAAATGTTGTTTGTCCTTTTTTAGGACAAAAAATTTGTATGTGTAATCATTTTTCATGGTGTAGTTTTGAGTGTGGTAATTCTCAGTATGAGGAGCATATTATGTCAACTTTTGAAGTGATGTACTTTTAGGAGGGGATTTTCAGCAGTTGTAAGTATGGAATTGCTCAAGTTTTTGGAGTTCAGTTTTCGTGCTTTCCTGTGGCAAACAAGTTCTTGCCAAGAAGACGTGGTGATTGTTTTGTCAATTCCTGCCATGTGGCAGATGGGTTTTTCTCATCCTCACTTATCCTTATTCTTTCCATTAATAAACTGCTCTGTGTTTTTTTTAATCAGTCTGCTCTACACCAATGCCTCTGTGGTTTTTCTGATATGTCAGGTGGTGAAGTCTTGAGAGCCTGCCAAGTAATATTGTTTCTATGTTGTCCTAGTGGTTGTAGTTCATGTTCCTGTGTAGTTTATGTGCATGTTTCGAAGTGTGTAACATAGGAACAAGAAGTCAAGATCTCTAATTTAGATCTCAGAGAAGTTGTATACTGAAGTGACTTTCTTACAAGAAGAAACGGACCACTAGGCAACCAATTCTAGTTAGAACTGCTGACTCTAAGGCACATACCAGTATAAAACTTAAACACATCTGTAGTCATTTATTGAAAGTGTGGGCCAAACTTGGAAGGTTTAATGAATGGGAAAGATGAGATATAGGCCAGTAATGTGCCAGATTTTATCAGTAAATAATTTACAAAAACACACAGGAAACTTGGGTTATAGAACTGATGATTCTTCACATGATGCTGCTACATCCAGTTGTGTTCATTGAGATTTCTAGTTTAACTGAAATAAGAGTCAGTGAGTTAGTCAGACCTTTAATTTCTACAGGATTACATAGGGATAAAGTATTAAGAAATCAGTGTCTGAATGGGGTTTTTTTTTTGTTTTTGTTTTTGTTTTTTTTTTTTTCAAACTTCTGTGCTTGAAGGTAACTTATTCCCAGAAATCTTAAAGCAGTTGACAGTTCTCGACTAAAGTATATCATTCTTGTATTATTTTAACATATTAGGAATGAGTGAAGTTAGATGGACAGGTGCAGGGAAGATAAACTCTGATAAATATACAATAATATATTCAGGATAGAGAAACATTAACGAGGAGTAGGAATAATATTTAACGAACAAACAGCAAGGACAATTGTAGGATATTTGAACATCTCAGACCGAGTCCTGCTAGCCCAACTGAAAAGATGACCAATAAACATAAATATTATACAAGTGTATGCTCCAACATCTCAAAGTTCTGAAGAAGATGTACAGCTGTTTTATAATGACAGAGAGACAGCCCTAAAACACACAAAGTCACATGAGGTTACTATAGTCATGGGAGATTTTAATGCCAAAGTTGGTAAAGTAAGAACTTCAAACATCGTTGGTGACTATGGACTGGGGGAGAGGAATGACAGAGGTAGTAAATTAATTGAATGGGCAAGAATACATAGCATGGTTGTAGGAAACACCTGGTTTAAACAACATCCCCAAAGACTGGCAGCGTGGTGCAGTCCAGACAAAAAGACTTTTAACCAGATAGACTATGTATTAATTAACAAATGATTACAGAATACATTACTGAAAACAAAAGGAAGTGTGGTTAAGTGAACAGTGCAGACAAATAGAGGACTATCATAATAAAGACAGCAAAAACATGCACAAACGAATTAGTGAACTCATAGGCAGGTAGACAAAATATACCACAGGATGCCTGAAATCAAAAGAAGGTAAAATGTTAATGGGAAAAGAAGACATTGTGGACAGGTGGACAGAGTATATTGGTGAGCTTTATGGAGGAGAAAGACCAGAATTAACACCATATACTGAAAACTGTGATGGACCACCAATACTTGAAAATGAAATCATGGATGCCATCAAACACATGAAGAAAGGAAAAGCGACTGGGCCTGATAATATAACAATAGAAGAAATAAAGGCGCTAGAGGAGACAGGAATAAAAATAATAACCAAGTTACTGAATGACATTTACAACAGTGGTTATATGCCCATTGACTGGCTTAAATTCATGTTTATAGCACTACCAAAGAAACCAGGTGCAAAGGAATGTGATGACCACCGGACTATCAGCCACTCATGTCACATAACGAAGCTACTTCTGAGAATCATTATGAGAAGAATAAGGAAAAAGATGAAAGTGGAAATAGCAGATGAACAGTTTGGATTTGTTGAAAGAAAGGGAACACACAATGCCATTTATGCTTTACGAACACTAACAGAAAGCACACTGGAGGTTGTTAATATTGTATCCTCCAATTTTTATGCCTGGTTCTGTGGTGATGTTCTTAGAATATTCTCGCTGTACAGAGAAAAAAGTCTTGGAGATAGTACACATCCTTGTCGCACCCCTTGTTTTATAGGTTGATATTTTCCAGTTCTATTTTCAACTCGAATCGCTGCTTCTTAGTGCCAGTATAGATGTTTTACAATCCGCAGGTCTTTGCTGTCTATATTAATGTCTACAAGCATTTTAATAATTTCATCACGTTTCACTTCGTCGAATGCCTTGGTGTAATCAATAAAGCATAAGTAGAGATCTTTCTGTTGTTCTAAAGCTCTTTCTGTTAGTGTTCGTAAATTTAAATTCCAGAATAAAAAAAAATATATTAATCGGCTGACCTAGTGACATGATAAAAGAGGAGGTAACAAACAGAATGTTAAGTAAATGCCAACATTTACAGGCATGGGACATAGTTAATCAATCTCACTTTCTTAGTTGTTCCTCTCAGTAGGAAGAAAGGGTTCTTTCTCCTCCTCCTTTCTCTCTCCCCCCCCCCCAAGCATGGCAGCAGATGATTTCTTGCACAAAACATGCAAGTTCAATATCTCTGCAAAGTAATTCTTCCACACAAGTTCAGTGAGCAGCTCAAAATCTCTGCTTGTACTTTACTTCACTGGCCTCTACCAAGCCAATCTTTTATTACACATCACTTTTCTTTTCTTTTTTTTTTTTTCATTTCTCTACCAGGACTGAAACTACAGGGAGCTGTATGCAAGGACAACAAACTTCAGCTGTCAACAACAATCTCCACTGAGCTGCCACTGACTGTCCTGCGCTGGGTCAGGTGAGCAGCTTTCTTTTCAACACTAATACATTTTACAGTCTAATACAGGTCTGTCAGTACCAGCAAGGGCCACAGGGGAAGAAGGGGGATTATCTGCTTAAAAGTACCAAGAACAATGCTCGTGTTGGAGAAGTGTGACAGATAAAAGACTGGTAGAACTGGTTCTAGTAATAAAGGTAGATAGAGGGGTATGGTTCTAGTAATAAAGGTAGATACAGGTGTATGGTTCTAGTAATAAAGGTAGATACAGGTGTATGGTTCAGTTTTACAAAGCGACAGAGGGAGTGAGGAAAGTGAAAAAAAAACACAAATGGCAGAAAGTATGAAAAGGTAAACAAAAAGGTAAAGGTAATCCTGTCATGTCTTAGAAGCACATAGGGATATGGTGTTAGTGCCATGAAAAACATGCAGCATCCAATATTTCGGCATGAGCCTTTTTTTTCAGGGATTACATACAAAAACAACACAACACATAAATAAAAAGAGGAAAAATGAAAAACCTGTCTTTGTGGCATCCCTCCTGGTACAGAATACAACGATGTGCCCTAGAGATGAGGCTGGGAGACCACTAAGGAAAACAACTTCAACCAATCAGATGTCAGCGGGTGTGAAATAGAGAGAACAGTGTGGGGGAGGGGGCTGTAGGAAAGAGACTAGGAGGCAATAAATACCTGATAGCTGCTAGAGAAGAAGGTGGGTGGGGGGTGCTGGAAGATGACGTAAAAACTGCAGAGGAATGCACTGGGCTAAGACAAGAAAGTTGAGTATAAATAGCAGAAAATAGATGGAAATCTAAAAAAAGTTTCGAGGAAGCTGAATATATTGTTAATTCCATCTGGGTGGAGACAGCCAGCTGTTCTAGGGCCCTCTGAGGTTATACATCAAAAGAAACATGATTGCCAGTATCTGTCATCATGCCACATGATGATGATGAGAGTTGAAATTACAAAATTAAAACTGGAAGATGTCTTCCAAAATAAAGTTCTGATTTATTCCTCAGTGATATAGAAGTAAAAGAGGCCATGTTTCTAATAGTTTGTGAAACAGACATTGAGAAGAGCATCTCACAGTGAAATTTGGAGAAAAAGAGGTCTAAACATTAAAACAAGACAGTCTTTGGCAGTGAATCTTGTAGAAATTTTAAAACATGTGAACAGCTTGGCCAAGTGGGGAAAAAAGATTTTTTAAAAAAAAAAAAAGCAGTTGTGAGAATTATTCACTTTTAATCATCTGTGTGGGCACGTGTGTCTGTTCAGTTAAAAGATTTAATCACATGATTAAACTTTTGAATAACAAATCAACTGCTTATTAATAAAATTTTAGGAATTTTTTCTAGTACACACCAAAAAGACCCCAGGGTCCGCCCAACCTCTAAAAATGGGTACCAGAGTCTGAGAAGATGAATGCAGCCAGGCATTGATACTGACCACATCACACTTTCTTGTGCCGATGGTCTTGAAAATATGGGCCTAGCACCGTATTCCGAGTACACCTTAATGGCATGGAGAATGGTATTTTACTTACGTTCTGTGTAGAACAGATCTTCATGCAGAAACCTGACTTAAAATAGCTACATTACAATATGTGTCTGTGTAATAACCAAATCTCTGAAATTTTCCCATCCAGACTTGAGAAAGGTTCTGATCCTTCGAAGGGGAAAGTGACCCTGCCAGTGTACCTGAATGCCACAAGAGCCCAGCTGCTGTTCACTCTGGATTTTGTACCTGCAGACCAGCCAGCAGACAAAGAGCACAGCTTCTATGAGAGAGGTGTTGCTCTCATCTCCTCAGACCTCAGTTAAATAAATGAAGTGCAAACAACAGCTGTATGGATTTTGTACATTTTTTGAGGTGTTATAATATACTTTTCTTTTGATGTTTCACTTTTCAGTTTTTTAGTGTTGTTTCATTGTTCTTCATAACTTAGGAAAAAGATTAAAATTTAGAAAATGATAAACTCTCTTTGCATATATCTTTTTTTTTAATGTGGTGTGATAATGACAATTGTTTCATATGACCATTCTTTTCTCCAGACTGATGTGTTTGTGATAAAAGTGATATATTCCTAGTACAGCTGTCTTATCTGTCACTTTTGAGCTGATTTTCAATATTCGAGACAAAAAGCTGGTCAGTCACAAAACAAACAAATGCTTTGCAGTGGCCATTGCTTTATGTGGAGCTGTTTACAAAAAAAAAAATGAAGTATGAAGTGCTTCTAAAATTACACAAGCAAAGAAGCTGCCAGCTTATTTAGTTGCTGTGTCTTCACAGATAAGAGTGTAACTCTTGGAGCTCTGTTATCTTTATAATAGCAATTGTGCTTACTTGTGATGTTTTATATCCCACATAATTACATTCATTTCTTCACCAAAGGTTGCTTTTATTTATTTCAAATGTTGCAGATCCAGACCTTGCCCTCTGTATTTTATTACGTTTTTTTTTCTATTTTTTTAGTTTCCATAATGGATTATTTAGGGATTAACATATTATAAGCATGGAGGTTTATTTGTATCATGAATCTGGTATCGTGGATACTTCTGTTTCTGACTTCAGTTTGTTGCAGATGTAAAACAGAAAGTAAAACTTGTTTAAATATTCCTTTCATAGAATATTATATAAATTCCTTTTGTGGTGTAGGTTATAGTACGGCATTTCTAAGGATGTGTATAGTGAGACATAACTGATGATGTTTCTCTGCTCATCTTCATGCATGTAGGCAGTGACTTGGTTCACTTGTTGAATTTTTTGTTGTATAAACAGGGGGTTTCTTAAAAACTGGTTTGTTTGGTTTCTTTTTTTTTTTCGTTCAGGTATAATATTCAAATTGGTCAGTGCTTTAAAGGTTTTAGTGCTGCTCTGGATGTCAGGTTCCATATTAATATGCATGGTATCTTTCCAGTAATAAGTATCACTTGTATTTGTTATGTATCACAAAATAAGCAGTGGTTCAAATCTCTGTCGTTTTTAAAAAAAATTTTTTTTTTAATTTAAAATGATGCGTATTTTTTTATATAAGTAAATGATGACATCTTATGTGAGTTGTGTTTGTTTTGTTTTGATAATTACACTGACTTGAGACATTTGTTTAGTGCTAATTATTTAATAGCATTTTGTAAGTGCTAGATTCACTTTGGTAACTTTCTTTCATAATCTAGCCATTTTTTTTTTTCTTCCCTGCAGCATATCTAGGCTTAAAATATTTGCATGTGACAAATATGATGGGATGATTCCATTTTCTTTTGCTTGCACTTAGTCTTATTTGATGCACTGTTATAATCTCTTGTGTCAGTTATATAAACATAACTTTTGTTGGTGACAGATAACTTCTGTGACTTTTAAGTTAGTGGCGTGTTACTGAATAATACATGAGTATCACTGTTTTTCATTTACCAAATTTTGTTTAAAATGACTGATTTGTTCTAAAGTACAGTGTGTTGTAAGCACAGCTGTATGTTAACTGTGTAACCACATACATTTGTAGGATTTCATGAAAGAAAGAAATCAGCATTTCCCAGTGACTGTTTTGCTGCTTCTGACATCAGAGAAATATAAAAATTCATCAAATCTTCATTCTTAACAAATCATACATGGACACAAGTGGACAAACTAAAAGTTGCTACTTTGTAAACATATTTTACCAAATAATCTTTTGATTTTTGCACATTATTACATGGGATGAACTTCTTATAATCTTATATGTTATGTCTTGAAACTGAACAGACTACGCTGGCATGTAGAAAGAATGGAAGAGAACAGACAAACGAAAATGATGTATGTACAAGAGATGAGGGAAACAAGACCAAGGGGTATACCAAGACAGAGATGGAAAGACAACATAGAAGAGGATATAAAAAAAATTTGTGTCACCAACTGGAGAGAGAAGATTAGAAATAAAGAGGAATGGAGGCGAACTTTATCTGCAGCAATGAGCCTTAATGGCTGGGAAAGCTGAAGAAGGAAGAAAGAAAGAATTAAATGGGATGATAGAACCTGATGATATTTTGGCAGATATGAACTGAGCTGGTGTTTTCACTGTTCTCATTTTCCAGACTTTTTACTATCATACGAACATAGTATAACCTTCATTGTAGGCTTTATGCTTAATATTTAAACACACATAAACAAGTTTTTAGTTTACACACTTTTTTTTTTAAAGCCTTTACAGATAACATATAACAATATATTTTTGTGAAAATAAAACTAGAATACGTATTGACAAATACAGACAGAAGATCTTGAATGTTTAACAGCAGGTGACACATCACAAGGCGTTTGATTGAAGGGGATGTCGTATATATATAACTCTTATAAACTGTCATTTCAAATAGAACAAAAGTTTTTCCTGAATAATTTACCATTTTATAAATTTCTTTGGTTTTGTGATCTTTTTAGAGTAACAGTTTGGTTTTATGATCTTTTTAGAGTAACAGTTTGGTTTTGTGATCTTTTTAGAGTAACAGTTTGGTTTTGTGATCTTTTTAGAGTAACAGTTTGGTTTTGGTAATAAAAATAAATTTGTGTTAGAAATAAAACGTTTGCTTGTTCCCGTTTTTCTTGTTAACTGTGATGTATGTTTGAGTTTGTTTTTTTAAAAGATTGTGTTGTGTTGTGTTGTGTTGTGTTGTGTTGTGTTGTGAATGAGGGGCATTGGAATGCCAAGAGTGAATGGAAGAAAAGATGAGGCAGTCCATGTGCAGCAAGGCCAGGAGAAGGTGCTGGTTAACATGCTACTATTTCTTCATGTTCCTGCTAGAATGTAGTGTGCTACATCTTTCAGTCTGAGCATGGGAATATGTGGACTCTCTTACCTTCTTGATCAGCATATGTGGACTCTCTTACCTTCTTGATCAGCATATGTGGACTCTCTTACCTTGTTGATCAGAATATGTGGACTCTCTTACCTTGTTGACTAGAATATGTGGACTCTCTTACCTTGTTGATCATAATATGTGGACTCTCTTACCTTGTTGATCAGAATATGTGGACTCTCTTACCTTGTTGACTAGAATATGTGGACTCTCTTACCTTGTTGATCAGAATATGTAGACTCTCTTACCTTTTAAATCACAATATGTGGACTCTCTTACCTTGTTGATCAGAATATGTGGACTCTCTTACCTTGTAAATCACAATATGTGGACTCTCTTACCTTGTTGATCAGAATATGTAGACTCTCTTACCTTTTAAATCACAATATGTGGACTCTCTTACCTTGTTGATCAGAATTTGTTGACTAGAATATGTGGACTCTCTTACCTTGTTGATCAGAATATGTGGACTCTCTTACCTTTTAAATCACAATATGTGGACTCTCTTACCTTGTTGATCAGAATATGTGGACTCTTTTACTTTGTTGATCAGAATATGTGGACTCTCATACCTTGTTGATTAGAATATGTGGACTCTCTTACCTTGTTAATCAGAATATGTGGAATCTCTTACCTTGTTGATCAGAATATGTGGACTCTTTTACCTTGTTGATCAGAATATGTGGACTCTCTTACCTTGTTGATCAGAATATGTGGAATCTCTTACCTTGTTGATCAGAATATGTGGACTCTCTTACCTTGTTGATCAGAATATGTGGACTCTCGTACCTTGTTGATCAGAATATGTGGACTATCTTACCTTGTAAATCACAATATGTGGACTCTCTTACCTTTTTGATCAGAATATGTGGACTATCTTACCTTGTTGATCAGAATATGTGGAATCTCTTACCTTGTTGATCAGAATATTTGGACTCTCGTACCTTGTTGACTAGAATATGTGGACTCTCTTACCTTGTTAATCAGAATGTGTAGACTCTCTTACCTTTTAAATCACAATATGTGGACTCTCTTACCTTGTTGATCAGAATATGTAGACTCTCTTACCTTTTAAATCACAATATGTGGACTCTCTTACCTTGTTGATCAGAATATGTGGACTCTCTTACCTTGTAAATCACAATATGTGGACTCTCTTACCTTGTTGATCAGAATATGTAGACTCTCTTACCTTTTAAATCACAATATGTGGACTCTCTTACCTTGTTGATCAGAATTTGTTGACTAGAATATGTGGACTCTCTTACCTTGTTGATCAGAATATGTGGACTCTCTTACCTTTTAAATCACAATATGTGGACTCTCTTACCTTGTTGATCAGAATATGTGGACTCTTTTACTTTGTTGATCAGAATATGTGGACTCTCATACCTTGTTGATTAGAATATGTGGACTCTCTTACCTTGTTAATCAGAATATGTGGAATCTCTTACCTTGTTGATCAGAATATGTGGACTCTTTTACCTTGTTGATCAGAATATGTGGACTCTCTTACCTTGTTGATCAGAATATGTGGAATCTCTTACCTTGTTGATCAGAATATGTGGACTCTCTTACCTTGTTGATCAGAATATGTGGACTCTCGTACCTTGTTGATCAGAATATGTGGACTATCTTACCTTGTAAATCACAATATGTGGACTCTCTTACCTTTTTGATCAGAATATGTGGACTATCTTACCTTGTTGATCAGAATATGTGGAATCTCTTACCTTGTTGATCAGAATATTTGGACTCTCGTACCTTGTTGACTAGAATATGTGGACTCTCTTACCTTGTTAATCAGAATGTGTAGACTCTCTTACCTTTTAAATCACAATATGTGGACTCTCTTACCTTGTTGATCAGAATATGTGGACTCTCTTACCTTGTAAATCACAATATGTGGACTCTCTTACCTTGTTGATCAGAATATGTGGACTCTCTTACCTTGTAAATCACAATATATGGACTCTCTTACCTTGTTGATCAGAATATGTGGACTCTCTTACCTTGTAAATCACAATATGTGGACTATCTTACCTTGTTGATCAAAATATTTTCATGTTGATCAGAGTGTGTGGAATCTTACCTTGTTGACCAGAATATGTGGACTCTTACCTTGTTGACCAGAATATGTGGACTCTTACTTTGTTGATCAGAATATGTGGAATCTTACCTTGTTGATCAGAATATGTGGACTCGTACCTTGTTGACCAGAATATGTGGACTCTTGTTGACCAGAATCAGGCGAAACATCTATTTCTGCCGATTACCTATCAAGAAGTTGGGGGGGGGGGGGGGAAGGAAACTGCTGTATCGAGAGTGCAACATGTAAGCAAGTTCAAGGAATGGGAAAAGTGGAATGAATTGGAAATATGAACATTAATTTTTTTAAAATGTCATTTATTATTGACTGCACTTACTCGTGGATTGTCCCAACATTATCCTGTGGGGGGGGAATCTAAAAATGAATTGATTTCTCTTTTCTCTGGTCCATTAAAAAAAAGTTTCTATGCTACAGAAAGCTAAATGTTAAATTACAGACTGTACTCCAGGTGCAAATAATATTTAACAATTAATAATATTTGCAAGATTTGTTAATGCAGATGCAAGAAATATTAATATTCATGAGCGCTTTTTTTTCATTCCTGCAGGTCACTACAGGCTCAGTGTTAAGTGAATGTATTATTAGAAAATTGTCAGACATGAATATTCCAATCTCAAGCATGCGTGGCCATGGTGCAACAATGGTTCAAATATGGAAGGGAAATATTCAATATTTCCCAATATTAATTAAATATTTTATTATTAAAATATGGAAGGGAAATATTCAATATTTTTGGCCATAGTGCAACAATGGTTCAAATATTGAAGGGAAATATTCAATAGTTCAACAAACAACTGAAATCCAAAAAGGAACCAAATCGAGTGCGCCAACTACAAAGACATCAGCAAACCAGCCTCTTCCATCTAAGGACAAACTACTGCAGACTACTGAGCCACCTGCATAGACTTAAAATGTCTCACACAGACGAGTGTCCATGTGGCAGTGGAGTCCAGACTCCGGAACATATCCTTCAAGAGTGTCCAAACCATGCAGACCTGAGGCGTGAGACATGGCCAGAGGACACACAAGCTTGGGGCAAAAGCTTTGGGGCTCCTATCAGGATCTGGAGAGGACTGCGGGCTTTGCCATGTGGACAGGGATCAGAATCTGATGTGACCAACAACCTGGAACGCGGAAAAAGAAGCTCAAAATACATTAGATATTTGAACCCGAGAGTGTTTTCTTATTTTTTTGTTTTAAATCTTTTGTTCTCATTCTCTCACCTTCGTTGTCTGTGATGCCACAATCTCAGCTAGAGAAAATGTTTCTTTTTTTTTTATAAACAGTTCGGAAATTGTATGTGTTTTTCTCGGTGTCAACATTGCATTTTGGAACTCTAAAAAAAAAAAAAAACAAGGAGACTGCGGTAAATCTGGTTTTAGTAATAAAGGTAGACAGAGTTCAAGTTCCTTAGGAACTCGTAGAAAGATTGAGAAAAGTGGGCAGAAACTAAGATGAGCAGTAACAATGAAGAATACACAACAATCCAATATTTCGGCAAATGTCTTTTTGAAGGTTTACACACAAAAGCAATACGGCAGATAAAAAAACACGAAAAATAGATGGAAAAATTAAATACTTAGCTATTTTGGTATGTTTCTTGTAAGAAATATGGACACAAAATGCAGGGGAACTTGGTTGATTCTGATAATTGTGATATCTTGCTGCTAATTTTTGCCTCTCATGGGTTAGGGTTAGAGTTATGTATATCATATTTGTTTAATCTTGAATCTAGGAATTAGCACCATCGCGCTCGGGGCATACCCATACGTGCTCTGCTCTCTCCTTCAGTAACCACCGAAGAGTATGAACACTAACTGTGCCAGTCAGCTGCTGGAACAATTTTTTATAAATAGGAAACTACGAGGTTTTGGTACGGTAAAGTAAGAGAACAAATATTGTAGGATTAAACCTCGAAAAAATCGTAGACAAAGCACTTTAGTGAGACGTGAGAGAAAGAAAAATCATAAGATAATTACCTGGGATTCGAACACGGACTCCGGTAGGACGAGCAGCCGTCTAGCCACGAGAGAACAGCGTACTATCGACTTAGCCAACTAGCACCCCAAAAAAGGTGTCAAGTTTGCACCAGACATGGCAGGAGACCGTGTGTATGTTTGTCTAGTTGGTACCTGCTAGAGAGAATGAATCTAAGCTACGGAATTTCTGTGTGTCACGACCTCGTTTCTTTCCGGGTGTCACGATCTCTCATGTCTGCTGAGCAGTTACTAAAGACTATGTCAACAAAACACCTTTTTTGGGGTGCTAGTTGGCTAAGTCGATAGTACGCTGTTCTCTCGTGGCTAGACGGCTACTCGTCCTACCGGAGTTCGTGTTCGAATCCCAGGTAATTCTCTTGTGATTTTTCTTTCTCTCACGTCTCACTAAAGTGCTTTGTCTACGATTTTTTCGAGGTTTAATCCTACAATATTTGTTCTCTTACTTTACAGTCAGCTGCTGGTTCTGGTAACCTTGAATCCTCCCAGCCAGTCACCTGGCTCCCCCGCCCCACACACACACACACACCTGTCTTTCATCCTCTGTATATATATATATATATATATATATATATATATATATAACACACATGCCCTTTCCTCCTCCTGCAAGAGGTCCTAGGCCACCGCCTTCAGTATATCCGTCCTATCCATAGTAATCACATCTGTTGTAATAGCGTTACGGGCAACATGATCGGCTGCCTCACTGCCTCTCACTCCCGCATGACCTGGACAATATATCCACGTCAGCCTGGTGACACTAGATTGTCGCGAGAGCTGGACCCTTTCACGACGTAGCAAACCCCCCTCACTATCTTGCGAAGCATACTCTGAGAGTCTTTCACCACCACCATCGCCATCATCATGTGTATCATCCTACCGAAAGAGCCAGAACAGAGCCTTGGTCACTGCCTCAACTTCCACCCACACGCTCGATGTCGTTGTAAAGAAGGCCCCTGCATTCTGTGGCACCAAGTCTGCCTTGCCTGTAGACATCGAAGCCACGTCAGTGCTTTTTTAACTTTGCAGCACAGAGCCACCCGTGAAGATGACTAGCAAGCTCTGACCACTCTGGTGAGTCTGTTGGTATAACCTCTAATTTCTATCCACTCTTTTCCTTTAGCAATATCCCCCCTCCCCTCCCCCACATCACACACTAATGAATGAACTACCATGTTTAGTATGACAACCTTGCATTACCTCTAGTGATTTATGAAGGTGGTGAGTGGTGTTGCCGACCACAGTGAGATAAGCCTTGACCTGAGTAACTTTTGCGTCTAATCCACATGATAGACAGGCCCAGCAGATGACTCCAGGTCGCAGCCGGAGTATCCTCTGTGCAACCCAGGACAGTCCGCGTAGGCTTCATTTTGAATTCTGCCCCCCCCCCCCCAGTCTATCAGTGTGAGTTTTGGATAAGGTCACTACTTCAAGCCCTTAATCGACCACTACAAGCAGCAGTGTCTGCACTAGGCGTACAAGTATCCATTTTGCTGCATATCCCACTTAGCCACTGCCTTAATAGCACTAAGTCCTTATTGTGGTCATTGTTTGACGTGGTCAGTGTACCCCGACGGCTAGACAAATGTTATAATCTGGGTTTTGGGGGCAGTAACATGGTGACCAGTTCTTCTCCCCTCAAAACATTTACCACCGGTTTATCTACCACTTGTCGGGGGGGGGGGGAACTTCCTCTGATGATCTGAAGGGTTGCTTGTTCCGCTCTCTACAGTAGAAGCGTTTCCTGCATACATCTGTTTATGTAACGTTACACTATGAAACCCTGTACACTTAATGCCATACAGTCGTATCTACTGGGACTTTTAATTTCATGTGTTTGCACTGCAAAATATTCATTTTCTTCTCACTGAATGTGAAACGCACAAAGAAGGGAAATAATAATATATGTCACACTGTTACTTTTCAAGTAATTTGTTGTCTCCCATGATCCTCATTTTCCTTTCCCGAGAAATTTTACTCTTCTTGCCTTGCATAAGGGTAGAGGTCATTTTTGTTTGATTAGTTTCTCTGTACAGTATGCTTGGGGGGGGGGGGGATCTGGGATATAGATAGTTTGCTAGTTTCTCTTTTGTGGAAGTTGAGGCTCAGATATAAAACTTGTCTTCTCTTGTCTTGTGCTATCTCCCTGTAACTGCGAGCTGGTGTTCTCTGCAGGCGATGCTGTGAAGGTGTTGAGGCACACCATCGTATCGGCGTGGGAGCGGCTTATGGCAGCTATTTTTTCAGTCCCGGAATACAGCTAAAAAGCAGGGGGTGTGCAATACTTCTTTAGCAGACTCCACCACCGTGAGGACTACGGCGGTCCCTGCCCTGTTACCCAGGCTATGCCTGTTACTGGGTGGTACCAACAGAGAGGTGGGACAGGGTCTTGGTCAGCTGTGGTTCGCTAACCCTGGCGCTAGCATATCAGCTGTGGGTCACTGATTTGCTTCATAAGACTTGCATCTTCACCTCCCCCCCCCCCCACCTCAGCTATTAATCAGTACGCTGTTAAATTTAATCCACGCATAGTCCTCACTTTCCAATGGTGCTCCGTTCTGTCAGCCCGGTCGGAAAGTGAAGTGGATGTACAAGGTCCCATAATTAAGTAATGAGACTAATTATATTTTTTAAAAAAACAAAGTAAACAACAGTTGAAGATATAACCTGTATTTTATTCAAAGTAAGCCCCTTCTGTATTGATACAGCGAGTGGCACGATCTAGCAAACACTGGAACGACCTCTGCAGTTCGTCTGTTGGTATGGCCCTTAAACTCGATGTTACGTCCCTTTCGATGTCATAAGTATCGTCAAAGAAGCATCCGTTCAATGGTAACTTTAATTTTGGGAATAGAAAATAATCACAGGGAGACAAATCTGGGGAACAGAGTGGATGGCTGAGAACATACACTTGTTTTGGGGCCAAAAATTCCTGTACAACTACCGCCCGGTAAGACGGTGAATTATTATGAAGAAGGAAAAAACTGCCAGGTGTTAATACTCGGGTCGGACTTGGAAGATCCTTTTCAATAGGCGTTTCAAAATATTTAAATAAACTTTGGCAGTGACAGTCTGTCCCTCTGGAATAAATTCTTTGTGAATAACTCCTTTGCTGTCGTAGAAGCACACCAATATTATCTTCACTTTCGACTTTTGAAGGCGAATTTTTGTGTCTTTTGGTGATGATGATGACTTCCACTGAGCACTTTGGCGTTTAGTTGTGGGATCATAACGAAAAATCCATGTTTCATCCTCTGCAAGAATCAAATTTAAGAAATGTTTATTTCTGCGACACGTTCTGATGACGTCTTTTGCGTACTCAGCACGCTGATGTTTTTGGTCATCAGACACCAAATGTGGTAGAAACCGGCAAGCAACTTTTTTCTTGCCCAAATCTTCCACTAAAATGTTACGAATGGTCTCTCGGTTAACACCAAATTCATCTACCATCATCCTCACAGTCAAACAATGATCTTCTTGTATCCGTTCTCTGAGTTTTGCAATGAGTTCCTCATTATGAACAGAAATTAGACGTCCATGTCTAGTTGCATTTGTAATCGTTTCCACGCCACTTCTGAATCGTGAATACCACCTAAATATCTGTGCACGAGATAAACAATTATCCCCATAAACTTATCGTATCAATTAAACAGCACTTTTTCCGAGTTTTAAACAGAATTTAATGTTAGCTTTTTGCTCAATGCTGATTACGTAACAATGCATCTCTGGCTAATTCAACAAAAATGGCGGCTCGTTTTCCGTCTGCTTATCTGGCGGCGATGAAAAGTTCCCATACCATAGATGAAGGTTTCCTCTTTGGATTCCATGCTTTGCTTCATAGATGGCATTTTTGTCTTGGCCGTAGTAACATCAGTCTCATTACTTAATTGTTGGACCTTGTAAATCGAATTTCGTTGAAATGAGTACACAGTGCTTTATTATCAACAGAGAAATATGTTTTCAAACATAAAAATAAACTAGAGCAAGATTATAATTTGTACATAAACTTTAAAATAAGTAGTTTTACAGTCAATAAGTATAAATGCTCCAGAAACTATTTGTAAACTTACAACTAAGAAATCAAAATGTATAAACTAGGAAAAAAGTAGAAACAGCTTTATTACTTAATGATGTGACGTTTCGGCACTAGCCTTCTTCATACAAACACAAACAGAAAAAGGAATCAGACAGTGGAGACAAAGTATAGATTCACGTGAAATTTATGTAAAAGAAATAATTTGAAAAATGAAAAAAATATTGAAAAATGGAACTTAGCTTAAGTCTTAGCATGTCCCTTGCAGAACTTTGCCTCCCTAACAGCACTCCTGTAGGCCTCTCGATTGTGAGCAAGATGGCCTGCTGCTGATACATCAATTTGCAGATCATCAACGATGTCTTGCAGCCATCTTCGCCTTAATCTTCCTCTCTTTCTTCTTCCCATTATGTACCCTTCCAAGATGGTCTTCTCTAGATTATCATGACGTCTGATATGTCCAGAATATTTAAGGTTTCTTTGTTTAATTCTCTTTACTACCCAGCCTTCTTCAACATTAAGTTCTTATAGTATGGATATATTTATTCTTTTTTTTTGTGTCTATGATATGTGTAGAACTTTTCTGTAGCATTTACATTCAAAGGCATTTATGTGTTTCTCAGCTGTTTTGTTAAGTGTCCAGGTCTCACAGGCATACATTGCAATGGGAACGTAAGGCAGAACTTGTAAAACCACTTTTCACAACGCTGTTGATAAGCGACCGTTCCTATGTTCCACATCGTTGTTAATGTTAAGTAATAAAGCTGTTCCTACTTTTGTCCTAGTTTATACATTTTAGTATCACAGCTTTACTGCAGTGCCTCGTGTATAGTTGTATTCTTATACACTAATTATTGTGTGCTCGGAACGCTGCCGGTGAGATTCTTCAGCTGCCGTGCGTAGGGTGAAACTCCTCCCGGCCAATGATAAAAATGCGATTATGTCTGATGCGCAGCGCCATCATGAAAAAGGTGAAGGATTAAGTGAAGTGACCAGTAGCCTCGAGGTCAGGACTACTCAAATCACGGCACCTCTGCTCTAGAGGCTGGCCACGTCCTATATACACCCATACTGGGGCAGATTGCCTAAACCGGCTTAACCCGGGGGTTAAACTAAGACATTGCTGTCGAGATTCTTCGGCTGCCGCGCGTGGAGCGAATCTCCTCCCGGTCAAAGAAGAAAATGCGAAAATGCGACTAGGGTTGCCGGGCGGCGCCACTGTGAAAAGGTGATGGAAAGGATAAAGTGAAATTTACTCGGTATGTCCAGTAGTCTCGCGGCGAGAGCTGCTCATACCACGGCACCTCTGCTCTGGAGGCCGGCCACGTCCGATATACACTCATACTGATGAAATATGCCTAAACTGGCTTAACCCAGGGGTGAAAGTTGATGATTACTTATGACACTGTACCTCCGCTCTAGAGGTCGGTAACGTCCTAAACACGCCCATGCTTGAATAGTACGCCTAAACTGGCTTAACCCAGGGGTGAAACTTACTAGTGACGAGGATTCGTCCTCCTGGACAAAAGCTCCGTCCTGGTCACAACTAGGAAGGGTAGCGGGCACGGCCACAAAATGCTGAAGTCGGAGACACTGGACCAGTCCTGTCTAGATAGGTAACCACTTCTCATCCGACGGGGATGTATGCATATCCTAATCACGCTGAGTTTTCCAGAGAGAAAGTCGAAAGCTGGACTGGATGGGCAACCACCTCTCACCCGGCGGGGATACACGGGTATCCCAAAACACATCGATGTTTTCCGGTAAAAAAAAAGTCCAACTCTAGGCTAGATGGGCAACCATCTCTCACCCAGAGGGGATATACTGATATCCAAAACACGTCGAGGTTTTCCGGTGAGAAAATCCAACTCTAGATTAAACTGGTGCAACGAAAACCACGGTGTCATGCAATCCCGCTTCTGAGACACATCGAGAATATAGGCTAAAGCCCTGCGATACTGTGAAACTTCTTGTGGTCCTCTCGTTGATCTCGTGTGGTCCTTTCGGGGACCACAGGGGGACCACAGGACTTACTGAGGACCACAGGAATAAATTCAGTAGGATCACAGGGCGGTCTTGGTGGTAGAAGCGAACGAAGAAGAAGAAGGAGATTGCTCGGAAAAATGAATGATTGTAAAGCGGGGACTGTATTTAAATAGTAGTAGTAGTAGTTGAGCAATAGAGGGCTCACCTGGGCAAGAGCAGAAAAAAAGGCAAAGGACAAGTATTCGTGGAAAACCCTTGTGGAAGCCCCATGTGCCCTGGGCATTTAAGGTTCAGAGAGAGAGAGTAGTAGTAGTAGTAGTAGTAGTAGTAGTAGTAGTAGGAGTAGTAGTAGTAGTAGTAGTAGTAGTAGTAATAGTAGAGTTAGTAGTAGTAGTAGTAGTAGTAGTAGTAGTAGTAGTAATAGTAGTAGTAGTAGTAGTAGTAGTAGTAGTAGTAGTAGTAGTAGTAGTAATAGTAGAGTTAGTAGTAGTAGTAGTAGTAGTAGTAGTAATAGTAGAGTTAGTAGTAGTAGTAGTAGTAGTAGTAGTAGTAGTAGTAATAGTAATAGTACAGTTAGTAGTAGTAGTAGTAGTATTAATAGTAGTAGTAGTAGTAGTAGTAGTAACTTCATTCTCCAAGTGACATGTGACTGTGAGTTTATAAATAATGCTTGTCTTTTAAATGTTTGTATATTAACTTATCATCACGTGACCGAAATAAGTCCATCTCCTTTTTCCTGATCATCAATGAGACAGGTTGTTGTTTGCCCATCTGTCTTATCTCTGCGTTGTTCTTGAATTCGTTCCATTTGATGCCGAGTATTTTCCTTGGGCATTTGTTGTCAAAAAAGTATAATTTATTGTCTGTTTCTTTAGTTGTTTTCCAGCTTGCGCATGGAAAATGAGGGTGGATATTACATTTGAACTGAATAATCTTAACTTGGTTTTTGTGCTTATAACTTTTGAATTCCATATGTTCTCAAGATTCTTGAACATCAATGCTGCTTTTGTAATTCTAATTCTAACTTCTTTTATGGTGTCACCATCCTGGTCTATGTAGCTGCCGAAGTATGCAAATTGGTGAACCTCTTCAACAGATGTTCCTTCTACGTATATTTTTCCTTCTTGATTAATGGGAAATTTCATTATTTTTGTTTTTTTCCGATTTAATTTCAAGTCCTATTTTCCTAGCCAGTCAAGACAAGTATCTATCTTCAGATAGTCAGAGAATCCCAAAACAAGCTATCAAGTGGAACACAACAGGACGAAGAAAAAGAGGTCGACCACGTGAAACTCTAAAGAGCACATTGTTAAGAGAGGCCAAAGTAGTAGGCATAAACCCCTTGATGAGGTTGAAAAGCTCGCCAAAACAGAAAAACATGGCGAACTACCATGCGACCCCTATGTGACGTTTAACGGCACGGGAAAGATGTAAAATATAAGATGTTAGAAGATTTTTACTTATTTCGAAATTTCAAATATTTTCTCTATAGCTACAGAACAAAATCAATCGCCTGGCGGGTCTTATCTCGCTAGTTTGAGCTTGCAACAGAAGCGCGTGAGATGAAGTGATCGCTGCGAAAATCAGTATCAATCTGTCCAAGCGGGTTCAAACAAAATATATCAGGTGTAATGTAGTTTACGTGCGTGCGTGTGTGCGTGCGTGTGTGCGTGCGTGCGTGCGTGCGTGTGTGTGTGCGTGTGTGTGTGTGTGTGTGTGTGTGTTTCCATGTCTTCAATCACATTTCTGGCCTCATTTAGCCTCCAGTATAAAAATTATTAAATTCACAGTGTGTGGCGATTTAACTAATTTTTTTAATGTAGATATAATTTTACAACGTAATATTACAAAATAATATTACAACAATAGTTGTTAAATATTAATAAGAAAATCATATTTATTCACGTAGATTTGTTCTATAAAGAACGTTTATATATTTAATTTTGAACATAGTAGTTCTCTTGCTGAACTACCAGTCACCTCTCACAAAAAATTTAAGTGACTACTCGGAGAACTACTACTGACCTTTGGTAGAACTAATACCGACCTCACGGGGAACTACTACAGCAATCTTTCACAGAACTACTAGGGGCATCTCATAAAAATAGTAGCCACTACACAAATAACAACTACATACCTCTCAAAGAACCATGAAGCAGACAGTCAGCTATGGTTTGTTAACCTAGAAGAAGGTAGTCAGCTATGGTTTGTTAACCTAGAAGAAGGTAGTCAGCTATGGTTTGTTAACCTAGAAGAAGGTAGTCAGCTATGGTTTGTTAACCTAGAAGAAGGTAGTCAGTTATTGTTTGTTAACCTAGAAGAAAGCAGTCAGCTATGGCTTGTTAACCTAGAAGAGGGCAGTCAGCTATGGTTTGTTAAACTAGAAGAAAACAGTCAGCTATGGTTTGTTAACCTAGAAAAAGGTAGTCAGCTATGGTTTGTTAACCTAGAAGAAAACAGTCAACTATGGTTTGTTAACCTAGAAGAAAACAGCCAGCTATGGTTTGTTAACCTAGAAGAAAGTAGTCAGCTATGGTTTGTTAACTTAGAAGAAGGCAATCAGCTATGGTTTGTTAACCTAGAAGAAAGCAGTCAGCTATGGTATGTTAACCTAGAACCAAGCAGCCAGCTATGGTTTGTTAACCTAGAAGAAGGTAGTCAGCTATGGTTTGTTAACCTAGAAGAAAACAGTCAGCTATGGTTTCTTAACCTAGAAGAAAGCAGTCAGCTATGGCTTGTTAACCTAGAAGAAAGCAGTCAGCTATGGTTTGTTAATCTAGAAGAAGGCAGTCAACTATGGTTTGTTAACCTAGAAGAAAACAGTCAGCTATGGTTTGTTAACCTAGAAGAAAACAGTAAACT
This sequence comes from Achatina immaculata, assembly GCA_009760885.1. Lineage (NCBI taxonomy): Eukaryota > Metazoa > Mollusca > Gastropoda > Stylommatophora > Achatinidae > Lissachatina > Lissachatina immaculata. The sequence goes on along the minus strand of CM019718.1, from coordinate 21,175,105 downwards.
ATAGTTTGTTAACCTAGAAGAAGGCAGTCAGCTATGGATTGTTAACCTAGAAGAAAACAGTCAGCTATGGTTTGTTAACCTAGAAGAAAACAGTTGACTATAATTTGTTAACCTAGAAGAAGGCAGTCAGCTATGGTTTGTTAACCTAGAAGCAGACAGTCAGCTATGGTTTGTTAACCTAGAAGAAGGCAGTCAGCTATGGTTTGTTAACCTAGAAGAAGGCAGTCAGCTATGGTTTGTTAACGTAGAAGAAAGCAGTCTGCTATGGTATGTTAACCTAGAAGCAAGCAGCCAGCTATGGTTTGTTAATTCTGAAACAAACAGTCAGATACGTCTTGTTAACCCTTACGCAAGCAGTCAGTTACGATTTGTTAACCGTAAAGTAATTAATCAGCTATGGTTTGTTAACTTTAAAAAAAAAAGCAGGCAGTCTGCTATGGTTTATTAACCTAGAAGAAGGCAGTCAGCTATGGTTTGTTAACCTAGAAGAAGGCAGTCAGCTATGGTTTGTTAACCTAGAAGAAGGCAGTCAGCTATGGTTTGTTAACTTTAAAGCAGGCAGTCTGCTATGGTTTGTTAACCTAGACGTAGGCAGTCAGCTATGGTTTCGTAACATTGAAGCAGGCAGTCAGCTATGGTTTGTTAACCCTGAAACAAACAGTCAGCTATAGCTTGTTAACCCTGAAACAAACAGTCAGCTATGATTTGTTAACCCTGAAACAATCAGTCAGCTATGATTTGTTAACCCTGAAACAAACAGTCAGCTATGTTTGTTAACCCTGAAAGAATCAGTCAGCTATGTGGCACTGACCAGTGTCTCACCTCGTGCAGCTTGAGAACTCCATCTTTGGCGCCTAAGTATGCCGTACTACTATCATCTTCTCTGCTTCTCGACTTCTCTAAAGAGGCCAGCAAGAAAATGGTCTGAGAGACCTTGCCTCTTTCTCTCGCTGCCCTCTTCAGTGACAGGTCAAGGAAAATATAGGCGCTAACACCATATCCCTATGTGCCTCTAAGGCATGACAGGATTACCTTTTTTTTTTTTTAACCTCTTCAGTGTTGGCGACTCAAGGACCTTTTTTTAACATAACGATTTACACTTTTCTTGACATACGAAACTTTGCCATATGAAAGCGTACACGATCTAGCTGAGTCTCTTCATCTTCGCGAACACTCAAAACCTGCAAACAAAAAAACTTAAAAGGTCTAAAAATCTACCCTATTCTCAACGAGACTTCTTAAAGGGGCAAGCCATTTAAAGAAAACTCGGTTACCTCTCTTGCACATCCTGTGTCGCACTTGCTTTTCATCTCGTCACGTGCTTGTCTTAATCTGAGCATCAAAAGAATGTCTTTGATGAAGACCGTGGACTTGGGGGGGCGGAGTTTGGCCTGAATAGGGTTCGACCTCAAGACAAGACAAGAAAGTGTGCAACATTCAGGTTCAGCGGGTGCTGCCGGACTTTTCCAAAGTGAAATAGAAAAATTAAAGAAATAAGAAAGGTACATATCAAACAGTTTGATGTTAGAATTTCAATTAGATGAAATGGCAGCGGGAGATACGGTTCATTATTAAGTCTTACATTGGAACTTAATTAATGATTTTGCGTGATTTGTGAAACACAAAAACCTAAATGGATTAACCCTTTAATTTGAAACTTACACTCCATAGCCATAGCAACAATAGGGTTAACTTTCAATGAATTCGCAGCGTCACGCATGTTGACATACTTTACAAGGACACTGTCGGAGACGTAGATCGACAGGGGAAATATTTGCCTTCTGCGTGGCCACATTATAAAGTCTAAACCATTAAGTGCGCATTTTGGATTCATGTTTGAACTGAAATCTGCATTATCATTGCTTCACGAAGTTATATTAACTTTCTCAAATGGGTATTTCACATCTATAATTCATTTCATATTTTACACATCTAAAATTGCTCAAACTAAACTCACACATCACATTTCAAATCACATTTTACACTGTTAAGAATGTTCAAATCATATTTTACAGAAATAAGAATGTTCAAATCATATTTTACACAAATAAGAATGTTCAAATCATATTTTACACAAATAAGAATGTTCAAATCATATTTTACACAAATAAGAATGTTCAACTCATATTTTACACAAATAAGAATGTTCAACTCATATTTTACAGAAATAAGAATGTTCAAATCATATTTTACACAAATAAGAATGTTCAAATCATATTTTACACAAATAAGAAAGTTCAAATCATATTTTACAGAAATAAGAATGTTCAACTCATATTTTACACAAATAAGAATGTTCAAATCATATTTTACACAAATAAGAATGTTCAAATCATATATTTTACACAAATAAAAACTATTAGGGTTGCATTTTATACAGTTAAGAATGTCTAAATCATATTTTACATAATTTAGATTGTGAAGATCAAATTTCGCACAATTAAGATTGCTCAAATCAAATTTCAAGCAAATGTGACTGCTCAAATCACATTTCGCAGTTGAGATAGTTGAACAAATGTGTCCGGCATATGTCACAGTTAAGACTATTCGAAATATACACTACGCTGAAAATTTTATCTTTATGTATATCTATATATTCATTCATTTGCATGTCCCAAACAGCACTCCTGTAGACCTTTCGGTTGTGAGCAAGATGGCCTGCTGCTGATGCATCAATTTGCAGATCATCAACGATGTCTTGCAGCCATCTTCGTCTTGGTCTTCCTCTCTTTCTTTTTCCCATTATGTATCCTTCCAAGATGGTCTTTTCTAGATTATCATGACGTTTAATATGTCCTAAATATTTCAGTTTTATTTGTTTAATCCTCTTTGCTAGCCAGCCTTCTTCAATATTAAGTTCTTGTAGTATGGATATATTTGTTCTTTTTTCTGTCCATGATATCTGAAGTATTTATATAGTGACCACGACTCACTCTGTGGAAAAAAAAAATTAGAATAAAGCTAAAGAAAGCATGCAGAAAAGTGAGAAATATCAAACTGAATACAGAACTCCTTAAAAATGACCAAGAACTGCGAGAACAATACAAAATTATTATAGCAGATAGATACAATGCAATAGCAATGATAAATACTATACATGAACAATGGGCAATGTTAAGAGATTCTATCCACCAAACTGTTAAGGAGATAATACCATAGACAAAAAGAAGCCCCTAAAAATAAATGGATAACAGACGACATCTTAGGACTGATGGACAAGAGGAGGAGGAATAAAAATAATCAAGAAAAATATATCAAAATAAATAAAGAAATAAGACTCAAATGCTAAGAAGCAAGGGAAGTATGGTTAAATGAACAGTGCAGACAAATAGAGGATTCTCATAATAAAGACAGCAAAAACATGCACAAACGAGTTCGTGAACTTACAGGCAGGTAGACAAAATATACCACAGGATGCCTGAAATCAAAAGAAGGTAAAAAGTTAATGGGAAAAGAAGACATTGTGGACAGAGTACATTGGTGAGCTATATGGAGGAGAAAGATCAGAATTAACAGCAGATACTGAAAACTGTGATGGACCACCAATAGATAAAATCATAGATGCCATCAAACATATGAAGAAAGGAAAAGCGACTGGGCCTGATAATATAACAATAGAAGAAACAGAGGCGCTAGAGGAGACAGGAATAAAAATAATAACCAAGTTACTGGATGACATTTACAACAGTGGTTATATGCCCATTGACTTGCTTAAGTCCATTTTTATAGCACTACCAAAGAAACCAGGTGCAATGGAATGTGATGACTACCGGACTATCAGCCACTCATGTCACATAACGAAGCTACTTCTGAGAATCATTATGAGAAGAGCAAGGAAAAAGATAAAAATGGAAACAGCAGATGAACAGTTTGGATTTGTTGAAGGAAAGGGAACACACAATGCCATTAATGCTTTACGAACACTAACAGAAAGAGCTTTAGAAGTACAGAAAGATCTCTATTTATCCTTCATTGATTACACCAAGGCATTCGACAAGGTGAAACATAATGAAATTATTAAACTGTTTGAAGACATCAATATAGACGGCAAAGACTTGAGGATTGCAAAACATCTATACTGGCAGCAAGAAGCAGCAGTTCGAGTTGAAAACAGAACTGGAAAATATCAACCTATAAAACAAGGGGTGCGACAAGGATGTGTACTATCTTCAGACCTTTTTTTCTCTGTACAGCGAGAGTATTCTGAGAACGATCATCACAGAACCAGGCATTGGAGGAAACAATATTAACAGCCTTCGGTATGCTGACGACACAATACTGATAACTGAGAACCAACAAGACCTGCAAAATCTCTTGGATAAAGTCGCCAAAGATAGTGAACAGAATGGGCTTACTTTGAACATCAAAAAGACAGAGACTATGGTTATATCTAAGAAACAGAATCCACCAACATGCAGTATAAAATAAAACGGAACTATTCTAAAGCAAGTGCAGAAATTCAAATACCTTGGAGCAGTAATAACTTCAGATGAGAAATGCAGAACAGAAATTACAAACAAAATAGGCCAAGCAAAGACTGCATTTCAGAGAATGAGAAACATATTATCCAACACATCCTTATCAATGAATGTTAGAAAACGAGTCCTGAAATGCTATATTGAACCTATCTTGTTATATGGAAGTGAATCATGGACAATAGGCAGGTCTGTAAAAAATCATTGGAAGCAGCAGAAATGTGGTTTATTAGAAGAATGTTGTGAATCCCCTGGACAGCAAAAATAACTAATGAAGAATGTATGAGAAGAGCTGGAGAGACAAAAAAAACTTTGTCAAAAAGATAAGAGAGAGACAATGTACTTTCATAGGACATGCAATGAGAAGAGGGGGCATTGAAAATATTATAACAGGAAAAATAGAAGGAATAAGACCAAGAGGAAGACCAAGAGAAATGATACTGAACAGTCTGATGGGATGTTGTGAGAGGAGATCACCAACTGAGCTGATGACCTGCATGAAGGATTGTGTACTCTGGAGAAGCATAATAGCCAACGCCAGTCGGCACGGCACCTTGAAGAATTCTTCTGTAGCATTTACATTCAAAGGAATTTATGTGTTTCTCAGCTGTTTTGTTACGTATCCGGATCTCACAGACATATGTTGCGATGGGAAAGATGCATGCCCTTAAAAATCTTATTTTTGTAGTTCTGTTTGTTCCTCCCCACAGATTCTTTAGTTGTTTTACTTTCTGAAGAGCGATAGATGTCCTCCTTTTAATTTCCCTCATTGTATCTCCATTATTAGTTAGTAGTGATCCAAGATATTCAAAACTCTCCACTTCTTCTAATTTTTTCTCATTGATGCATATTTTAGCTGCCTTGTTTGCTTTGTCAGTTGTCATCAATTAGTTTTTTTCGCATTAAGATAGAAATTTTGCTCTTCGCTGTTCTTACGGACTGACATAATTAGTTTTTCCATTCCTTTTTGTGTTGTGGACAGCAATACTGTGTCATCAGCATATCTAATCTCTAGTACTTCGTAACCTCCAATTGTTATGGCATCATAATATTCTTTGTCTACATCTTCTCTAACCTTCCTCATTATATTTTCAGTATACAAGTTAAATAAGTAAGGCGACAATATGCACCCCTGAAAGACCCCTTGTTTTATGTCAAACCAAGCTGTTGTTTCGCCATTTATTCTTACTACTGCTTGTTGGTCTAGATACAGCAGTGATGTTAATTGTATCAAATGTGTTGGATATATATATATATATATATATATATATATATATATATATATATATATATATATATATATATATATATCTTTGTGCTACAAAACGTTACAATGCGTGTATCAGCTTTCTCTTGTATCACTTTCAACATTTTGTTAATATAAAATCTGGGGCCATTATACCAGATTTTCTTGTGGGTGAGAAGATTTGGAGAGCCAAGATTTCCAGCTCTAATCAAACGTGGCGAAATCTAGGTCCCATACTTTTCTTATTTGAAGCAATTAACAGAATTTCCGTTTCGCAAAATTCCTTCATGCTTTGAGCCTATTCCGGGCAACAGAACTTGCAAATCTTTCTACGTTTTCAGATGAGGGCACAAAAGAGATCAACTGAGACTTTCATGGCCCCATCAAAACATCCGGGGTGGGCTCTGAAATAGAACTCAACTATGGCTTTCATTAATTTCCTTCCGTCTCAGAACAAAATGACCGCCGGGCAAACGATGATGGTCACAGAACAAACACTGGACAATAATCTTCTCTCGGAGACCTAGCAGGTGACGGCGTGCAGGGCCAACAGAGGGTGGAGGTTGTTGACGGCCATGATTGCCTTTCTATGAAAGTGATTTGTCTTGCTGGTGCGTTTCCTGCAGGACAGACGCGTGGACTGGCCAGTTGGGACCCTTTGCCAACACAAATTTGTTGACAGTCTATCAAAGCTGGTCATATCCCAACCTGTACGCAGATTCCGTGTTAACAGGAACGAAGACAGATTTAGATTCTGTGTTGACAGGAATGAAGACAGATTTAAATTCTGTGTTGACAGGAATGAAGTTAGATTTAGATTCTGTGTTGACAGGAATGAAGACAGATTTATATTATGTGTTGACAGGAATGAAGACAGATTTAGATTCTGTGTTGACAGGAATGAAGACAGATTTAGATTCTGTGTTGACAGGAATGAAGACAGATTTAGATTCTGTGTTGACAGGAATGAAGACAGATTTAGATTCTGTGTTGACACGAATGAAGACAGATTTAGATCCTGTGTTGACAGGAATGAAGACAGATTTAGATTCTGTGTTGACATGAATGAAGACAGATTTAGATTCTTGTGACATATTTTATCCCATCTCTTCCTCTTCTTTATTCATATTTTCATGTGCCGAAGGTCATGGAAAATACGGGCCTAAAACCGTATTCCCCAATATGCCTTAATGGCACGGAAACGGGAAGTTCACCTTTATCTTTTTTTAAAAACCTACTTCTTCTTCTTCTTCTTCTTTCTTTCTTTCTTTCTTTCTTTCCTTAGTATACTTTTGGTTTCTTTTTTGTTTGTTTGTTTGTTTGTTTGTTTTTTTGTTATGCTAACTCCAGATCCTTGTATCAAGTAAGTTGTCTCCAGATTTCAGCACTGAAGAAACAGCCAGTCAGATCTCGCCTACACCAGATCAAGTCCCAGAGATCTGCCTGGACTGAGCAGTTCTACGGAATGTTTTAAAAGTTTTGTTGTTGTTTTTATATTATGCTCTCACAAGAACTTATATTTTATGTCGATAAAGATCGCCAAGGCCAGTCCCATAGCCGATCTGAGAAAAGATCTCGGGATCTGACTGAACCACAGTGTGTGTTTCGGTGCAGGAAGCACAAGATCTGCTACGGCAGAGTTACATGGAAAGACTGCGGGACATGGGACCAACCGGGAAGTTTCCACGGCAAGTAACGAATAACGAAGCCAGCGCTGAAAGATTGTAACTAAGCAAGCAGTTATGACTGCCTCACTTGACTGGGTATGATGTTCGCCATCAGCGTCATCATTCTGGGTCGTCTTCGTTCCAAGTATGCTCCACTTGTTAATAGCGTTTAATTTTGATATTGTAGAGACAAACTTCAAGGAGAAGAGGCGGGCACACTGACGCTAAGAGAGATAAATATCAAAGAGAAGACACTGACGCTAGAAGAGACAAATATCAAAGAGAAGACACTCTCACACTGACCATAGAAAAGACAAATATCAAAGAGAAGACACTGTCACACTGACCATAGAAAAGACAAATATCAAAGAGAAGACACTGTCACACTGACCATAGAAAAGACAAATATCAAAGAGAAGACACTGTCACACTGACCATAGAAAAGACAAATATCAAAGAGAAGACACTGTCACACTGACCATAGAAAAGACAAATATCAAAGAGAAGACACTGTCACACTGACCATAGAAAAGACAAATATCAAAGAGAAGACACTGTCACACTGACCATAGAAAAGACAAATATCAAAGAGAAGACACTGACCATAGAAAAGACAAATATCAAAGAGAAGACACTGTCACACTGACCATAGAAAAGACAAATATCAAAGAGAAGACACTGTCACACTGACCCTAGAAGAGACAAATATCAAAGAGAAGGCATTAGCTCGCTGATGCTAACATATTCAGATCAACATTGCTGGATGATTTCTCCCATAATACATCCTTGATACTTACATCCTGTTTGTTTCGCCATCGTTTAACAACGCCGGAAATGATTAAAGACTTTTGTTTTTTCCTTAAGAGACCATCATTCATCGGGAGCGAAACAACCATACTGCACTTTCCATCACCGGAGGAGGTCTGCACGAGCGTAATTATCTCCCCCTTCCAGTCTAGAACAATTTCTTCGACTCTTTCTAAGCTATAACTTGTAATGTATTATAATTGAGAAGTAAACAGCACTAGCCATCCTTTTTCAAATATTCATTCTGCATAATTTCAGAGTTGTTACTAAAGTTACGTTTAATTAGATCCATTGGGTGGAGCTCTTAAATCCCAAGTCTTATAAAAATAAAAAAAAGAAATAAAAAATCGACTTCACGAATCTAAATTCGACTTCTCAGGTCGCTCACACAAGTGTGTGTGTGTGTGTATGTATGTGACTTCAGAAACTGCAAGCAAACAGCGCCTGAAAAAAAAAGATTGAACGCTGTATTGTCTTAAATCACCTTCTTTCTCTTCTCAGTTTTTTTTTTTTAGTTCTTGTCTTAAGTTTTGTATTTTTTTCGAGACAAAGAATATAACAGTTGTGCTCTAACACTTTACCGTATACTTTCTTACCAGCCAGTGTTTTCGTCAGAAATTAGTTAAAATTTCACCTTTTTTCCTTACTGCACCGAGTTGTAACCTGTATCGTATCAACATGGCTATTTCCATCGTTCATTTCAACAGTTATACTGCTGCTAGTAACGCAGACCAGCTCAGTGTTATGAGAACGTATTAGCTAGTTTGCAATCATTTGCGTGTCCCTTGCGGAACTTTGCCTCCCTAACAGCACTCCTGTAGGCCTCTCGGTTGTCAGCAAGATGCCCTGCTGCTGATGCATTCATTTGCAGATCATCAACGATGTCCTGCAGCCATCTTCGCCTTGGTTTTCCTCTCCTTCTTTTTCCCATTATGTACCCTTCTAAGACGGTCTTCTCTAAATCATCATGACGTTTAATGTGTACAAAATATTTAAGTTTTCTCTGTTTAATCCTCTTTACTAGCCAGCTTCCTTCAATATTAAGTTCTTGTAGTATGAATATACTCGTATTTGTTTGGTTTTTTTTTGTGTGTCCATGATATGTGAAGGACTCTTCTATACCATTTACATCCAAAGGCATTTATGTGTTTCTCAGCTGTTTTGTTAAGTGTCCAGGTCTCACAGGCATATGTTGCAATGGGAAAGATGCATGGCCTTAAAAATCTTATTTTTGTAGTTCTGTCTGTTCCTCTCCACAGATTCTTTAGTTGTTTTATTTTCTGAAGAGCGATAGATGTCCTCTTTTTAATTTCCCTCATTGTATCTCCATTATTAGTTAGTAATGATCCAAGGTATTAAAAACTCTCCACTTCTTTCAATTTTTCCTCATTGATACATATATCAGCTGCCTTATTTGTTGTGTCATTTGTCATCAATTTAGTTTTCTTCGCATTAAGATAGAGATTTGGCTCTTCACTATTCTTACGGACTGACATAATTAGTTTCTCCTCGGCTTTTAAAAACTGAGCAAGCGACACGCGTTCTCTTTAACACCTGCATTGTTCTCTTAAAAGCAGAGAATCAATGGTAACTGCTCTCACCAGACTAAAAGTGTCCAAATCCAAGATCTTGCCCACAGGCGAAGCTTAGGCCCGGACTTAAACCAACTTACACCCTCTCGGTACTTTTGATAGGAAACAAATAATAACACCAGGCCAGATATCATGTGACAGTTCTGGAAGAGAGTGACTGGAAACAAAAGGGCAGCACTGACATTTACTTGGAACGTTTTGTCCACTTGAAGTGCCCGAAAAGTGTCAGGATGTATCAAAAGACGCGACTGAGCCTGCCTGTTGACCTATTTCTAATGAATATGGCCAACCCCAGGCCGTGCTGTTAAATCTCCAATCATCCGGATCAGTTCTGGAGATTTACTCCGATGTAAAGTCGTGAACACAATTCTCTGCAAGACGCTTCACATACAAAATCAATGCAAGACATTTGGAAAATTTAGTAAGGGGGAAAAAAAGCTCCGAACAATTTATTTAAGACATAATCTAAGACATAATTTTTATGGTGCTGGATAGAAAGTAGATGTTTAAAGGTCTTGTGGGTATAAAGTTGCACGGATTGTGATTCTTTCGATCTTGTTGTAACGAAGAGACAGATATTCCTCTTGAAAATGTGATTTCAAGAAAATCTGCCCGTAAGTTTAGAAACATCTCAGATCCTTTTTGCTTTCTTCTGTGTTGAGCATAAATGTTAGTGGTCGTTTATAAAGGTAAAGCTAAACTCCCTATTCCCGTGCCATTAAGGCATATTGGGTATAGCTCCGTATTTCCAAGATCATCGGCAACTGAAAGTAGTGATGTGGTCAGTGTCAAGTCTGGCCCGATTTACCTTCCAAGATCATCGGCAATTGAAAGTAGTGATGTGGTCAGTGTCAAGTCTGGCCCGATTTACCTTCCAAGATCATCGGCAATTGAAAGTTGTGATGTGGTCAGTGTCAAGTCTGGCCCGATTTACCTTCCAAGATCATCGGCAATTGAAAGTGTGATGTGGTCAGTGTCAAGTCTGGCCCGATTTACCTTCCAAGATCATCGGCAATTGAAAGTGTGATGTGGTCAGTGTCAAGTCTGGCCCGATTTACCTTCCAAGATCATCGGCAATTGAAAGTGTGATGTGGTCAGTGTCAAGTCTGGCCCGATTTACCTTCCAAGATTTCTCTGGTGCTCATTTTTTTTAGGCTGGGTGTACCCCTGGGTCTTTTTGGTGTGGTGGTACCAGGAAAAAAAAACCCCCACTGTTGAGATTTGAAGCCGGCACCACCGGATCTGTAGAGTGAGCGCCTAATCACTCAGCCAAGCAGGCCACCAATATTTTTTTAAATAAAAGGTAAATTACATTATAGATAAAGTTAATTTAATTAAGTGGGTTTCATGTAGCTTCTAGAAGCATGTATTCTTCTTCTTCTTCTTTTTCTTCTTCCTCCCCTCCTCCTCTTTCTTCTTCTTCTCCTCCTCCTTATTCTTCTTCTTTTCTTTTCCTCCTCCTTATTCTTCTTCTCTTCCTTATTCTTCTTCTCTTCCTTCTCCTTCTTCTTTTCTTCTCCTCCTCCTCCTTTTTTCTTCTTCTTCTTTTTTTCTTCTCCTCTTTCTTTTTTTCTTATCCTCCTCCTCCTTTTCTTCTTCTTCTTCTTTTCTTCTCCTCCTTCTTCTTATTCTTCTTTTCTCCTCCTCCTTCTCCTCCTTCTTCTTCTTCTTTTCTTCTCCTCCTCTTCCTTCTTCTTCTTCTTCCTCTTCTCCTCCTTCTTCTTTTCCTCTTCTCCTTCTTCGTCTTCTTTTCTTCCTCCTCCTCTTCCTCCTCCTCCTCCTTCTTCTTATCTTCGTCTTCTTGGTGCTCTAAACCGTGCTGTTTTGTCATGGTGGATTGCCTACTTGTAGCGCTTCTCTCCATTTTTTTTTTTGTTGATTCCTTAAATCGCCTGAAATATAATTTCAGGCTGTGCACTTAGGAAAATCAAACACTACCTATAATTTTAACTAAAACCGGCAGAACCTGATATGATGCAAGGTTATGAAACTACACTGGTCATGTGCTTGAGTGACGGAAGATTTCTGCCAGAACCAAAGTAACTTTTCTCTTGTCCAGAACTTCTGAAACTCGTCACTTCAGATTACATTCATCATCCCAGATTACATCCATCATCCTTCTACTGTTAACTCTAGCTACATGGCAGCGTTATTAAATGAAAAGTAGAGTTTTATGAATTTTAGTCATTTCAGGTGTTAAGTTTTCGGTATGAGAATAAAGATGAACTTAGGGTATTATATTGACTACTTTCTGTGTAATGGATGTTTGTGTGAAAACATAACCTAAGCTATCAGGTTGGAAAGGCTGAACAGAAACTACTGCATCAGCAGAAAATGAAGGGCAGAAAACTTATTGTGGTTAGACACCCCCAAACTGCCTTTAACTTGGGCACTTCAAGGGAAAAGAAAAGCAGGACAGGCCATGGGGGCTGGGAAGGGTGCATAGAGATGCCACAATACAGGAAGAACTACAAGAAGCCGGCGAGACATGGTGTGTCTTGACTTGCTCAAGACAGGATTGGCTGGAGAATCTTTGTTGATGCCTTGTGCTCCATTGGAAGTACAGATGATGATGATGATCCTTCAAAGTACGCATTAAAAATACGTTGTATTACTACACTTATTATCACTACCACTATTTCTGCTACTTATTACAAATAAATCTCCTACTATATTCATCATTACTTTCTTAGAATTTGTAAAGGACGAGCAAAAAAGGAAAAGACATTTTTATTTTCAAGTAAAATAAATCAAACAGCCGAAAACTAATATTTTCACAAGAAATTCCTCCTTTCTTCCATGCCTATAAAATTCTAAATATTTACTACAACAGTTTGGTAGAGACCACAGTAAACTATTCCAGAACTTTCTAGAGGGAAATAAAATACTTCAAATCCTGGAACATTTGGCGAAAACGTAGAAGAAAAAACATTTTTTTTTAAAAACGGAAACAGAAGAAGAAGTAGCCAGAACAAAACCGTTGAAACATTGAAAGTTTTTGTTTTCTATAATGAGCTCACGAAGAACAGAGACAGCGGAAAGGTCAGTCTTTATCCTGGTCATAAACGTCCCCCTTATTTGCCGGGATCCTTGGCCTGTAAGGGAAGCAATAAAACACCAGTATGGAAAGTGATTCATCAAATTGTCGAAAGTTACAATGAAGCCATCAGAAATGCCAACAATCGCTTCATATTCATGAATTCAGCAGAAGATGAAGACAGGCTACGCCCTGGCAACGGCATCCTAAAATAATGTTTTGTCAAACTTTCGTTTCGGCATAAAAATAGGGAGGGCGACTTTTAAAATGCCCCTGGTTATCACAGGTCGCCATTTTGTTTGCACAAGAGCTAAACTCGGGGAAAATCGCTATTGCCTCGTTTGATAGAAAATCGGCCGAAACTAAAGCCTGTGCTGGCCATAGGGTAGCGGCTTTAGAAATAGAATCTGTGCTCAGGCCGGCGAAACCTATGGTACGACCTCTAAAAGGGAACGAAGCCCTCGCTGGACTTTCGGGACAAGAAGACAAAGTTTAGAAGGCTCTAGGACTATAAGAGATTTTTACTAAGGATTTCCTTCGTCGCGAGTTATGGCCCGTCGGAATAAGCCGACTAATTATCGACCCCTGCCGCCTGGCTTGATTAATTACAAGAACAATCGTTTTTGTGGACGCGATATTATGGTTCTGTGTGTCTCGGGATTACAATAAACGCTGTTCATAACTTGTCACGGAGGTGGCCCTTTGTGCCCGCCATGTTTTCATGCCAAGACCGGGGGGCGATAGCTAACAAATCCAGATGGTAAACGAATTTCCTTCCTATATCCCACTCTTTTGTTGCCCTCGACTTTGAAGTTTTCTGGTATCTGGCTAAGGACCCTTTTCAGCCTCGTCTTTAGTAGCTTTATTGCTTCAGCTTCTTCCCTTCTGGTATTCTATTCTTCATCTGCAGCACAATCATCATTAAACTAGTCTCTGCTTTCTCGGAAGTTGTCACTAGATGCTCCAAGAGCTGAAGAACGCATTTTCAGCTTTGGAACATAGAGACGAAAATACATGGGGGGGGGGGGGGGGGGGGGGGGAGAGAGAATGTGAATGTTTAAATTTTTCGTGAAATAGACAGACATGTAGAAAATGTGGTGAAAAGATGTATGATACAGCTTAAAAGGTCTTGAGTTCGATTGCCTGGTAGTTGCATTTTAGGAGAAAAACAGTAAAGAACGGTGATTAAGAGAGCTGCATTCTCAAACGAAGGAGGCTGGAACTCCATCTAGGTAATGGTAAAGTAAAATCCCGGTTCCATAGGTAAATGTATGCTAAAATCCCCGATCCCTAGGTAAGTGTAAGCTAAAATCCCCGCTCCCTAGGTAAATGTAAGCTAAAATCCTGGTTCCATAAGTAAATGTAAGCTAAAATCCCTGCTCCCTAGGTAAATTTAAGCTAAAATCCTCGTTCCCTAGGTAAATTTAAGCTAAAATCCTCGTTCCCTAGGTAAATGTATGCTAAAATCCCCGATCCCTAGGTAAGTGTAAGCTAAAATCCCTGCTCCCTAGGTAAATGTAAGCTAAAATCCCGGTTCCATAAGTAAATGTAAGCTAAAATCCCTGTTCCCTAGGTAAATTTAAGCTAAAACCCTCGTTCCCAGGCCATTAAGGCATATTGGAGATACGGTGTTAGGCCCGTATTTCCACAACCTTTGGCACGTGAAAGTGTGATGTGGTCAGTATCACGCCTGGCCGTATTTACCTTTTCCAGATTTCTCTGGTACCCAATTTTAAGGACTGAGTGGACCCCAGGGCTTTCTTGGTATCGTGGTACCAGGGAAAAAAAATCCCTATGTATAATGATAGCCTTAAGAGGCTTTTACCGATAAACTATCGATAAAAAAGGGGGAAATAACTTTAGGAGGTCATCGATTACTGTAACCGGTTTATATTATTAAAAAAATCTAGTAAAAGGCAACTAGTGAAATCTGTTGAAGGATAAATGGGCCAGCAGGATGATGATGCTCACTGTGCATAGAGAAGAACCAGCCAGTTTTGACTTCGGTTCAGCATGTGAGCATTTTGTAAATATTAAACTCACCGCAGCTATGGTAACAATAAACATTCCACCCGAACATGTAAATTCCCGTTGATATATGTAAAGTGTGTTAAAATTTACATAAGGAAAGAAGTAGAAAGCACCGAATGTTGTACTGAGAAAACCAGTATTTCAGAAAGTACTTCATGCATAGTGATATATATAGTAAACAGGTATATGTTTATATATATAGTAAACAAGTATATGTTTATATCCAGCTGCAACAAAACAACAATAATGGTAATTTAAAATGCCAATACTTTAGTCACAACATCTCTCACATTTTACTGTCTCTCTGTAAACACCCTGTGATCACAACATCTCTCACATTTTACTGTCTCTTTGTAAAGATCCTGTGATCACAACATCTCTCACATTTTACTGTCTCTTTGTAAACATCCTGTGATCACAACATCTCTCACATTTTACTGTCTCTTTGTAAACATCCTGTGATCACAACATCTCTCACATTTTACTGTCTCTTTGTAAACATCCTGTGATCACAGCATCTCTCACATTTTACTGTCTCTTTGCAAAAATCCTGTGAAAACAAACACGAGAGAGGAACAGCTAAACGCGTGGAGAAACGAATGACTCGTTTATAGAGCAAAATTTCAGATATTGATACTTTGTACTCATTTTTTAAAAATTACGGTACCACACCTGACATTTTAATTTTCCTTTATTTACTGGCGTGTACTGACAAAACTGTGGTTAATGAACTTACCCCCCTCCTTTTTTTTTTGTTTTTGTTACGAAATCTTCATTAAAGCTTTCACCAGAATTTGTTAAATATACCTCCCTTGGCTAACAGAGGCAAAATTAGCCATGTAAGCGCTTTACAGTTTCGTTTAAGGACAAAAGAACAAGAAAAAGAAAAAAAACTTGTACAAGAAAACAAGACTTGGCAATAAACTAATTTCATCGACTAGCCAAGATCCGTATTCTTTCTGTGAGCAGTACGAAATCGGATTGATCTTCTCCGTTTAATTACGTGTAATTCTGGCGGGGCCCATTGTTGATCTCTGGCAGAATTATGGACGTACTGTGGACTCCGTAAAATAAGAGTCTTGGAGTGTACGAAAGAGCGGGGGCACTTGTCAAGACAAAGTTCTGAGTGCCGTATGGAAAGTTCAGAAAATCCGCCGTTTGTTCCCGCTACCACTGGCTTTTCTGGTTCAGTTCACGCCTAATTTGATCCCGCGATGCAGGTATTGTTCCCGCTGAGAAGACTCCAGGGAGGCTGTGAAAGGGTGCCTCTTGAGGACGTGAGAGGATGATGCAGCATGTTGAAGAACATGTCCAAGCACAAGTCGATGCGGCGCCTGAACACAGACATCTTTGATCATGTGGTACTCGGTTTTGTTGTGCAGTATTTCCTTCACATTTAACAACATTCTGTTGTTATTATTATTTAGAAATGCGTGTGTGCGTGTTTGTGTGTGTGTGTTTTTTTTTTTTTACATGGTTCACTGGATATGTTCTGTGATAAATTTTTATATGGGTCTTTTTTCACTGCCTCGAGAAATCAAATTTTGTTACTCTGTCTTTTATATGTTTTTTTATACATAAAAAAGGTGGAGTGTGAGATATTTCCGTTTATGACGTTCGTCTCAACAGACACTTTAGTGTGACACAGTTGATGGTCCAAGTTTCGGTATTCGAGTTCCCCCCCCACCTCTTTCTCCTTTTGTCTCTCTTTCTCTCTCTCTCTCTCTCTCTCTCTCTCTCTCTCTCTCTCTCTCTCACGCACACACACACATCTAAGACAGCACAATTCTCTAGGAGCACATCCGAACATTTCGGAGTTTTTTTTCCTTCTTTAGAGACAAGAAGATTCGGCGAAGCACGTACCACAAAAGATGTTATTATAACCGTCCAGAAAATGTTTGAGGGCCTCTCTCTCTCTCTCTCTCTCTCTCACACACACACACACACACACGCACGCACGCACGCACGCACACACACACACAAAAGTAAGTAACTGAGAGGTTCAGAAGTTCTTGCCTTGCACCTCTTCTGGAACATTTAATAAATGTCCGACACAGCCGCAGGTTACATCCTGGTGTGTCCGACACTGCGATGTAGTTGAAACTTGGATTTAATGATTAAGTAAATGCTCTTGCACAAACCAGGTTCGTGCTAAATGTAAACTGGTTAGAATAAATTTTTTAAAAATGTCTCTGGAAGATGCTCTGGCGAAGATTGATGTAAACTGTGTGGTGTGTGTGTGACAAAAGTTGTTTTAATTTCATATTGTTTACATCCTGTAGCAAATCTCTTTATCAGCTGCTATCACACATTACCTGTAAATGTGAAGCGGAAGTACCAGTTTCCGTCGTATCTCTGCTTTTATTTGCTCACTCTGGTCAGTCCAAGGGCCTGCGGTGCCAGCCCTTAAAGAAAACTCCGGTGCGAGGGGCCCCAAAGTCATTCGGCGATGATCTTCTTCGGCTTCCATCATTCTTATGGCACCCCCTGGAGCTGTGTAAGATTTTAAGACACCTGGGCCTTGCTCCATGGTCTGGAACTGAGTAGCATAGTTCAGAAACAGGACACGGAGAAGGACTTTCCTCTCAGGCAAAGTAGGATGCCTCAAAACTTCTTCTAAGGCGAAAAATGCCTATTATTATTATTATTATTATTACAAACAAGAGAAATATTAAATTTCGCAGAAAGACTTATTGACTAAGAGCAGGACGCACAGATCATCAGCCAAACAGCCAAGGATCTCACACACTCTTAAGGATCTTTTGCATACGGCACTGAAAGCAGGATATTGAAAAAAAAGAAAGGAAAAATACTTGACTATCCTGTTGTAGGAAGTTCTTGCCTTGCAACTTTATACATTTGTAGGGGTTGTTTGGAGGAGAGGTGGGCTAGAGCACCTAATGGCAACATGGAAGATCGAAGGCAGAAGAGACAGAGAGAAAAGATGTTTGATGGTCTGGCATCCTGGCCCGGGAAATACTCAGTGACGGCCTGTTGAAGTGCACATGGTACTGAGGGTTATGGAAGGACATGATATCCTGTGCCTGTCAGGGACCTTGAGAGAGAGAGAGAGAGAGAGAGAGAGAAAACTTTCTGTTTCTGAAGTATTTTCAAGGCTGTTCACTGATAATACACTATGATCATCCTGGGAAAAGGTTGAAAGAGAATTATTTCTATTGTTGGTAGTCAGACACATAATCATTTATAATGTTGGTAGTTAGACACAGAATTATTTATATTGTTGGTAGTTAGACACAGAATTATTTATATTGTTGGTAGTTAGGCACAGAATTATTTATATTGTTGGTAGTTAGGCACAGAATTATTTATATTGTTGGTAGTTAGGCACAGAATTATTTATATTGTTGGTAGTTAGGCACATAATTATTTATATTGTTGGTAGTTAGGCACAGAATTATTTATATTGTTGGTAGTTAGGCACATAATCATTTATAATGTTGGTAGTTGGGCACATAATCATTTATAATGTTGGTAGTTGGGCACATAATCATTTATAATGTTGATAGTCGGGCACATAATCATTTATAGTGTTGTAGTCAGGCACGTAGTCATTTATAATGTTGGTAGTTAGGCACATAATCATTTTTAATGTTGGTAGTTAGGCACATAATCATTTATAATGTTGGTAGTCAGACACGAAAAGAGTACATTTGGCGTTGTTTAAAAACAAACAGGCAGATACCAGGTTTCTTCAAACAGGTGTTGAGAATAACAACAAAAAACAAACAAAAAAACAAAAGGAAGAAACATTTCTAAATTAAGGAAGCACAAAGAATTTTAGTGCCGAAAGAAAGGGAAGATTTAATAAAACAAGAAAACGAGATTTAAGCGAGGACTGATTCCACGCCCGTGATTGTTAACATTCCAAAATGAACCCCGTTCGTTGTTGCTCCTGGAAGTTGTGTACATATTTGAAGACATGGAGCAGTCGCTTCCCAGAGCCAAAGGAGAATTAGAAATAAATACACTCCCACAAGACACCGCCAGCTACAGGAAGCGAATGAACTGGCAAGCAGAAACTGATCAAGTAACGCATTGTCTAGGTGGCCCTAGCGTACACAACCGCCACCGCCATTTTGTTGACTCGTTTTTCATTCGAGTATTTGCTTATAAGTCGCCGGGAAAAATTCACAGCAAACATAGGAGTTGTTCATTTCTCGCGGCCCTGTCTCTGTGTGTGTGTCTGTGTGTGTGTGTGTGTCGTGTAACCAGTTTTTAGGTCAAGTTCTTTTCTTTCTTGGGGGCCCCTGTCTCATGCACAAGCTATTTATGCAGGGAGTAACGGGGGGGGGGGGGGGGGGGGGACGGGGACATTCTTCCGCAGCGGGTGCTGGAGAGAATAGCTTATTACATGAGTTCATGAAAGACATTGCGTTCCCACACAAAGGAAGGGGAAATGAAGTATTACAATGAAGGAAACTACCAACGCTTATCACAGTGTAAACAGTGTTTAGTAATAAGTTAATAAGCTAACTGTATATATATATATATTTACATATATATATATATATATAACTACATGTGTATATAACGGAACTTTGCCTCCCCAACAGCTCTCCTGTAGGCCTTTCGGTTGTAAGCAAGACGCCATGCTGCTGGTGCGTCCATTCGAAGATCATCAACGATGTCTTGCAGCCATCTTCGCCTTGGCCTTCCTCTCTTTCTTTTTCCCCCTTTATGTACCCTTCCATTCTCTAAATGTAACATGCGCAAAATATTTACGTTTTCTGTCTTTAATCTTCTTTACTAGCCAGCCTTCTTCAATATTAAGTTCATGTAGCATGGATATGTTTGTTCTTTTTTGTGTCCATGATAGTTGAAGGACTCTTCTGTAGCATTTACATTCAAAGGCATTTACGTGTTTCTCAGCTGGTTTGTTAAGTGTCAAAAGCACTGGTTCTCAGTCATTTGCATGTCCCTTGCGGAACTTTGCCTCCTTAACAGCTCTCACGTAGGCCTTCCGGTTGTAAGCAAGATGCCCTGCTGCTGATGCATACACCTGCAGATTACCAACGATGTCTGGCTACGATCACTCACTAACAGTCATTGCCTAGAAAGAAAGCAATGATAAACTACCTTCTGGAAATATACCAAGAAACCCAAGGAGCACTGATTCTAGCCAAAGTATTTTGATATGCTTTTTTCGTAAGATCTTCTTCATTAGAACTTCTTCATCTTCGTGACCTTACACCGAATCTTCTTGCATTTATAAATAATCTCGGTAAGATTGTAAGATTATAAGATGTATAAGGACAGATGGACTTTTTTTTTTTTTGAGGCAGAATGAATTCTTGAGTCAGTGCACTTCTGCCTGGGTGAATGTCGTGTTTCATAAGGTTCAGCCGACACAATCAGCTGCTTGCTTCTGGAACGTATAATTTAAAAGCAGGCGAGAATATACTGTTAACCTTTTTCTTATCTTATATCTTTCCCGTACCGTTTAACGTCACATAAGGCTCGCAATGTAGTTCGTCAATTTTTCCTGTTTTCGGCGAACTTTTCAACCTCATCAAGGGATTTTATGCCTTTAATTTGGCTTCTCTTATCAATATCTTCTTTCACGTGGTCAGCCTCTTTTTCTTCAACCCGTTGTGTTCCACTTGATAGCTTGTTTTGAGAGTCTCTGATCGTTTCTTCTCATCACGTGACCAACATATGTCCATCTCCTTTTCCTGATCACCCATGAGACTGGTTGTTGTTCAGTCATCTGTCTTATCTCTGCATTGTTTTTGAATTCGTTTCGCTTGATGCCGAGTATTTTCCTTAGGCATTTGTTTTCAAAAGAGTCTAATGTCTTGTCTGTTTCTTTAGTTGTTTTCCAGCTTTCGCATACATAAATGAGGGTGGATATTACATTTGTCTTGAATAGTCTTTACTTGATTTTTGTTCATGTAACTTTTGAATGCCATATGTTCTCAAGATTCTTGAAGATCGATGCTGCTTTTTCAATTCTAATTCTAACTTCCTTTCTAGTGTCACCATCCTGGTCTATGTAGCTGCATATTAATGCATATTAATTGATTTCTTCAACATCTGTCCCTTTTACGTGTATTTTTCCATTTCGATTAATGGGAAATTTCATTATTTTTGTTTTGTCCTTGTTAATTTCAAGTCCTATTTTGCTAGCCAGTGAAGACAGGTTATCTGTTTTTTTTTTCTTGCATGGAATTCACAGTGTTACTGATAAGAGTTATGTCATCAGCAAAACCAAGATCTTCTAGTTGGATCTCATGTACAAATCAATACCTGTGTTACTTGTGCAGCATTTCTTCATTATGAAGTCTATTGCAATTCGAAAAAGCAAAGGAGATAGTATACATCCTTGTTTCACGCCTGTTTCAATCTGTAACAATTCACTCATCCCTTGTTCTGTTTTGACTGCACAAACATATCCATTGTAGAGGTCCTTAATGATGTTGACAGTTTTAGATGGTATTCCATATAGACTTAAAACTCTCCACAATGAATCTCTGTGTATGCTATCAAATGCCTTTTTAAAGTGTATGAAGTTCAGTATTAATGGTTTCTACTTTTCAATATGTTCTTCAAGCATTAATCTTGGAGTAAAGATCTGGTCGATACAGTTTCTCCCTTTTCGAAATCCTGCTTGCTCTTCTCTCATTGCGGTATCCACTGTATCTTTTAGTCTGCTCAAAATGACCTTGCAAAATACTTTTGACACAACTGATACTAAGGTTACTCCTCTCCAGTTGTTACAGTCGCTAAGGTACCATTAGCCTATTTTATATGTTATGTAAAGTTTTTGTTGTCTCCTGTTTTTGCTGCTTTCTCTGCCTCTTTCGCTATATTGTCTATGTATTCTCTTTTATCCCTTCTAGCCGAACTTTTTACTTTCTTGTCTATTTCTTTGTATTTTGCTTTCGCCAGATCTTTTCCAAGATCTGTCTTTGCTTTCAACATATCTAATTTGGCTGCTCGTCTTTCATATATCTATTTCCATGTGTTTTCTGATATCCGTGCTTTTCTATTTGTTTTTTTTTTCCCGTCCAGCGCTTTTCCATGTCGAACATTATTCACTAAGAGCAGGAAAAAAACTTTTGTTTCTTAAAACTCGAGGCAGATGGCGCTGATTTGTGAAAGCTGGATCGGGACGTTTTGATCTGGTGTTAGCGGGCACAAGTTAGGAATAATTTCAGTGTCAGTAAATACCAAATCTGGGACAAACTGATGAAGTAGATGCAAATTCTCTCTCTCTCCTCTCTTTCTTCCCTCTCTCTCTCTCCTCTCTTTCTTCCCTCTCTCTCTTCTCTTTCTTCCCTCTCTCTCTTCTCTTTCTTCTCTCTCTCTTCTCTTTCTTCCCTCTCTCTCTCTCTTCTCTTTCTTCTCTCTCTCTTCTCTTTCTTCCTCTCCTCTCTTTCCTTCCTCTCTCTCTCCCCTCTCTTTCTTCCCTCCTTCTCCTCTCTTTCTTCCCCCTCTCTCTTCTCTTTTTCTTCCCTCTCTCTCTCTTCTCTTTCTTCCCCCTCTCTCTCTTCTCTTTCTTCCCTCTCTCTCCCTCTCTGTCACTTTCTCCCATCACTTTCTTCTGTTCTATTTCCCATCTCACTCTCTCTCTCCCTCTCTCTCCCTCTCTCTCTCTCTCTCTCTTCTTCTTGAAACTTCAATTTTTATGTGGATCGGAGTGGGGGGGGGGGGGGAAGAGGGGAGGGAATTTGGGGGGAGATTTTCAGGAACTTTTGTTTTTTTAATTTGGATTTACAACGCCCTCAGATATACTCTCTTTCTGTACAGTTTTTGAAGTGAAAATACTCGAAAAGAAGCTGTTTGAAAAGGGGGGAGGGGAGCATTAGAAGGGATGAAACTTGGAAATATTTGACTGACAAAACATTCTTGCTCAGATTATTATTATAAGTAAGAGTCTCCGTAGATGGCTTGTCATAGTGAACAGAACAGGAAGAACATACAAATCAAGCAACATAACCTAAAATTCCACATTTAGTTTCGCATCCTCTTGTTTTCTTAACGAATTTATTTCTCCGTGTAGCCCCGGTATCACGTGATGAACACTTCATATCAGATCTCTTTCATGGGTACCGCCCCCACGACCCGCAATTTCTCAAAATTAGCCTAAAACGGTATGCAAATCAAATCAAATATTTGTTGAATCACTCCGCTTTGTGCATCCCATTGGCTGGTGACAATGGGGAGAGGTCACGTGATGGGCACCCTACAATCGTTTGTCACACGTGGAGGGCCGCCTCAGATAGCTTGGAGGGCCTACCACCCACCTCGCAGAGCCAGCCCTGAAAAGAACTCTTGAAGATGCTCATTGGATTTGAAGCGAACAGAAGAGACCCGCGGCAGGCCGAACAACGAGGGCCTCCTTTTATATCATTTGTGGAGGAGCTGAAAGTATGAAGGGCTCTCGAGGGCTCTAGTTTCCATGTATGCCAGGCATGTCAAGGGGTTGAAAAAAAAAGGGACCAGGCCTGAAACATCGCCCGTGAAACTTCAACACCTGCATATTGTCAGGACTTTTCCTGACATATGGAGCTGATTTGAATATCTTTGCCTCAAGTATTCATGCACCTTTCTACAGGATCTTTTGTATTCTTTTAATTGCGTGCTGAATACTGTAGTGCACGCATTATCGATAAACAGCAGTCTCCATAGAAGCACATCGCACAGTACATTTTAAACTGAGACATTTCCTATGCTTGTTAGGCCCCCTTTTGTTCGTGTCATTTAAAAGAAATTCATTCCATTATTATTTCATAAGATCTGTTGTCTCTAACATTGCTTCTTAAGTTACTGAGAGTTTGTAGTAGGATAGTTCTGTGGCTTTGTTTTATTAAAATGTGAGAACCGTCTTGTCTGTGACTATTGAAATATTCAATTAGAATTTGTAAGATTGTCTACAGATGAAGAATCCTTACCACAAAAAAAAAAAAAAAATCGGAGTGGGGAAAAAAGACGGGAGGGAGGGGAGGAAGATGTATAACCTTGCGCTGGCATAAAATTATCTCCAACTAGATACGAGGAAAGCTGAATTTTTTCCAGAGCAAATGTTTACGAACAATTAGAAAAATATTTTAGCCAAACGCCATAAGAAACAACATCTTGCTGGCAGAAATGCAGACGAAGCCACTGACAACAATTATTGAGGAAAGACGCTGGCGATGGTTGGGACATGTGCTCCGAATGACTGACAACTCACTACCAAAAACACAGCACTAAGCTGGATACCACAGGGGAACAGAAGTAAGGGCAGACCAAAAGAGACATGGAGAAGAACAACAGAGAAGATGTTGAGCAACAGAGGGCTCACTTGGGCAAAAGAGCGGAAAAGAAAGGTAAAGGACAAGCGTTTGTGGAAAACCCTTGGGGAAGCCCCATGTGTCTTGTGCACTTAAGGTTCAGAGAGAGAGAGAGAGAGAGAGAGAGTGAGAGAGAGAGAGAAGGAGAGAGAGAGGGAGTGAGAGAGATATGAAGAACAGGTATAACGTTGCAGTTAACAGGGTTTCTTCTTTTGTCTGAAAAAAATCATCTTTCTTTTGTTAGAAAAGCTGGTATTAGAGACAGTTAAACTCTGGCACATTAATTAGATAATTCAAACCCTTTTTTTTAATACATAAAGTTCCGTTTTTTTTCTGAATATAAAAAAATAAGTTAAATGTTGCCAATAAAATGAAACTAATTTGTGTAGATGTGATTAGAAAATCAATAATCAATCTTGTCAACAAACGTCCAAAATTATGTGGTAAAAGATAAAAGTCTCTCAGGTGTAAATAACTTTTAATGCCGTGAAATAAAAAAATTTATCAGAAAAGCTGGTAACTGTTTTCCGGTGATGAAAAATATAAAACATCCAACTACTGAAGTATGGGGAGTCAAACGGTGTTTTGTGTTTTCTGTCCATATATATATATATATATATATATATATATATATATATATTAGAGCACTCGTCTAGCAACTGAATGATCGAGGGTTCGAATCTCCAGCTAAGCGGTCGACCCATCATTGTAAAATGGGTACCAGAAAAGATCTGCGGAAAAAAAGGAAGCGAGGAAAAGAACCGGCCACCCTACCTCATGCGCTGATGGCCCAACATAATGAGGTCTCTAACGCTTCATCCCCTTATATATATATAATTAAGCGTAGAAAACAAGAGGACTCATTCTAAATCCTTTCTCATTTGAAAAAACAAATATATATATATATATACATATTCTCCATGGCTGCTTCCATATTTTACACTCCCAGTAAAATTAGCAGCTAAATATAACGTCAAATTAAAAAATTATGAACAGTAGAACTCGAAAGCAACGGATCAATTTCTCCACCTGAAACTCAGATCTGCTCATGTGCACAAATTATCCCCTCCCCCCCCCCCCCCCCCCCTGCAGACAACATTTCAAACGAACTTACACCTATGGCTGGTTTCGCCAGTATTTCCTCCGCCTGCATACGGTCATGGACGTAAAATGGATGTAAAGATATTATCCATACTATATCCATACCATAAAAACGTAATATTGAAGAAAGTTGGCTAGTAAAGAGGATTAAACAGAGAAAACTTAAATATTTTGGACACATTAAACGTCATGATAATTTAGAGAAGACCATCTTGGAAGGGTACATAATGGGGAAAATAAAGAGAGGAAGACCAAGGGAAAGATGGTTGCAAGACATCGTTGATGATCTGCGAATGGATGCATCGGCAGCAGGGACATCTTGCTCACAACCGAGAGGCCTACAGGAGTGCTGTTAGGGAGACAAAGTTCCGCAAGAGACATGCAAATGACTGACTGACTGAGAAACCACTCAGGTGCAACTATTATAGCTACCGTCACCGTAATTATCCTCGTCACTCTTAAGAATAGCACACGGGATATTTGCCTCACTGTGTTATCTACACTACCAAATCGCCCTAGTGACTCCACAGTTGGGATGATCCTGTTGAATTACTTACATCATTTATCCCTTTGCTCAATCATCCCTTATTTCTTCTAAATTATTCAGGCAAACTGCGTCGAGGAGAAAGTTCTGGTTCTTTGGAGTGGATCCCCCCCTCCCAACAAAAAATTTATTCCCCCCCCCCCCCCCCCCCCCGTAAAAAAAGCTTTGCAAGAAAAAAAAATCATCGCTTTATTTGAAATCTATTAAACTCAGCTCCACTATTGCTAGATTTATGAAAAACAAAAAAAAAAAACCTTATCAATGAGTTATACATGTTAATCTCACAGAAACATTGAGATAAAGTTATATTTTGTCACATCTCAATTGGGGAAGAGAGAGAGAGAGAGAGAGAGAGAGAGAGAGAGAGAAAGTAAAATAAACATCGTAATATCCACAATCATTTCGAAACAACTATGACTTCATTTTGACATGCGCACTGAGGGAACTTTTGCTGACCTACATATAACAGTGTTTAACTTGGAACTGGAAAATGGAGGTTATTTGTTAGCGCGTTAAGAAATGATGACAGAAATATTATCTTAATTCTGTGAAATATTGGTGAAAAGTATAATGAGGATATAATTTTCTTAAAACTAGATGTATTTTTAGACATTTCCAGTTTAATACGTTTTGCTGTTTCTAAATATTCCTCCAGTGATGAGTAAAAAGTAGAATAATTACAGTGAAACTGATGTATGTAGCACTTATAGAAAGTCGGATGAGAGACAGGAAGTTTAATAATAGTATCCAATTTTAGCACATGCGCAGTCATCCCTTCCTGTGGCTCAGTCCATAAAATTTATCTCACTGGAAGATTGCAACAAATAAGCGGCTGTAGAGAGATATTCCTGCAAGTATGAGAGATTTAAATGGAATAGTTAGTTGCTCATGATGTGGTTAATGGTGTCATTGTGGCGAACTCACGGAGTATGCTTAGTAAGACTGAGAAGAAATTGCTTCAAAAAGAGTGAGTTCATCTGTTAAGGCAGTCAGCTGTGACAAGCCTAACCTGGCTTTACTGTCCAGGGCACGCCAGAGTACGTGGCACTGATGTGGCAGGTAGACTTTTCTGGACAGGCAAAAATAAATGACAGACTAACAATGGACAAGGGGGACATTGCTATGGCTGTATTGGACAGACTGCTGGAAAATGAAGAGCGGGAATGGAAGAACAACGTAGCCGTGAGGAGACTGCTGGAGCTAGGACAAATTAAGGGTGCTGGCAGAAAATCCGAACTGTGTGGCAGAAAACGCACCGTAAACAACCAACATTTGACAGGAACTATTAGTAATCATGCTCTTGGATGGATGCGGCGGAGCATATATGGGGGTGTCCCGAATGCAGTGAAGCCGAAGTTTGAATTCTGAACCTTAAACCTTGACAGGTTTCTAACACTAAACTTTCTATGTGAAGCAAGAATGTGAGAAAATGTTATGAAAATTCTGTCAAAGAAGTTCTAGAAACAAGATAATGAGAATAATTTTGGACAGAACATAAAGACGAAATAATAAATAAGGGGACTAGAAGATAGGCAAGTCATAACAGAGAACCTGGATGTGGAATGGTCAAATGCTCCGAAAATACCCCAGCATCATCGATAAAGGCAGCCACGTGATGGACACTCGAGGGAAAAAGAAAGAGAGGCCGACCAAAGACTACCTGATGGAGGACTGTAGACGCGGAAACGAGTAGCATGCAGCACAGCTGAGGCGCGGTACAACGGCTGGCAGCAGACCGTGAGAGGTGGAGAGAATTTGTTTCTATCCTGCCAGACGCCACAGGTTAAACTAACCCTCATCTCGACTTTGTTCACGTTACACTAAACCTCATGGACGGTGACTGGTTAGCCGATTGCAGATCAAAGACTCGGATGGATGGAATAACTAAGGAATCTATGAGCATTGTGGAATTAACGACGTGACTTGTACACTTGGACGTGGTCGCTGTCGGCTGGCTACGCATTGATCACGAACATGAAGCCTAACCAAACCAAGCAATGGACTGGGATCAGCTGGGAGGGCAAGAACAGAGCTCATCCACCCACACACATGCACACATGTTGTACTAACCATCATCTCAGTCTTGTTCATGTTGCACTAACACTCATCTCGACCTTATCCATTTTGCACTAACCTCATCTGAATCTTGTCCATGGTGACATAACCCTCATCTCAATCTTGTGAACGTTGCACTAACTCTCGTCTCAATCCTCTCCATGTTACATTAACACTCATCTAGACCTTGTCCATGTTCCACTAACCCTTATTTCAATCATGTCCATGTTACACTAACCCTCATCTCAATACTGTCCATGTTACACTAACCCTCATCTCAGTTATGTCCATGTTACACTAACCCTCATCTCAATACTGTCCATGTTACAAAAACCCTCATCTCAATCTTGACCATGTTACATTAACCCTCATCTCGACCTTGTTCATGTTACACTAATCCTCATTTCCATTTTGTCCATGTTACACTAACCCCCATCTCAATCTTGTCCATATTGTCTAACCCCCATCTCAATCTTGCCCATGTTGCATTGACCCCCGTCTCAATGTTGTCCATGTTGCACTAACCCCCATCTCTATTCTGTCCATGCTATACTTACTCTCATCTTATCCTTGTCCATGATGCACTAACCTCATCTCATTCTTGTCCATTATGCACTAACCTTATTTCAATCTTGTCCATGTTGGGCTAACGTTATCCCAATATTGTCTATGATGCACTAACCTCATCTCAATCTTTTCCAAATTGCGCGAATCTAATCTCAGTCTTATCCATGTTGCACTAACCTCATCTCAATCTTGTCCATGATGCAGTAACCTTATCTCAATCTTGTCCATCATGCATTAATCTAATCTCAGTCTTGTCCATATTGCATTAACCTCATCTCAATCTTGTCCATGTTATACTAACCCCCATCTCCATTTTGTCTATGCTGCACTAATCCTCATCTTAGTCTTGTCCATAACGCAGTAACCTCATCTCAACCTTGTCCATGATGCACTAACCTCATCTCAACCTTGTCCATGATGCGCTAATCTCATCTCAACCTTGTCCATGATGCGCTAACCTCATCTCAACCTTGTCCATGATGCACTAACCTCATCTCAACCTTGTCCATGATGCACTAACCTCATCTCAACCTTGTCCATGATGCACTAACCTCATCTCAACCTTGTCCATGATGCGCTAACCTCATCTCAACCTTGTCCATGATGCACTAACCTCATCTCAACCTTGTCCATGATCCACTAACCTCATCTTATCCTTGTCCATGATGCACTAACCTCATCTCATTCTTGTCCATTATGCACTAACCTTATTTCAATCTTGTCCATGTTGGGCTAACGTTATCCCAATATTGTCTATGATGCACTAACCTCATCTCAATCTTTTCCAAATTGCGCGAATCTAATCTCAGTCTTATCCATGTTGCACTAACCTCATCTCAATCTTGTCCATGATGCAGTAACCTTATCTCAATCTTGTCCATCATGCATTAATCTAATCTCAGTCTTGTCCATATTGCATTAACCTCATCTCAATCTTGTCCATGTTATACTAACCCCCATCTCCATTTTGTCTATGCTGCACTAATCCTCATCTTAGTCTTGTCCATAACGCAGTAACCTCATCTCAACCTTGTCCATGATGCACTAACCTCATCTCAACCTTGTCCATGATGCGCTAATCTCATCTCAACCTTGTCCATGATGCGCTAACCTCATCTCAACCTTGTCCATGATGCACTAACCTCATCTCAACCTTGTCCATGATGCACTAACCTCATCTCAACCTTGTCCATGATGCACTAACCTCATCTCAACCTTGTCCATGATGCGCTAACCTCATCTCAACCTTGTCCATGATGCACTAACCTCATCTCAACCTTGTCCATGATCCACTAACCTCATCTCAACCTTGTCCATGACGCACTAACCTCATCTCAATCTTGTCTATGATGCACTAACCCCCATCTTCGCTTTGTCCATGTTGAAGTGGGATAGTTTGTTAGCTATGGTCCGCCAGTCCTCATGTCAATGTGGGCCAGGTGGTTGGGCGGGGGTGGGGGGACGGGGGACGGCCAAGGTTCCCTGATCAAGAAACACGTCTTCCGCGGGCAGCTGATGGGGCGGTGCCAGTAGTCTTCCTTCTTACTTTGAGGTCCACTCAAACCTGTGACGTTTGTCTCCGCGACAACCCACAACCCACTTTCCTACAGTGTGACAAGAAAACCCAAAACTGGGTAACTCATATAAGTACACAAACTCTCTCAACGATGACACATAAAAAAAATGAGATGATAATTCCATTCGCCGACTTTATTTCCTCCTGCTTTGTTGTCTACAACTAAATCGACCTTCTAAAAAAAAAAAAGGCTCCCAAAGAGAGTTAACTCATTTTTTAAAAAATGACTCACAATTATGACAATAACTTGACCTCCCCCCCCCCCCCCACCCTCATCCAAAAGCTTGTTGTCCCCTCATTTCTATCTCTTTCTGGTTTCCATGCTACGTCAACAACTCTATGGCATTGTTTTCTGTAGCCAGCTACCGTGATTACTTCCCTTCTCTTTATCAAAATAAATTCCTTCTGGTTCTAGACTACTTGTGTTCTCTCATGCTACTCATACCATCATATAGCATCCTCCCCTCCCCGATACTGTAACACCAGCATGTTAGCTACGGTCGCTGATTGTCATAACTGACAGCGCTTTCGGCCCCCCCCCCCCCAAAAAAAAAATCTTTGTAGCTAATATTTAGTCTATCCCGAACTTTGCATATCTATCTTGTTTCGTATTGTCTTGTGCTATCTCCCTGTAGCTGCGAGTTGGTTTTCTTTGTTGCTGATGCTGTAGAGGTGTTGAGGTACAGCAATAATATCGGCTTGGGATCGGGTTATGGCAGCTACTTTTTCAGTCTCGGATTACAGCTAAAAACACAAAAAAAACCATGGAGTATGCAATGCTTCTTTAGCAGACTCCACCACCACAGGGGCTATGGCGATCCTTGCCCCGTTAGCCAGGCTATGTCTATTACTAGAGGTACCAACGGAGAGGTGGGACAGGGTCGTGGTTAGCTAACGCTAGCATGTCAGCTATGGGTCGCTGTTTGCCTAATTGTACAGCGTCTTCACCCACTTTACATGTCTGTCTCACATGTCTTCACCCACTTTACATGTCTGTCTCACATGTCTTCACCCCCTTTACATGTCTGTCTCACATGTCTTCACCCCCTTTACATGTCTGTCTCACATGTCTTCACCCCCTTTACATGTCTGTCTCACATGTCTTCACCTACTATACATGTCTGTCTCACATGTCTTACCCCCTTTATATGTCTGTCTCACATGTCTTCACCCACTTTACATGTCTGTCTCACATGTCTTCACCCCCTTTACATGTCTGTCTCACATGTCTTCACCCCCTTTACATGTCTGTCTCACATGTCTTCACCCCCTTTACATGTTTGTCTCACATGTCTTCACCCCCTTTACATGTCTGTTTCACATGTCTTCACCCCCTTTACATGTCTGTCTCACATGTCTTCATCCCCTTTACATGTCTGTCTCACATGTCTTCATCCCCTTTACATGTCTGTCTCACATGTCTTCACCCACTTCACATGTCTGTCTCAGATACACACTTTTCCTATTTTATTCTCCTGAGCCCATTTATTAAAGCGGTGAAACTTTTCGGGTAGAAGAATGTAGAAGGGTACATCTTGCCTTGAGGGGATTCTGCGGAGAATCATTTTTCTGAAAAGCTTTGTCTCAAGTTTACGGCCCAGTTCTAAACAAAATTTCAGGGTTCTTTTATTGTTAGTTGTAAATTCTTTCTTTCTTTCTTTCTTTCTTTCTTTCCTATTATATAGTTGTCTTTTAGAAAAATATGACAATGAGGACTGTGCAGATCGACAGACTTACGTATGTTGAAAGGGGACAGATGAAGCAAAGAGTAGATTAAAAGTGAGGACTTGAGATGAATGGAAGCAGATAAAAGAAAAGGTTAAAAGTGAAGACTTGAGATGAATGGAAGCAGATAAAAGAAAAGGTTAAAAGTGAAGACTTGAGATGAATGGAAGCAGATAAAAGAAAAGGTTAAAAGTGAAGACTTGAGACGAATAGAAGCAGGTAAAAGAAAAGGTTAAAAGTGAAGACTTGAGACGAATAGAAGCAAGTACAAGAAAAGGTTAAAAGTGAGGGCTTGACGAATGGAAGCAGATAAAAGAAAAGGTTAAAAGTGAAGACTTGAGACGAATAGAAGCAGGTAAAAGAAAAGATTAAAAGTGAAGACTTGAGACGAATAGAAGCAGATAAAAGAAACAGTTAAAAGTGAAGACCTGAGACGAATAGAAGCAGGTAAAAGAAAAGATTAAATGTGAGGACTTGAGTCGAATGGAAGCAGGTAAAAGAGAAGGTTAAAAGTGAGGGCTTGAGATGAATGGAAGCAGGTAAAAGAGAAGGTTAAAAGTGAGGGCTTGTGACGAATAGAAGCAGGTAAAAGAGAAGGTTAAAAGTGAGGGCTTGAGACGAATAGAAGCAGGTAAAAGAGAAGGTTAAATGTGAGGGCTTGAGATGAATGGAAGCAGGTAAAAGAGAAGGTTAAATGTGAGGGCTTGAGACGAATAGAAGCAGGTAAAAGAGAAGGTTAAAAGTGAGGGCTTGAGATGAATGGAAGCAGGTAAAAGAGAAGGTTAAAAGTGAGGGCTTGAGACGAATAGAAGCAGGTAAAAGAGAAGGTTAAATGTGAGGGCTTGAGATGAATGGAAGCAGGTAATTGTTGACTCGAAACTTCAAAGGGTTCAGATACATGAGCGGGGTCAGCTAAAACATTACCTGTATGTTCAGCCTGGCAGAAAACAAAAACAAAACTTTGACGTCTCGCCAAGTACTAACCTGATCCCCTCCCCCCCCCCTCCCCATTCATTTGATAAAATACGCAGGCAGAACCATACAGCGCGTGTGTTAGTCACGTGCACCCTCTCTGCACCTAGTGAGGACAAGATCATAATTGACATAACCTTGGAATAATGTTATGGTTCGGTGAGCTAGATGTCGCAGGTAGGAGTTCTTCGATAATTGCCAGGTTACAGAAAATCTACCTACAGAGCCCGAACCTGGTAGATTTCCCTGGCCTTCCGCCTGGAAATCTGATAGTTTTTTTGTGTATGTGTGCAATGATATATTTGTTACGTTTCTTTCGTATCGATGAACTTTAGTAGATTCTTGCTTTTAAATTGCTAGGATTTCTCCATCTTATCACTCGTTTATATGTACATCACAACGTGACATACACACCATTTTTATCTGAAACTATTAATAAAAAAAAGCCGTTCTTCTACGCTATCAAGTATCTTGTTTCTTTGTCTACCTCTGTTCTTTTGATTCCTCCAGTTTTCCTGTTGTCACTAGGTGGACTTTAAAAAAAGAGTTGCACAGATCACGGTCCAAGACGCATCTTATAGAACGAACGAAGGACAGGTGGTTGTGGAATGACGACCAATGCTTGATTAGCATGGACGGGAGAGAGGTCAGTAGAAGCGGTAACAATACAGTATTCCCATCATTCCTGCAGTCTGTCAAGATTCCTGCAGTCTGTCAAGATTCCTGCAGTCTGTCAAGATTCCTGCAGTCTGTCAAGATTTTGCTTTTTTTTCCTGTTCTGGTTATTTAGATGTCGTTAACATGATACTCAGTTTTCTAGTCATTACAGACATTTTTTTTCAGCTTTCTAAATGTTATTTCTCTCGTAATTTTGTCATTAAAAGTTATCGTTTGTGACAGACTGGTGGCTTACAGATAAAGAGCAGAATTTCAGACGGACCTGATTTGCCAATTCCTAGTTCTTGGAAAATAAAGTTCTTTCGTTCTTTCCTTCCTTCTCTCTATCTTCCTTTCTTTCTTAGAATGTTTCTTTCTTTTTTTTTTCTTGTTCGTTTTTTTCGTTGTGTGATGTTATTTGTTATATATTTGATAGTCGTTGGTTCAGATAAAAGAAAAGGTTAAAAGTGAAGACTTGAGACGAATAGAAGCAGGTAAAAGAAAAGATTAAAAGTGAAGACTTGAGACGAATAGAAGCAGATAAAAGAAACAGTTAAAAGTGAAGACCTGAGACGAATAGAAGCAGGTAAAAGAAAAGATTAAATGTGAGGACTTGAGTCGAATGGAAGCAGGTAAAAGAGAAGGTTAAAAGTGAGGGCTTGAGATGAATGGAAGCAGGTAAAAGAGAAGGTTAAAAGTGAGGGCTTGTGACGAATAGAAGCAGGTAAAAGAGAAGGTTAAAAGTGAGGGCTTGAGACGAATAGAAGCAGGTAAAAGAGAAGGTTAAATGTGAGGGCTTGAGATGAATGGAAGCAGGTAAAAGAGAAGGTTAAATGTGAGGGCTTGAGACGAATAGAAGCAGGTAAAAGAGAAGGTTAAAAGTGAGGGCTTGAGATGAATGGAAGCAGGTAAAAGAGAAGGTTAAAAGTGAGGGCTTGAGACGAATAGAAGCAGGTAAAAGAGAAGGTTAAATGTGAGGGCTTGAGATGAATGGAAGCAGGTAATTGTTGACTCGAAACTTCAAAGGGTTCAGATACATGAGCGGGGTCAGCTAAAACATTACCTGTATGTTCAGCCTGGCAGAAAACAAAAACAAAACTTTGACGTCTCGCCAAGTACTAACCTGATCCCCTCCCCCCCCCCTCCCCATTCATTTGATAAAATACGCAGGCAGAACCATACAGCGCGTGTGTTAGTCACGTGCACCCTCTCTGCACCTAGTGAGGACAAGATCATAATTGACATAACCTTGGAATAATGTTATGGTTCGGTGAGCTAGATGTCGCAGGTAGGAGTTCTTCGATAATTGCCAGGTTACAGAAAATCTACCTACAGAGCCCGAACCTGGTAGATTTCCCTGGCCTTCCGCCTGGAAATCTGATAGTTTTTTTGTGTATGTGTGCAATGATATATTTGTTACGTTTCTTTCGTATCGATGAACTTTAGTAGATTCTTGCTTTTAAATTGCTAGGATTTCTCCATCTTATCACTCGTTTATATGTACATCACAACGTGACATACACACCATTTTTATCTGAAACTATTAATAAAAAAAAGCCGTTCTTCTACGCTATCAAGTATCTTGTTTCTTTGTCTACCTCTGTTCTTTTGATTCCTCCAGTTTTCCTGTTGTCACTAGGTGGACTTTAAAAAAAGAGTTGCACAGATCACGGTCCAAGACGCATCTTATAGAACGAACGAAGGACAGGTGGTTGTGGAATGACGACCAATGCTTGATTAGCATGGACGGGAGAGAGGTCAGTAGAAGCGGTAACAATACAGTATTCCCATCATTCCTGCAGTCTGTCAAGATTCCTGCAGTCTGTCAAGATTCCTGCAGTCTGTCAAGATTCCTGCAGTCTGTCAAGATTTTGCTTTTTTTTCCTGTTCTGGTTATTTAGATGTCGTTAACATGATACTCAGTTTTCTAGTCATTACAGACATTTTTTTTCAGCTTTCTAAATGTTATTTCTCTCGTAATTTTGTCATTAAAAGTTATCGTTTGTGACAGACTGGTGGCTTACAGATAAAGAGCAGAATTTCAGACGGACCTGATTTGCCAATTCCTAGTTCTTGGAAAATAAAGTTCTTTCGTTCTTTCCTTCCTTCTCTCTATCTTCCTTTCTTTCTTAGAATGTTTCTTTCTTTTTTTTTTCTTGTTCGTTTTTTTCGTTGTGTGATGTTATTTGTTATATATTTGATAGTCGTTGGTTCAGAAAGCAGTTTATTATCATTTCATTTTTGTTGTATCGTTTATGGATATCTATAAAGTGTTTTCTTTTCACATTGTCTTTAAGGTGTTTTCTTATCACACTGTCTACAAGGTAATTTCTCATCACACTATCCTCCCCTCTCTCTCTCTCTCTCTCTCTCTCACTCTCTCTCTCTCTCTCTCTCTCTCTGAACCTTAAGAGTGCCAAGGGCACATGGGGCTTCCGCAAGGTTTTTTCCACAAATGCCTGTCCTTTGCCTTTTTTCCGCTCTTGCCCAGGTGAGCTCTCTATTGCTCAGCATCCTCTCTATTGTTCTTCTCTATGTCTCTTTTGGTCTACCATTACTTCTGTTCCCCTGTGGTGTCCATCTTAGTGCTGTTTTTGGTAGTGAATTGTCAGTCAACAGGAGCACATGTCCCAACCATTGCCAGGTTACAGAAAATCTACCTACAGAGCCCGAACCTGGTAGATTTCCCTGGCCTTCCGCCTGGAAATCTGATAGTTTTTTTGTGTATGTGTGCAATGATATATTTGTTACGTTTCTTTCGTATCGATGAACTTTAGTAGATTCTTGCTTTTAAATTGCTAGGATTTCTCCATCTTATCACTCGTTTATATGTACATCACAACGTGACATACACACCATTTTTATCTGAAACTATTAATAAAAAAAAGCCGTTCTTCTACGCTATCAAGTATCTTGTTTCTTTGTCTACCTCTGTTCTTTTGATTCCTCCAGTTTTCCTGTTGTCACTAGGTGGACTTTAAAAAAAGAGTTGCACAGATCACGGTCCAAGACGCATCTTATAGAACGAACGAAGGACAGGTGGTTGTGGAATGACGACCAATGCTTGATTAGCATGGACGGGAGAGAGGTCAGTAGAAGCGGTAACAATACAGTATTCCCATCATTCCTGCAGTCTGTCAAGATTCCTGCAGTCTGTCAAGATTCCTGCAGTCTGTCAAGATTCCTGCAGTCTGTCAAGATTTTGCTTTTTTTTCCTGTTCTGGTTATTTAGATGTCGTTAACATGATACTCAGTTTTCTAGTCATTACAGACATTTTTTTTCAGCTTTCTAAATGTTATTTCTCTCGTAATTTTGTCATTAAAAGTTATCGTTTGTGACAGACTGGTGGCTTACAGATAAAGAGCAGAATTTCAGACGGACCTGATTTGCCAATTCCTAGTTCTTGGAAAATAAAGTTCTTTCGTTCTTTCCTTCCTTCTCTCTATCTTCCTTTCTTTCTTAGAATGTTTCTTTCTTTTTTTTTTCTTGTTCGTTTTTTTCGTTGTGTGATGTTATTTGTTATATATTTGATAGTCGTTGGTTCAGAAAGCAGTTTATTATCATTTCATTTTTGTTGTATCGTTTATGGATATCTATAAAGTGTTTTCTCATCACACTATCTATAAGGTGTTTTCTCATCACACTGTTTACAAGGTAGTTTCTCATCACACTATCCTCCCCTCTCTCTCTCTCTCTCTCTCTCTCTCTCTCTCTCTCTCTCTCTCTCTGAACCTTAAGAGTGCCAAGGGCACATGGGGCTTCCGCAAGGTTTTTTCCACAAATGCCTGTCCTTTGCCTTTTTTCCGCTCTTGCCCAGGTGAGCTCTCTATTGCTCAGCATCCTCTCTATTGTTCTTCTCTATGTCTCTTTTGGTCTACCATTACTTCTGTTCCCCTGTGGTGTCCATCTTAGTGCTGTTTTTGGTAGTGAATTGTCAGTCAACAGGAGCACATGTCCCAACCATCGCCAGCGTCTTTCCTCAATAATTGCTGTCAGTGGCTTCATCTGAATTTCTGTCAACAAGATGTTATTTCTTACGGCGTTTGGCCAAAATATTCTTCTAATTCTTTGTAAACATTTAGTCTGGAAAGAACTCAACTTATTCTCTATGGTTTTGGTGAGTTTCCAGCATTCAGAGTACTACATTTTGAATATTACTCTTAAAAACCACACTATCTATGAGATGTTTTCTCATCACACTATCTATAAGATGTTTTCTCATCCTACTATCTATAAGATGTTTTCTCATCACACTATCTATTAGATGTTTTCTCATCACACTATCTATGAGATGTTTTCTCATCACACTATCTATTAGATGTTTTCTCATCTCACTATCTATGAGATGTTTTCTCATCACACTATCTATAAGATGTTTTCTCATCACACTATCTATTAGATGTTTTCTCATCACACTATCTATGAGATGTTTTCTCATCACACTATCTATAAGATGTTTTCTCATCCTACTATCTATAAGATGTTTTCTCATCACACTATCTATTAGATGTTTTCTCATCCATAAGTTGTTTTCTCATCACACTACCTATAAGATGTTTCCTCATCATACCATCTATAATGTGTTTTCTCATCTCACTGTCTATAAGATGTTTCCTCATCACACTGTGTACAATATGTTTTCTCGTCACACTATCTATAAGTTGTTTTCTCATCATACTATCTACAAGGTGTTTTCTCATTACACTATCTATAAGGTGTTTTCTCATCACACTACCTACAAAGTGTTTTCTCATCCCACTGTCTACAAGATGTTTCCTCATCTCACTGTCTACAACGTGTTTTCACATCACACTGTCTATAAAGTGTTTTCTCATCACACTGTTTACAAGGTGTTTTCTCATCACACTGTTTACAAGGTGTTTTCTCATCACACTGTTTACAAGGTGTTTTCTCATCACACTGTTTACAAGGTGTTTT
This sequence comes from Achatina immaculata, assembly GCA_009760885.1. NCBI lineage: Eukaryota > Metazoa > Mollusca > Gastropoda > Stylommatophora > Achatinidae > Lissachatina > Lissachatina immaculata. The sequence continues at coordinate 21,136,818 of CM019718.1, read as the reverse complement.
CTCATCACACTGTTTACAAGGTAGTTTCTCATCACACTGTTTACAAGGTGGTTTCTCATCACACTGTTTACCAGGTGGTTTCTCATCACACTGTTTACAAGGTGTTTTCTCATCACACTGTTTACCAGATGGTTTCTCATCACACTGTTTACAAGGTGTTTTCTCATCACACTGTTTACAAGGTGTTTTCTCATCACACTGTTTACAAGGTGTTTTCTCATCATACTCTTTACAAGGTGTTTTCTCATCACACTGTTTACAAGGTGTTTTCTCATTACACTGTTTACAAGGTGTTTTCTCATCACACTCTTTGCAAGGTGTTTTCTCATCACACTCTTTACAAGGTGGTTTCTCATCACGCTGTTTACAAGGTGGTTTCTCATCACGCTGTTTACAAGGTGGTTTCTCGTCACGCTGTTTACAAGGTGGTTTCTCATCGCGCTGTTTACAAGGTGGTTTCTCATCACGCTGTTTACAAGGTGGTTTCTCATCACACTTTTTACAAGGTGGTTTCTCATCACACTTTTTACAAGGTGTTTTCTCATCACACTGTTTACAAGATGTTTTCTCATCACACTGTTTACCAGGTGTTTGCTCATCACACTGTTTACAAGGTGTTTTCTCATCACACTGTTTACAAGGTGTTTTCTCATCACACTGTTTACAAGGTGGTTCTCATCACACTGTTTACAAGGTGGTTTCTCATAATACTGTTTACAAGGTGGTTTCTCATCACGCTGTTTACAAGGTGGTTTCTCATCACGCTGTTTACAAGGTGGTTTCTCATCACACTCTTTACAAGGTGGTTTCTCATCACACTCTTTACAAGGTGGTTTCTCATCACGCTGTTTACAAGGTGGTTTCTCATCACACTGTTTACAAGGTGGTTTCTCATCACGCTGTTTACAAGGTGGTTTCTCATCACGCTGTTTACAAGGTGGTTTCTCATCACACTGTTTACAAGGTGGTTTCTCATCACGCTCTTTACAAGGTGGTTTCTCATCACACTCTTTACAAGGTGGTTTCTCATCACACTCTTTACAAGGTGGTTTCTCATCACGCTCTTTACAAGGTGGTTTCTCATCACACTCTTTACAAGGTGGTTTCTCATCACACTCTTTACAAGGTGGTTTCTCATCACGCTGTTTACAAGGTGGTTTCTCATCACACTGTTTACAAGGTGGTTTCTCATCACACTGTTTACAAGGTGGTTTCTCATCACGCTGTTTACAAGGTGGTTTCTCATCACGCTGTTTACAAGGTGGTTTCTCATCACACTCTTTACAAGGTGGTTTCTCATCACACTCTTTACAAGGTGGTTTCTCATCACACTGTTTACAAGGTGTTTTCTCATCACACTGTTTACAAGGTGTTTTCTCATCACACTGTTTACAAGGTGTTTTCTCATCATACTCTTTACAAGGTGTTTTCTCATCACACTGTTTACAAGGTGTTTTCTCATTACACTGTTTACAAGGTGTTTTCTCATCACACTCTTTGCAAGGTGTTTTCTCATCACACTCTTTACAAGGTGGTTTCTCATCACGCTGTTTACAAGGTGGTTTCTCATCACGCTGTTTACAAGGTGGTTTCTCGTCACGCTGTTTACAAGGTGGTTTCTCATCGCGCTGTTTACAAGGTGGTTTCTCATCACGCTGTTTACAAGGTGGTTTCTCATCACACTTTTTACAAGGTGGTTTCTCATCACACTTTTTACAAGGTGTTTTCTCATCACACTGTTTACAAGATGTTTTCTCATCACACTGTTTACCAGGTGTTTGCTCATCACACTGTTTACAAGGTGTTTTCTCATCACACTGTTTACAAGGTGTTTTCTCATCACACTGTTTACCAGGTGGTTTCTCATCACACTGTTTACAAGGTGGTTTCTCATAATACTGTTTACAAGGTGGTTTCTCATCACGCTGTTTACAAGGTGGTTTCTCATCACGCTGTTTACAAGGTGGTTTCTCATCACACTCTTTACAAGGTGGTTTCTCATCACACTCTTTACAAGGTGGTTTCTCATCACGCTGTTTACAAGGTGGTTTCTCATCACACTGTTTACAAGGTGGTTTCTCATCACGCTGTTTACAAGGTGGTTTCTCATCACGCTGTTTACAAGGTGGTTTCTCATCACACTGTTTACAAGGTGGTTTCTCATCACGCTCTTTACAAGGTGGTTTCTCATCACACTCTTTACAAGGTGGTTTCTCATCACACTCTTTACAAGGTGGTTTCTCATCACGCTCTTTACAAGGTGGTTTCTCATCACACTCTTTACAAGGTGGTTTCTCATCACACTCTTTACAAGGTGGTTTCTCATCACGCTGTTTACAAGGTGGTTTCTCATCACACTGTTTACAAGGTGGTTCTCATCACACTGTTTACAAGGTGGTTTCTCATCACGCTGTTTACAAGGTGGTTTCTCATCACGCTGTTTACAAGGTGGTTTCTCATCACACTCTTTACAAGGTGGTTTCTCATCACACTCTTTACAAGGTGGTTTCTCATCACGCTGTTTACAAGGTGGTTTCTCATCACACTGTTTACAAGGTGGTTTCTCATCACGCTGTTTACAAGGTGGTTTCTCATCACGCTGTTTACAAGGTGGTTTCTCATCACACTGTTTACAAGGTGGTTTCTCATCACGCTCTTTACAAGGTGGTTTCTCATCACACTCTTTACAAGGTGGTTTCTCATCACACTCTTTACAAGGTGGTTTCTCATCACGCTGTTTACAAGGTGGTTTCTCATCACACTGTTTACAAGGTGGTTTCTCATCACACTCTTTACAAGGTGGTTTCTCATCACGCTGTTTACAAGGTGGTTTCTCATCACACTGTTTACAAGGTGGTTTCTCATCACACTCTTTACAAGGTGGTTTCTCATCACACTGTTTACAAGGTGGTTTCTCATCACGCTTTTTTTTGTCCAACATTTATGAATGTTTGGGGAGGGGGGTAGGGGGCGGAAGATGCTGTCCGATTTGACAGTCGAAGAGCTGAAATGTTCGTGTTAGGCTTGGGGAACCATGGCTGACCAAGACCCTGTCCCGCTTCTCCTTCGGTACCCCCAGTAACAGGCCTAGCCTGGCTAGCGGAGCAGAGATCGCTATAATCATAATGGTGGTGGAGTCTGCTAAAGAAGCATTGCACCCCCCCCCCCCCAAACCTGCTTTTTTAGCTCCATTTAGGGACTATATATAACCCGCTCCCAATCCGACACGACGTTTTGCTTCAACATCTCACTGTATCGCCTGCAAAGAGCATCGTGCTCACAGTTTTGGGGACAAAGAGAAAGAAGGAAGAGGAGGAGGAGGATTAGAAGAAGAAGAAGAAGAAGAGTTCATCATCCGCACGTTTGTTAGCGTCTTTCTTGTTCTAGACACCCCAGACCTTGGGTAATACAGCCGTTTCACCTCTTCGCAGATCAATAGGTAAATTAAGCATGTGTTACCTCAGTACAGTGACATTAGTTCTCTCTACTCTCTCCATTGCGCTTTGAGCTATGTGAAGTCTAAGCAGTAGCTGAGCGTTGCGTGCTTCTGAGTGTGTATGTGATCTAAGGTTTTCTAGGATCGTTATTATTGTAGATCTCTCGTGCCTAACACTCGCGGGCATCTCTAACCTGTAATTTACACCTGTAGTTTGATAATAATGGTGAGGGAATTCACAGTGATCTATGTTCTTTTCATTCTGCATAGAAGTTAGATTAGTAAATAGCTGGGTCTTGGCATTGAAATAATGTACTAGGGTCTGGCTTTTTGTTAGTGAGAACGATTTTGGGTACTTGATTATTTTACAGCCTGGTTTGTCTGTTATTTGTGTGTCTTGTATGTGTTGTCTTGTGTGTGTGTGTGTCTGTATGTCTGTCTATCTGTGTGTCTGACTGTGTGCGTGTTATATGTCTGTCTGAACTTGTAGTCAGAAATTAGTTTGCTTAGGGGCAGCCACAGACAAAATGACGACCTATTCGTTGAAGAAGTGATTTACATTCTAGGCTAAAACACTGAATGGCGACCTATTCGTTGAAGAAGTGATTTACATTCTAGGCTAAAAGACTGAATGGCGACCTATTCGTTGAAGAAGTGATTTACATTCTAGGCTAAAACACTGAATGACGACCTATTCGTTGAAGAAGTGATTTACATTCTAGGCTAAAACACTGAATGGCGACCTATTCGTTGAAGAAGTGATTTACATTCTAGGCTAAAAGACTGAAATATTATCATCGTCCGCATCAGCAGCATCAACAGTGTTAACAGCAACATAAACCAAGATAATGGTAGCGGAATAAAAGCAGTTGTGATGGCGCTGACGATGTGACAGTTGAAATAATTGTTGCAGTTGCTTATCATAATGAGCTGAGGCGGTTGCCGAATCCATGTTAGCATAGGGCTCTAACCCAGGGTTAGGTTTACCATTAGATTTATAGGGCAGTTGTCTAGCGCCCAGAATCTCAGTGGAGCAATCCAGGGCTAGTTCTACCGCTAGACTGACAAAGCAATTACCTCTGTCGCTGATCTCAGTGGAGCAATCCAGGGCTAGTTCTACCGCTAGACTGACAAAGCAATTACCTCTGGCGCTGATCTCAGTTCAGCAGTCCAGGGCTAGTTCTACCGCTAGACTGACAAAGCAATTACCTCTGGCGCTGATCTCAGTGGAGCAATCCAGGGCTAGTTCTACCGCTAGACTGACAAAGCAATTACCTCTGGCGCTGATCTCAGTGGAGCAATCCAGGGCTAGTTCTACCGCTAGACTGACAAAGCAATTACCTCTGGCGCTGATCTCAGTGGAGCAATCCAGGGCTAGTTCTATCATTAGATTCACAAGACAGTTATCTAGGGCGCAGATCTCAATGGCGCGTATTACTGATTTTTGATGGACGGGATTATAAAACTGACAGTAACGAAAGAACGGACAGACTTTATTTTCTAAGAATTAATAATCGGGCTCGCAGGCCCGTCTGCCGTTCTGCCCTTCACTATTTGGTTAGAGGGCAAAATATCATAGTGCTGGTCCTAGATACATTATATTGTGTCAATATAAATATGTTTACTGCCCCCCCCCCCCTCCCCAAGTATCATTTGCTGTTCGTCAAGTTAGACTGTACAGCCAATTCTGGCCTTTTTCTTTCGATCTCCACTGCTTCCATTTTCTCATCGTTTACATCAACGCCTGTCATCTCTACCATCACTTGTGTTAAACCGCCCTGTTACATCATCATCATCATCATCATCGTCATCAATACTGGCCAAACTCCGGGAGTACAAAACACGGCCACAAACTCTCCAACTATGAATTCCTTTCTGAGAAATACATTCAAAACTGATATGAGGGCTGATGCAACATGGACAAGATTGAGATGATTGTTAGTGCAACATGGACAAGACTGATGTGAGGGTTAGTGTAGCATGGACAAAGTGGAGATGGGGGTTAGTGCAACATGGAAAAGATTGAGATGGGGGTTAGTGCAACATGGACAAGATTGAGATGGGGGTTAATGCAACATGGACAAGATTGAGATGGGAGTTAGTGCAACATGGACAAGATTGAGATGGGGGTTAGTGCAGCATGGACAAAGTGGAGATAGGGGTTAGTGCAACAAGCACAAGATTGAGATGGGGGTTAGTGCAACATGGACAAGATTGAAATGGGGGTTAGTGCAACATGGACAAGGTCGAGACGAGGGTTAGTGGAACATGGACAAGATCGAGTTGATAGTTAATGCAACATGGACAAGATCGAGTTGATAGTTAATGCAACATGGACAAGATCGAGTTGATAGTTAATGCAACATGTAAATGGCATTTTCTCTGAACCCTAGGAAAACTCAATGGAAACTGTGAAACTTATCCCAGATATTTTGGGGGGGGGGGTGTGGTGGGGTAGGAGGGGGAGGTATCAATGATGTGAAAAACTGTACAGCTACAAGATATTCGGAACATTTCGCAACAGCCAACAAGGATCTGTCTCAAGGTTATCTTCTGATGCATGAAATGTCATTAGATGATAGTTTTGTTGTTATATGTTTCCTTCATCCTTCTTTAAGCGAGCTAATGGAAATATCCCAAAAATGGGTTAATACGATATGCCTGATGGGGGTCTTGATCCGAGAAAGAGAGGTTTTGACTAAAGTGGGATAGCGTTGACCTAAGATAGTTATGATTTTGACCCAAGCTAGTTAGGGTCTTGACCCAAGAGAGTTAGGGTGTTGACCTAAGAGAGTTATGGTCGTGATCTAAGAGTCTTTATCCCAAAAAAGGTCTTGACCCAAGGGAGGATGGATTCTGGCCCATGAAAGATAGTCATGAACCAAGAGAGATAGCGTCTTGATCTAAGGGAGATAGTCATAACCAAGAGAGATAGTGTCTTGATCTAAGGGAGATAGTCATGACCAAGAGAGATAGTGTCTTGATCTAAGGGAGATAGTCTTGACCAAAAGAGATAGGCTCTTGATCTAAAAAAAAAGAGAGTCTTGAACAAGAGAGATAGGATCTTGACCAAAAAAGATGGGTCTTGATCAGCGATGACTCGCCAGCCCTATTCATGTTTCTTATCCCGACAAAGGCAGACAAGTAGCTCCCATCTTACAGCAGTTCTGAGTTCAAATCTGCATTATTTTTATTTACAGTTTTCTCCTGAAATCCAACATTAAACCAGTTTCAAATACTCCAGTTATTTAATATCTAATTTGACTCGTAATACAATATCCAGTATAAGATTGCGCAAAATAGCCTCCAATCTGCTTTCGTAACATTTCACGCGACCAGTTTCCCTTGTTTGATTACACTCGCTTACCACTGGCTTACATGTTACACGCCACCCAGTTCAGTAAAGGGTTATCGTGTTACAGTTTCACATTTGTGGATGTTAAATACTGCATGCAGTGAACGCCGATTATGAAAGTTAGCCGAAGCCACTTTCTAAAGCGACAATTTGCCAAACAACAAACGCGAACATTTCCCCATAAAAATTCGTTTAAAAACCCCCATTTCTACAATTATCAGATTCTTCAGTGAGTCTTTTGTTTATCTTACCTGGGGTGTCCAACTTTGTGTTGCTCCTATTGCCATAATATTTGTAAATTGTTTGTCTATTTTTTTTTTCAAAGGCTAATCATACATACTTCCTACCTCTTCCTCCTTCTCTTCCTCCTCCTCCTCTTCTTCTTCTTCTTTCTTCCTTCTTCCTCCTGCTCCTCCTTCTTTCTCCTGCTCCTTCTACTTCTTTCTCCTCTTTCTTCCTCTTCTTCTTCTTTCTTCCTTCTTCCTCCTGCTCCTCCTTCTTCCTCCTGCTCCTTCTACTTCTTTATCCTCCTCCTCCTCCTTCTTCTTCTTCTTCCTCCTCCTCTTCCTGATTCTTCTTCTCCTTCTTCCTCCTCCTCTTCCTTTTTCTTTCTCCTCTTCCTCCTTGTTGTTCTTCTTCTTCCTCCATCTCCTTCTTTTTCTTCTTCCTCCTCCTTCTTCTTCTTCCTCTTCCTCATCCTCCTCCTTCTTCTTCTTCTTCCTCCTCCTCCTTCTTCTTCTTCCTCCTCCTCCTTTTCTTTTTTCTTCTTCTTCCTCCTCCTCCTTCTTCTTCCTCTTCCTCCTGCTTCTTCTTCTTCTTCCTCCTCCTGATTCTTCTTCTTCTTCCTCCTCCTTGTTCTTCTTATTCCTCATCCTTCTCCTTTTTCTTCCTCCTCCTCCTTGTTCTTCTTCTTCTTCCTTCTCCTTGTTCTCCTTCTTCTTCTTCTGTCTCCTTCTCCTCCTTCTTCTTCTTCTTCCTCCTTCTTCCTCTTCTTCCTCCTCTTCTCTTCCACTTCCTCCTCCTCCTCCTTCTTCTATCTCCCAGCTGATATTCTTCTGCAGTCGATGCGATGAAAGTGCCGAGGTACTGCGTGGTGTCGCCCTGGGAGCGGACGACGGCGGTTATATCTTCTCCCTCTCAGAGAAGTAAAAAAAGCAAGGGACGTGCAGTACTTCTTTACCAGGCTCCACCACCGGGGGGACTATGACGATCTCTGTCCCGTTAGCCAGGCTAGGCCTGCTACTGTAACGGAAATGTGTGATAGTATCTTGATCAGCTGTGCTTGGCCGACCATGACGCTGGGATGTCAGATGTGGGTCGTTGACTGCCAACTCTGACAGCGTCACATATGATTGGATATACATATTATGCGTGTAATATTTTATGATTCTTACATCTTACATCTTATGTGTACATCCTTCACGTGCCGTTAAACGTCACATAGGGCTCACGTGGTTGTTCGCCAAGTTTTCTTGTTTTCGGCGAGCTTTTCAACCTCATCAAGGGATTTTATGCCTACTAATTAGTCCTCATTAGAGTTTCACGTGGTCGATCTCTTTTTCTTCGGCCTGTTGTGTTCCACTTGATAGTTTGTTTTGGGATTCTCTGATTATTTCTTCTCATCACATGACCTACATATGTCCCATCTTCTTTTTCTGATCACCCATGAGACAGGTTGTTGTTTTGCTCATCTGTCTTATCGCTGCGTTGTTCTTGAATTCGTTCCACTTTATACCGAGTATTTTCTTTAGTAGCTTTCCGGCTTTCGCGTGCATAAAAGAAGATGGATATTACATTTTAATTGAATAATCTTAGCTTAGTTTTTGTGCTTATAACTTTTGAGTGCAACATGTTCTCAAGATTGTTGAATTTTATGATTACAAGTACATATATCTAAAAATAATATTTTTACACACAGAGCAACATCACACATGACGCTTATTTTTAAAAGCGTGATTGTGTGGTTGTTTATCATAACATTATAGTCTGAAATATTGTCATAACAGTAGTCTGGAATATTATCATAACATTATAGTCTGAAATATTATCATAGCACTATAGTCTGGAACAATACACAGAACAAATGGTCTGACACTAGAGAACAGGTGATCATGATCGGCCAGCGGTACCCGCAAACAACTGCTAAACTGCACCAATGTTTACCTTCATCGGGTGAGAATGTTCACCGCGTGAAGGTATGACAAACTGATCCCATAATGGCAGGATACCTTAGAAAGAAACGAGATTACTGTTTTTAAAAACAATTTCTGCGTCAATTTCCCGGGGCAGAATCGGCTACGTTCAAGCTAATATGCTCTTAACAGTTATAAGTTTGCGAGCTTACGTGGCTGATTTTCATTGGTTGACTTGCTGGAAATGGCCATGTCCATCCAGATACGGGACAATTGTCATTGTAAAACTCCACCCCTTTTCGTTATATGACCTTGATAGAAAAAAATATCTACTTCTATGCGTTTTTACATGTATTTTATATTGGTATTGGTTGTGACATTTGCATTAAATATATTTACCATTTCATTATCATCATCGCCTTTCACTCCCTTGAGAGCGTAGGTCACAGATAAAGGAAATCTAGTCATCCTTGTTCTTGGAATTATTGTCTGCTTTCTTCGGTGTGTATCCCTTGTCTCTGAGCACTGTCAAAATTTCCCTTCTCCAAGTAAGTCTAGGGTCTTCCTAGTTTTTATTTTCCTTGAAGATTCCACTTCAGTATCTGTCCTGCTAAGCTGGTGTCGGGTTTTCTCAGAGTGTGGCCAATCCACTCCCACTTCATTGGCATGATTTGTAGCTTCATAGGTTCTTGTCCTGCCCTTTCACAGACCTCCTCGTTACTGATCTTGTCCTGCCATTTAATGTTTAAAATCCTCCTCAAGCAGTAGTTCAAGAATGGTTGTATTATCTGTAATTTCTGTAGTTTACCATTCTCTTTGCAGTCTCTGCAAAGGTTTATAATTATTTTTATTTATTTAACTATTTTTTAAGTTTTCTAAGAGGCGTATTTGATTCAGGTTATTGATATATATATATATATATATATATATATATATATATATATATATATATATATATATATATATATATATATATATATATATATATATATATATATAACTGCCATTTTAAGACTTAGCATGAGTTGATAAGTTGATAGATTCAAGTACTTAGTAAAGATTAAAACAGCTGATGGGGAAATGTCACAACGAAATTTTTTTTAAAAAGCAGACGTGCTCAGGCCAAGTCAGCATTCCAGAAAATGATAAACATCTTGTGCAACAGATCCATATCAATGGAAACAAGATTCCGAGTACTTAAATGTTACATCGAGACAATTTTGTTTTATGGATGTGAAGTATGGTCCATGAATAAGAGAGTACAGCGAGAAATGGAGGCCATGGAAATGTGGTTCATAAGAAGGATGTTAAAGGTACCATGGACAGCTAAGAAAACCAACGAAGAAGTCTTAAGAGACGCTGGAGTTAAAAGGCAAAGATCAGAGGCAGACAAGCAAGATTTGTAGGACATTTTCTGAGAAGAGGAAAACTGGAACACAATGTGGCACCTGGAAAAATTGAAGGAAGAAGAGACAGAGGAAGACAAAGAGAGAAGTTACTGGATGGGCTGTCAGTGTGGCTAGGAAGAAAGTCACCGGCGGATCTCATAATCAAGTTTAAAGACAGGGAACTGTGGAGAGAAATGATCGCCTACGCCACGCGACACGGCACTTGATTGATTGATTGATGAGAAAAATAAACCTTTTATTTGCCACCTTATTCGGTAAACAAAACAAAACAAAACAAAACAAAAAGTGTATATTTTCCTTCATTTTAAAACGCTTGGACACTGTTGATGAAAATAGTTGCAGTAGTTTCCTTGGTGACAATCCAGTCTTATATTATTTAACTCTTTTACTCCAAAGCAAAACTAACAGCGCTCGTAGATCTTAAACATCTATGCTAACGAATGCTAAGTACATATAGGCAAATCTAAATCAAATGATAAGTAACACATTTTTAACACATCCCGATATATATTCTTTTAAAATTATAGAGTAACTTCATTCCAGTTTCTGTCAAAATCTCTCATCAAGCACGGAAATTCTAGTCAGGAATGAAAGAGTTAATTAATATACATGAAGCTGTTACATGGCAAGATCTAGGACGACCAGACTGTGGTTTATTAACTAGGACAATTACGTCTGATACAATCATCGCAGCTACCCACACAATTCTTGCTCACGTCAGACTGCTTACTGAGCACATTTGTACAGCTGGACATAAAAATACAATCATCGCAGCTACCCACACAATTCTTGCTCACGTCAGACTGCTTACTGAGCACATTTGTACAGCCGGACATAAAAATACAATCATCGCAGCTACCCACACAATTCTTGCTCACGTCAAACTGCTTACTGAGCACATTTGTACAGCCGGACATAAAAATACAATCATCGCAGCTACCCACACAATTCTTGCTCACGTCAAACTGCTTACTGAGCACATTTGTACAGCCGGATATAAAAATACAATCATCGCAGTTACCCACACAATTCTTGCTCACGTCAGACTGCTTACTAAGCACATTTGTACAGCCGGACATAAAAATACAATCATCGCAGCTACCCACACAATTCTTACTATCGTCAAACTGCTTACTGAGCACATTTGTACAGCCGGACATAAAAATACAATCATCGCAGCTACCCACACAATTCTTGCTCACGTCAAACTGCTTACTGAGCACATTTGTACAGCCGGACATAAAAATACAATCATCGCAGCTACCCACACAATTCTTGCTCACGTCAAACTGCTTACTGAGCACATTTGTACAGCCGGACATAAAAATACAATCATCGCAGCTACCCACACAATTCTTGCTCACGTCAAACTGCTTACTGAGCACATTTGTACAGCTGGACATAAAAATACAATCATCGCAGCTACCCACACAATTCTTGCTCACGTCAGACTGTTCACTGAGCACATTTGTACAGCTGGACATAAACAGAAATCTAATCAGTTTTTTTGTTTTGGTTTTTTGTTTGTTTGTTTGTTTGTTTTGTTTTGTTTTTGCAAATATCCAGGGAGATATATTCTGGCCGGGTAGTTAGTGCATGACTCTCATATGTCCTATTGGAGTCTAAGGTTTGACTCTCAGTTATTCTCTTCCATATTTAATTTCTCGCGTGTATAGAATGATAGAACCAGAAATCAGATAACTTTTGTATTAGAAAGCAATTCAGAAAATCTCAGATAGATGTAAGAGCATATAGGGGTGCAGATGTCACACAGTGACCACTATCTGTGTATAGGGAAAATAAGACAAAAACTGAAACAAGAAAGCAATACTCAGAAAGATAAACAGTCAAAGTCTACAGGATGAAAATACTAAGAGTAATGTTTATTCTGGAACTTACCCAACAGTTCGCTGCATTCAGTGAGGTACAGGAGACAGATAAAGATGACTTATGGCATTCTTACAGCACAGCCATAATTACAGTAGCTAAAACAAGTGCTGGACTGCAAACAACAAATAGAAAAGCATGGATACCAGATAACACATGGAAATCCATACATGAAAGACGAGCAGTCAAATTAGCCATGTTGAATGCAAAAACAGATCTTGGAAGAGATTTGGCAAAAGCAACATACAAAGAACGAGACAATAAAGTAAAAAGTTCAGCTAGAAGGGATAAAAGAGAATACATGGACAATATGGTGAAAGAAGCGGGGAAGGCAGCAAAAACAGGAGACAGCAAAACTTTATATGACATACATAAAGAGGCTAACAGGTACTACTGCATCCAAAGAAAGATCAATCCTTAGCAAAACTGGCACACTTTTAACATCAGGTAAAGACCAAAAGCAAAGATGGGCCGAACAATTCCAAGAATTACTTAATCGACCACATCAAAAAGAACTGATAGACCTTGGAACTGATTTACCATTCCCACAACTAAATGTAAACCTAGATGAAATTACATTGTATGAAACTGAAACAGCAGTGAATCTAACAGCTAACAACAAAGTGAAGATGAAATAACAGTCGAAATGTTAAAAGCTATTAATATATACAACATGGAACAACTACAGAGAATGTTCAATAAAGTTTGGAAAGAAGAAAAAGTCCCTTCTAAATGGAAAAAGGGAATCATTGTTAAAATACGGAAAAAAGGCAACCTTAGCGATTGCAACAATTGGAAAGGAGTAACCTTACAATCAGTTGTGTCAAAAGTATTTTGCAAATTATTCTGAATAGAATGCTGCAATGAGAGAAGGACAGGCAGGATTTCGAAAAGGGAGAAGCTGTCTCGACCAGATCTTTACTCTCAGAATAATACTTGAAGAACATATTGAAAAGGAGAAACCATTAATCCTAAACTTCATAGACTTTAAAAAGGCATTTGATAGCATACACAGAGAATCATTATGGAGGATTTTAAGAATATATGGAATACCATCTAAGATTGTCAACATCATTAGTGACCTCTACAATGGATATGTTTGGGCAGTCAATACAGACGAAGGAATGAGTGAATGGTTCCAGATTGAAACAGATGTGAACAAGGATGTATATTATCTCCCTTGGTTTTTGGAATTGCCATAGACTTCATAATGAAAACAAATGTAGCAAAGGTAAAACGGGCATTGATTGGGTACGTGAGACACAACTGGATGATCTTGATTTTGCAGATGACACAACTCTTATCAGCGACAATATGAAATCAATGCAAGTAAAAAACAGATACCCTGTCTTCAATGGCTAGTAAAATAGAACTTGAAATTAACAAGGATAAAGCAAAAATAATGAAGGTTCTCATTAACGACGAAGGATAAATATACGTGGAAGGAACAGCTGTTGAAGAAGTAAACCATTTTGCATGTCTCGGCAGCTATATAGACCACACTGGTGACACCAGAAAAGAAGTTAGAATTCGAATTGCCAAAGCAGCACTGACCTTCAATAATCTTGAGAACAAATGGCTTTCAAAGCTTATAAGCATAAAAACCAAGTTAAGATTATTAATATCCACCCTCATTTATGCATGCGAAAGCTGGAAAACAACTAAAGAAACAGACAAGAAATTAGACTCTTTCGAAAACAAATGCCTAAGGAAAATACTCGGTATAAAGTGGAATGAATTCAGGAACAACGCAGAGATAAGACAGATGAGCAAACAACAAACTGTCTCATGACTGATCAGAAAAAAGATGGACATATGTCGATCATGTGATGAGAAGAAACAATCAGAGATCCCCAAACAAGCTATCCAATGGAACACAACAGGCCGAAGAAAAAGAGGTCGACCACGTGAAACTCTAAACAGGACATTGTTAATAGAAGCCAATTCAGTGGACATACCATCCCTTGATGAGATTGAAAAACTCGCCGAAGACAGTCCATCTTGGCGAACTACCATGCGGGCTCTATGTGACGTTTAACGGCACGGGAAGATGTAAAATGTGAGATAGAATGTTTTTATACATTTTTTTTCTGTTCATACTTTTCTCTCATAATTAGAATAATTCTTCATTCCAGGATAATAGATAGATAGATAGATAGATAGATAGATAGATAGATAGATAGATAGATAGATAGATAGATAGATAGATAGATAGATAGATAGATAACGAGAGAGAGAGAAGGAAAGAACGAGAGAGAGAAAGAGAGAGAGAGAGCTTAGGAGCGAGAGAGAGAGAGAGAGAGAGAAAAGAGTGAGAGAATGAGAAAGTGTGTGAGAAAGAGTGAGGGATATAGAGCGAGAGAAAGGAAGAGAAAAGAGAGAAGGAGCAAGAGAGAAAAGGAGAACAAGGAAGAGTTGAGAGAGATAGAGCGAGATAGAGAAAGCGAGAGAGAATGAGAGAGACAGCGAGACAGAGAGAGAGATGAGAGAATTAAAGAGCAAGAGAGGGTGAGAGAAAGAGAGAGAGAGAGAGAGAGAGAGCAGCACCAAATAGAGCATCTCATTTATCACTATTGATCTCCACAACTTGTCATGGAAAAAAAAAAAAATTGAAACCTCATAATATTCTAGAGTCAGGAAAACTCAGAAGTTGTGAGTGATCGTATGCAAATCTTACTGGACTGAAAGCACGTAACTCTTATTGTACTGAAAGTATGCAAATCTTACTGGACTGAAAGCACGTAACTCTTATTGTACTGAAAGTATGTAAATCTTACTGGACTAAAAGTATGTAAATCTTACTGGACTGAAAGTATATAAATCTTACTGGACTAAAAGTATGTAAATCTTACTGGACTAAAAGTATGTAAATCTTACTGGACTAAAAGTATGTAAGTCTTACTAGACTGAAACCACTGTTGGCGAGATCTTCAGCTGCCGTGCGTGGAGCGGTGCTCCTCCCGGCCAATGAAGAAATTTGCAAATGAGGTTGCCGCGCAGCATCACTGCGGAAAAGGTGGTAGAAAAGATAAAGCGAAGCAAACAGTCAAATCACGGCACCTCTGGTCTGGAGGTCGGCCACGTCCTGAGTGCAGTCATATCGGGTGAAATGCATGAACCGGCTTGTCTCACTGCTGGTGAGACTCTTCAAATGCCGCGCCTGGAGTGAAGCTCCTCCCGGTTAAGGAAGTAAATGCGGAAAAGAAATAAAGGTTGCTGTGCGGCGCCGATGGGAAAAGGTGGTGGAAAGTGAAGTTTAACCGGTATGTCCAGTAGTATCGCTACGAGAGCTATACCACGGCACCTCTGCTCTAGAGGCCGCCCACGTCCGAAATACACCTACACTGGTGAAATATGCCTAAACCGGCACACACCAGGGGTGGAACTTGATGGCTAGACATGTCATGCCACCTCCGCTCTAGAGGTCGGTAACGCCTGATAAACACCCATACTGGTGAATTTTGCCTAAACCGGCTCATACCAGGGGTGAATCTTGAAGGCTATGCATGTCACAGTACCTCTGCCCTAGAGGTCGGTCCCGTCCCAAACACGCCCATACTGGGATAATGCCTAAACCGGCTCAACCCAGGGGTAGAAGTCACTAGTGGCGAGGATTCATCCTCCTGGACAAAAGCTCCATCCTGGTCACAACTAGGAAGGGTAGCGGCTACGACCGCAAAATGCTGAAGTCGGAGACACTGGACCAGGGAAGTCTAGATAGGCAACCACCTCTCACCCGGCGGGGATGTTTGCGTATCCTAATCACGCTGAGGTTTTCCGGTGAGAAAGTCCAACCCTGGACTGGATGGGCAACCACCTCTCACCCGGCGGTGATACACGGGTATCTCAAAACACGTCGAGGTTTTCCGGTGAGAAAGTCCAACTCTGGCCTGGGTGGGCTACCGCCTCTTACCAAGCGGGGATGCACTGATATCCTAAACACGTCGAGGTCTTCCGGTGAGAAAGTCCAACCCTAGACTAAACTGGTGCAATGAAAACCACGGTGTCACGCAATCCCGCTTCCGAGACCCACCAAGAATACAGGCTAAAGCCCTGTGATACTCTGAACCCCTTGTGGTCCTCTCGTGGATCTCGTGTGGTCTATTTTGGACCACACAAGGGACCCACGGGACCTAACGAGGACCACAGGCGTGAATTCAGTAGGTTCACAGTGCGGTTTTTGGTGGTAGAAGTGAACGAAGAAGAAGAAGAAGAAGACTAGACTGAAAGTATGTAAATCTTACTGGACTGAAAGTATGTAAATCTTACTGGACTGAAAGTATGTAAATCTTACTGGATTGATCTATGTAAATCTTACTGGACTAAGTATACGTACAAACAGCGGAAACTGGTCTCTGTAAAACTCACTCCGCCACGCTCTGACCAGATATTAAATTTGACGCCCTGACCTCGTAAATGTGCCAGGTCCTAACAACCCTATCGAGTTTAATTGGAGGAGGAAAGGAGAATTGGGAAACGCGTTCCAAAGATCACGTTAGAGGGTTTTAGCTACCTCAGCTGACACTTGAGTCAATGCCACACTCTTCAAGGACTTACTTGAAACCCTCCCCCTCCCCCCCCCCACCCCCTTTCCGGACCTCCCCCACCCAAAAGAGAAAAAATCCCGCCCTTCTTTCAACTTTTCCTCTTTCGTGGGAAAGAGGTCGATTAGGCAATTAGCGACCCATAGCTGATATGCTAGAGTCAGGGTTAGCGAACCATAGCTGACCAAGACCCTATCTCACCTCTCCGTTGGTAACCCCCCCCCCCCCCAGTAACAGTCTTAGCCTGGCTAACGGCGCAGGGATCGCCAAAGTCCCCATGGTGGTGGAGTCTGCTAAAGAAGCATTGTACACACCCCTACTTTTTAGCTGTATTCCGGAACTGGAAAAGTAGCTGCCATAACCCGCTCCCACGCCGATACCATGCTGTGCTTCAACAGCTCTACAGCATCGGCTGCAAAGAGCACATGCTCGCAGTTACAGGGAGATAGTACAAGTACAAGTTCCTCTTTCTTTCTAGAAAGTGTTGAGGAAACCATTTTATGCTTTAATCAACTTTTATTTATCTGAACGTTTACCACCCAATACTTTGGTAACGAAGGAAAGAGGGGGAGATAATTTGTAGCCACATTTCTTCTCTCTTACGCCACTCAGGACGCGGTTTCCGCTGTCTATGTGACAGATGACACTTGTCGTTAGTGTCAGTCAAATAAAGCCTAGTCAGGACCCTATCCTACTTCTTCGTGATAATCCAGGTAAGACGCTGTTGTGCTGTTGGAGGTTGTCCAAAGACGAATGGACCGACGTGCTCCAGATCACGGTAGTTACATGCTGAGAAGTTTACTTCTTTGATCCGTTCCCAGAAGTAGCCCACTCCCCATCCGATTTTGCACTGCTCTTGCTTTCCCAAGAATCTTCACCTGCAGAAAGCAAGTTTAAAATTACGTCACCCGCCTCACAATAGATCTTCATCTTACCCACACAAGGCAGAGCATAAAGCTTATTTTTACTAGTGTTTTTCTTACTATATACAGTGTTAGTATTACTCTATATCCACAGTATTCTCGCTACTCTATACATTTTCATTATTGTTGTATATATATATATATATACTGTCCCCCCCCCGCCTAAAAAAAAAAAGAAACGCATAACTACTGATGATCCCATTTTAGCCATAATTTTGATATTCTATGGCTTTTTAAATTGAATGAATGAAAATTTCAAATTGCACACAATGATACCTAAGGGTTTAAACACTCACTTGACAGTATCTTGCATCTGTGTGACGAGAATTTGTTAATCCCAGAGGTTCTCAAGTTAGAATGATGTGTGGCCTCCGCTTGCATTGATCAGCGACTGGCATCTCCTGGGTATAGATGCAATCAGATGTCTGATGTGTGCCTGTGCAATGGCTGCCCACTCTCCCTGGAGTGCCTGCCACAGATCACGACGACTGGCTGGAGAAACGTTTCGGTGACAAACACGTCTTTGCAGAATATCCCATAGGTGCTCGATGAGATTCATGTCTGGAGACAGGGATGGCCAGGGATGGGTAAGAATGTTTTTGGCAGTCAGGAACTCTATGGTCAACAGTGCAGAATGGGGTCTGGCGTTGTCCTGTTGAAACACAGACCTTTGCGCAGCCAAAAATGAAAGGACATGGGGTCGAAGAATTTCGTTGACGTATCGTACCGCATTCAAGCCTCCTTCAATCTGCACCAATGGACTCCTTCCGTTGAAATTGACCATTCCCCATACCATTACACCCCCACCACCGTGCGGCGGAGCTTCATCAACGCAATTTTGGGCAAAACGTTCATTTGGCTACGGTAGACCCTTCTCCGCATATCATGGCGGTGCAACAAAAAAGGAAGATTCGTCACTAAACCAGACGTGTCTCCATTGACTGTTAGTTGTCCAGGGCCGATGCTGGTTGGCCCAAACAAGTCGATTCTGGCGACGGCGTCTCGTTAAAACAGGACCTCGGTGAGGTCGTCGTGCCACCAGTCCAGCTTCATGCAGTCTATTCCGGACAGTTTGATCAGACACACAACGTCCTGCAAGCAATGACTGGGCACTTGAGGAAGCTGCTGTAAAGTTGTTTCTGAGGTGAATCAGAATAGAGCGATCATCAGCTGCTGTTGTCACACTGGGTCGTCCACTGCGGTGCCGGTCTTCAGCTGAGCTAGTGGCTTGGAAACGGTGTCAAAGTCGACTGATGGTACTCTACTGCAAGTTTGAATGCCCAGCAACCTGACTTTGACTTTTGCCTGCTTGCAGGCGACCAAGAGCAATATTTCGTAAATTTTGCGATATACGCGCCATAATTGTCTGCTTGAAAATTAGCAGAATTTGTTTGTGTAACCTCATCCTTTTATAGGGTTTCATTTGCGTTGGAAGTGAGTTGTGCTCACAACAAAAATCACGACTTTTCCATAAAGTGAGTTATGGTAAAAAAAATTGCGTGATTAGCAAGGGCAGCTACTGCGTTCTGACTATACACGAGGATAGCAAAATTCACGCTAAATCATGGACTTGATATCTTGTTGACAATTTTTGGTTTGGTTTGAGATATCAGGGAAATAAAAAATTTTGTCACAACATATAAAAAATGAAGCTTACATAAGCTATGCGTTTCTTTTTTGGACAGTATATATATATATATATATATTGTTGCTTCTATATACATATATATATATATATATATATATATATATATATATATATATATATATATATACTGTTCAAAAAAGAAACGCAACAAATACGATGTTGCGATTTAAACTGAAGTTTGCTGATCAGACAAGGGCAAATTGCCTGAAATGTTCACTGGACATCAACTTCACGTGCTGACCTGAATTATACTCAGTAGATGATTCATGAGCACAGAAAAGCGACACTTGTCAAAACAATATTTTTAACAATAACTCATGACAGGTTCACGAGAATCCCGTGAAACTTACTGAACACAAAACTCACTGACCATGTTATTGAATGCCTATAAAAGACTGACGCTCCTCGAATCAATTCATTTGAAAATTCAATGCGCAAGTATGGCTCATCTCACTACAGAACAGCGACTCGTCATCATTGGACGTTTACAGGCTGGGCAGTCACAAAATGTAGTGGCCAGACAATTTAATGTGGTTAGAAGCACCATTAGTCGCCTTTGGAGATGATTTCATGAAACTGGCTCAGTTGTAGACCGGCCGCGCAGTGGAAGACCCATAGTCACAACTGCCAAAGACTGCTTCATACGGCTGCGTCACCTCATGAATCGATTTGCATCTGCGTACTCAACAGTCTAGTCAGTGACAGCAGCTCGTCTTTGGGCTAGAAGACCCTACAGACCGGCATCGTCAGAACCGACTGCAATGGGCGAACCAGCATCGTCAATAGACCGCTGAGAATGATTGGAGAATGGTTTGGTTTTGTGATGAATCATTCTTTCTTCACCAGCGACACGATAGACGGAGAATAGTTTACCGCAGAGTACGTGGGCGCTTCGCCCAGAACTGCCTGGATGAAGCTCCTCATGGTGGAGGTGTACTGGTGTGGGGTACGATCAACCTCATGGGAAGAAGTGACCTAGTGCAAATTGAAGAACGCCTGAATACTCAACGATACGTTGCTGAAATTCTTCATCCTCACGTCCTTCCACTTCTGGTTGCACCAGGGTCGATTCTTCAGCAGGATAGCGCTCGACCTCATGTGCCACAACTCACCATACAGTTCCTCGCTGACAACAACGTCCAGACCATACCGTTAGCCATCCATGTCATCAGACATGAACCCAATAGAACACATATTGGATGAACTCAACAGACAAGTCCGCCAGCGAGACGTGGCCCCAACATATCCGACAGTTGTCTTTTGTACTGCAGGAAGAGTGGGCAGCCATCCCACAACAACAGATCCAACGGCTAATCGGATCCATGTCAAGGAGATTTTCTCTGATACAGGCTAGAGAAAGCCATACACCTTACTGAAAACCGGAAGCCTCAGTCGCAAAGAATAAAAGTCCAAACCAGATTTAATGAACATCATTTCATTGTTAAAGTCTTAAAGTTTCTTCATGCCAAGATTGCAACATTAATTCCGTAAAATAAAATTTTGACACGTTTGAAATTTGGTGTCCATTACGACTACAGTAGTGTTGCGTTTCTTTTTTTTTTTTTTTGAACAGTATACACATTTACATTTTTAGTGTTACTCTATACCCATATCGTTGTTGCTACTCTATACCCATATCGTTGCTGCGACTCTATAACCATACCATTGTTGCTGCTCTATAACCATACCGTTGTTCCTACTTTATAACCATACCGTTGTTCCTACTCTATACCCATACCGTTGTTGCCATTCAATAACCATATCGTTGTTGCTACTCTATCCGTATTGTTGTTGCTACGCTATATCCATATTACTGTTGCTACTCTATATCTGTATTGTTGTTGCTACTCTGTACCAATACAGCTGTTATTACTCTATACCCATACCGTTGTTGTTACTCTATACCTACATGCAGTGCCCTCAAGAGGAATTTTATAAGCTGTTGTCTTAACTTACTGATTAACTATTCTGCTATCATCTTCACTTAGTGATTACCTATTCTGCTATCATCTTCACTTAGTGATTACCTATTCTGCTATCATCTTTACTTAATGATTACCTATTCTGCTATCATCTTTACTTAGTGATTACCTATTCTGCTATCATCTTTACTTAGTGAATACCTATTCTGTTATCATCTTTACTTAGTGAATACCTATTCTCCTATCATCTTTACTCACTGATGACCTATTCTGCTATAATCTTACTCACTGATTACCTATACTGCTGTCATCTTACTCACTGATTAACTATTCTGCTATAATCTTACTCACTGATTACCTGTTCTGCTTTCATCTTACTCACTGATTACCTGTTCTACTACTATCCCACTCACTGATTACCCCCCCCCCCCCCGCCCCCACGAAATCCTCTTCAAATAGAAATAGCCTCCGAGACAGAGGAGCAGTGCACAGCCGGGCCTCCATATCATTGGGTCCGCCTACATATTTGATACCACAATGTTGTCCTTCTCTCTGTCTACATTGTTGCTGCTACTCCACATCTGCATTGTTGCTGCTACTCAATATCTATATTGTTTCTGCTACTCCATACCTATATTGTTTCTGCTACTCCATATCTATATTGTTTCTGCTACTCCATACCTATATTGTTTCTGCTACTCCATATCTATATTGTTTCTGTTACTCCATATCTATATTGTTTCTGTTACTCCATATCTATATTGTTTCTGTTACTCCATATCTATATTGTTTCTGTTACTCCATATCTATATTGTTTCTGCTACTCCATATCTATATTGTTGCTGCTACTCCATATCTATATTGTTTCTGCTACTCCATATCTATATTGTTTCTGTTACTCCATATCTATATTGTTTCTGCTACTCCATATCTAAATTGTTTCTGTTACTCCATATCTATATTGTTTCTACTACTCCATATCTATATTGTTTCTGTTACTCCATATCTATATTGTTGCTGCTACTCCATATCTATATTGTTGCTGCTACTCCATATCTATATTGTTGCTGCTACTCTATATCTATATTATTGCTGCTAATCCATATCTATATTGTTTCTGCTACTCCACATCTGCATTGTTGCTGGTACCGTGTATACCCATAATTGGTGCTATTGTATATACCCAATCTTGCTGCTGGTCTATTTCAATATTGTTGATGTTACACTATATTTATAGTGTTGTTTCTGCTCTATATTTATAGTGTTGTTTCTGCTCTGTATTTATAGTGTTGTTTCTGCTCTGCATTTATTGTGCTGTTGCTGCTCAATATTTATAGTGCTTTTTCAGCTCTATATTTATAGTACTGTTGCTACTATATATTTATAGTGTTGATTCAACTCTATATTTATGGTGCTGTTTCTAGTGTATATATATTTTGTTGTTTCTACTCCATATTTATAGTGTTGTTGCTGCTCTGTATTTATAGTGTTGTTTGTATTCTATATCTACTGTCCTGTTGTTGCTCTATATTTGTAGTTCTGCTTCTGCTCTGTATTTATAGTGCTGTTGCTGCTCTGTATTTATAGTGTTGTTTCTACTCCATATTTATGGTGGTGTTTTTTACTATAGTGTTGTTTCTGCTCTATATTTTTAGTGCTGTTGCTGCTCCATATTTAGTATTTTGTTTCTACTCCATATCTATAGTGTTATTTCTGCTTTATATTTATAGTGTTGTTCTGCTCCATATCTTTAATGCTGATTCTGTTATAAATCTATAGTGTTGTTTTAACTCTATACTTATAGTTTTGTTGGTGCTGTATATTTATAATGCTGCTGGTGCTCTATATTTATAGTGTTTTTTCTGCTCTGTATTTATAGTGTTGTTACTGTTCTATATTTATTGTGTTTTTGTTACTCTATATTTATTATGTTGGTGCTCTTCTACATTTATAGTGCTTTTTTCTCTTCTATATTTATAGTGTTGTTGTTGCTCTATATATAATGCTGTTGCTACCCTATGTGTAGTGTTGTTTCTACTCTATATTTATAGTGTTATTGCTATTTTATATTTATAGTTTTTTCTGCTCTATATTTACAGTGGTGTTGCTATTCTATATTTATAGTTTTGTTTCCACATTTATAGTGTTGCTGTTACTTTATACCCACAGTATTTTTTAAGCCACACCACAATTGACTAACCATTGTCGATGACGAAGTCCAAATCTTACCATTGATGTGAATAAAGTATCACTGTGAGGCTGTAATACAATAAAGTATCACTGTGAGACTGTAATACAACAGGTATTACTGTGTAGCTTTGATATAACAAATTATCACTGTCTAGTTCTAATACAGCAAAGTATCACTGTGAAGCTGTAAATACAACAAAGTATCACTGTGTAGTTCTAATACAACAAAGTATCACTGTGAGGCTGTAATACAATAAAGTATCAATATGAGGTTGTAATACAATAAATTATCACTGTGTGGCTGTAATACAACTTCTGCAGACAAGAAAGTTCGAAAAAAAAATTAACAAAATGAAACAGAAAAAGATATTTCCGAAAGAAAGTCTATAGTCACGAAGACATTGTTTAATGACCTTCACCTTCAAAATACACATTGACTGACACTTTAAGTGATATAACATGGTATACATCAGAAACTAAATCTTATGCTCTGTGGGCTTCGTTTCTGGAAAGGAAAATATTTTCAATGAAATCTTCAGTTGTTCCAAGTCCTAGTCATTGCGGGTCGATTAGTGTCATCGGCGACAGCCAACAATCGATCGATACACCGCTGAGTGACAACGTGTAGCCACGCCCCGTCGTCAGCAACGCCACGCGGAAGTTGACACTGTGGACAGAAACTGACAACCGCTGAGTCTCTTATCGCGATTGGATAAGGATGTCACCGCCCCACGTGCATGAGAGATGTTGGAGTGTATTGACAGGATCATTTCGTATTCGCGACAGAAGGACCTGTATGGCGAGGCACAGTGTTTGCCGAAGTCCTGGAGTTTAGAACTCCGTCAAACACTCGCTGTTCTGCCCCCCAGGTACAGAGTGAGAGAGAGAGAGAGATATCAGAAGTAACGCGATTAAGAATATTAACAAGTGATTATGTAGAGAGAACTTGCAAGTTCCACTTATGCTATCAAACTGACGTGTACGCTGGCTGTATTCTCACAGACACTCTAGGCCAAGTTGTGTGTTGTACTTCACAACATTTCGGTTTTTTTTTCTTCTCTGTAATTTATATACAATATCGTATCACAGTTTCATTATTCCAGACATCACGTGTTGTGATACTGTGTTAGATTTCAAATTTATGTCTGTTGTATGGTATAAAGATCTAACATGATAATATGACATCGATAGTTCATCTTTTTTCTAACGGGACATGAAATGAATGTCACCAGTTCGCCCGGATGTTCTCTGTGCATGTGTCAGTTAAACTCCGAGTAAGATTATTTCGAGGATTAAACATCTGGACAAAAGATTGCATCTTGTGAACTTTTGGCTTGAAGACAGCACTTGAACATGTATTCCTTCTTTCTTGACCGATGCAGTCATGGACAGAGTTTTAACGTGAGGCGAAATAACCAGGCGGTGTAGGGATATCGCTTGGAAGCGTTTCTCTGTGGTTACAACTGCTGCTTTATCAAGTTGAGATTATTTCACTAGGTGAGTATGTCAATTTACAGAGTTACAACTTTTAAAAAAAATTGATTTTATATGATTTGGTGATGGGGGGGGGGGGGGGCTTTATTGCTGTTGATGATGTTGTTGTTGATGATGTTGTTGCTGATGGTATAACATCCATTTTAAAGAGTTTTTGGACTCTGGCATGTCCTGAACTCACTTCCTTCATTCACGTCAGCCGTGTCACGGATCATTCTTTTGTCATCTTTTTTTTTTTTCTTTTCTATCACGTCCAAAATGCTTTGTCTAACATTATTCAAAGGCCTAACAATACAACAACTGTACTCTGTCACTTTACTGTGCGGAAGACTCGTTGTTATTTTTTTTATTGGAAAAATTTGCTATATAAGATAAGAGAAAGGACGACTGCTATATAACAGTGGTCGTCTTTTCTCTTATCTTATATAGCAAAAGATGATGGTTCTAGTAATGAAAATAGATTGAAAGTGTATGGTTCAGTTTAAAAAAAAAATAGAAAGATTGAGGAAAATAGGCAGAAACAAGAATGGCAGAAAGTAAGATGAGCACATACACATAAAGAAAACTCAGCAATCCAATATTTTGGCGAAAGACTTTTTTCAAGGATCACATATAAAAAAAAACAACACGAAAAACAGACTTAGCTTTTTTTTTTTTTTAGATCTCCTCCATGTAAGAAATACAGTAACAAAATGCATATATAAGATGGGAGCTTTTAACTGTTTATATCTTGTCAAGATTTCGGAATATAGACTTGAGATATAGATTTGAAAGTTTGCTACTTCATATCCTGAAAGTGAAAATGCTTCTGGGCAGCTCCACCACTATGTAGGTTCACCATGGATACTTATACCCGCCTTATGTAACAAAACAATTTTGAGTCAAGTTCCTAAAACATGGCTTCCTTCCTAACCGGGAGAGTTTATATGTCTCTCTGTGGTCTGCAGGTACAGTGTAGGAAGGGGGTCTTGAACTGGAAGGACCAAACCACGGGAGGTTTATAGGTCTCTCTGTGGTCTGCAGATACACTGTAGGAAGGGGTCTTGAACTAGAAGGACCTAACTGGGGGAGGTTTATAGTTCTCTTTGTAATCTGCAGGTACACTGTAGAAAGAGATCTTGAACTGGAAGGAATTGCCCGGGAGGTTTATAGGTCTGTCTATGGTCTGCAGGAACAGTGTGAGAATAGGTCTTGAACTGGAAGGACCAAACCACGGGAGGTTTATAGGTCTCTCTGTGGTCTGCAGGTACAGCGTGGGAAGGGATATTTGAACTGGAAGAAGAAAATAAAACAAACAAGTACTTCATTGTTACTCAACTCTAAGATTTCATCTGTGTTTTGTAGCTTCAAGGAGTCCCCCACTGTATTAGACCAGTACGCTACAAGAAAGTTAAAATCTTTCCAACATTTACTTACAGACAATTTTCTTGTCTTGACTATTTAGAAATAAACTTAATCACAATATCCTCATAAAGGTCTGTGTATAATACTTTCTTTTTTTCCTCCAACATTCTACACTTGAAATAAGACAAAGAATCTCTGACTTGAATCCACATAAGAACCCACATAAACAGTGCTATAGTAAACACATTCAGCATGTCCTCTACTGGGAAATCATGCAGTAGCTATATTAAGCTTAAGCTGTGGTTTTAACATTTGTATCTCCAAATCCCAAAACAAAATCATCCAGTGTATTCAGCCAGGCCAGGTGTGACAAGCGAATTAAAGCCAGACAGGGTCTTGACCATTCCTTTTTGTTCCATGATCTACTTAACTTTATCTCCTTTCCCCCCAAAAAATATACTTTTTTTCAGTAGTAACAATTTCATACACTGAAAGAAAAAAAAAGGAAGAATTTAAGTTCTCTATTCTCCTTTCCTGGAATATCATCACATACAAGTTCAGACTAATCGATATCTGAACATACTTTCAGAAATTCTCAAAGATATTATCTCAACATTTAAGTCAGTAATGATAACTTTTCCGCTTCGAGGAAAGAGATAAGTGCCCTCGCGTCTTCTAACGGCACGTAATGGCGATATGTTCTTCGGCGTAAATTGTTTCAAGGATATCCTTACGCATGAGTAAATAGTACCACTGGGGCAGCACAAGTCTGTAGTCTGTGTGATGCTGCTGGTCTGTAAATGCCGTTAAGTCTGTGTGCTAAGGACAAATAAAGAACAGTGCGTCAGTTTTAACTGTTATATAACACGAAATAAGGAAATGAGTCTTACTGGGTTTAAATGCTGCATCTATCTATCTATCTATCTATCTATCTATCTATCTATCTATCTATCTATCTATCTATCTATCTATCTATCTATCTATCTATCTGTCATCTGTTTGTCTGTCTGTCTGTCTGTCTCTGTCTGTCTGTCTGCCTGCCTGTCTGCCTGCCTGCCTGCCTGCTTGCCTGTCTGTCCCCATCCATCCATCCATCCATCCATCCATCCATCCATCCATCCATCCATCCATCCATCCGTCTGTCTGTCTGTCTATCTGTCTGCCTATCTGACCACTATCTATCTATTTGTCCTTTTTTGTCTGTCCGTCTGTTTGTCCTTCTATTCCTGTGTGCTATCTTCAGTCTGTCTATCATTGTGCTTTATGTCTATTTACTCTTTGACTGGGATATAGATGTTCTTTTTCACCATAACTAAAATGCTTAAAGTTTTCATAGAGAACAGCTACCACAGACTTATCTCTGTGCTCGCTGTATCAGAGTTACTAGTCTAACTCAGCAAGAACATCTCACATCGCCACTTTAGATCTTTTAACCACATCACAACCTACTCCTGGCTATTCAATGAAACCTACATTTAGCCGGTCCCACCTGGCAGAACAACCTCAGCCTAATTTGACCTGATCGTCAGATCCCACAAAATATGAGCCAAACCTGACGCTTCTAAATACCGAAGATGATTTTTTGTTTTGTTTTTGTTTTTCAGAAAACATTTCAACATTTATTTTTAAAATCAATCCGAATTCTTTCTATTTTTCTTTCGACAGATTTCAAATTGGGAGTAAGTTACATGCAAGAAAAGGGTTTTAACGTGAACAGCCTTGTTCTTTCATACAGGACATAAACCGCAAACACGACATAACCGCACACACGATCGAACGTTTAGTTAGTTTGGTTTTTTTTTGTTTGTACATTTTCCTTAATACAGTGATGGATTAACCATCACCTGGGCCTGTACGATAAACTTAGTACGTGCCCCCACCCCCGCCCCCTCCCAAATCTAAACCTATACTCCTTTATCTCCTGATATAAATTTCATAAAATAATAGTCTATATTGGGATTTCCCTCCCATGATACTGGGTCCCTAGGCTAAACCCTCCTCAGTCTAATCGGTAATCCGCCCCTGCATTTTATTATTAATTAATTATTTATGCTGTTGTTATGAACCTGCGGGATGTACAAGAAAACAGATCGTGTACGGCTCTGTTAAAGAACACGTGCTTTAGCGGTCAGACCTGTAGCGGAAAATCGATGTTTTGTTTGATAAAGAAGCCAAGAACTAAGATTGCCGTGTTAAAGAGGGGAACAGCGTAATTATCATGACAGGTGAATCATCTCAAGCCAAGACCATACCCAAGCACCTCATGCTGTCGTATGTAACAGGCTGTTGCATTCGCTTTAGCCTGGCTAACAGGTTAAGTTTCGTCCTGGCTAAAGCAATAGTGGAGGAAGTCAAGAAGGACATTTTTTTCTTTTTTTTTGGGTTCGGGGAAGGATTTCAGTCAAGTTTTCCCACTCTCCATCCGACACGTCGTCATGCCCGAGGAGTAGAACACAAATCCGCCGTTCCATGACACTGAAAGTATTAGTAGCAGTAGTAGTAGTAGTAGTAGTAGTAGTAGTAGTAGTAGTAGTAGTAGTAGTAGTAGTACTAGTAGTAGTAGTAGTAGTAGTAGTACTAGTAGTAGTAGTAGTAGTAGTGGTAGTACTAGTAGTAGTAGTAGTAGTAGTAGTAGTAGTAGTACTAGTAGTAGTAGTAGTAGTAGTACTACTACTACTACTAGAAGAAGAAGAAGTGTTTGAAATACTCCAGTACAGGAATGGGTGAAAAGTATTCTTGATATTTTAATTTCAGCAACATTGTTAAATGTTATTATGAAATATATAAACAGTGCTGATATTAAATATTATTATTAAATGCATAACAGTATTCATATTAAATGTTATTATTAATTGCATACACAGTACTGATATTAAACATTATTATTAAATACATGACAGTATTCACATTAAATGTTATTATTAGATACATACACAGTGCTGATATTAGATGTTATTGTTGCTTAATACATACACAATGCTGATAATAAATAATAATTTTAAACACATAAACATTGCTGGCACATCAAAATGTTAATATTAAAGTATAAACAGTACTGACACATTAAAATGTTAATATTAAACAGTGCTGGCACATTAAAAGTATAAACAGTACTGCAACTATAACAATATGTACAACAAAAATAATAAATGTAGTGGATGTAGGAAGTATATGTATGAGTGTGTTAAAATCTATGTGTGTGTATGACTGGCATATGCAGTATGTGCTGTATTGGAAATAACTTGTTTATAATCAGTGCGTGAAGTGTGTAAGATATGGCTGAATGATAAAATAAACACAGTAGCTATAGATAAATGGCTGTTTATGTATGCAGGAAACTCTCTACCGTAGAGAGCGGAACAACAACACAACTCCTTCAGATCATCAGAGGAAGTACCCCCCCCCCCCCCTCAGACAAGTGTTTCGGCCCTTTAAACTCCTGACCCGGCCCTTTAAACTCCTGACACTCTAAGGGGGGTGGGCCGCTCTGGGTCATGACTCCCAGGGGTCTTGTGAGTTGTAATAAGTACTCCAGCTCTTTATATATACAGTCATCATCATCATCATCATCAGTCACTAAAAGTCACATAGGGAGTATAGGCCATGGTTAATGTTTTTTTCCAGTCTTCCCTGTTTTTTGGATCCGATCTCTTCTACCCTCCATACCTAGTATCCCTTGTCTCTGAGCCACTTTCATAGTTTCCTTTCTCCAAGTAATTCTGGGGCTTCTTTGATATCTATTTCCCTGCGGATTCCATGTCAGTGCCCCAAATATACGAGCACGATATTTCGTAATAAAATCATCAGCTGTATAGATTATGTATACAGTTAATGGATAAACAGAACATACCCTGGCGCCAATATTAAAAGTACATTTGTGCACAAAAACAGAAGCTCTGATATAAATAGATACAAGGATTACAGAAATATATAATTCTTACGTGTCAACAGTTTATTCAGATCTAGACTGAAACATTACTTAGAAATAAACTCATAAACAAGTTTATTACTTACACTCACGCTAAGTGGGTTAGGCCCTCTGTCTACTAATCTGGTGGTACCGGATTCTAGTCCCATCAGTGGGGGGGGGGGGGGGGACTTTTTCTGGCACCACCACACCAAAAAAAAGGATCCAGGGTCCACCCAGTCTCTAAAAAAAAAAAATGGATACCAGAGAAATTTGGGAAGGTAAATGCGGCCAGGCATGCTAGTGTGAGCACATCACACTTTCACGTGCCGAAGGTCTTAAATACGGGCCTAACACCGTACCCCCACTCAACTATGTCTTAATGGTGTGGAAACGAGGAATTTTATCTTTTTTGCCTTTTACCTCGCTAAATGGAAATAATGCGTAAGCTACCTTGGACAGATAGCTAAGAAAAGAACAAAGTAGACTCAAAAGCTAAGTGGACACACACAGCTATAAAACATACTGAAAATAATATTTAACACAAAGCTGGAAATGTTTTAAGCAAAATAACTGACATGATTTACCTGAAAACTGTGATAGATTATTAACCTATTTACAACTGTAAACTGATTTACAACTGTAAATCATGAAAAAGTAGTAAAAATGTAAATACCCGTTACATTTTCAGTACTCTGATTTATAAGACTGAATGGTTGGCTGAGTGGTTAGACACTCGGTCTGTTAATCCCGCAGTACGGGGTTCAGATCCCAACAGTGGAGATTTTCTTTTTTGTTTGGTATCACCTCATCAGCACGGCCCCGGGACCCACCCAGCCTCTTAAAAAACGGGTACCAGAGAAATCTGGGAAGGTAAATGGGGCCAGGCGTGATACTGGCCACATCAGACTTTCATGTGCCGAAGGTCATGGTGATATGGGCCTAACACCGAATCCCCCATATGCCTTAATGGCGTGTAAACCGTAACAACAGACTTAACACTTACAAATGTGTAACAAATGTAATGTATACAACATGTACGAGAAATATATTAGCAAAATAATGCGCAATATGGAAATAATCCAAAATGTTTTAGACATACAGACTAACTAAAAACTATATGAACAATAACAATGGAATCAATATAAAAACATATGTAATACTACATATGAAAACTGTCCCAGAAATACGCGTGAAACAAAAACAGAAGTTAAAGTATGAGATTTTTGAAGTTAAGAAGATCTCTACAAAAAAAAGGTTAAATATACCTCAGAACTGAGCCACAATCGTCAGTCACTCAGTCTGTCATTTGCATGTCCCTCCTTAACAACTCTCATGTAGGCCTCTCGGTTGTAAACAAGATGCCCTGCTGCTGATGCGTCCATTCGCAGATCATCAACGATGTCTTTGCAGCCATCTTTGCCTTGGTCTTTCTCTCTTTTTCCCATTATGTACCCTTCCAAGACTACCCTATCTAAATTCTCATGACGTTTAATATGTCCAAAATATTTAGGTTTTCTCTGTTTAATCTTCTGTAACCAAAATTCTTCAATATTAAGTTCTTGTAGTATGGACATATTTATCCTTTTTTTTTTTTTTTTTGTAAATAATATTTGATGATCTGCAGATGGATGCATCAGCAACAGGCCATCTTGCTCACAACCGAGAGGCCTACAGGAGTGCTGTTAGTGAGACAAAGTTCCGCAAATGAATGACTGAACGAATATTTGAAGGACTCTTCTGTAGCATTTACATTCAAAGGCATTTATGTGTTTCTCAGCTGTTTTGTTAAGTGTCCAGGTCTCACGGGCATATGTTGCGACGGGAAAAATGCATGCCCTTAAACATCTTATTTTTGCAGTTCTGTCTGTTCCTCTTCACAGTTTCTTTAGCTGTTTTACTTTCTGAGGAGCGATAGATGTCCTTCAAACAGCAAATTGGAAGGTCAGATAGGGGCTAAAACCGTATATTTTAAAAATAAGACTTTAACGGACAAATAAGCGTTCACGCTTTTTAGAATTACAAGCAAAACGGACATGGAACTATGTTTGAAATATCTGCATTCAGCGTCCACCTTTACCAGCAAAACGAAAACAATCGTGTATAAACTGCAAAGCTTGTTGTTAGAATTCTCAGTGCATTAAGCTCACGAATCTTCACAGATTCTTCTATAGATCACAGTCAACCTTTTCTGCAAATTAAGTTTCACTGATGTAATATTTGCCTTTAAGTGATTACTTTCCAGGTATTTTTCAAGCTGTGTTCACGTAAACTGTGTGTGTGTGTGTTTTTTTTTTCTGATGTTAAATTCCCCCCTCCCTCTCTCTCGCGGAGGGGCGTTTGTTAACTTCCTTCGTGGAACCAGCTAAGAAGTTATATCAAAATTCTGCGTCGAGAGTCAATATTCTGTTACAGGTCGCGCGCTGTGAGCCAATATTCTCATAGACGGAACACAGAGATGAACATTACTACTACTACTACTACTACTACTACTACTACTAATAATAATAATAATAATAATAATAATGATAATAATAATCTCGTACCGTCTCCCCGCGGAACTTTGGTTGCAATGAATCTCCACTCTGCTCTGTTTCTTGTCTTTGTAGAGCACTTGGCCGAGCTTGTCCCTTGCCTACCTCTTGATGTTGTCCACCCATCTATGCCGTTGTTCACCTTTTCTTCTCTTTCCCTTCGATCTTCCCCTCAGGAAGGATCTTCAGTATAGTATTATGCCTCTCGACGTGCCCAAATACTAATTCTAATAATAATATTAACATATAAAATTAGGTACAATATTCTTAGATGGGACAATGGTTTTAATTTAAATTAATTCATTACGTCCTGTCCCGACAGAAGTTTTGTGATTAACGTCCTCCATTCTAAGTGTCCCTTAGAAGATTTCTTGTGCTTTAATTTGCTGATTTAAATTTTAAAAAAAAAGAAGATTAATGATTCTAAGTAAATGAATCAAAACATTGTCAGTGGAGATAGAGGTAGTATATATATTTGTTTCTCCTTCGGGTTTTCTGGTTACGTGAGTGGATAAGGTCCTGGGTTTACTGATCCGGTGGTACCGAGTTCGAGTCCCAGCAGTGGGATTTTTTTTTTTTTTTCTGGTACACACCAAACAAGGTCCCCGGGGGTGCACCCAGCCTCTATAAATGGGAACCACGGAAATCTGGGAAGGTAAATGCGGCCAGGCGGTGATAGTGTGACCACATCACACCCTTCATGCGCGGAAGATCATGGAAATACGGGTCTAACACCGTATCCTCTAAATACCTAAACAGTATAGAAACTGAGGTTTTACCTATACCTTACGGTCTATTTTGTTAATAAAAGTCCACATTTGCTTTATCGTTTTAGCTCTGAAACATCGGGCACCATACAGGGTTTCCGGAAAAAAAAAGTTATTGAGAGTTTTACGTTCCTGAATGTTTCTGCTTGTTTCTAAAAATTAGAATTTCAGTTGTTTCCCGCTTATATTCTACATTTTCTATTTTTTAATTATCGTTTTCTTTCTTCTATTTTCTCAACTTTTATGTATTTAGACGTTTAAAATTGAAATAATTTTGCAGATTTGTGTATTCTGTTAATAAATGTATCTGCTCCAGCTGTTTTTGCCAGTAAGTTTCACAAGTTCTTGTAGAGAAGCCTTTAGATAACTTTTTATAAATAGGAAACAGCGAGGATTTGGTACGGTAAAGTAAGAGAACACAGTTTTGTAGGATTGGACCTCGAAAAAATCGTAGACAAAGCACTTTAGTGAGACGTGAGAGAAAGAAAAAAAATTACAAGCTGGGATTCGAACCACGGACTCGGGTAGGACGGGCAGCTGTCTAGATACCAAGGGATAGCGTACTAACCAACTGAGCCAACTAGCATTGGAGTCCGTGTTTGAATCCCAGGTAATTCTCTTGTGATTTTTATTTCTCTCATGTCTCACTAAAGTGCTTTGTCTACGATTTTTTTCGAGGTCTAATCTCACAAAACTGTGTTCTCTTACAAGTATTTTACCTTTATGTAACTGTGTACACAAAAGTACAAGTATATTCCAGTCTTCACTGTGTGGTTTCTTGTTTAATTCGGTTACCTGTACGTGTATAACATAAGGGGACAAAAGTGGAGAAAAATATAAAATAAAGGGACAGACGTGGATAAAAATATAACATAAGGGGACAGAAGTTGGTAAAACATAACATAAGGGGACAGAAGTGGGGAAAGACATAACATAAGGGGACAGAAGTGGGGAAAAATATAATATAAGGGAACAGAAGCGGGGAAAACGTGGGGAAAATATAACAATATGGGAGAGAACTGGGGAAAATAGAACACATGGGACAGAACTGGAGAAAATATAACATAAAGCGACAGAAGTGGGGAAAATGTAATATAAGGCGACAGGAGTGGAGAAAATATAACATAATGGGACAGAAGTAGGGAAAACATAACATAAGGGGACAGAAGTGGAGAAAAATATAACATAAGGGGACCTGGGCACTTAAGGTTCAGAGAGAGAGAGAGATAACATAAGGGAACAGAAACGGGAAAAAAATGGGGAAAATATAACAATATGGGACAGAACTGGGGAAATACAACACAAGGGGACAGAACTGAGAAAATATAACATAAGGCGACAGAAGTGGGGAAAATATAACATAAGAAAACAGAAGAGGGAAAAAGTGGGGAAAATATAACACAATGGGAGAGAACTAGGGAAAATATAACACAAAGGGACAGAACTGGGGAAAATATAACATGAAGCGACAGAAGCAGGGAAATATAACATAAGGTAACAGAAGTGGGGAAAATATAACATAATGGGACAGAAGTGGGGAAAATATAGCATATGACAACAGAAGTAGGGGAAAATATAACATAAGGGAACAGAAGTGGGGAAAATATAACATAAGGGAAAATAAATGGGGGAAAATATAACACAAGGAAACAGAAGTGGGAAAAAATATAACAAGGCTACAAAAGTGGGGGAAAAATGTAACATAAGGGGACAGAAGTGGGGGAAAATGTATCTCCCCTGTGAAACGCACGAATAATTAGTATATAAGTATATTTATAATATATTTTATATATATATAATATATATATATATTATATATATATATATATATATATATATATATATATATATATATATATATATATATATATATAAAACTATGCACGAGGCCGCTGCAATAAAGCTGTGATAACAAAATGTATAAACTAGGAAATTAACGAGTACACAATTATGTACACGTTTATTAATAAAGCTAATAAAACTTTTTCCCTAGTTTGTACATTTTCTCCCCTGTGAAAGTCTTGCTCTTGGTTTTCATCACCATATTACTCTATTCATATTCGTTCATTCATTCATCTATCTATTCATTCATTAGCATATCCCTTCCAGAACTTTGCCCCCCTAACAGCTCTCTTGAAGGCCTCTCGGTTGTAAGCAAGATGCCCCACCCCCTGCTGCTGATGCGTCCATTTACAGATCCTCAACGATGTCTCGTCATTTTCTGCCCGGTCTTCCTCCCATTCTGTTTCCCATTACGCACTCATCCAAGAGGTCTTCTCCAAACTCTCATGACGTTTAACGTGTCCCAGATTTTACTCACATACAGGGTCAGAAAACAGGTGTCGCCGTGGTGCAGTGGTTAGTTATCTCGCCTGCTGATCAGAAGATCTCTGGTTAGATCGCACCGGGGACAATCCAGGCTCCCATAAATGAGTACATGCGGATTGCCAAGGACAACTTAAGGAGCGGGACCAGATGCTGGCAACTCTAGCCTCAGGTTGCCTCATGCAAACGTCACGGGTAGATTTTCTTTTCCCCCATACAGTCGAAGAGAAAAAGTTTGTTAGATAGTCTCCTAACACAGAACAACGTACATAGAGGGACTACATATAGCAATAGCTCTACATACGAAACATTCTTCCTCATCCCACTAGAAAGCCATATATTTATGAGGTGTCACACGGCCGATACTCTACAGTTTCCATATCAATGAAAATTTATATGAAATTTGTATCAAATTAGACCATCCATTTGTCAGACACCTAATTATTTGACATTTGATCCTACAAATCATGTCTAGGAAATGGAGGTGGATTGGCCACACTCTGAGGAAACCCGACACCGGCATAGCAAGACAGGCACTGACATGGAATCTTCAAGGAAATAGAAAACGAGGAAGACCTGGACTTACCCGGAGAAGAGAAATTATGACAGTGCTCAGAGACAAGGGATACACATGGCAGGAAGCAGAGAATATTTCAAAGAACAGGGATGACTAGACTGCCTTTATCTGTGGCCTATGCTCTCAAGGGAATGAAAGGTGATGATGATGATGATGATGATGATGTCAGAGGTTCGATAAAGTTTTACAGGACAGTTATAAAGAGAAGAAAAACATCATCCCTGGTTTCTGATATAAAGAGCTGATATTTAAGCGAAGGCGCTGTAAGTTTCGAAGGTCAGCGAACCATAGCTGACATGTTTGCGTCCTGGTTGGCGAACCACAGTCGACCAAGACCCCGTCCCACCCCTCCGTTGATACCCCCAGTAACAGGCCTAACCTTACTAACAGGGCAGGGATCGCCATACTCAACATAGCGGTGGAGCCTGCTAAAGAAGTACTGCACCCCCCCCCCCCCAGCGCATTTTAGCTGCACTTAGAGACTAAAAGAATAGCTGCCACAGTCTGACCTAGTCTAGCACTGAGACATGGACCAGTATTAAAATTGTTAGAAAGAACTCTAGGGTTTGTGTTGTTAATGTTTGCAGGCTTCTTACATTTTACATCCTTCCCGTGCCGTTTAAAAGGCTCGCGTAGTAGTACGCCAAGGTTTCCTGCTTTCAGCGAGCTTTTCAACCCCATCAAGAGGTTTTATGCGTATATGAGTAAAGATGATCGTATCAAGTTTTGCAGGGAAATGAGTAAAGAAGAGCGTATCAGGTTTTGCAGGGAAATGAGTAAAGAAGATCGTATCAAGTTTTGCAGGGGAATGAGTAAAGAAGATCGTATCAAGTTTTGCAGGGAAATGAGTAAAGAAGATCGTATCAAGTTTTGCAGGGAAATGAGTAAAGAAGATCGTATCAAGGTTTGCAGGAAAATGAGTAAAGAAGAACGTATCAATGTTTGCAGGGAAATGAGTAAAGAAGATCGTATCAAGTTTTGCAGGGAAATGAGTAAAGAGGAACGTATCAAGGTTTGCAGGAAAATGAGTAAAGAAGAACGTATCAATGTTTGCAGGGAAATGAGTAAAGAAGAAACTATCAAGTTTTGCAGGGAAATGAGTAAAGAAGATCGTATCAAGTTTTGCAGGGAAATGAGTAAAGAAGATCGTATCAAGTTTTGCAGGGAAATGAGTAAAGAGGAACGTATCAAGGTTTGCAGGAAAATGAGTAAAGAAGAACGTATCAATGTTTGCAGGGAAATGAGTAAAGAAGAACGTATCAAGTTTTGCAGGGAAATGAGTAAAGAAGATCGTATCAAGTTTTGCAGGGAAATGAGTAAAGAAGAACGTATCAAGTTTTGCAGGGAAATGAGTAAAGAAGATCGTATCA
Source organism: Achatina immaculata (assembly GCA_009760885.1). NCBI lineage: Eukaryota > Metazoa > Mollusca > Gastropoda > Stylommatophora > Achatinidae > Lissachatina > Lissachatina immaculata. Next base: position 21,099,054 of record CM019718.1, on the reverse strand, counting down.
AGTTTTGCAGGGAAATGAGTAAAGAAGAACGTATCAAGTTTTGCAGGAAAATGAGTAAAGAAGAACATATCAATGTTTGCAGGGAAATGAGTAAAGAAGAACGTATCAATTTTTGCAGGGAAATGAGTAAAGAAGACTGTATCAAGTTTTGCAGGGAAATGAGTAAAGAAGACTGTATCAAGTTTTGCAGGGAAATGGGTAAAGAAAGTCGCCTCAGAACATGATGTGACTTTGTTTTATAAAACATGCTTTGTTTTTGTTTTATAGAACATGATTTGTTTTTGTTTTATAGAACATGATTTGTTTTTGTTTTATAGAACAAGATTTTTTTCTGTTTAATAGGACATGATATATTTCTGTTTTATAGAACATGACTGCGGCGTTCAATTTACCTCATTCATTTTTCTGATTTTGTCTGAACCGCTTTCAACATTTGTGTTTCGGAGGTTGAGCGTGGCAGCAGTGCGGATGTTCTCTTTGAGACGAATTTAATGATGATAATGATGATGATGATGATGATGACTTTTTACTAGAATTCTGTACATATGGAAGAAAATGGCTGGCCTTCACACCTCACAGCTGATGAAGAAGTTACGCTGTGGCTGCAGTATTTGAAGCTCTCCTCATGTTACGGGTCACATGAGTAGCAAACTTTTCATTGGTCGCTGTAAACATTTAACTCACACTTGTAAAGATTAAGTAACATTAGTGTAGACTCATTGTAACCTTATTCCCAAATATTGCTTGGTCGTGTCATCTCTCTCTCTCTCTCTCTCTCTCTCTCTCTCTCTCTCGTGCCCAGTGTACATGAAGCTTCCTCAAGGGTTTTCCACAAACAATTGTCATTTGTCTTTTTTGTTTTGTTTTTTTTTCGGTCATGTAATACTCTCTTCACTTTGAACAAAACTGTTCCCTCTCTACATCTACTGAACCACGCGATGGTGTCGTGGAGGTCCAACAGCTTACACATAATCTCTTCTATAGCCATATTCTCCTCTGACATTTCTCTTTGACAGTCTGCCATTGAAACACAGCAGTGGACGCTGTTTCCATTTTGTTGTTGTTGTTGAAATTTTTGTTTGTCAAGTTTTGGAAGAAAGCAAAATTAGATGCATCGACTGCAGTGGCAGGTCTGTACTGAAATAAAAATATCTTTTTTGTGTGTGTTGTGAGTGCGCGCGCGCGTGCGTGTGTGTGTGGTTTTTTAAAAAATTTTATTTTCCTGAAACTGCGGATTTGTATTCTCTGCAGGTGAAGCTGTGATGATCTCAGAGCTTGCTTGCTCGCCGTGGCTGTATTTTTGCACTATATTTTGCGCTAGTTAATTCAGAGTCGTGCAGAGGTTTCAGTAACGTAGCTCGGGGCATACTTCTGCGTGGGAGGATGAGGGTGGGTGAGGGTCGTGGGGGTGGGGAAGAGAGAAAGAACCAAATGGAGGCACACCAGAAAAAGACAAAAGCCTACCACCAGAAAGCGCCATGAAGAGTTAAAGATACAGAACAGCTAGCCTGGCTTTGCTGACCTGGCAGCTGCGCCGACCTTTTGTTACAGCATCAACCTTTTTTTTTTTTCCTTAAGAAAGTAAACACTTTCATGAAAGCGCTCGTTGAGTTAAACATTTTACAAGTATCAGCCAGAAAGTTCTTGCCATGACCCGTGCGGGGACAAATGCCATTTATAATTATAAAGAAAGTTCTTGCCATGACCCGTGCGGGGACAAATGTCATTTATAATTATAAAGAAAGTTCTTGCCATGACCTGTGCGGGGACAAATGCCATTTATAATTATAAAGAAAGTTCTTGCCATGACCCGTGCGGGGACAAATGCTATTTATAATTATAAAGAAAGTTATTGCCATGACCCGTGCGGGGACAAATGCCATTTATAATTATAAAGAAAGTTCTTGCCATGACCTGTGCGGTGATAAATGCCATTTATAATTATACAGAAAGTTCTTGGGCTGAGTATGTTGACTCACGCTGACGCACTTTCTGAACAATCCGTTCTCCGTTATTATCAGGACGCTTCGGTGGCCGAGTGGCTAGCGCGCTGAGTTCAAGCCTCTAAACGTTGCTGCTCGTCTCACTGGCCATCATACTTTGTCTGTCGACTCTTATGTCTTTCATGTCTTAGTATTTGTCTATCTTTTCTTGATCCTTCACAACCATATTCGTTTCGTACTGTGTCTTCCACAATCTTCGATTGAAAGAAAAAAATAAAAAACTTACAACTTCTTTCTCTTTGCATTTTATGAGGCTGTTAACTTTTTTAGTTTGTTGTACACATCCCAAACGGGCGAATGAAGACAAGATCTAAATCGAACTATAGGACTCAAGTTCCATAGCACTCAGGTTTTTGCTATATATATTGCTCACGGCCCATATTCTGTCCTTATAGGACTCATAGCACCCAGTTAATTCGTTACATAGGACTCATAGCACTAGGTCCACGCTATATAGGACTCGTAGCACGCTATATAGAACTCATAACACTAGTTTCACGCTATATAGGACTCATAGCACTTGTTCCACGCGATTATAGGACCTATGGTCCTCAGTTCCTCGTTGTAGGACTCATAACACTCAGTTAAAGCGTTATGTAGGACTCATAACACTCAGTTAAAGCGTTATGTAGGACTCATAACACTAGTTTCACGCTATATAGGACTCATAGCACTTGTTCCACGCGATTATAGGACCTATGGTCCTCAGTTCCTCGTTGTAGGACTCATAACACTCAGTTAAAGCGTTATGTAGGACTCATACCATTAGTTTCATGCTATATATGACTCATACTAGTTTCACACGAATATAGTAGTCATAGCATGCAGTTCGTCGCTATGTAGAACTCGTAACATTCAGCTATTTAGGATATTATATCTCAAAGCATTCAGTCCCTCGCTGTTTGTGACAATATTTTATCTCATAGCACTTAGTCCCTCGTTGTTTGTGACAATATTTTACCTCATAGCTCTCAGTCCCTCGTTGTTTGTGACAATATTTTACCTCATAGCTCTCAGTCCCTCGTTGTTTGTGACAATATTTTACCTCATAGCTCTCAGTCCCTCGTTGTTTGTGACAATATTTTACCTCATAGCTCTCAGTCCCTTGCCGTTTGTGACAATATTTTATCTCGTAACATTCAGTTCCTGTACATTTAAGGAGAATATTTGTGAATATTTAAATCTTTATGAATATTTATGAATATTTATTCATATCTATGAATCTTTTTCGCCTTATTGAAAGAAAAAAACTAATCTCCTCTCGCACCAGTTGAAGAACTTTATACTACTTCTGTGTACTAATCTCATCAGGTTTGGTGTAGTCACATTATCGAATTTTCTTCCCGCCTCCGTGTTTCTATAAATACTGCAACTTTGGTATTTCCACTCTCTGAAGTCATTGATTCCATATTGTCGTTAAAGTGGAATATGTTTAAAACAATCACGACTGTTCCTTCTGATCAATTTTTTGGTTTCTTTGCTTCTGCAAATCAGGCAGTTCGTCCAAGTTAAAGTTTCGAGCGTATTTCTCTCTGAGATTTGCGAGTTCTCTCCCTCCCTCCCTCCCCCCTTATCCCATCGTAATAAATAACAGTATACGTTCTAGGTTACTGGAGAAACGAGTAAAATCCTTGTTTGCATACCATTAAGGCATATTGAAGATACCATGTTAGACCCGTATTTCCAAGACCTTCGGCACATGAAAGTCTGATGTGGTCAGTATCACGGCCTGGCCGCATTTACCTTCTCAGATACCCATTTTTTAAAGGCTGGGTGGACCCCGGGGTTTTTGGTGTGGTGGTACCCACAACAACAACAACAACAACAAAAATCCCCACTGCTTGGACCTGAACTCAGTACCAACAGATTAGTAGACTGAGCTAATAACCACTCAGCCATCCAGGCCGGTCTCAATTTAGAACAACTGCGAAATCAAAAAGTGACAATGACTGAGGAAAAATGAATGTCATCTTAACTGACAAATTTCGTTAACTCTGGTCTGAAGTTTCCACTATTCTCAAATGTTGTCTGTCTGCCTTTTTAAATTCTGCGTCACGCCAGACATTTCAGTCATGGATTTGAACGGACGAAAGAGCGGAAAGTCACATTTTGCTTGGAATATTTCGTTCTTTCGTCGGAAATCACAAAATTTGGATTGAATACCTCTCGCGTAGTTTGGGCAGCCTGCACGAGGAGAAACGGATCACCCTCAGATCGTGCTGCATATTTTTCGTTAGGATTTTGTGCATCTCTCGGGTAGAAGTTCCTTACGAACGATGTTCATCTTCCCTAAAGCTTCATCAAAATGGAGAGGAAGAAAAAAAATGTAAATAATGAGTATCTAAGAATGTCTTCCCAGTGACTTAATAACTGTTTTAAAGGAAAGATGGATGTTAGCCTATTGTGTCGTGGAGGGGAGTATGGGTTGTGGCGTTAGTGTACATATTCTCATTCACCATTCAGCACGCTAGAGGGCGATGTGACCAGCTTCACGTCTGGTCACATTTCCTTCCCCCAGCCTGCATAAGAAGTCAGGTACCCATTTCTGCAACAGGCTGATTTGGGCGCCTCCTGCCGGAATCTGACCACCAACCATCGTCGTTAGAAACTAGCGCGTCATCCACCTCACCACTCAGGCGAAACAGGAGTAAGGGCAGACCAAAGGATGCGTGGAGAAGAACAACAAAGAGGTTGCTGAGAGACAGAGGGCTCCTCAGAAACCAAAAAAAAAAAAAAAACGCGTGAAGGACAGACGTTTGTGGAAAACCTTTGCCGAAACACTATGTGCCTCGGGCACCTAAAGGTCCAGAGAGAGAGAGAGAGAAAGAGAAATAGAAAGACAGAGAGAAAGAGAGAGAGAGACTCAGGCGACGTTATAACTATGTGAACAAGAGATACATTTCTTTCTATGAGCGAGAACATACCGGATATGAAGATAAAAGACAGGCTGGCCGTGCTGTATTGCGTCATATAAAAAGTGGAACAAAATTAATCAGACAGATTATTTCCGCCGTTCACCGGATTATGATTAATTTCCAAGCTGTCTCTTTTCTGGACTTGTAGGCTCTTGTGTCAACAAACACGCATCTAACATGTCCTTGTTACACCTGTGACATTATTGTCGAGATTACAAAGCTCCCTTTCTCACCAAGCCTGGCTTCAGACCCCAACTCACGCTCTTCTTCTACCAGAGAGTGAGCCGTCAATTTTACCAAGCAATTAAACGCCTCAAAGATTTCCAATCATACAATTAAAGCTAGCACTTGGTGCACCTTGCTCTGCCGTGATCACTCGATACATTTTTCATCTCTCATGTCTCCCCTAACTCATCACAAAATATCATCAATAATGACAAGCGGCAGGCACAGATCACGCGCAGGAGAGAAGGATATGGAGTATTTCATACTTATTAAATGGGAAGAACCCACAGGTAGCCAGCCAAATGCTGTACCTACCCTGGGCGTGTCTGCCTATAATGTCTTTGATTAGCGCTGTCAGGTAATTGCGCGCGGTTTTTCTTATAGAAGCTGTTTAATTGAGCTTCTCGTGAGCTGCATGAGCGCCATTTTGTAGCCGTATTTCTATGACGTGTGAGTTACGGTTGGCTGATATAACTCAAAGACTCAGTTATTCGCAGCGGACATGGTGTTGAAGTTCTTCAAACATTAAAAAAAAAAAGAGTCTGATGGGGAAAGGAATGCACTGATTTGCTGCGGTTTCACAGAGAAATCACGAAACGACTTGGAGGTACACCACCGTGAGGAAAGCTGAATTAAAGAAAACATTTGCTTCGGAAACGGCATGTAAGAGAGGGGTCTTGATAACCACTGGTTAAAAGTCCTTATAGCTCATTTGTCTTGGATATCACAGGGCAAATAATATCCTTTATCTTCCCTGCATGTAACAGCAGAAAAACTGGATGAAGTAACTGGAGACTGTTCATCTATACGAGAACGTTATAGATATATTTGGAAAACATTTCCATTTCAAAGAAAATCGAGGTCCTTGAAATGTGGCTATACAGAAGAATATGGCGTATCCCATGGACAGAAAGGAAGTGCCAAACCGACTAGACGTGAAAAGAGAAATATTGAAAATCATAAAAACAAGACAGCTGAGATGCTCTGGGGGTATCAAGAGGCACAATGCCATATTGAAGACCCTTCTTAGAGGGCAAGTTCGAAGGGGCAAGAACAAGAGAACGACAGTGATGTACATGGGTGGGCAACATCAAAAAATGAGACAGGGGAAAGCTTGGCCGAGTGCAATACGAAGACAAGAAACAGAGCAGAGTGGGGATTCATTGCAGCCAAACTTCCCTGGAGAGACAGTACAAGATGACGAGAAAACAAGAAACAGAGCAGAGTGGGGATTCACTGCAGCCAAACTTCCCTGGAGAGACGGTACAAGATGACGATTTCTATTTCGCTTCCACGTCCTGGGAGCCACAGAGAGCCACGAAGCGTTACCTGGAAATGTCACAATAGCCTGATGAAGAAGAAAGAGATCAACTTTGTCACCGTCGTCTTGGAGATTACATAAAAGCCCGAAATGGCGTCTGGCTTGGAGTGCATCGATCCATGTTTTTCGTGTAATATGACAGGACATGAAGGTCAACTTCCATTTCCGTGCGTCGGTGCCAGCATTGGATAGAGCAGAAGCACTCTCTCCGAGGAGCAAAACGCTTTCCTAACATGATGTTTTAAAAGTTCGAGACTTAATCCCTGTAAAAAAGTAGAACAAGTCCAGCGAAACACAGAAAAGCTCCGAATTAAACCCCTCCCCCCCCCCCCAAAAAAAAAAAATTCAAATCATTCATTTCAACGTCATCATTTGTTTTTCACCTTCTGAAATCTGTGCTTCATACAGATCGTGAATTGCATACAGAAGTATGTAACATGGCGGGATTTCGTGTCAAGTTTGTGTTATCTTGACTAAAGTACATGTGATTACAAATTACATATCCTTGGCATATCATAAAGATCTGCGGATAAAAGGAATCAAAACCGAAGAGGAATTGGTTGCTACGGTGTTTTTGTACCAAAGAAACGCTACCCAGAACGCTCTGACCTAAACACACTTATTTCAAGACAATAGATAAAAATGAAACAGAAAATTACACTAAGAAGGACTAGGTAGATGATAGATAGAAAAATAAAAGCTCAAAGAGTCTGAATTTTCTCTTCTTAAAAGAAACAATTAAATAACAGATTTGTCAGATGTAGAAAATCTTGTCATTGGAATTATAAACTCATACAAATGAAACTTTGAATATCTATCATAGAAATCAGACAGTCAGTTGCAGATTCCTTGAGGAACTTTGCCTCCCTAACAGCTCTACTGTAGACCTATCGGTTGTAAGCAAGATGCCCTGCTGCTGATGCATCCATTTGTAGATTATCAACGATGTCTTGCAGCCATCTTCGCTTCGGTCTTCCTCTCTTTCATTTTCCCAATTATGTATCTTTCCAAGACAGTCTTCTCTAAATTATTATGACGTTTAATATGTCCAAAATATTTAAAATTTCTCTCTTTAATCCTCTTTACTACCCAGCCTTCTTCAATATTAAGTTCTTTTAGTATGGATATATTTGTTCTTTTTTGTGTCCATGATATTTGAAGAAATCTTCTGTAGCATTTACATTCAAAGGCATTTATGTGTTTTCTCATCTGTTTTGTTTAGTGTCCAGGTCTCACAGGCATATGTTGCGATGGGAAAGATGGATGACCATAAAAATCTGATTTTTGTAGTTCTGTTTGTTCCTCTCCACAGATTCTTTACTTGTTTTACTTTTTGAAGAGCGATGGTTATCCTTTTAATTCCCCTCAGTGTATCTTCATTATTAGTTAGTAGTGATCCAAGATATTCAAAACTCTCCACCTCTTTCAATTTTTCCTCATTGATATATATTTCAACTGCCTTATTTGTTTTGTCAGTTGTCGTCAATTTAGTTTTCTTTGCATTAAGATAGAGGCTTTGCTCTTTACTATTCTTAAGGACTGACACAATTAGTTTTTCCATTCCTTTTTGTGTTGTGGACAGTAATACTGTGTCATCAACATATCTAATCTCTAGTATTTCATAACCTCCAATTCTTATGGCATCATAATATTTTTTGTCTACATCTTCCCTAACATTCCTCATTACATTTTCAGTATACAAGTTAAATAAGTAATGCGAAAATATGCACCCCTGACGGACCCCTTGTTTTATGTCAACACAACTTGTTGTTTCACCATTTATTCTTACTGCTTCCTGTTGGTCTAGATACAGCAGTGATGTTAATTGTATCAAATGTGTTGGAAATCCCATTTTTGCCATTATTTCCTAAAGTTTCTGGTGTTGTACACAATCAAATGCTTTTGAATAGTTTATAAAAGATAAATATATATTCACATTAAATTATCTGCATTTCTATGTTATTAATCTTATATTGAATACATGATCTCTTGATCCTCTTCCTTGCCTAAAACCAGCTTGGACCATACTGACTTCTTCTATTTTCTTACGAAGTCTACACATTATGATTTTTAATAGAATTTTACTGGCATGACTAATCAGGGCAACAGTTCTGTAGTTTGTGCATAATTCCAAGTTACCCTTTTGTGGCAGTGGTATGAATACAGTTCTTCTCCTTTCTTTTGGCCAAATACCTGAATGCCATATCTTTTTACATAGTGCATGATAAATTGTTGCACATTCCTTTCCTCCTGCTTTATGCTTTAATACGTTCAGCTGTTATCTCATCACATCCTGGTGATCTACCATTTTTCAGATTATTTACTGCCCATAAAACTTCTTTAGTTGTCGGTTCGGGTTCTTTCTCCTCCAATAATAATTCACACTGTTGATTTCTGCTTTTACAGTCGGTTGTTTCATACATTCCTCTGCAATATTTCTTCCATCTTTCTAGAATTTCCTCTGTCTCTGTCAAGGTCTTTCCCGTCTCGTCACAAATTACATTTAGCTTAGGTGTGACATTTCTCGTCAGTGTCTTCATTTCTTTAAACGTTTCACTATCTCTTCCACACTTCTGATGTCTTCCTGTTCTTTCACAACAATTTTGTATGTGTTGTTTTTTGTTGTCTTTTCTTATGTTTCTTCGTACTTCTTTTGTTAAAGATTTATATTTCTCTTTGTTGTTGTTTGTCACTTTCCACTGCCTCTTCGTGTCTCTACGTTGTTTTATCAGTTCTAGTGTGCCTTCTGTAATCCATCCATTATTTCGTGTTTTCTTTACTGAAACCATATCTTTAGCTGTTGTTATTAAGATATCTGTGTCCTACGTGGCCAATTCATCTGGTGTCATCTCCTCCTGTCCAGCCATTAGTGTCTCGAAACGGTTCTTCACTTCTATACCGTATTGTTCTGGTATTTTTGTAAGATCAAAAACGGAGTGGTCTTGATGCCCTAACTGTATAGAATATATAGAAATACATAGAAATAAAGTTTTAAAATAAAAGTATTTCTGAATTCTCTGTATCGTATCTCCTATTTCCTTTTTAAAATTTTTCTTCCTGAAGAAACTGTTTAGTCTGTTTGCCAAGCATTGCTTTATTGATCAAATTCCCTCGTGGTTGATTGTACAAATATTTGATTACTATTTTTGGCATTACTGACATCAAACTTTTTTTCTTTCTTGTAAGTTGTCGTCTTCTACGACTTCCGTTTCCTGCCTTTATCTATGGTCCGCGCTTTCTCTACAGATGATGCTGTGACTTTACCCGCTGACATTTTGCCTGTTTTGTGTGATCCCCACGGCTGAAGGAAATAATCTCTCCTGGGCACCTTGTAGGTGTATTTATTTGTGTAATAGAACACGTCTGAATTTTCACGGCTGCCACCTTTCTGTAGATCCAACTGTAAAAATTGGTAGTCGGTACTCTGTGTTGAGAAAACATAAGACTACACGATGTCAGTCAGTCATTAGCATGAACCTTGCGTAACTTTGCCTCCCTAACAGCTCTCCTGTAGGCATCTCAGTTGTAAGCAAGATGCCCTGCTGCTGATGCGTCCATTTGCAGATCATCAACGATGTCTTGCAGCCATCTTCGCCTTGGTCTTCCCCTATTTTTCCCATTATGTATCCTTCCAAGAAATTCTTATGACGTTTACTATGTCCAAAATATTTAAGTTTTCTCTCTTTAATCCTCTTTACTAGCCAGCCTTCTTCAATATTAAATTCTTGTAGTATGGACATATTTGTTCTTTTTTGTGTCCATGACATTTGAAGAACTCTTCTGTAGCATTTACATTCAAAGGCATTTACGTGTTTCTCATCTGTTTTGTTAATTGTCCAGGTCTCACAGGCGTATGTTGCGTACCCTGAAAATCTTATTTTTGTAGAGTGTCTGTTCCTGGTTGCCAGTCTTTGCCACGAACAAGTGACTCTGATGTAGAGGGACACAGCAGGGGAGCAGGAAACTGTATACTCCTCGTTTACATATATATATATATATATATATATATATATATATACCGAATGGCGTGACCTGCTGGTACTCTGTAGGATCGTGTGGTAGACGTCACTGCTGGCCCGACCCTCCTTCCTCACCTTCAGAAGAAATAGGTACTCGCTTCTACATTTGGGTGACTGGGTCATCTCTCTGGTCAGATTCGAACCACCTACCTTCGCCATATATATATATATATACCGAATGGCGAAGGTACCAGCAGGTCACAGAAAGCGAGGAGGACATTAACGCCGTATCTCCAAGGTGCTCCCCCCCCCCCCCCCAAGACACAGTCGTGGCTACCTTTACCTATATATGCCTGGAGGTTGTCGTTCTTGTATCTCTTCATGGAGGAAATGCTGAATATTCTGATGAATGTTTACGTTCAGGGCTAATAATCCACCAATATCTGTCAGTAGTAGCTATATCTTGATATCTGTCGGTAAATGATAATATTATCCTTAAATATCTATCATCCGTAACAACATCTGGTATTTATTGTACCATCATTAAGCATCACTCAGAAGGAAGCAGTACAGAAGAACAAGCTAAAGCACTAGGACGCGCCTGCTCACCCTTATTTTTCATCTTTTTCTTATTCATTTTCATGTTCCCCCTTCTTCTTTTTCTTCCTCTTCCTCCTCTTCTTCTTTCTTCTTCTCCTCCATCCTCCTCCTTATCCTACTCCTCCTCCTCCTCCTCCCCTTCTTCTTCTTTTTCCTGCTCCTCCCCTTCTTCTTTTATTCTTCTCCTTCTTCTTCACTGGAACTGCGGAGCTGGTGTTCCTCACAACCAATGCAGCGAAGATATTGAGGCACATCATCATGTCAGGCTTATGAACAGGTTACAGCGTCTACCCCTTCAGACCCCGAGTGCAGCTTAAAAAGCTGGGGGTGGGCAGTGCTTCTTTAGCAGACTCCGCCACTCTGGGGACTCTATTGATCACTGCCCCGTTAGCCAGGCTAGGTCCGTTACTTTGGGGGTACCAACAGAGACGTGGGATAGGATCTTGACCAGCTTTAATTCGCGAACCCCGACGCTAGATGCCCAACTATGGATCGCCATATCCTGGCTCTCTCACTCAATTTGACAGTTAAGACTTTTTACAGGAAGGTATATTTCTTCCACGCTCTGGGTTTGTAGTTTGTAGTAAGTTATATTTGTATGCCAAGAGATTACATGGCGCCAGCCTTCTTCTTCAAATATCGATTTATTTTCGTCACAACTCGGGGGTAGTAAAAAGCCATAAATAGAGAACGATGTATTAAATTTTGTGTTTCAGAAAGAAGGACCGAAGCTCACTTCCTGCTTTGTTGCGCTATTTTATCTTTCACATAATACTCTATATTAACTACGTCGCGTCTTGACCGTCATTGCACCTATTTTTCGCAGAGCCATATCTTAACAAGATCATCTCGTTCGTCCAACAGAAAACTCCTCCTGGAAGCCGCGAGTTCTTTCCGAAGACCATAAGACAAGGGAGAATGGTGTATATACTCTGTCATTCCTGCAACAGCATGACATTCACGACCAAGCGTTTCTGAAATGCGTTATCATATCGCGATGACTTGGGTTCACCACAGGGGCAGTGAAGAGAGAAGAGCATACATCGGGCAACTGAGCAGGGATGAAGACACTATCAGTGAAACCATTTTTTTTTTTTTTGTAGAATCTTCTGAGCTCTACGCCTGAAGAGAGGATGGAAAAAATTATCACATCGCCCACTCCTTATCCGATATAGTACCCCCCCCCCCTTTTTTTTCATGATCTTCATTAAGGAGCAGTTAAAAAAAAAGACAGGTTCGCTCACTCATAAAGCAAGTGAAGATACTTAACGGAAGATTTGTTCTAAATCTTTCTGATAAGTCAGATGGATTCACTTATTTCCCCCTTCCTTCCTTCCTCGTCTTCTTTACCCCTAATTGGGGGCATATCCCATCAACAAGGGATCTCCAGCTATTTCTGTCCTGGGCCGTTTCTTTCATCCGTCTGCATATTTTTTTTATCTATGTTCACTTGTTATAAAGGAACACAGTTATATTCTTGCAAACGTGAACAGTTTATTCATTCATTCATTCATTTGCATGTCCCTTGCCTCCCAAACAGCACTCCTGTAGGCCTCTCGGTTGTGAGCAAGATGGCCTGCTGCTGCTGCATCCATTTATAGATCATCAACGATGTCTTGCAGCCATCTTCGTTTTGGTCTTCCTCTCTTTCTTTTTCCCATTATGTATCCTTCCAATACGGTCTTCTCTAAATTATCATGACGTTTAATGTGTCCAAAATATTTAAATTTTCTCTCTTTAATCCTCTTTACTAGCCAGCCTTCTTCAATATTAAGTTCTTGTAGTATGGATATATTTGTTCTTTTTTGTGTCCATGATATTTGGAGAACTCTTCTGTAGCATTTACATTCATAGGCATTTATGTGTTTCTCAGCTGTTTTGTTAAGTGTCCACGTCTCACAGGTTTCACGTGAACAGTGAAACTTCTAAATCTCGGCGCCATTTGACGTAATTTAGAAGTAGATTACACCTATCTATCTATCTATCTATCTATCTATCTATCTATCTATCTATCTATCTATCTATCTATCTATCTATCTATCTATCTATCTATCTATCTATCTGGAAAGTTATTTATGTCGTTTTCATCAGTGAATCTCCAACATTCTGTGCCCTGCATTGCTACTCTCTCAGGCATAAAATCTGACTTCTGTTCAACTTGTCTTGTTGTTTCATACTCGTTTGTATAATCGTTTGCTATCTTGCTCTTCTCTCTTCAAACTTTCTCATAGATAGATTGCTATCTTGCTCTTCTCTCTTCAAACTTTCTCATAGATAGATTGCTGTCTTGCTCTTCTCTCTTCAAACTTTCGCACGGATAGTTTGTTATCTTGCTCTTCTCTCTTCAAACTTTCGCACGGATAGTTTGTTATCTTGCTCTTCTCTCTTCAAACTTTCTTACAAATATGCTTTTCATTATGTCTTTATGATACGAGCAACATTTTCTACCTGCCTGATCCTTTTATGTTTCATTATTTTCTCTTCTCATCTTCATTCAATTTATTTATTCTTCGTTTTCGTTTGTTGCATCAAATTCTTCATAAGAAATATTCAGTAACTTGCTTCTGACGTTCAGACCTCTCTTGTCAGCCTGTTTAAAACAAAAACAAACAAACAAAAAACCATGTAGGAGCAGCTTTCACTCCAAAGCAGCACTGCCAGGGTTGGTAGATCTTGTTTACCTGCCCGGGTCAGAACTCAGAGCGATACCTGGACAAAAGTCTAAATAAGATGTAAAGAATCACATTTCTAACCCAACCTGCGTTTTTATATGAAACTAGAGAGTGACTATATATATATATATATATATATATATGATGCAAATGGATGCACCAGCAGCAGGCCATCTTGCTCACAACCGAGAGGCCTACAGGAGTGCTGTTAGGGAGGCAAAGTTCCGCAAGAGACATGCAAATTAATGAGAGATTGACTATATATATATATATAATCAGGAAAAAAAACAGGCTATCAAGTGCATCACAACAGACTGAAGAAAAAAATAGGTCGACCACGTGAAACTCTAAAGAGTACATTGTTAAGAGAGGCCAAATTAGCAGGCATAAAATCCTTTTGACGAGTTTGAAAAGCTCACTGAAAAAAGGAAAACTTGACTAGCTACCATGCGAGCCCTGTGTGACGTTTAACTGCATCACGGGAAGGATGTAAGAGATCAGAGAGCGTCTTCTTCTTTCCTATTTCCTTCTACCGAAATTTCTCAACAAAATTTTGTTTTTTGGACAGAGCTTGGAAATTCATTCAGAAGTGAAAGAGTTAACAACAGAGAGCAGAAAACATAGTTTTAAAGAACAGAGAACATAGTTTTAAAGAACAGAGAACATAGTTTTAAAGAGCAGAGAACACAGTTTGAACATTAAGGCCGACACTTTATTCGTACAAAAATATACAGGAGTAAGAAATGGTGAAAAATAAGTGTAAATGAACTTGCATGACGTGTGACATATACGAAAAGAAAAGAACAACAAGGAAGAATAGGAGGTTACTTATTTCGTGACGTGTGTGAAACTGCTGACGAAAGAGTGTGATTGTCCCACGTGTGGTTGTCCTAATATAATGGTTCTTAACTTGGGGTTCTTTGATCCCTATAGGGTCCACAGTTAAATAATAATCCCATAACGTCCCATAATACCTTGCGTGCATCCTTGGCCTTCTTCACCTATGAAAAAAAGATCTTACCACCATCTGAGTTCTTTTTCTTACTTTATTTTTGATGAGGGGCCCGCTTCTGTTATCAGTCCTGAAAGGAGGTCCACATCTGTTCTTAGCCCGGAACGGAGGTCCACATCTGTTATCAGTCCAGAAAGGAGACCCACATCTGTTCTCAGACCGGAAAGGAGGTCCACATCTGTTCTCAGACCGGGAAGAAGGTCCATATCTGTTATCAGGCCAGAGAGGAGGCTCGCATCTATTCTGAGGCCAGAAAAGGAGGTTCACATCTGTTCTCAGCCAGAAAAGGAGGCTTCTGTCAGTTCTCAGGCCGAAAAACATGCGTGGTCTACTGTTAAAAATATGTTAAGAAACGCCGCAGTAATGGTGACATCGTGACCACCGGTCACGACATTGTTCGGGCGTTTTCTCGTTGCCTGGACGACCACCTTGTACTCTTCTGTTTGTTTTTCTACCAACATCTGGACAAGCTGCTTGAAATAAATTTCCTGATTTCTTTGTCCCATAATCCCTTGCGGGCATCCTTGCCCTTCTTCACCTGCTCATTCAGTCCATGGTTTTGAAGTAATTTACCATAGCAACGCGAATATGGTCAAAATACTTCATTCTAGTTATGTTCATCATCATCATCATCATCATCATCATCATAACCATTGCTATGATTATTATTATTATTATTTAAATGCTATTTTTTCTGTCATTACTGTTAAATTTAATTTCATATATATTGTGTCACTTCTTCTTCTTCTTCTTCAGCTTTCCGAGCCGTTACATTGTTCACTATTCCTAATCTTCTTTCTCCAGTTTGTGACATCTATTTCTTTTATATCCTCTTCTATGTTGTCTTTCCATCTCTGTCTTTGTCTACACTCCCTTGGTCTTGTTTCCTTCATCTCTTGTGCACTCATCACTGTCACGTCATTTTTTTTTTTAGAAATTCAAATTCTCCCTGCACGGCTTTTTATGTACAAATGTCTACAAAAGAAACATTGGCAAAATTTTGCAGATTTCGACCACAGCCATCACCACGGTGTCGACACCATCTTCTTCGCTGTACCCAGGTTGTTCTGACCTTGGTGGGGTCCACACAGACAGGCTGACCAACATGCTGGCATCCAAACCGCCCCATTACGACTCCATGGCTTCAGGTAAAGCTTTTGCTCCAGCTTATGTCTTTACGTTTGTTTACGTATTTATCTGTATCTTTACGTATTATATGTAATTATAACAAATTATAGTCATCAAAAACATCAAAATAGGAGCCAGACTAAAGCTAAAAGCATTTTAGTAGCTTAAAAAAAGGCAACAATACGTTTCACCTGAAATGCGAGCTACTTTAGATTGATTCCTTTCACCTCATCTACGGGAGTTACTGAACACGTTTACTTACTACAGCATTAGTTTCTTTGTAAAAAGTAGCATGTTTACTACATTGTACATTTAAGTGCTGTTGATATTGCGCATAGTTGTTTATTATGCTGTTTGTACTTTTGTAAAAGTGATTAAAATAATATTTTACTAAGGGTCTGAACATGTTGTAACTGATAAGTAGAATCAATTTAATAAACAAATTAAAACAAAACAATACTAATTTGAGTCGGTAAAGTTTTGTTCTGGAAATTTTTTCAATTATTAAAAAAAACAGGAAATAAAAACACAGGTTAAAAAAAATTTACTCGTGTAAGTCGAAAATTTAAATGGATGAGTTCTAAAGTGACTAATCGTTGGTAGTACCAAGTGTAGCCAAGGGAAGCAACCAGACACGCCTCACTGTGGCCAGCTTCCTTTGTGGGGCCCTCCATCCACTGAGCAACTAGGAGTTCCTTTGTGTTAGCGGTTACCCGGTGCCGTCTTAACGCATGGGCCCACCTGGGCAATGCCCTGGGGCTCCAAGTGCATGAGGGGCCCAACCAGCTCATGGAAATCTATGTATATGGCGGGTGTGCGTGGACGCATGCGGCTTATTTTGTTCTTTTATTATTACTTTGCCCAGGGGCCCCCGAAGCTGTTAAGAAGGCCCTGCGGTCACCAGCTTGTGCGCCGCAGGAATTTGGAAAGAATGGGAGAATGTGTCCATTTACTGTCACTATCAATTAAAACTCCATTTTTTCGGCTACTGGATCACATGAACGTGGTCCTTTAGGTTACTGCTGTTATACTTGTGCTCCCTGAGCCCAACATTTTGGTAAGCGCTGAGCTAAGCCATAGAGAATATAAAGCAGAGTTTCATTTTGTAAACAATTCTTCCCCCCCCCCCTCCCCCAGCTGCAAACTGAAGTTTCCAGGTGTAGCCAAGTTTAATGAGTAATAAGTTTATAAAGTATAAAATAATGACATGGGACACTGGGAAATTAGTTCGTTTTTTTTTGTTGTTTGTTTTGTTTTAGATAAAAGCGCATTAATTAATCTGAAAATCCATAGAACAAATTTAAACCGCACCAATAAAGCGGAAGTAGTCCTGGCAACAATGTTAGTCAAAATAAGACGTAAGTGTTTTAAACAAGAAAAAAAAACCCAAAAATAAAAACATTGTAACAAAATGAAGAAAATTTATAATGGAGAAATTGTTTCTATTTCCAGGAATCGGCTCCAGCATCACATCTGGTGGCTACACTACCAGCATGAACACCATGGGGCCCTCCATGTCCCCCATGCCTTCTGCCATGTCGGCCATCGGCGGGGGGATGGGCTACTCTCCACAGACCATGAGTGGTATGGCCGCTATGGGCGGCATGGGCCCCATTGGTGGCATGGGACCAATGGGTTCTATGACAGCCATGGGAGGTTATGGGTCAATGTCTGGTATGAACCACATGGGGGGAATGAACGGGATGTCTGCCATGTCAGGTATGTCGTCCATGAACGGCATGAACAGATCCCTAGATCCAAACATCATGTCCATGGACAGAAACGGCGCCTTGAACAGACCAAGGACTGATAAGAACTACAGAAGGGCGTACACACACGCCAAGCCGCCCTACTCGTATATTTCTCTTATCACGATGGCGATACAGCAGTCGCAGAATAAAATGTGCACTCTTAGTGAGATTTATCAGTTTATTATGGACCTTTTCCCATTTTATAGGCAGAACCAACAACGCTGGCAGAACTCTATCCGCCACAGCCTCTCTTTCAATGACTGTTTTGTCAAAGTGCCCCGAACGCCAGACAGGCCTGGAAAGGGAAGCTACTGGGCCTTGCATCCTGACTCGGGAAATATGTTTGAGAACGGCTGCTACTTGCGGCGCCAGAAGAGATTCAAATGTCCAAAGAAGGAAATGATTCGCCAGTCTACGGGTTCAGATTCTGGGAGAGACGACTCTGGCATCAATCCTGATGACAGTATGCCCTCTGGTGACGATCACAGTCCGATGAGTTCTCCAATTCCAGGCGGTCACCCACACCACGGCCAGTCCCACACGCCTCCTAGAACTCAAGACCACAATCAACAGCAGTCTCAGCTTCACCATCAACAGCAGCAACATCAGCAACAGCATCAGTCGTCGGCGCCTCTTCAACCCAAATCAGAAGTGATGAACTCTTCCCCCCACCCGCAGGAACTGTCCCACCCGCCCCCGGCCCAGAGCATTCCGCCCCAAGTGTCTTGTCACACGCCACTGTCGTACCAGCACCCGGCGCCGGTTTCAGAACTGTCCAACCTCAGATCGTTCAATCCACACGATTACGGCCCGCAGCTCACCTCTCAACCTCTAGGCCTGTATCACCCTGCAGGACCTTACACCCACCACCCACACCCGCAACATCACCACCAACAGGTGGGCCTACACCAACTAAACCCCAACCACTCGTTCAACCACCCGTTCTCTATCAACAACCTGATGTCAGAGAGTAAACTTGACATGAAATCCATGTATGACATGGGCTACGGTGCCTACTCGCAAATGTCACCTCTCACCATGTCTAAAGACCACTCTCCGCCGGTAATGTCGAACCACCATGACGCTGGTGGTTATTATAAGTCGTATCAATCCACGGTGGATTTATGACATCCGGTTGTCTCGAACGACGTTAATCCTCACAAGTACGATTCCTGCACGGTAAACGTACGACAAAGCAATTTATACAACCAGTTCGGCTCTGACCACCTTCATACTGTTGGGGAACTGTGAGAATTCTCAAAGCTGGATTGCAAATCTATTACTACTCCTACATAGGCCTGCTGGAAGGTCTTCATTGCTGGCCATTGTACATTTTAAACTAAATGACCTCAGCAATATAGAACTATTTCAAGCAATTACCCGTTAAGCCGTGTCACATTTATTGACAGAAGTGCGGTAACTATAGCAGAGTAACGGAAGCTGAGATGGGCTAGTGATGACCACGTCAGAAATAAATGAGACGTTAGTTTTGTTGTTTGCAATTTCTAGCGAAGGATGTTTGTGATAGAATTCGTTAATTTGCCACTGGGAATGACGTAACTGAGCTTACGAGCAGTTTTTATTACTAATATCTTCTGATAGCACCTAGTTCAAATATTGGTTCATAGTGTGTCTTACCGTACTTATTCCGTAAAACATATCTTCATAGCCTGGTGCATTAAAATGTTTTTTTTTAGTTAAATGACTACCTTTTGTTAAATAAATAAGCGCTTCGGCAACATGTGTTGCTGGACTGAGAGCAGCGCCCATGACTTGTTTCGGGGAATGTAGAACAACTCCTGTAAAGATCTAGTTACTTTCGGTTGACGATGAGTAAACTGCATCTTCAGGCTGTGTTCTGTTCTCCGTATGTTTTATATGTTTGTTTTATCACTCAGTGTCCCGTATTCAAGTCTCCACCAAATATTTTCTTCTTTTAAATAAGAACAAATACAGCTTGCAGAATCTGGATAGTTGTTATATAAATGTACTCACAACATACCCTGTTTTACATTTTGCCAATGTTGTATTGTTGTTAGCACGCCAGGAATAGTAGACAAGGCATTTTAGATGAGAGAGAAAGAAAAATAACAAGAAGATAAGCCGGGACGTGAACCACGATAGGATGAGCAGCCCCCAGGTCATGAGGAGGCAGTGCACTGTTGACTTGACCACGTGAGATAGTGCGCTGTCTTCTTTTGTTTTCTTTCTTTCTTTCTTTCTTTTCTTCTTCTTTTTTCTTTCTTTCTTTTTTCTTCTTCTTCTTCTTTGATCATTCCCAAACATCGACTTGTATACTTCTAAAGTATTCGGTGGTCAGATGGAATTGGTGTACATCCCCTTATAGATTCTCTTCAGCTGTTGTAAGTTACGTGGTTGGAGCCCCGGATCAGCAATCTTGTCATCTTTCTCTCTTTCACATCTAAAGCTCCGTGTCTACTGTTTCTGGAATGTTGACCATGCAATCCTGCTAACCCATTTTACTGTAAGAAAGCTTCGTTGTTTCTCATTCAAAAAAAAAAAATTTGTTTTTTCTACATTTTAACAAAAAAGCATCACCAGGGCAGTGCATCTAGAATATTTTAAGTACAAAATATCAAACAGTACAGAGCCACAAACGACGAGTATTGTAGCAAAATGTTTTGTTTTATTTGACTACTTTTACAAACTGAGACAGTAAGGAAGAGTACAGATAACTCTACTTGCAGAAAACAGGAATCAAAAGAGAGATAGGGTGATGGATTTTAGCATCAAAGAGAGGTCGTTGACGGATTTAACACCAAAGAGAGGTCGTTGACGGATTTAACACCAAAGAGAGGTTGTTTAAGAATTTAACCGAATGTATCTAGAGTCCACGTAAATAAATCAGAAATATTAGCAGATTTTTCTCCAAGTTTAAGGAAGACAGCTTTTTTTTAAGAAGTTAAATAACACAGTCGATGTTCCAGACGTTGTTATGATGATGATGATGATGATGATGAAGATGATGATGATGATGATACGGCAACTGTAACTCTTGTTTGCTACATCAGAAGTACCTTCTTCCCTCAACTACCACACACACGACAAAGCAGGTATATTCCACAATTATCTTCCAGACCAGACTGTCAATAATTCAGTCATTAATTATCCTCCAAGTCTAAACTTCTGGGACACCCCTTTCACAAAATATAAAAGTCACTGATAACACTGATAACACATTCTATCGCTTCTCCACTGTACATTTAGTCATACAACACGAACATTCGTAAATCGAAGACTTTTTTTCCCGCCCGATGCACTGGAATACTACATACTACGCACATATTACAAATATTACAAATACTACTAATACTAAAAAAAAAAAGTAAAAATTGTAACTTTTTTTTTTAAAGTTTCGAACTGCTCAGACCACAAAGACATTAAAACAAAACACCATCTTCTTGTTCTGTGGCGATTGATCAGGTTAAAGTGGTGATCAAAGGCTATTTCATACGTTAGGAATGCATCGGGATGTGCAGCAGATTCAAAGAGCATTTGCAAAACAAGAAGTACGGTCTAGTGAAACAGAGATTTGACTGTTTGAAACAGTTGGCGAAACACAGTGGATTTCAAGAAGACTAGTGAAACACAGTGTGAGCAAAGAAAACTAGTGAAATACAGCGTGAGCCAAGAAGACTAATGAAACAGTGCGGGCCAAGAAGACTAGTGAAACAGTGTGAGCCAAGAAGACTAGTGAAACACAGTGTAGCCAAGAAGACTAGTGAAACACAGTGTAGCCAAGAAGACTAATGAAACACAGTATAGCCAAGAAGACTAGTGAAACACACACAGTATAGCCAAGAAGACAAGTGAAACATAGTGTAGCCAAGAAGATTAGTGAAACACAGTATAGCCAAGAAGACAAGTGAAACAAAGTGTAGCCAAGAAGACTAATGAAACATAGCTGAAGCCAGGAAGACTAATGAAACACATTATAGCCAAGAAGACTAATGAAACACAGTATAGCCAAGACGACTAATGAAACACAGTATAGCCAAGAAGACTAATGAAACACAGTATAGCCAAGAAGACTAGTGAAACACAGTTTAAGCGAAGAAGACTAAGTGAAACACAGTATAGCCAAGAAGACTAGTGAAACAAAGTGTAGCCAAGAAGACTAATGAAACACAGTATAGCCAAGAAGACTAGTGAAACACAGTATAGCCAAGAAGACTAATGAAACACAATATAGCCAAGAAGACTAATGAAATACAGCTGGAGCCAAGAAGACTAATGAAACACAGTATAGCCAAGAAGACTAATGAAACACAGTATAGCCAAGAAGACTAGTGAAACACAGTATAGCCAAGAAGACTAGTGAAACACAATATAGCCAAGAAGACTAATGAAACACAGCTGGAGTCAAGAAGACTAATGAAACACAGTATAGCCAAGAAGATTAGTGAAACACAATGTGAGCCAAGAAGACAAGTGAAACACAGTGTAGCCAAGAATATTAATGAAACACAGCTGGAGTCAAGAAGACTAATGAAACACAGCTGGAGCCAAGAAGACTAATGAAACACAGTGTGAGCCAAGAAGACTAGTGAAACACAGTGTAAGCCAAGAAGACTAGTGAAACACAGTGTAGCCAAGAAGACTAAACTAGAAAGATATACGATAGATAATCAAGATTCTTCCTCAGACTCTGAGCTGTGCTTCCTATAATCAGGGCTGCCGTGACGCAACAACGTGGCTGACATGATTCGGATCGACATGTTCTAACTTAAGCTGACTGAGATGTCCCGTGAATGTAAGTCCCGTTCTCTTCCCTTTATTCTCCATCCGGTGTTACGTTTCTGTTTCAAGATCTCCACTGTTACATCAGTTACCAAGAACCTCACAGATAAAGTTACATGAAAGTATAGCAATAACAACAACAACAACAATATCCCGGATTACTCTGCGAGAAATGCGTGGAGTACCAATATGGCGGCTATCTGACAAGAGTCAGTGGACACGATTTTAAAGAAGTCTATGGCGTGCAGCGAAGTTATTTATAATTTCAGTCTATGGATGCTTTTGTTGTTGTTGTTGTTGTTGAACTTAAAATGAAAGCTACAGCAAAGAGAGAGTAAGCGAAATTATGAGACTGATTGTTTTTTTTTAAAGAAGTATGCATAGCCAGATTTTCCACATTATCTTCAGACTTAAGACTTTTCAGCAAGCGTTTTGTTAAGCTGTAGTCACGTAGCGTAGTTTTTATTGTTTTCTAATCACTTGCACTTGTTGAATTACATTCATTTTAGTGTGCACAAAGAAGAGATTCTGACTCTTAGACCACCATCTCTCTCTCTTGTCCCTTCAGTGCCCGAGACACATGGGAACTGCTGGTAGCAAGAGATTTCAGCTTGATCACTTTGTATACCTGTCGTTCTTGTTTACGGGGTTTGCGGTGGCTGGCCTCTCCTTAGTTGACTCAAACGACTTGCACGGAAGGTAGCAGAAAGCTGAAGCCATTACTCATTAGATTTACATACAGACGTCGCAGCCACACAGGCTTTAGACGACAGCAGTTAGCTACTTAAAAGATTATTTTTAAAAATAAATAAATAAATAAATAAAAACTGAAACAAAAATTCAGTAACGTGTTTTAGATCCAAGTAATTTTAAACTAGTGCAAATAATGTAAGAAATGGGTATTTGTTTATTTTCTTGTAAAACATGGCGATCTTCATTCTACTAGCAAAAAACATAAACAACCAACAAAAAAAAATCCTGTTTCTTGGATGTTCTTGGGTACTCTAAGAGTTAATGCATATGGGAGGGAAAAAAAACATAGAAAAACTGTGTGTGAAAAAAAAAAAGCTGTACTGTCATTAAAACAATGCATATGAAAGAAAATAATTGAATATGTACTCCCTTAAAACTGGGCCCACAACAAAGTTTGTAAAAGTAACACAATTACTTCATTAAATACACACACTACTTCCTGATAATCTAGGCACAGGGTAATATTTATATACATTCCTTGCTTTTATAAACTAAGAAAAAAATAATCTCCAATAAACTACAAACAGTTCCTTCAGAAAGTTTATCTATAACTTATTACAAACTTGTGATAGCTGTAGACTGAGCCGGTGATGACTTGAGGAAAGTAGACAGAGACTAAAAAAGTGCAGACCTGGGAGTGACCTAGTCCTAAACTGTGATTGGGGGTGGGGGTGGGGGGGTCATTTAGCTAACGCTGCTTGTGGCCCAAAGTAGCCCCCCGATCCTAGCTATAGAAACATATCAAGGTACCCTATACAGCAGTAATATGCAACAAACCTGCAACGAAGTATGTCAAGTATATTGAAACTCGTGATTGATTTTAGCATACACTTTTATCTTTTATTCAGACTAATATTTTTCTATGTTTGGCTACAGTGTGATTGTTCATCTTGTTTTAATTGGGTTTTTTTTGTCTTCTTCCTAAATTAATATTTGTTACGTCACTGTTTTTTTAATGGGCAATCATTTCATTTTTTTAAAAAAAATATTAAACCAACATTCCTCATTGATGTAAATTGTTTTGTTGTTGTAATGTAAAACTTGACGCTAGTTTACCAAAGAATGAAACATATTTACTGTATAAAATTAAAAGTGTCTTGAAAAGAATTGTTTCTCCTGTATTGAATATTTTAAAAAAGATAATTAAAGTGGCAGTTTTTTTTTAAGCTTGATGGTAGCGATATAGTGTATAGATTTTAGATAAGTTGCTAATCCACAAAGAAGTAATATGAAATATTAGCGAAATATCTCTCTGTAAATATTCCTTCATGAATCAGAAACACAAATTATACAGTCATGCGCTGCATAACGTTCACGATACATTCTGTGAAAAAGGACGTCGTGCGAACAGTGTAGACTATACCTAACAAAACTATATAGAATAATATAATGTACCTGTATTGATTTATTTCTAAGATACTGTACAAATATAGCACTGTGTTTTAAATGGTATATCTGGCAATTATTTGTACGAGGGAAAAGCAGAATATGTAGGCAAAAAGTGAAAATTGCGCGATAAAAATAATGGGTAAAACCTGACTCAATACCACAAGTTCGCAACGGTTCGAACACTCACAGCGCAACGCTCTGTCGTTACTCCGCTTGAAACCAAGGAGAAAGTTCACGTTAAAATAGCGATTGAAAACACAGATGAGTACTTGCTTAAGCCATCACAAACATAGTCGTTTGTTATGACTATCAAGACATTTGATATAGGTTATATATGTACTGTAGGCATTCGCAGCTTTATTTACATGAGACTTGGGACTTGAGGTAGTCGTGCCCCGTGCCGGTCGCTTGCTGGAAGCCGTCAGGTTACCTCAGCTACGTCCCGTTTTCCGATCGGGATTTTGAAACTCTGTTATAACATTATGGGACCAGGGACGTATGTGCGGTCGGAAATTGTCCGAATGGACCTTATGCGCTGCACGAATGTGCTCTTCTCTTAGATGATATGTGTGCCAGCAGTAACAGTATTAACACTGAAAGCTGAATATGGCCAAGAGTTCAGCTGCCAACAGAAGGGCATACATATATAGTCCAATGACACTGAGATAGTCACTTTGCTACATGATTTGGTACACAGCCGTGTTTAAGGCAACGCTGAAAAAAAAATTAATAAACGGTCATTATTTACCTCTTAAACTATTAGTACGAGGGTCATACCAAAAGTCGTGAGCAAATATTTATTAAAAATCAGAATTTATAGATAGAGAAAATATAAATGTATCATCTTAAATTGCATCGTTTGCACTTCATGTAGAGGTCACATAGCTTCACCATCATGTACCACATGACCACGCATAGCATAAACAAAATGGCGGGTGCTTAAGTTTCGTTTCGTCAACGTGTTGTTATTGAGTTCCTCGTTAAAGAGGAAATCCCCGCTTCTGAAACTCACTAAAGACTTCAATTTGCTTATGGAGATGTGTGTATGAGTGCTAGCAATGTTAGGAGGTGGGTGAAACATTTCAAAGATAGAAACACCAACATCCAAGATATGCCTCGCAGAGGTCGCCCTCGAACTGCCTCCACTGTACGCAACGTGGAAAGGGTTGACGACATCATTAAAGAAGACAGACTTGTCGCAGTTTCTGAAATCCCTGTAAATCTTGGAATAGCACACAATGCAGTACAGAAGATGATTGAAACCCTAGGCTATAGAAAAGTTTGTACCAGGTGGGTCCCACAGGAGAGGACGTCCAGAAAGCAGTGCGTCTGTGCCGTCGGTCAGCTGGAACGGAATTCTAACAGGAGGGTATTTTTAAACTTGCAGAGCGATGGGAAAAATGTTTGCAGAGAAATGGAGATTATGTTAAAAAGTGAAGAAAAAGATGCAGTTTAAGGTGATACAATTATATTTTCCCTATCTATAAATTCTGATTTTAAAAAAAAATTGCTCACGACTTTCGGTATGAGCTTCGTAACTTCTGATGATCAGTGATGTCTCACTTTTTAGTTCTCCAAATATCATGGACACAAAAAAGAACAAATATATCTATACTACAAGAGCTTAATATTGAAGAAGGCGGGCTAGTAAAGAGGATTAAACAGAGAAAACTTAAATATTTTGTACACATTAGACGTCATGATAATTTAGAGAAGACCATATTGGAAGGATACATAATGGGAAAAAGAAAAAGAGGAAGACCAAAACGAAGATGGCTGCAAGAAATCGTTGAAGATCTGCAAATGAACGCAGCAGCAGCAGGCCATCTTGCTCACAACCGAGAGGCCTACAGGAGTGCTGTTTGGGAGGCAAAGTTCCGCAAGGGACATGCAAATGAATGAATGAATGAGATGATATGATAGAATATTCCCCCACTCCACCCCTCAACCCCACCTCACCCCATGTCACTGAAGGATGTAGAGAGTATATGATACTGTTCATATTGTCCTTGATCTTTTGACGCACAACAGGACGGTGTGATCAGTTTAGTAGCCACTCGTCTCTGGGTTCCCCATGCAACCAGGCACATATTATATCGCTGAACTGAATCGGACTGCTTTCTGCTGGAACCGAACCACTGGCCACGGCCGAGAGAGTCTTAGTGCTCTAGCCACTTCCATTCCTCAGGATCCCCAGATGTACCTCTGTGTGTGTTTGTGTGTGTGTGTGTGTTGTGTGTGTGTGTGTGTGTGTGTGTGTGTGATATGAAAATAAGGTAGTATTTGCCTGTCAACAGAACACATCCT
The DNA here is from genome assembly GCA_009760885.1 of Achatina immaculata. Taxonomy (NCBI): domain Eukaryota; kingdom Metazoa; phylum Mollusca; class Gastropoda; order Stylommatophora; family Achatinidae; genus Lissachatina; species Lissachatina immaculata. The sequence continues at coordinate 21,072,258 of CM019718.1, read as the reverse complement.
GATAACGAAAGTATTTTCAGTATTTGCCTGTCAACAGATCATATGCTGATAACGAGAGTGTTTTCAATATTTGCCTGTCAACAGAACACATTCTGATAACGAAGATATTTTCAGCATTTAAAAGGCGTCCAGTTGAAAGCAGTCATTACATATAGTAGACAAGTCACTACATACAGTAGACAAGTCACTACATACAGTAGACAACAGCATGATAAGAGAACTTATCACGTTGGAACGGATTTAAAACGAGAGACAAACAAAGAAAAAAAATCAGAAAAACTGCCTCTCGTATTTCAACAGTTAAGAAAAATTAACATCTTTGTCTTACACGAAATATGGTATGTGGGAAAGTTCTTTTAATCAAACCTAATGTTTAACGCTCAATCATTAATAATTTCAGTCATTAATCAATAATCTCTTTTAACGCTCAAGAGAGTGTTGTACCATTCAAGAACTTCTTCTTCTTCTACTTCTTCTTCTTCTTCTTCTTCTCCGGAATTGCGATGTTCTTTGCAGTCGATGCGGAGAAGATGTTGAGACGACACATCATCGTGTCGGACTGGGAGCGGGATACTGCTGATAACGAGGCCTGACCGATTAGCCAGCTAGGCCTGTCGCTAGCTCTTCCCGTGTCACAGGAAAACACACGGACGTTCAGTTAGAACCGGAATAAAAGCGCGGGCCTTGACCTGTATAGGGGGTATAGTTGTAAAATGGAATGGAAAACAGTATTTCCATGTAATTCCGCGTACTTGTTATGTTTCAAAATATGACTAAATGTATGAAAATTTCATAAATGCAGAGTTTTTTTTTTAGGAAAAAAGAAGTAATGTGATGTTTTTAGACAATGATTGTGCCCAGGTCATTATCGGCTAGGTCTAGATCTACACTACTTACCATCTGAGATGTCTAGATCTACTTATCGGTCTCGTATTGAGATTCTATGTTGCATTCTCGCTAAATTAATGTCTGAAATAACCTCCTAACTACTTCTCCAGTCATCTAATATGTCTAGATCTACTTGGAATACATTCAAGAACAGTGAAGTGGTCACAGGTCATGCCCATACTCCTATCTACATCATCAAAAATTGAAATATTTCGATGCTTCTCTTCCTTTTTCTCGCTCGGCATCGCTCGTAACTAAGCGCTTTTTCACCATTTTGAAAGGTGTCACCGGAGACGCGGACGAAATATGTACCGTCTAAATGTCATACCAGTTTTTTATTGAAGCAAACCAAGCGTCGATATATCGACCATACGTACGATATCGGAAAACCGGATGGACACTTTAGCGACCAAACGCACGGGAAGAGCTAGTGCTGTCTACGGAGAGACTGGACAGGGTTTTGATCTGCTATTGTACATCAGATGTTTGCCACACAAACAAAGAAGAGCGAGAAGAATAAGAGTAAGAAGAAGAAGAGCAAGAAGAAGAAGAAGAACTCCCGTATACGGGACAAACAGAGCATCTACTGTCAGCCTCCAGACTTGACAAAATACTTTATTTATTTTGGTAAAGCTATAAAGATTATATGCATTTTTCTATGCAGACACAATCATAACCAGTCCCACGATATCTCTTGCTATTTTTGGAGTCCCTGTAGATGACACGCCGGTGAATACGAATAAGGGACAAAGACTGAGTGGCCCAGTTTATGGCGTGGACAGATCTGGACGCTGTTAAAAAAATTAACAGTTGAAGGCTGCTTGGTGGTTCAAAATCAAAGAAGATACTTTGAATGTTTCGACGAAGCACAAAATGTCTTGTGAAAAACTGGCTGAACATGAGAGATTCCTGTTTGGATCGCCGGTCACTGAGGTCAGTCAGAACAAGCTGGGCGTGTCTTGTGCTTTCTGGTAGTTATTTTCAGCGAAGAAAACAATACTTTATTGATATTCTTTGTTCTTTCGCTTTAGGGGAATGTTATTTGTTTCTTTCGTTCTAGGGGAGTTGATAGTTCTTTGTTTTTTTTTCGTGCTAGAGGAGTTGATAGTTCTTTGTTTGTTTTTTTCGAGTAAGGGAGTTGGTAGTTCTTTGTTTAATTTCGTGCTATGGTAGTAGATAGTTCTCTGTTTTTTCGTGCTAGCGGAGTTGATAGTTCTTTGGTTTTTTTCATGCTAAGGGAGTTGATAGCTGTCTATTCTCTAGTGCTAGATGGTTGCCCGACCTACTGAAGTCTAGGATACATTTTACAATCTTCCTTTCAGTAATTTTCCTTCTCTCTCGTCTAAACCTACAAGTGACTATAATTAAATTTTTAAAAAGTAGTCTAATGTTCTTTTTACTTTGCTCAAATATTTTTAATAATGAAAGTGACAGGGGTAGAAGTTATAGCGATGACAGAAAAGGTAAAAAAGGTAAAGGTAGTCCCTTAGCACATGCCCTAGGGGATGAAGCGTTAGAGACCTCATTATTCTGGGCCATTAAGAGGTAGGGTGGCCAGTTCCTTTACTCGCTGCCCTTCCTTCCCAGATTTTCTCTGGTACCCATTTTACGAGGCTGGGTCAACCTCGGGACCGTATTGGTCGGAAAAAAATCCCGCTCATCTGGGGATTCGACCCCTCGACCATTCGGTTACTAGACCAGTGCGCTAACTACTATGCTAGCCAGTCCCTCTGAGAGAAAGCTTGGCTAAGATGAAAGTGGCTACGATCAAAGTGTTCTCTTGGCAGGTACCCTGATCAAAGAGCCCTTTGGTTAAGACAAAAGCGTCGTTATTTTTTTAATTAAACGAGATGCTGGATTCCTGCCCTGCACATTGTATGCTGGGGGTATGGTCCACATCTCGTTGCGGGTGGGCCCGGTTTGCAGTACCACCGGGTCACGGCCTGTTGTTTTCGTTCTCTTAAAAACAAAATTTAAACAGAATTTACAAGCGACGGACGTTATTAAAGCTGCAGTTGTCTTGTGAACCGGACACAGTGTTAAGTGTTAAATCTCGAAATTCGCTTTCGTTTAACGAAATGTTACAAGTACTTGTTAAGTTAACTGAGTGCGAGAACCCAGCGCTTTTCGGGACATATGAAGACGAGATTTCTAACAGTGCTCCAAAGGGCGGAAAAGTTAAATGAGAGACAGAGAATAAGTGGAGAGAGAGAGAGAGAGAGAGAGAGAGAGAGAGAGAGAGAGAGAGAGAGAGAGAGATCAAGTGTTATATAACTGCCATTTCACTATCCTGTCCCGTGGAGCTAGGAGTTGTGTTGATGATTACTTCTTGGATATCCCGGGATGCTTAAAATCGTTCGTGCATGTTTGTTTGATTGTGTTTGGTTTTTAAAGTCTAAATTGTGAAGCCATGATTTGACAAGAGACTGACGGTACGGCGATGGGTTTCCCTTTGCTTTCCTCTCGGTTTGTATACAGTTTTCTTCGCTAGCTTTTGTCTAAAGAGACTGACGGTACGGCGATGGGTTTCCCTTTGCTTTCCTCTCGGTTTGTATACAGTTTTCTTCGCTAGCTTTTGTCTAAAGAGACTGACCAGCAAGGCAGCTGGGTTCCTGTTCTAGGTCTGCTGCTGTTCAGATATTCACAGCTGACCTTTATATCCAGAGACCTTTCCGTCATCCGCCACTCGATGGACGCACCTGGAGGAAGGATAGGCTCTTCTAAATGAGAAGACCAAGACAAGGAAGAGAGGAAGGTCAAGACAAGGAAGAGAGGAAGGTCAAGACAAGGAAGAGAGGAAGGTCAAGACAAGGAAGAGAGGAAGGCCAAGACAAGGAAGAGAGGAAGGTCAAGACAAGGAAGAGAGGAAGGTCAAAATAAAAACTGCCTCACTGGGCTGACCAAGGGCCATGAAAAAACAAGAAACATCATATCAAATCGGAAACACCAAAGACCGTGCAAGATGGAGAACTATCCGGCACATCACATAAAAATACTAGTAGTTGTAGCAGCAGCAGCAGCAGCAGTAGTAGTAGTAGTAGTAGTAGTAATAGAAGTAGTAGTAGTAGCAGTATTAGTAGTAGTAGTAGTAGTAGTAGTAGTAGTAGTAGTAGTAGTAGTAGTAGTAGCAAAATCGTCAAGTTGTGTTTTTTTTTCGATAAACATAATCTCTTGTGTTTTATTTTTTAAAAAATCTTGAGCAGAAACGCTAGAATAATTATCATTTCAACACTGACAGATCTATAATTGTCCAAATCTACGTCTCAGTCAGCATACAGAAAAGCTGCAAAAAATGAAAACAGACAAGAAATAAAACACACAATCTTAAATCAAAGACAAGTACCAAGATAACTGCAATAAGGTAACAGATATAGGAGTGAAACGGAAGAAATAGAATCAGATGCTAGGAGAGCAAAAGAAGAGACCATACGCGACAACAAAGACAAGGGAGATAAGTTATACATTCTTCTGTTAAATCATGGGAAAACTCGCTTATTAATTTCGCTGGAAACTGGAAATATACGATTAAGGTAAATCACTCTTGAAATCCCACAAGAAGTCTTTTGGAAAACTAGTAGAGGAACTCGTGTTTCAGATTTAGCAAGAAAACACGGCGATAGGTGACTTTCATTTCTTCTCTATGGAAAAAAAAACAGGTTTAAAAATGCTGGTTTAAGGACACACCATACATCATCTGCGTTATGTTCGTTCACTCGAGCTATGCTACAGTTTCCTCCCTTGTCCTTTGCGCTCTCCGGTGTCAGTTTATTTCGATATCGACACTGTATGACCGTCTCCTTAAGTCTAAATTACAAAGCATGATTTGACATGGGAATGATGGTACAGCGCTGGTGTCTCTTTGCCTTCCATTTGTTTTGTATACGTTTTTTTTTCTCCGCTAACCTTTGTCTAAAGAAACTGACTAGCAAGGCAGCAGGGTACCTGATTATCCCTGCTCTTCTTCTTCTTCTTACTCTTTTTCTTCTTCATCTTCTTGCTCTTCTTCTTGCTCTTCTTCTTCCTGCTCTTATTCTTCTTCTTGCTCTTCTTCTTGGTCTTCTTCTTCTTGCTCTTCTTCTTCTACTGGGTCTTCTTCTTGTTCTTCTTCTTCTTGTTCTTATTCTTCTTCTTCTTACTCTTCTTCTTCTTCTTGCTCTTCTTCTTCCTCTTATTCTTGCTCTTATTCTTCTTGCTCTTCTTCCTGCTCTTATGCTTCTTCTTGCTCTTCTTCTTGGTCTTCTTCTTCTTGGTCTTCTTCTTCTTGCTCTTCTTCTTCTTGTTCTTATTCTTCTTCTTCTTACCCTTCTTCTTCCTCTTATTCGTGCTCTTCTTCTTCTTGCTCTTCTTCTTCTTCTTGCTCTTCTTCTTTTTGGTCTTCTTCTTCTTGCTTTTCTTCTTCTTACTCTTCTTCTTCTTGCTCTTCTTCTTCTTCTTCTTGCTCTTCTTCTTCTTCAGTTTATTTTTCAAAGCTAATACCGTAAGAAAACGAGATTTTGTTTTGCTTTGTCAAGGTTTCCTAGTCGATAATTCTGATTTTTCTGGTCGCAGCTACATTTTTTTTTACCACAGTATCTATTCATTCTTCTTTCTAAATTCCTATAGTTTGGCTCCGAAGTGCTGTGACAGAAATAAAAACATGAAAAAAATAGTCCTCCTATGAGCTTACATATTTAAATTTGATCTACTCTCGCTTGCTTGTATAAGATTTCTAAAAAAGAATATAGCCTCTAAGTGACCGTCCCTTATATGAATATCTAGACACTATCTTTCTAACATGAACGCGTTTGATTTCATTTCGTAAAATAATTGTTAAAACTATGACATTCATTGAAGTCACGTTGAGTTTCTGATGGCTTGCTTTGTCTCTTTTAACTTTTACTAGTGCCAGTTCCACAGGGGAACAGAAGTAAGGGTAGACCAAAAGAGACATGGAGAAGAACAACAGAGAGGATGTTGAGCAATAGAGGGCTCACCTGGGCAAGAGCAGAAAAAAAGGCAAAGGACAGGTATTTGTGAAAAACCCTTGCGGAAGCCCCATGTGCCCTGGGCACTTAAGGTTCAGAGAGAATAATGAATGAATGAATGAATGAATAATCTTTATTTTTCAAGGGTAAAGAATTGGGCACGCAGGCCAGTCTTACATTCTGCCCTTCATCACTCCATCTTTCATTCTTTCCACACACTTGATTTAGTACAAATATACAAATTAAATTAGGAAAAAAACATATCAAAGGAGTGTAAGATTTAACTAATACATTCAAAGTAAAAGAGAAGAAGTAATTAACCTAATAAAATAGCACTCACGCACACATACATACGCAGACATATACATAAACAAAAATACATTGTAAATCTCTCTCTCTCTCTCTCTCTGAACCTTAAGTGCCCAGGGCACATGGGGCTTCCGCAAGGGTTTTCCACAAATGCCTGTCCTTCGCCTTTTTTTCTGCTCTTGCCCAGGTGAGCCCTCTATTGCTCAACATCCTTTCTGTTGTTCTTCTCCATGTCTCTTTTGGTCTATCCTTACTTCTGTTCCCCTGTGGTGTCCATCTTAGTGCTATTTTTGGTAGTGAGTTGTCAGTCATTCGGAGCACATGTCCCAACCATCGCCAGCGTCTTTCCTCAATAATTGTTGTCAGTGGTTTCATCTGCATTACATTGTAAATACAGATCTTCTAACATATGTTTTTTTAACAGACATTAAAATAATTTCTAACAATATCTAACAAGTTGCTTTTCTAACTATGTCATTTTAGTACTTGATGGTTGGCGAGTCACGTGTTGAGAGAGTGCTGGTTATTTTACGGAGGCATATAATTACAAGCAAGTAAATAATGAAACAGGTTTGAGTTAAAGGATGAAGTATTACCAATGGATTTTAAATGGTAGGGGAGGGTTTTCCAGAGCTGTACTGCAGAGTATGCAAGGCTTTTCTTGTACAGATCAATCCTGGGTTTAGGAAGAAGATAGTTTTTTTAAACGCTGGCTATGTTTAGTATTATACGTAAACAGTGACCACAAGTAAGGCGGAGCATTGTGCGACAGAATTCTCTGAACAAACATAACTTTGTTAAAAATGATTCTATTTTTGAGGGGTAGAATTTTGAGTTGTTTGTGTTGATCTACAGTCTGTACTGGGTGTTTGTCACAAATAAGATTTAATGCTTGCTTGTGAAGTGAGTGGAGCCTTTTTGTGTTTGAGACTGGGCATCCATCCCAGATTGTGGAACAGTAATCTAAGTGTGTTTGTATATGTGATATGTAGTATATCTTTCTTGTGTCTTTGTCGATAAAGTGTTTAATTTTGGCTAATTGGTAAACTTTATGTGCAATCAAGTTTGTTAGGTTATGTATGTGAGAATTCCAAGTTAAATGCTGATCAATGATGAGTCCTAGGGTTTTATGTTCATGAACATTTTCTATTGCCTTAGTCCCAGCACAAAGCTGTAGTGAAGTTTTTGTTGCATTCTGCAGTTTCTGTCTTGTAGTGATGAGCATGGATTTTGTTTTGTTGGTGTTTATCAACATACCATTTTTATTACTCCATTTAATCAAACTGTTTATATCATTTTGGAGCGGTGTCTGTAGTTTATTGATGTCATATTCACTATTGTAAACAGTACAGTCATCAGCGAAAAGATCACACGAAGAGTGCTTTAAATGTAGTGGTAGGTCGTTTATATAGGTAGCAAAGAGAAGAGGACCAAGAATGGAGCCTTGAGGAATATTGGTATCAACAACAGACGAGCCAGATATTTTGTTTCTAAAACAAACTACTTGTTTTCTACCTTAGAGAAAAGATGTAATACATTTTGTTAGGTCAGGGTGTAATCTATAGCCTTCCAGCTTTTTTGCAAGAATTTCATGATCAATCATATCGAAGGCTTTCTTGAAATCAACAAAGACAGCACCACACAATTTGTCATCATTTATATTAGACAGCCAGCTTTCTGTCATTTTAGTTAATGCTGTGTGGCAGGAGTAATTTGGTCTAAAACCTGACTGACTGTCTATTAGTAGATTGTTTTCTTGCATGTGGAGCAGTGTTAACTTTTGTATATGCTTTTCAAGAGGTTTAGATAGTGATGACAGAATGGATATGGGTCTATAGTTTGAGAAGTCACTAGTCTGTCCAGATTTAAAAAGAGGAAAAACTTTGGCGAGTTTAAAAGCGTCAGGGAAATATTGTTTGTCAATGCACAAAATTGTATAAGTATGTTAGTGTGTCTGTGATAACTGGTGCAGCGTAGCGCAGTATCTTGTTACTAGAAAGAGATAGAGAGACAGAGACAGAGACAGAGAGTGCCAGTGAGTATAAGCTGGAGGACGGTCATGTCGTGTACGTGAGTACCAGGGATGATTATCGCAGGCTACTGAGAACTCAAGTAGATTTTAAAAATCAACCAATAACAAATGCCCTTTTGGAAGTGGCTATCCAAAATATGAAAAACAAAATACAATGTACAAGATTCCACATAAACTGACCTGATCAAAGTGGTGGACCTAAAGTAGATACTGTGTGGCCCTCGTGCTGATTTCACTGTGGCGACTGGATTTCAGATTTGGCATGCTCTGGCATGAGTGGGAAGGAAGGAAGGAAGATTGTTTTCAAAGTTACTCTAACCTGTCTGATATTCCATCCTCCATCAAATCAACTTGAAGAAGAAGAAGAAGAAGGAAGAGGAAGAGGAGGAGGAGAAGGAGGTTGACGAGGAGGAGGAGGAGGGGAAGAAGAAGAAGAAGGAAGAGGAGGAGGAGGAGAAAAAGAAGAAGCAGAACAATAACAGCAACAACAACAAAAAAAGAAGAAGCAGAAGAAGAAGGAAGAGGAGGAGGAGGAGGAAGATAAGAAGAAGAAGAAGAGGAGGACGAGGAGGAGAAAAAGAAGAAGAAGAAGAAGAGGAGGAGGACGAGGAGGAGAAAAAGAAGAACAAGAACAATACCAACAACAACAAACGAAGAAGAAGAAGAACAACAACAACAACAACAAAAAGAAGAAGAAGAACAATAACAACAACAACAAAAAGAAGAAGACGAAAAAGAATAACAACAACAAGAAAAAGGAAGAGGAGAAGAAGAAGAAGAAGAAGAAGAAGAAGAAGTATGTATGTGCGCACGGATGCTATACTTACTTTAACTCTTCCATTTCAAAACAACACTGGCAGGTTAGCAGATCTTACACGTCCATGCTAATCAATGCTAAGAGCGATATTTAGGTAAATCACAAACAAAAGTAGCACATTTCTAACTCGTTCCATTTTTTAAATTATACAGAAACTACCTTCCAGATTCTGCTAAAATTTCTCATCAAAGATCATTTTGACAGTCAGACAGCCAGTCATTTGCATGTTCCTTGTGGAACTTTACATACCTAACAACTCTCCTGTAGGCCTCTCCGTTGTAAGAAAGATGCCTTGCTCCTGATGCATCCATTCGCAGATCATCAACGATGTCTTGCAGCCATCTTCGCCTTGGTCTTCCTCTCTTTCTTTTTCCCATTACGTACCCTTCCAACATGGTCTTCTCTAAATTATCATGACGTTTAATATCTCCAAAATATTTAAAGTTTTCTTTGCCTAATCCTCTTTACTAGCCCGCCTTCTTCAATATTAAGCTGTTGTAGTATGGATATATTTGTTCTTTTTTGTGTCAATGATATTTGAAGAACTCTTCTGTAGCATTTACATTTAAAGGCATTTATGTGTTTCTCAGCTGTTTTGTTAAGTGTCCAGGTCTCACAAGGCATATGTTGCGATGGGAAAGATGCATGCCCAAGGTACCCAATTCAGGGGTGAAAGAGTTAAATGTTGTTTGTTACTCTGAATATTGATACGCCGACAAAAGATAGTTTTCGCTATCCTGAAAAAAAAGTGGCTGTCCGTGGTGTATGCGACAAATAGTGTTTACTATAGTACACGCGAGTTCCTGCCACGGCCGAAGAGCACTGTGATAAAACGAGTGACAGAACAAAATAACGTAAATAACAAGTAGGTTCACAAGCTCGAGTTTTTCATGTAGAACTTTTAAGTAATTCGGTCCAAACACAACCCAGTGTCGAGATGACCTCAGGTATGAAGTTTCCGAAATCACCAATTACTTTGTGAGCAAAACTCATTTACAGTCAGGTACTGTAACATTATATTAGCCTAGGTAGAGAGTGAGTGTATCTGTCCAGAACTGTAACATTTGTTACATGAATGTTGATGTATATAAGTACAGATTTACCAGCATTCGGGAGTATTGAGAAGTCACGGAATAGGAGACTTCTTTATGTACCAGCCCCACACACTGAAGTACCTTAAGGTGTTTTCAGTTAATGACAGAGGGATGAATCATCATCATCATCATCATCATCAATCATCATCATGTGCCATGCCAAAGATTTCTTTCCATGATATTGTCCAACAGCTTATTCGGTGTTCTTTTTTGTAGAGGAATGAAGAACTTGCCTGAAAGCATTCCCCTTCCCCCCCCCCCCCCCGTTTTTTTTTTGTAATGTGGACAAAACTTCTGTATTTATATAGAACATTCAATAAATATAAACATTGTAGTACACATCCCTTCATGTTACAAAGTTATACAGTCAACAGGTGGAGGGCTTCAAAGTAACCTTATCGGCAGGTCTCCTGGTCTTAAAACAGTTCTGTGGCGTGAGAAATGATATTTGAAAGCGCGGTATAAAGCAATATATTGCCCACAAAGGAGACGGCCATCGAACGCTTTCATTAATTTTATTACGAGAAGATTAAAAAGTCTAGGAAGAATTCATGGAGGAAAGATGAAATAAATAACATATAGATAAACAGTGCGAACAGTAATTGCCGTGTAATTTTTATTTTTAAAGTACATAAAAGAAACTCTTGCCTACTTTCCTCACTCTCTCTGTCTATCTGTTTCTCCCTAACTGTCTGTCTGTCTCTCTGTCTGTTTCTCTCTATCTCTGAAAGTCTGTCTCTCGCTGTCTGTCTGTCTGTCTGTCTCTGTTTGTTTCTTTCTGTCTGTCTCTGCTTCTGCCTGTCTCTCTCGGTCTGTCTCTCTGTCTGTCTCTTTCTGTCGGTCTCTGTCTGTCTGTCTGTCTCTCTGTCTATCTCTGTCTGTTTCTCTCTGTCCTTCTGTCTCTGTCTCTGTTTCTCTCTGTCTGTCTGTCTGTCTCTCTGTTTCTCTCGGTCTGTCTCTCTCTCTGTCTCTGTTTCTCTCTGTCTGTCTCTGTCTCTGTCTGTTTCACTTTGTCTCTGTCTGTTTCTCTCAGTCTGTTTCTCTCTGTCTCTGTTTCTCTCTGTCTCTGTCTGTTTGTTTCTCTCTGCTTGTCTCTGTTTCTATCTTTTGTCTCTCTGTTTCTCTCTGTCTGTCTCTGTCTGTCTCTGTCTCTTTCTCTCTGTCTGTCTCTCTCTGTCTTTATTTCTCTCAGTCTGTCTCTGTCTATTTCTGTCTGTCTGTCTCTCTCTGTCTCTGTCTGTTTCTGTCTGTCTGTCTCAGTTTCTGTCCCTCTCTATCTCTGTTTCTCTCTGTCTCTGTCTGTTTCTCTCTGTTTTGTTTCTGTCTCTCTCTGTCTGTCTGTGTCTGTTTCTCTCTGTCTGTCTGTCTGTCTCTGTCTGTGTCTGTTTCTCTCTGTCTGTCTCTCTGTTTCTGTCCCCTTCTCTCTGTTTCTCTCTGTCTGTCTCTGTCTGTCTGTCTCTACTTCTCTATGTCTGTCTCTGTCTCTATTTCTCTCTGTCTGTGTCTCTCTGTTTCTTTCTGTCTGTCTGTTTCTCTCTGTATGTCTCTCTCTGTCTCTGTTTCTATCTGTTTGTCTCTCTCTGTCTCTGCCGTTTTCTCCCTGTCTGTCTATCTCTGTCTCTGTCTATTTCTCTCTATCTGTCTGTCTCTGTTTCTGTCTCTGCTTCTCTCTGTCTCCGTCTGTTTCTCTCTGTCTGTTTGTCTCTGTCTGTGTGTCTCTGTCTGTCTCTCGGTCTGTCTCTCTCTGTCCCTGTTTCTCTCTGTCTGTCTCTGTTTCTGCCTGTCTCTCTCGGTCTGTCTCTCTGTCTGTCTGTCTCTTTCTGTCTGTCTCGGTCTATCTCTGTCTGTCTCTCTCCTTCTCTGTGTGTGTGTGTCTGTTTTGTAAAACTGAACAATACACCTCTGACTACCTTTACTACTGGAGCCAGAGCACAGAGTGGTGCAGGATAGCAAAGAACAACAACGCACTGCAGTTTACTCTCCCAAATGTGTCTGAGGAAACGACGACGACGAAGAAGAAGAACTATTTCATAGTTGCGTATTTTCTTGTATTTTCATAAGAACCGAAAGATGCTGCATGAAAGCAACTATCAACTGCCACAGCACCTCTTTCCCTCACAGTTTTATAACCGCTGGCGATGATTACATCTCTAGTTGAATATGTAACTGAACAGGGTGCAATGATTTATGAAGTCGGTATATCAATAACTGAAAGAGAATATCCTTAGTAACAGCTGTTAAAAAAAGTGAAAGATTTGAAAGGGGGGCATGGGAAGGGGGGGGGGGGGGCGGGGAGAGCCGAAATGGATGGATGAAAGAAGCTTGAAGAGACATAATTACAATATCTCTGAGAACACGTTAACAATTTTTCGATGGAAGCTTGAAGAGACATAATTACAATATCTCTGAGAACATGTTAACAATTTTTCGATGGAAGCTTGAAGAGACATAATTACAATATCTCTGAGAATAATGTTAACAATCTTTCGTAGGAAGCGAACAAAACACAAAATTCTACTAATTTAAAAAAAAAAAAAAACTTTACAATGCTCAGTTTTTAAGACTATACTTCTTCTTCTTCTTCTTCTTCAGCTTCCCGGAATATGCGAGCTGGTATTCTTTGCAGCAGATGCAAGAAGAATGTTGAGGCAGAGCGTCATGTCGGCTTGGGAGAGGGCTATCGCCACCATTTTCTTTTCACTCCCTGAATGGAACTAAGAAAAAATAAAGTAAGGAGTGTGAATTATATATATATATTTAATATATAAATGAAATATTATATATATATATATATATATATATATATATATATATATATATATATTAGCAGACTCCACCACCATGGGGACTGTGACGATCCCCACCCAGTTAGCCAGGCTAGGTATGACACTGGTTGTGGGAGGGGGGGGTGTTACCAATAAAAAGGTGAGACAGGGTCTTGGTCAAATATGATTCGCCAACCGCGACTCTAGCAAGCCAGCTATAGTTCGCTGATTGTCAAAACGACAGTCTTGGCCCCCGCTCAAGAACATATCAGAACTGGTATCACTCGAACTGTCTGTATTCTCTCTATTATTTATTTCTCTTCTTATATATTCCGTTACTAATGAGGACTTCACTCGAATCGTGGATTTTCTCCGTTCGTAAAAACTTCATAACCTCCGTGATCAGGTATCAGTTACCTGTACAAGGGGAGATCTAAGAGAGACTAACCCCGGGGGTTTATAAGTGTGCGTATCGAATATTGGATTATCGTGAAACTAGTTTTATTAGTTCAGCGACGCTTTATATTGATTTCAATCAAATGATCCAACACGTGAATTAGTTCTGTTTATATCAGTGTTGACACGGACATCAGCAACACGTGGCAAAGCAGCCACGAAAAGCTTCCAGAATTGGAAAATAATAATAAGGAAAAAAAAAAATATCCGGAAAGTAACAAATCAGACAAGCCGCGACTGAACATAGACTCTACAGATACAAGGCGGCGCTTAATCCCCGACAAAATATTGCACTCTTCGTACATGAAATATTGAAAAATCTATCTCACCTCCGGGGGCAGCGCGTACGAAAATTTGCGCAGCGTAATAGTGGCATTAAATTCATTTCTAGCCCGCGGCGTGATGCAGGTATGAAAGACTTGAACATAACCTTAGTAGTGTGAGTTTCACTGGTCAATATATAGGGTTTTTTGTTTTTTTTTTTACATTTTCTGAAACAAAGCCTCTCTTTCCTTTATTGGAAACACGAACAATAGAAAACGGAAACCAGCGATCGAATTTTATTTTTACTTTAATTATTATTATTTTTGCTATTATAATTTAATAATATAATTTTTTTTTTAAAGAGCAAGTTGAGCAGAGAGGAGAATTATTGCAACATTGTCTTAAATGTGGAGGATAAATTACAGAGTTTAAGAATAAAGGAATTGTTTTATAGGCGGAAAGAGAGAGAAAAGTAGTGCCAAAATGTGGAGGATAAATTGCAGAGTTTAAGAATAAAGGAATTGTTTTATAGGCGGAAAGAGAGAGAAAAGTAGTGCCAAAATGTGGAGGATAAATTACAGAGTTTAAGAATAAAGGAATTGTTTCATAGGCGGAAGGAGAGAGAAAAGTAGTGCCAACCCTGTAATCTTCCGTCGTCGTCTATATGTGTACGTCTGGTCCTTAACGGTAGAAGTTTTGATAAAATCATGACAATGTTTCTTTTTTATTGTCTATTACCTTTCCTTTCATCACACAGTGTGACAGAATATATAAAACTATAAGATGAAAAAAAAAATCATCTGATATTCAAGAAAGTGTTAAAGTTTTTGATATCAGTGTCAGCACCATAAAGGTACGCACCAAAAAGTGCGATACAGCCAAACAATGGAATAATGCGAAAAAAGACTGAAAGAAAGAAAGAAAGCTTGCTGTCATGGATCTGCCATTTCGCGCTACGTCACTGGTTGCAATTCGCCCGGTTCGAAATTCTGCCCACCATTTTGCCACACACCACCAGAAAACCCAGAATTTAATATTTACCTGGGAAAGAAAGAAAGAAAGAAAGAAAGAAAGAGTATGAAATCTTAGAAGAACTTTTTCTTCGCCATCTGGCAATACTGGAAGTATGTTCATAAATCAGGCACTTGTCTGGGCGTAAGGAGAGTATCTTCGACGCCCTTATAGTAAACGATGGCGCCCCAGATACAGAGCCACCGTGTCCGTCGGTGTTTCCACATCCTTGCCACTCTGACACCTATGGCCTCTAGGATGTTCCCGAGGAGCTTGGAAGAAGTGAAACATTACTTCACCCCAGATCGGGACTATACTGTGGATGGTAAATATTCCTCCGCTGAAAACATTGCAACAGTCCTCGAATCGAAGAGGCCGTGTGTTGACGAGCGAAGCAACACATCTTTTGTCAACAGTCCAGGTCGACGAACTTTTAATGGCAATTCGTAAACATTCCCATGTTGCACCGCACAAAACTGCATTAATATGGCTCCCATTTTCCGGGAACTCTTCCAAGAAGTCGTCTTTCTGATTCAAAAACACGGCAGCCATTACTTTGCCAACAGAATTTGGGATCTTGAATTTCCTAACTCATGAGAGGTCCGGATGGTCCCATTCTGTACCTGCACGTTTCGATTCTGTGGTGCTATCGTGAACACATATCTTATCGCGGGTGACAAGTCTTGGCCGTGAATGGTGCATTGTTGTAGGAGGGCATATGCTATTCGCTTTTCCTTGTAGTCCTCGGAAAAGGCTCGCGGGACCCATCGTGCACACACCTTATGAACTCCCACCTGCACAGTCATTCTCGACAGTGTTCCACGTGACAGACCAAGTCATGAGTCAGTCACTAATCTGTTCTCCTCTGCTGCACTTTCGACGCACCTTCTGCTCTCTGCAGTATACTTGCTGACGTGGGTCTGCCATTCCGTTGTGCGCTACTGGTTACCATTCGCCCGGTTCAAAATTCTGCACACCATTTTGCCACACACCACCAGAAAACCCAGAATTTAATATTTACCTGGTAAATGTTATGAAAAAATGGGCACGCACGCGCGCGCGCACACACACACGCACACACAGAGAAGAGCAAGTCAACCTTACACAGAAAAATTTGAATTTTGGGATTAAACTCGCAACTTTTTCTCTATATCCACACACTTTATCCCGAACCAATTACTTCACTTAGTTAGCTTTTCTTAGCTCAGAAACAAAAGTCCTTCCTTGCGTGCTAATAAAAAAACACCAAACCACTTATGGCCATAGACAGAATGTAGTAAACTCGTTTCTGTGATCACTTTAGTGGCTAAACTTCAGATTTTGACATCTTCAAGTGTCTTTTATTATATACTCTTTTATGTAACGTGAAACCAATGGCTTTCTGGCAACAAAAGCAATACGGGGACACATTGGGGGGTGGGGGAAGAGGGAGGAGCCAGATCATATGAGGAGTTGTGGCCATGGAAACAAGGGAAGAACTATGGACACAACCGGCTGGATGAAAGGGCAGCGACAAGGTTGCGAGAGTGAGGCCATTAGCGTACAGAAGGTCGTGTATTCCCAGGCCGAAGATTCATGATAAGACAAGCAAGCTTTGTTGATGGAACTACTTCCCTGCTTCATAACGCCGAAGTCTCGGTTTCTTTCGCCCGCGTGCGTTCTTGCAGGCTGGAAGCCTTACATTCTAACACTGTCTTGAAGTGGTTAGATCATGAAGCTCCCTCTAACTTTGAACTGAAATCCCTCCATCAAACACTCCCCGTGATGAAGGTCTTCAAACATTGTTTCAAATCCAAACAGGGAGTTAGCCGCAATGAGCAAATAGGGAGTTAGCCGCAATGAGCAAACAGGGAGTTAGCCGCAATGAGCTTTCCTTAAATCTCTGCGAGCTTTCTGACTGAATCTGTGTGGAATAAGCACATCTCCGCATATTGTGGTACGCTGAAGTTATGTGAAAACTCCATCCCTGGGATTATCTCAAGGAGGTAATGCATGGTCTTGACCAACACTATTTCGCTGGTTCAGGCAATTTTATCTCGACCCATAGTACGGAAATCTTACATGACATGTTAGGTTTACGACTTAAAAAAAAACACACACAGCACTAAGAAAGTATTATTCTGTATATATAATGGACACTTCAAGCGGATGATCCAATTATACTAAAAGAAAGACATGCTAGGCTAGTTTGTGCCCCGGGCAAAGGCCTTCATTTTTATTTGGGATAAAAGAAATAATCTGTATAAAGCAATGTCCCTCGAAGATCAGTATTGCTGCTCTCTGAGGTCTGCACCTTGAGCGGAGAGCCTTGATACGCATAATAATACCGCCGGCCCTGTGAGAAAGTCATATGGCGTTTGATTAAGAAAATAGTTTCCACAGTAATACGGGACTCCAGAGACACGTTTACGACAAACACGTATTTATCGGCCATCACACCGTAACGGAAGCTTTAGAGTCTGTAGTCTGAAAGATTAGATGACATATGACAATCGTTTTGTGGTTTGAAATGACATATGACAATCTTTCTGTGGTCTGATAGATAAGATGACACATGACAATCTTTCTAGTCCTAACATCTTCTCCCATATCCTCGTGAACATGTCCTACATACTCTTTGTCGCTGAAGCTAAATAAGTAGGTGAAGGTATGTGAAGGCAGGTTAAGGTAGGTAAAAGTAGAATGATGGTGACCCTGTTGTGCCATGGAGGCACCTATGGAAATATGGTCTTAATGTCCATATTTTCCATGACCTGTCGGCAGGCTATAAGGTGATGAGGTCAACACCACGCCTGGACATTTTCCCCCTTCCCCTCCTCCCTACCCAACCCCCCCCCCCCCCCCACAACTCCAAAGCTCCAGAAAAATCAAGGTACCCATTTCTAAAACTGATTGATGACTAAGACACCTTCGGCAGGATTCGAACCACCGACCTTCGTCACGGGATACTATTGCACAAACCACTTCATCACACAGGCGCCCTAGATAAGTGGGTCCAATGTTTCATAAAACTAACAAATGCGGAAGAAAAAAATAATAAAGGTCCTAGTTTAAGACGTACAGAAACTTTCCTGCCATGACTCCTAAGTAAATAATGTCTCTACCATAGTTGACACTGAAATTCTTGGTTCGTATAGCGCATAACTGAAATACTTGCACGAAGAAGGAATAAGTGTTGCTGATTATACAGGCACCTGTTTTGTTGCATTAAAAAAAACATTAATAGGGAGTTAACTGCCAATTTATACAGCTACGATTGCGTCCCAAAATTTTAGACTTTACAATAACCTAATTAACCGAAGTGAAGACATTTTCAACGTCAAAATGGGAGATTCATACAAGCAACCTTCCCCCCCCCCCCAAAAAAAAAAAAAAAAAGGTTCACAATCTCTCTATCACTTTATCACTCGAAGGACAGCTCTGAAATTATCCAATTTCGTAGGTATATAAATCTTTCCTAGTTATACATGACACAATCGAACATAATAGAAATATCATAATATCTTAATAGTTTTTAAGAGAATAATGAAAATGTCATGTTTTCTTGGTAGTTTTTTTTTTTTTAAAGAGGGGTGCGTCAGAGAAATAATCAGGGAAGATTGACATTCTGTGACCCTGCAGATGATACACAAGTAATGATCAGTTAACATAATAATAACCAGTTATTTGCCAATGTTTCTTGCTCCTGTGAGCTGCAGAGTCTGTCCATCTGGTGGAACACATTGCAGTCTCCCGCCGATAAATCTGTCGTGCTGTGAAGAAAGATAGTCCCATGGCTTAATGAGAGTGGAATATCTAGCATTATTCAGCTTTTCATATATATATATATATATATATATATATATATATGTATATATATATCATCATGTGCCGTGCCGACTGGCTGTAGCTATTATGCTTCTCCAGAGTACCCGATCCTTTATGCAGGCCATCAGTTCAGTTGGTGATCTCCTCTCACACCATCCCGTCAGACTGTCCAATATCATTTCTCTTGGTCTTCCTCTTGATCTTCTTCCTACTATTTTTCCTGTTGTTATAATATTTTCAATGCCCCCTCTTCTCATTGTATGTCCTATGAAAGTACATTGTCTCTCTCTTATCTTTTTGACAAGGTTTTTTGTCTCTCCAGCTCTTCTCATACATTCTTCATTAGTTATTTTTGCTGTCCAGGGGATTCGCAACATTCTTCTAATAAACCACATTTCTGCTGCTTCCAATGATTTTTTACAGACCTGCCTATTGTCCATGATTCACTTCCATATAACAAGATAGGTTCAATATAGCATTTTAGGACTCGTTTTCTAACATTCATTGATAAGGATGTGTTGGATAATATGTTTTTCATTCTTTGAAATGCAGTCTTTGCTTGGCTTATTCTGTTCCTAATTTCTGTTCTGCATTTCCCATCTGAAGTTATTACTGCTCTAAGGTATTTAAATTTCTGCACCTGCTTTAGAATATTTCCATTTAATTTTATAATGCATGTTGGTGGATTCTGTTTCTTAGATATAACCATAGTCTCTGTCTTTCTGTTGTTCAAAGTAAGGCCTTTCTGTTCACTTTCTTTGGCGACTTTATCCAAGAGATTTTGCAGGTCTTGTTGGTTCTCAGCTATCAGTACTGTGTCGTCAGCATACCGAAGGTTGTTAATATTGTATCCTCCAATTTTTATGCCTGGTTCTGTGATGATCGTTCTTAGAATATTCTCGCTGTACAGAGAAAAAAGGTCTGGAGATAGTACACATCCTTGTCGCACCCCTTGTTTTATTGGTTGATATTGTCCAGTTTTATTTTCAACTTGAATTGCTGCTTCTTGCTGCCAATATAGATGTTTTACAATCCTCAGGTCTTTGCTGTCATGTTTATGTCTTCAAGCATTTTAATAATCTCATCATGTTTTACCTTGTCGAATGCCTTGGTGTAATCAATGAAGCATAAGTAGAGATCTCTCTGTACTTCTAAAGCTCTGTTAGTGTTCGTAAAGCATAAATAGCATTGTGTGTTCCCTTTCCTTCAATAAATCCGAACTGTTCATCTGCTATTTCCATTTTCATCTTTTCCTTGTTCTTCTCATAATAATCCTCAGAAGTAGCTTTGCTATGTGACATTAGAAGCTGATAGTCCGGTGGTCCTCACATTCCTTTGCACCTGGTTTCTTTGGAAGTGCTATAAATGTGGATTTAAGCAAGTCACTGGGCATATAACCACTGTTGTAAATGTCATTCAGTAACTTGGTTATTATATTTTTATTCCTATCTCCTCTAGCGCCTCTACTTCTTCTATTGTTATATTATCAGGCCCAGTCGCTTTTCCTTTCTTCATGTGTTTGATGGCATCTATGATTTCATCTTCAAGTATTGGTGGTCCATCACAGTTTTCAGTATCTTGTGTTAATTCTGGTCTTTCTCCTCCATATAGCTCACCGATGTACTCTGTCCACAATGTCTTCTTTTCTCATAAATATTTTACCTTCTTTTGATTTCAGGCATCCTGTTGTATATTTTGTTTTCTTGCCTGTGAGTTCACTAATACGTTTGTGGATGTTTTTGCTGTCTTCGTTATTACAGTTCTCTATCTGTCTGCACTGTTCATTTAACACACTTCCTTTGCTTCTCTGCATTTACGTCTTATTTCTTTATTTATTTTGCTACATTTTTCTTGGCTATTTTTACTCCTCCTCCTCCTCCTCTTGTCCATCAGTCATAAGATGTTGTCTGTCATCCATTTATTTTTAGGGGCTTCTTTTTTTGTGGTATTATCTCCTTAACAGTGTGGTGGATAGAATCTCTTAACATTGTCCATTGTTCATCTATACTATTTATCTATACTATTTATCTTTGCTATTGCATTGTATCCATTTGTTATAATAACTTTGTATTGTTCTCACAGTTCTTGGTCATTTTTAAGGAGCTCTGTACTGAGTTTGATGTTTCTCACTTTTCTGCATGCCTTCTTTAGCTTTATTCTAATTTTTCCACAATGTGGGTCATGGTCACTATTGCAGTCAGCTCCTGGCATGGTTTTTGTTGTCAGTAATGCATACTGGAATGATTTATTGATTAATACGTAGTCTATCTGGTTAAGTCTTTTTGTCTGGGCTGCACCACGTTGCCAGTCTTCGAGGATGTTGTTTAAACCAGGTGTTTCCTACAACCATGCTGTGTATTCTTGCCCATTCAATTAATTTACTACCTCTGTCATTCCTCTCCCCCAGTTTATAGTCACCAACGATGTCTGAAGTTCTTCCTTTACCAACTTTGGCATTAAAATCTCCCATGACTATGGTAACTTCATATGACTTTGTGTGTTTTAGGGCTGTCTCTGTGTCATTTTAAAATAGCTTCAGAACTTTCAGATGTTGGAGCGAACACTTGTCTAATATATTACTCTGAATAAGCATAATTGTTCTTGGGAGCTACAACAGTGGTTTCCAGTTGCCTTCTGTCGGTTTGTGTACGGACTCTTCGCTAGCCTTTGGACTCCCTGTCCTACCCGCAAGGCAGCGGGAGCGAGAGGTTTTAAGGCGCCTCTTACCCGCCTGGTATTCCTTTCACTGAGCACATGAGGCACTTTATAGGAGTTGTAGAGCCACCCACTACCCCACCTCGCTCTCTGAGTCTACCGCCAGTTGGTCCGCGCCTGCTTACTTGGATATATATATATATATATATATATATATATATATATATAATATATATATATATATATATTATATATATATAATATATATATATATATATATATATATAGTCAGTAATACTAGCACTAGATATCAACTTTTGCTCAGTACCATTAATGCTAGATATCTATTTTAGGTAGCACTAGAGTTATATACCTATTTTACTTCTGTAGAACAGGTTTTAGTTTATCTGTTTTAGTTCAGTGCCACTAGTGCTAGATATCTATTTTACTTCTGTAACACAAGCGTTATATATCTCTATTTTAACTCCGTAGCACAGGTTTTAGATATCTGTTTTAGCATAGTGCATTAGTGCTAGATATATGTTTTAGCTCAGTATCACTAATATTAGGCGGCCTGGTTAGCCGAGTGGTTAGGCGCTCCGTTTACTAATCTGGTGGTACCGGGTTCAATTCCAGCAGTGGGATTTTTTTCTGGTGAATACCGAAAAGGGCCCTGGGGTTCACCCAGCCTCTAAAAATGAGTACCAGAGAAATCTGGGAAGGTAAAGCGGCCAGGCGTGATACTGACTACATCAGACTTTCATGTGACGAAGGTCATGGAAAATACGGCCTATTCCCCAATATGCCTTAATGGCATGGAAACGTGAATTTTATCCCTTTTTTGTCACTAATATTAGATATCTATTTTAGTTTGATAGAACTAGTGTTAGATATTCACTTCTGGTTGATTTGAATGGAAAGAGCTTGGGCCATGTTTCATTGCTCTGACAAGCTAGATCTTCGCTTCTGGTTTATTCCAATCTCATGGCGAGAATAAACAAAACCAGAATTCCCTTATACTAGAAGAGCCAATAGTCTATTGTATAGATACAGCCATCAGTCTATCATGTAGATAGAAGCAACAGTCTAATATGTAGATAGAGCCAACAGTCTATTATGTACATAGAGCCAGCATTCTCTGATGTAGGAATAACCAGCATTCTCTGATGTAGGAATAGCCAGCTTTCTCTGATGTAGGAAGAGCCAGCATTCTCTAATTTACGGAGAGTCAGCATTCTCTAATTTAGGGAGAGCCAGCATTCTCTGATGTAGGGAGAGCCAGCATTCTCTGATGTAGGAATAACCAGCATTCTCTGATGTAGGAATAACCAGCTTTCTCTGATGTAGGAAGAGCCAGCATTCTCTAATTTACGGAGAGTCAGCATTCTCTAATTTAGGGAGAGCCAGCATTCTCTGATGTAGGGAGAGCCAGCATTCTCTGATGTAGGGAGAGCCAGTATTCTCTGATGTAGGGAGAGCCAGCATTCTCTGATGTAGGAAGAGCCAGCATTCTCTGATGTGGGGAGAACCTGCATTATCTTATGTATTTCGACACTTTTTGATTCTCCTCTTTATATAACACTGTTTTAAAACTACTGGCGAAGCACTTTAGGGTCTGGGGAAGCCGAAATAACTTTATAGCACGTGATAGAAGCCCACACTTTAGGATCTGGGGAAGCCGAAATAACTTTATATCACGTGATAGAAGCCCACACTTTAGGATCTGGGGAAGCCGAAATAACGTTCTGTAGAACGTGATAGAAGCCCACATTTTAGGATCTGGGGTAACTGAAATAACTTTCCGTAGAACGTGATAGAAGCTCATACTTTAGGATCTGGGGTAACTGAAATAACTTTCCGTAGAACGTGATAAAAGCCCACACTTTAGGATCTGGGGTAACTGAAATGACTTTCTGTAGAACGTGATAGAAGCTCATACTTTAGGGTCTAGGGAAACTGAAATAACTTTATGGAACATAATAGAAGCTCACACTTTAAGGTCTGGGGAAGCCGAAATAACTTTCTGTAGAACGTGATAGAAGCTCATACTTTATCGTCTGGGGAAACTGAAATAACTGTGTGGAACGTGATAGAAGCCCACACTTTGGGTTCGTTGGGGAAAATCACAGCATTTACCCGTCGTCAAGCTTGATTTCTTGGCTCACGCCACGTGATGACAATGATGATGATGACAATGATGATGATGATGATCAGTTGCCGGCACAACTAAGTTCACAGTAACAGAGAGATCCCACGTGGGCGATATGTCATGCTATAGGCAGATAATGGTATACATAAACTCCACGAAGGCAACTGAACTTGGCATTAAGCATTTATCCCAGATCGCGGAAAGAGGGAATGTTATTAGTCTACACCGTTCAGGTCATAATCTTGAGACTTGGCTGTAACACTGAGAGCCACAGACATGTTCGTGATGTAACAAGGAGCAAAGAAAGAATTGTGAATTGCGCGCGTAAAAGTTGTCTTTCTTCTTGGTCTAAACGAAATACCTTATCTCATTTTACCTTATTTATTATAAGAAGGACATATTGTAATATATATTCTTCAAGACGTCAGCTTCGTATTAGTTACAATTTTCATTAATTGGGCAAAAGTTCTTGCAATCAATTTTCGCTGCACAATAAATATTGTATTATATAGTCTCTTCCACATTCTGTGACCTAGAAGTTTCAGAGATTTCATATTTAACTTCAGTATTTTATCAGTTGTTTATTTAAGTTCAGAGACTTCATGTATAACCTCTGTACTTTCACAGTCGTTCAGTTAAGTTCAGAGACTTCATGTATAACTTCTGTACTTTCTCAGTTGTTCCTGCAAGTTCAGAGATTTAACATATGTACTTTCTCAGTTGTTCCCGCAAGTTCAGAGATTTAACATCTGTACTTTCTCAGTTGTTCCCGCAAGTTCAGAGATTTAACATCTGTACTTTCTCAGTTGTTCCTGCAAGTTCAGAGATTTAACATCTGTACTTTCTCAGTTGTTCCTGCAAGTTCAGAGATTTAACATCTGTACTTCCTGATTTGTTCATTCAAATTCAGAGATTTAACATCTGTACTTCCTGATTTGTTCATTCAAATTCAGAGATTTAACATCTGTACTTCCTGATTTGTTCATTCAAATTCAGAGATTTAACATCTGTACTTCCTGATTTGTTCATTCAGATTCAAAGATTTAACATCTGTACTTCCTGATTTGTTCATTCAAATTCAAAGATTTAACATCTGTACTTCCTGATTTGTTCATTCAAATTCAGAGATTTAACATCTGCACTTTCTCAGTTGGTTCATGTGAGTTAGGAAGACTGAACATTCCTGAATCGCCGGCCGCCATTCTCGAGCACGTCTCGCAGTCTTTGTCCAGTGTGGCAAATAATTTCGCGCCAGCGGGGGATGTGTGTGGGGGTAATGTGGCAGAGTTAGAACGTGTAATGTGTTGTGTACTGTGCTTATGTTAACTGTATGTGTTGTGTACTGTGCTTATGTTATCTGTATGTGTTGTGTACTGTGCTTATGTTATATGTATGTGTTGTGTACTGTGCGTATGTTGACTACGCGTGCGGTGCTTATTTAATGGCGTGTGGTGGGCTTATGTTGAGTAAATTTGTCGAACACAAACCTTCTCATCGTTTGTATCACATAATATCACCGAACTATTAAAAATCTTTTGAGGACATCAACAGCAGACTTACTAGAGCAAGCCAGCCTATTGCAATGCTGAAGACTATATGGAAATCTAAAAAAACTAAGCATGAAGACGAAAGTCAGGATATTTAAGAGTGAAGTACTAAGTGTACTACTCTATGGAAGTGAATGCTGGAAAATCACAAAAACAATAGAAAACAAGTTGAATTCTTTCCAAACTAAATGCTTTCGAAGAATTAGAAAAATAATTTGGCCAAACACCATAAGAAATAACATCTTGTTGGCAGAAATGCAGATGAAGCCACTGACAGCAATTATTGAGGAAAGACGCTGGCGATGGTTGGGACATGTGCTTCGAATGACTGACAACTCACTACCAAAAATAGCACTAAGATGGACACCACAGGGGAAAAGAAGTAAGGGTAGACCAAAAGAGAACATGGAGAAGAACAACAGAGAGGATGTTGAGCAATAGAGGGCTCACCTAGGCAAGAGCGGAAAAAAGGCAAAGGACAGGCATTTGTGGAAAACCTTTGCGGAAGCCCCATGTGCCCTGGACACTTATGGTTCATATATATATATATCTTGAAGTCGATAACTAAAAAAAACAAAGTGAGTAGTAGAACCAAGGTTGCTTACTCACGCTTGTAAGATATCGCCTACAGCGTTACAAATAGCTGTACTCGCACCAATTTTTGCATTTCAATTCCAGACGATATGGTTGAACCTTCAGACCATTTATCATGGCACAGTTGCAAAAAAGTTTTAAAATTAACAATAATAATAATAATGTGGAAAAAATAGCGCTTCTCTTTTCGGACGGAAAAAGATGCTTTCTTTTGTAATTAAAAACAGTATTATTTGTATAACTAAAAACAGTATTATTTGAAACTATAGGCAGTGTCATTTGTAACTAAAAACAGCAGTATTTGTATGAAATTAAGAAGAGTATTATTTGAAACTAAAGGCGCATTATTTGTAACTAAAAACAATTAATTGCAAAAGAATGCCTCTTCTCTGTTTTCATATTTATATTCTTCTTCTTCTTCTTCAGCTTTCCGAACCATTAAGGCTCATTGTTGCAGATAAAAGTTCTCCTCCATTCCTCTCTACTCATAATCTTCTCTCTCCAGTTGGTAACACCAATTTCTTTTATATCCTCTTCTGTTGTCTTTCCATCTCTGAAATGGTCTACCCCTTGGTCTTGTTTCCCCCATCTCTTGTGCACACATAATTTTCGTTTGTCTGTTCTCTTCCATTCCTTCTATATGCCCCAGCCAGCGTAGTCTGTTCAGTTTCAAGACATCTATAATTCGTTGGGATTTAAATAAAGGGGATGGCGACTTGGGATTTAAATAAGCTGTTCAGTTCAGTGTTCTTTCTAGCGCTCCATTCCACTGTTGGTATCCTTTAATGGCCCAAAGATTCTTCTTAGGATCTTGTTCTAAAAAATCTGCAATTGTTGTTCATCTTTGTTGTACTCCACGTTTCTGATCCATACATGACGGCTGGTCTTATAACAGTTTTGTAGATTGTTATTTTGCTGTTTTGGGACAGGATTTTGGATTTTAACAGGTGTTGCAAGGCAAAGTATATTTTATTCCCTATCTGTACTCTGCTTTTAATTTCCTCGCTTACTGTGTTGCTTCTGTTGAAGGTTGTGCCTAGATATTTATATTCACAAAGCTTATATTTAGGATGAAAATTAAAAGTTATTTTCATGCATTCCCCAACGTACCACTAGCAATCCCAGAAAGCGCTGTCTTAGGACCGGCTGGCAGTGACCTAGTCCAGTGAAAACTCAGACAGCCCCGACTCTCATTAGACGGGAACATAACTCTCCGGCTATAAAGCAAAACAAACATAAGGGCTCGTGAAGCTTTCATGCGAGTTATCGCCCCTCCGGAGACGGAGAATGGAGTTCTGGGTACGAGCATTGTGTTGCCCGGCAACCGAGGACGCTGTCGGGACTAGGTGGTGTTCTTGTCGTAGTGTCGAATGACGAGGAAGTGGTTGACGAGGGCAGCGCGGTAGGGGAGACATAAACATTCTAACTGAGGAGGAAAATGACGAAGGCCATTTGTCATGGGGCGTGCATGTCTTTCATGGATGTTTGTTGAGTAATCTTAGACTCTAGTCAAGGTAAAGCGATAAATACACCGGACTGGACCAGGTCGAAGTAAACAACCGGCTCTTCGACTGACAGATAAAAAAAAAAAGTCGCATACCCATTTCTTAAATGTTGACAGAGAAATATGGCCCATCACAACATGTGCCTAATGAGGAAAGGACCTTTAGCGTGACAGAAAAATAAACACTAATGCTAATACTAATACTAGCACTAATACTAACACTAATACTAACACTAATACTAACACTAATACTAACACTAATACTAATACTAACACTAATATTAACACTAATACTTATACTAACACTAATACTAACACTAATACTGTACTGATATTAACATTAATACTAACACTAATGATAGTACTAACATTAATACTAACACTAATACTAATAGTAATACTAATACCAACACTAATACTAAAACTAACACTAATACTAACACTAATACTATACTAATATTAACATTAATACTAACACTAATGATAATACTAACATTAATACTAACACTAATACTAATAGTAATACTAACACCAACACTAATACTAAAACTAACACTAATACTAATACTAACACTAATACTATTACAAATACTACCACTAATACTAATACTAACACTATACTAACACTAATACTAGTACTAACACTAAGACTATACTAATACTAATACCAATATAATCATGCTTCACAAATCTAGGAATATTTAACAGTTTAGAACAAAATGAGTATTATACTGTTATGTAGAACACTTATCTCTCAAAGCTTGACATGGGCAGCATGTAACTAGAATATCGGCAGCTACGTCAACAACAGATATGTCTGTGCTTTTGTAGAGAAACAGAGACACGCTACACAAGCAGGAATCAGCTGAAGAACTTCTGGAAGAACTTGTAGTGTACTGGAAGTTAAAAGGAAGATAAAAGAGGGGAAGAGAAAGCAATCTAAGTTCCTCCATCATGTGAGAATATCATCATCATCATCATCATCATCTTCTTCTTCTTCTTCTTCTTTCTGCCAGGAAGTGTGAGCTGCTGTTCTTTGCAGTTGATGCGGTGAAGATGCTGAAGTAGAGCGTCGTGCTTGACTGGAAGCGGGTTGTAGCGGGTATTTTCAGTCCTTGAGCGCAGTTAAAAATTCAGGGGGCATACAATGCTTCTTTAGCAGACTCCACCACCATATGGACTATGGTGATCCCTGCCCCGGTTAGTAAATGTAGGTTTGTTACTAGGCGTACCTGTGCAAAGGTGAGAGAAGGTCTTGGTCAGCTGTGATTTGCCAAATCCAACGCCAGCATGTCATCTAGGGGTCACTGACTGCCAAAACGGACATCACTCTCGCCTCGACGCGTTAGAATATAAGTGAAGTTAACAGACCGTGAAAGCGCCAAAGCAAAGCAAACGTGAAGATGAAAAGATCACCGACTGCTGACAGTGGAGGTGTATGTTTCATCCATACCTTTTCGCACTACCAGCAAATAATTATGATGATGGTGCTTATGACGAAGTTCACCTCTTACTGCATATAAACCCATACACTTTTCCCATCCTTTCCAGCCTTAATAACGGCACGTTTCACATTAGAAGATGGGTTTTTGAGCCACACGTTATAGCAGATATAAAGCGTGCATTATTTTGATGGAGCAGTTCCTCTCACGGCAGCTTCTAACAATGCCAGATCACATAATAGACCACAGCGTTACCATACAATGTTTGTGTTGCTTATGTCCTTTGTCTTAACCTGGACCGTAAAAAGAAACTTCAGTCTTCCAGGAATAATTATTGTGTAAGTGTATAACAGGGCGAAGAAAAAAAAAGAGGTCGACCACGTGAAGCTCTAAAGCCCACATTGTTAAGAGAGGCCAGCTTTTAACATCCCTTGATGAGGTTGAAAAGCTCGCCGAAAACAGGAAAACTTGCGAGCCCTGTGTGACGTTTGGCGGCACGGGAAGGATCTAAGATGTAAGATATAACTATACACGAAATGGCTACAGTAAAACTGTGATAAGAAAATGTATGAACTATTTAAACATTCCATTTAAACATTCTCCACATTTCATAATGCGCACTTCTCAACACAGCCTCTTACAAATCACAGCTTCTTACAAGTCGCAGCTAACTGCTCCATTCATTTTATTTGTTTTTTCCATTTTTTCCAATCTTATTTTGTATATGGCATTCATGTGAATTTATACTTTATCTTCTGTCTCTATTTCTTCGTCTTGTGTGTTTTTGTATGATTAAGGCTCACGCCGAAACGTCACAACTGTGTACTCGTTAAAAAGCTGTTCCTACTTTTCCCCTAGTTCATACATCTTCTATCTTCCAATTTGACAGTTAACACGATCTGATAATACATATGCTACGGGCTTTGGTATTTAGACACACCTGGATCCATCTATTAGCCCATGAAAAGTCAGCAATCTTAGAGTTGAAGGTGAAAGTGCGTGTGTTTAGAGAGAGAGAGAGAGAGAGAGAGAGAGAGAGAGAGAGGGAGGGAGAGAAAGGAAAACAGTTACCTCTAAAGCACATTGTTCGAAGTCCAACCTGGCATTGCGAGCTCCTAGATGTGTCACCACGTCAACAGTGATGTTGTCTTGGTTACGCTAGACACGGGAATGAAATGCCCCTTATCACGTCTCAGACTATTATGCAGAAATACGTATGAGCTACATTATCCTTAACTGGGCGGCCATTAACACTTTATAGGTCAGTGGAATTCTCAGTAAGACCATTATAGAAAAATATAACCATCCACAACAAAATCACTGACATTAGAATGTCATAACATTATATATATATATATATATATATATATTTGTTTTTTTGTTTTTTTTTTGGGGGGGGGGGTTTGTCGAATGAACTATTTGCTAAATACTTCTTTATTTCCTTCCTTCCTTTTTAAAAAATTTAACTTATTAATAAAATAATTTGACCTTTGACCTTCTCAACATTATTCAGTCCTGTCCTGTTATGATTTAAAGCTGGCGGTTACAGAAGTAATTTTTTTTTCCCGAAAATTAAAGGCAGATCTATTCGATCATCTGTTCTGGACAGTGATATCTGGTCACAGAACGATACATGTGATATACAATAATTAGTGTATAAGTATACAATATATACACGAAGCACTGCAGTAAAGCTGTGATACCAGAATGTAAAACTAAGAAAAAAGTAGGAGCAGCTTTGTTAGTTAACGATTACAAAGTTGTGACGTTTCGGCGTGAGCCTTAATCATACAAAAAAAAAAAAACAAACAGGACGAAGAAATAGAGAGAGGAGATAAAGTATAGATTCACATTAATGCTATATTTTAAAAAATAGAGCACTTAGTAGTAATCTTGCAAGAAGATGTGGCTTGTCCGACGATGTGTGTCAGAAATGGGCATGGTAAAGCGTACAGACTGTTTAACTGGAGACCTGTGACGTGTGGTCGATGGGTCGTAACGGGGGGTGGTGGGTAGGGAAACTGTGGAGGGGAGAGAGAGTGGTACAATGTTAACCTAGCTAGGAGAAAGTGAAATAGATTATTATAGTTAAGGTAGAGGGGTTGTAATGTGATGCTGTGAGAAGGGAGTGGAGCTTAGTGGAGAGGGATTATAATTGTTGAAGAGGAGAATGTTAGGTGTAGCTGAATAGCGAGTTTAGCCCGTGTGGTTCCAGCGTCCCATATTCCTGGATGCAGCGGTTCTCAAGCGCTAGGCGGCTTGTGTCATCTGCGTGATATTCTTTGATGACTGTTACCAGAAAATCAGATTTGCCTCTGTGGTTAGGGCCATTGAAATGGTTTGGGACTGGTTTTGAATCATGCTGGGCGATGTCATACAGATGTTTCTGCATGCGGTCCCCTAATCTGAGGCCAGTCTCACCAATATATGTTATCCTGCATCTTTTGCATACGATGACATATATCACATTACGGGACTCGCATGTGAATCCCTCAAGAAGGGTGAGGATAGTTTTGGGAAAGTTGATTGTTTTCGTTTCCCAGACTACAGGGCAGGTAACGCAGCGGGGGCGGTTACATTTTCTGGTGCCAACATACGTAAGGCTCTGCTTCAAGTGGCTGTGGACGAGGATGTCCTTAAGGTTTGGCTCACGTTTGTTTATATAAGCTGCTCCTACTTTTTTTCCTAGTTTATACATTCTGATATATGTGATATATGTTTGACGATAAATCTGCTTTTATTTTGGGAGATGCGAGAAATGTTTATTTTCTGAGCGAAAAAAAAAAGAAAAAAAAGAAAAACGTTTCAAAATTTTGATCATTTGGCGTGGGATAGAAGGGAAATGTCGGCAAATGAGGTTCAAATCCTCATTTGACTGGACGAAGCTAGAAGCCAGTAAAATACCATAGAGACGAAATGGAATGTGCAGCAGTTTGGGGAGGAGGGGTGTGACAAATTGGGGGGGAGGGGAGTATGACAAATTGGGGGGAGTGTGACAAATTTGGGGGGAG
Source organism: Achatina immaculata (assembly GCA_009760885.1). Taxonomy (NCBI): domain Eukaryota; kingdom Metazoa; phylum Mollusca; class Gastropoda; order Stylommatophora; family Achatinidae; genus Lissachatina; species Lissachatina immaculata. The sequence continues at coordinate 21,040,949 of CM019718.1, read as the reverse complement.
GGGGTGTGACACATTAACGGATATATAGATAAGGACAAGTTCATGGAGATTTGGAAGAATGAAGAGCAGATGAATGTCAAACAAAACTGAGAGGACCTTTTACAATTTGCGCACTTGAATGGAAAGTATTGAATAGTGAGACACAAAAAATCACAGACAGAAATGATTAAATAGGGCGTAAACTTAAATATTTAAATATAACATAAACAGAAATGATTAATTAGGGCGCTAACAGAAATAATTAAATAGGACCTAAAAAGAAATGATGAAGGAAACTCTAGGCACAGCGAAGAGCAAAGAACAAAGGAAGACAGAGACAGACAGACAGACAGACAGACGGACGGACGGACGGACGGATAGATAGATAGATAGATAGATAGATAGATAGATAGATAGATAGATAGATAGATAGATAGATAGATAGATAGACAGACAGGCAGGCAAGCAGACAGACAGACAGACAGACAGACAGACAGACAGATAGATAGATAGATAGATAGATAGATAGATAGATAGATAGATAGATAGATAGATAGATAGATAGATATAGATAGATAGTCACTGGCCTGTTACATTTTCCTCTTATGTGAAAGAAAAGAGGAATTAAACAACCCGAGAGACAGAATCGACACTGCAAGAGATAAGTAACTTATTCATTCATTCATTTGCATGTCCCTTTCGGAACTTTGCCTCCCTAACAGCACTCGTAGGCCTCTCGATTGTGAGCAAGATAGCCTGCTGCTGATGCATCCATTTGCAGATCATCAACGATGTCTTGCTGTCATCTTCGCCGTGGTCTCCCTCTTTCTTTTTCCCATTATGTACCCTTCCAAGATTGTCTTCTCTAGATTATCATGGCGTTTAATGTGTCCAAAATATTTAAGTTTTCTCTCTTTAATCCTCTTTACTAATCAGCCTTCTTCAATATTAAGTTCTTGTAGTATGGATATATTTGTTCTTTGTTGTGTCCATGATGTTTGAAGACCTCTTCTGTAGCATTTACATTGAAAGGCATTTACGTGTTTCTCAGCTGTTTTGTTAAGTGTCCAGGTCCCACAGGCATATGTTGGGATGGGAAAGACGCACGCCTTTAAAAGTAACTTAAATATAACTACTGCCTTAAAATTGGCAACTTTTTTACTATCTCCCTTGTTTCTAATATGGGAAATAGCATTGTGCTAAGTACTCGAATACAAAGGAACGATAATGATAATTCTGCACGCCACAAGTGGTTTGAACAACGAATATCAAGCAGTTCCTCCCTCCCTTTCTCCCCCTCAACCAATTGTCCCCTCCCTCTCACCAATAACGTTTTTGCACACTCGGTTAATGAGTACATTTTTTTTTAGAATATCGTGTCTAAATTTGCGTTCCTTGTTTGTGAGTATTGTCGCGGGCAGAGGGCGCCTTTGATATTTCTGAGATCGATACAGTCGGTGAGTATCTAGTTCCGGTCTGTTTATTTATTTTTTTTTATTTCACACATGGGTTTGTTTGTTTCTTTTGATTGTTTGTATGTGCAATGGTTTTAATGTGTATATGCGCTTTGGTTTTAGTGTATGTATGTGTGTTGGTTTTACTGCTTTTATGTGTATTGGTTTTATTGTTTGTGTGTGTGTTTGTTGTATTGTTTGTATGTTTGTTGGTTTTATTGTTGCTATGTGTGTTGGTCTTATTGTCTGTATACGTTATTGCTTACAACCGAGAGGTCTACAGGAGAGCTTTTAGGGAGGCAAAGTTCCGCAAGGGACACGCAAATGAATGACTGACTGATATGTTATTTTTTACTCTGTGTATGTGTGTTGGGTGTATGAGTGGCTAAGTGGTTAGTGCACTGGTCTCTCATGGCGAAAGTCAGGGGTTCGAATCCGGCCGGAGACACCCCAGTCACCCAGCTGTAGAAATGGGTACCCAACTTCTTCTGGAGTTGGGGAAGGAAAGGCAGCCAGGCGTGATACTGACCACATCACCCTCTAGTGTGCTGACAGGTCAAGGAAAATATGGGCACTAACACCATATCCCTGTGTGCTCCTAAGGCATGACATGATTACCTTTACCTATGTATGTTAATTTTATTGTTTGTATGTGTGCTGGTTTCATTGTTTGTAAATGTGTTGGTTTCATTGGTTTTATGTGTGTTAATTTTCTTGTGTATATGTCCGTTGGTTTTATTATCTGTGTACGTATTAGTTATACTGTTTGTATGTATATTGGTTTTACTGTTTGTATGTATATTGGTTTTACTGTTTGTATGTATATTGGTTTTACTGTTTGTATGTATATTGGTTTTACTGTTTGTATGTATATTGGTTTTACTGTTTGTATGTATATTGGTTTTACTGTTTGTATGTATATTGGTTTTACTGTTTGTATGTATATTGGTTATACTGTTTGTATGTATATTGGTTTTACTGTTTGTATGTATATTCGTTTTACTGTTTGTATGTATATTAGTTATACTGTTTGTATGTATATTGGTTTTACTGTTTGTATGTGTATTAGTTATACTGTTTGTATGTATATTGGTTTTACTGTTTGTATGTATATTAGTTATACTGTTTGTATGTATATTGGCTTTACTGTTTGTATGTGTATTAGTTTTGCTATTCAAAAAGAACTTTATTTTCCAAGAAATGGAGTTAGACTTTCTAAACCTTTTTTTGTCTTTGCTGCAGGTGTCCAACTGTGTCCTGGGGACTTCTCATGCAATATTTGTGTATGTGTGGGTGTCGGGGTCTATCATTATACCATATTTAACCCAGTCCAGGGTATTTCTTGGCTCGTCGATTGCCTTTTCCTTCTCCCTGGCCCGCTTTTGATTATATTGTCTCTCTGTCATTCTTTTTAGTGTTTTAAAATAGACACACAAAAAAAAATAACAACAACAATACATATAAAAGTTTTGCGGACTAGAAATATAGTTTAGAGAACCATACTGATCTAACAACTATATTTCGAACAATTCATGGACTATATTTCGAACAATTCATGGACTATATTTCGAACAATTCATGGACTATATTTCGAACAATTCATGGACTATATTTCGAACAATTCATGGACTATATTTCGAACAATTCATGGACTATATTTCGAACAATTCATGGACTATATTTCGAACAATTCATGGACTATATTTCGAACAATTCATGGACTATCCTTTCTTTTAAACCGTAGTTTATATTTATGGATGTTTTTTTTTCTGCTCGGATGAAATCTTTCAGTTAACAGCACATTTTCACGAATTATTCCGCAGAGAGCTACCAGTATATTATGGACGTAAGCGGGTATAGAGAAGACAACTCTTTGATGAATAATGAAGGCCATGTTCTGTTTAGAAGCTGTCTACCATTCCCTGATAACAAAATATTAATGATGATGATGGTGGTGATGTAAAGAAAGAGTAAGATCGAACGACACTCATTGAAACTTTGCCAAAGGAGAAAATACGTCCACAAGTATTGGTAAATGCAGACAAAGAAAAGTACATGAGAGAAAGTAAACAGAAGACCTTTTTCTGGTATTGGTTTCAGTGTTTCTATGCAGATTATTACTTTCTCAAACATAGCGAGCAGGCCCGTGATCTCACTTCCTTGTTTGATGTTTAATTAATTATCAAACAGATAAAAACTATAGCCAACGTGGCGAAATCTGTCCGTCCTCTGCACGCTGGATTGTGAGGTTGTCAGGCAGCACAATACAGGGATGCCATCAGCGTGTCATGGAAGACAAGGTAGAACTATGGGCTTAAGGGACCGCCCGAGCAAAGAAATCAATAATCCAACAAAAAACAAAACACATCTGCTAACGCTTTATACAAACGCTTCCTTCTGTTTCTATTTATTTGTGTCTTCTATTTATATTTGTCCCTTTTTCACAGTTCTGGAAGGCAATTTAAGAAGGAACAAGATCTTATGTCTGAGGAAATAAATATATTTTCTATAAATATGTGGCCTGGGAACAGAGTCCAAGAAATACATATAATTTCTATAAATATGTGGCATAGGAACAGAGTCCAAGAAATTCATATAGTTTCCATAAATATGTGGCATAGGAACAGAGTCCAAGAAATACATATAGTTTCTATAAATATATGGCATAGGAACAGAGTCCAAGAAATACATATAGTTTCTATAAATATGTGGCATAGGAACAGAGTCCAAGAAATACATATATTTTCTATGAATATGTGGTCTGGGAACAGAGTCCAAGAAATACATATAGTTTCTATAAATATGTGGCATAGGAACAGAGTCCAAGAAATACATATAGTTTCTATAAATATGTGGCATAGGAACAGAGTCCACAGTAACTACTTCATCACTTGATCTGATCAGACTTTCCCCTTTCATAGATGAACTGACACGAAAGAGGATAACTGTTTCAGAAACAGATGGCTGTAAAATACGAAATGACATTTAGGGTAAACGAGGTACACTTCATCTGTAGTGTTGATTTTATATGCATACTTGATTATCTCACTTCATCTGCAGTATTGTTTTTAATATTTGGTACTTCTTCTTCATCACCATCATCATCATCATCATCATCATCATCAATCACCTTCTTCTTCTTCTTCTTCCCCTGCTTCTCCTTCCTTCCTTTCTTCCCCCTCCTATTCTTTCTCCTCCACTTCCACCGACGGTTCTTCTTCTTCTTCTTCTTCTTCTGCTTCTTCTTCTTCTTCTTCTTCTTCTCGTTTTCTTCCTTCCCGCTTTCTTCACCCTCCTCCTCTTCCACCCCTCCTCCTCTTTCTTCTTCTTCTTCTTCTTCTTCTTTTTTTTTCTTTCCCTCCTCTCTTCTTACTCCTTTTCTTCTTCTTCTTCTTCTTCTTCTTCTTCTCCTTCTTCTTCTTCTTCTTCTTCTTTTTCTTCTTCTTCTTCTTTTTCTTCTTCTTCTTCTTCTTCTTCTTCTCCTTCTCCTCTTCTTCCTTCCCGCTTTCTTACCCTCCTCCTCTTCCACCCCTCCTCCTCTTTCTTCTCCTTCTTCTTCTTTTTTCCTTTCCCTCCTCTCTTCTTCCTCCTCCTCTTCCACCCCTTTTCAAATTTCCCTAAATAGATTGGTAAATCAAAGGTAACTAGTACATCAGTAGCACAGAGACTTGCTAACATCTAGCCTCAGAACTAAATGCTAGTTAGAGATATTTTCATTTAAAGTCATTAAAATAAGTTTTAATTTTTAATTTTAATTTTTTTTATTTTCTGATCTCATCATCACCTCCTCTTCCCAACCCCAGACATCAGAGAATACAGAATACTAAGAAAAGAAGTGAGCTAACATTTTACAACAACAACAACAACAAGGCCCTTATAGTTTCTTGGTATCACACTCCGTTACATCACACCGCCACACCAGTTCCAGCACGACCTACTTCACCCTGTATTTCTGTGTCCGACCTGTCACTGCATGCGCGAAATGGCAGAGCAAACAACCTTATTATATAAGCACAATGACTGAACTCATGAACGCAACATGGCATGAGACAGAAGCAATGAAAGCCGCAGAGAGCCCTCTATGGTCGTGAAGAATTTCTTATATGCGGATGTACATAAAGAATTGTTGGAGTCTTTATAAAACAGTCTGGGTTAAGAGACGCATGCTTGTCTTTGAACTTTATTTGAATACTCGCTCTCCTGCTTTTCATCTGAACTATACTTTCTGTTTTTTCTCCCCTTCATACTTTTTTCCCCCCTTTTCTTTCAATCTTGGGTGGGCTTGCTTCGGTGTCGTTGCTGAAAAGGTCTCAGGTTGTTCCTGGAGTGGCAAGTCTTAAAACCTCCGCTCTGCTAACAATCGGTCCACAAACCGTTGTGCCGAGGACGAGAATTGCTTCCTTTGTGCGCATCATTAAGGTGTTCACACAAGTAGCTTTAGAAACTCTCCAGAGCAAAGATCGGGGCAATTATGAAAACCGAAGCGAAACAAAAGCCTTTATCTTTTGTTAGGTATATCTTCTAGGACAGCCTGCGCGGAACGTGCGGTAAATCACCTATTTGTCTCGAGGTGTGGAACTTCCCCCGAGGCGCCCCACTTATTAAAAAAAAAAAAAAGGGGAAAAAGACCACCCTTTCAAGATCTTGTTCAGGGGCGTAAAGACGACATGAAGTGCAACTCTTAACTCGACATAGCCGACATCGCTTTCCAGCATTGTACGCCAATTAAACGCGCCTTCCATGTAAACAGAGAAAATGTATCCTGCCAGAAGAGCTACGAGATCTCGCATTGTTTCTGGCGTTGGTCCACAACTTGAATAGTTTAGAAATAAAAGACCTTTATAAAAGAATGTAGCTTTGACAAGAAGGATAGAGAAAAAAAAACTTTATATAAAACGTATTCATCATTTTTGCACTTGTTGTTTCCTGAAGGTACAGTTTTTTGTTTGTTTGTTTGTTTTTTTTTATATTTCTGATAATACAGTCTGCTAACCAGAAACAATAATCTTGAAGCAAAATCGACTTCTAAAAGATGAGTAAATGATGCAGGAAGACATTTTATTCTCAACAAGACACTGAATTTTTTCCACAAAGAAGTTGCTATATTTGTACAGTGTACTCACAGGCTACAAAATGAAATTTAAAAAAAAAAAATATTGTATGCAACTTTTTAAAAAAATTATATGAAAAAAATGTTTTTTTTTCCTCTCGTGAAATCTTTTTTAATTCATTTTCAATATTAAAAAAGAAAAGTTCATTAAAAGCACAAGTACGATTTAAATAACTGAGATCGCACAAGAGAAATCAAGCATAAACCAGAGAAGTGATGGCGCTTTATAATATGGCTCTCGAGTTTTTTAAGCCATTTAATGAGCAGCCATTGAAACGTGGCCCCCAAAAATTTGCCACTTCTGTCAAAGTAATATCCTCTTGTTTTTCTTCTGGATGGGCATAAGCGTTGCCCCGAGGGGAAGTTCTCGCTGGGTGCGGACAGGAAGCAGAACATTTTCATCGCGGGTTACCTCCCCTTGCGGCGCACGCGCTTTTTCTTGTTCTTTGAGAGAGCGCTGCCCTCGCTTCCGGCTCATGTTCTCCAATCAGAGATTGAATGAAGGAGCCGAGCATAATCGAATGGATCTTGGATCCTGTTCTCTCGCCCTTCTTCAACTTTGAAACGAACCGAGTTATTTTGCTTGAATGGGACGGTGGCTCTACGGCGGAATGAAAGGGAGCGAACATGGAGCTTTGCACGGCTCTTGAAGAAGTGAGTTCATTTTTGTTTTTACAAGATTCCTAACATGCGCTGTCTATGTTAGTCGCACGTGCAGTGACGAAGTGGTTATGGTCCAGGGATCTGGTGAATTAAATCCACTGGAAATTCTCAACAAACAGGGCGATGACAACCTGCTCAGACACCCATGGCGTCATGACTTAACTCTTTGGCAACCATAAACCAGTCAACCATTTTTCAAAATATTAAAAAGTCAAATAAATCTACGTGTAGTCAGCTTGTTTTGTTTCTTTGCTGGCAGTTCATAATTTTAAACTATCGCAAGCACTCCAAATAGGCGCCAAGTCACTTCCTAACAAAACAGAGTAATGGAAGCGCATGGTTCATTTTTACAAAACAAAAAGATAGAACGAACGAACGAACGAACATACTTTATTTTCAAAGGGTTAAGAATTGGGCACGCAGGCCCGTCTGACATTCTACCCTTCATCACACAGCTTTCACTCAGTCACAGTCGTTCAGCATTTGTTAATGAGCACAATAATCAGAATTGCAAAAGCAGCATCAATCTTCAAGAATCTTGAGAACATATGGCATTCAAAAGTTATAAGCACCAAAAACCAAGTTAAGACTATTCAATTCAAATGTGATATCCACCCTCATTTATGCATGCGAAAGCTGGAAAACAACTAAAGAAATAGAAAAGAAATTAGACTCTTTTGAAAACAAATGCATAAGGAAAATACTCGGCATCAAGTGGAATGAATTCAAGAACAATGCAGAGATAAGACAGATGACTGAACAACAACCAGTCTCATGGGTGATCAGGAAAGGGAGATGGACATATGTTGGTCACTTGATGAGAAGAAATGATCAGAGAATCCCAAAACAAGCTATCAAGTGGAACACAACAGGCCGAAGAAAAAGAGGCAGACCGCGTGAAACTCTGAAGAGGACATTATTAAGAGAGGCCAAATTAACAGGCATAAAATCCTTTGATGAGGTTGAAAGACTCGCCGAAGACAGGAAAAATTGGCGAACTACTTTGCGAGCCCTATGTGACGTTTAACGGCACGGGAAGGATATAAGATAAGACAATAATCATGAATACACAATTAAATGATTACATAAATAAATAATAAACTTATATCATGTCCATACACTCCACACATTGATTTATGCAACAACATGAAATAAACTTGCATTCTTAGATTCATTCAAAACTAACAAATTTATAGAAAAGCAGTATTAAAAATAATTTAAAAAATTACAACACTCAAGCCATACTTTAAACTACTTTAAACTATGCTGAGGGAGGCATATAGTCCGTATCAAACAGATGCTAACAAAGTTTAAAGTTATAAGAACGAATATTACTTATAAGTTTTATGTGAATTGGTAGGGCATTCCAAAGGTGGGCAGCTGAGTAAGATAAGCTTTTTTTAAACATGTCAAGCCTTGGTTTTTGAAGAATATAATTGCTTAAGCGTTGATTGTGTTTTGGATTGGATTTGAACAACGACCACAGATGGGGTGGAGCATTGTGAGATAGAATTTTATGAATTAACTTGGCATTGTTGAAAAGAAATCTCTTCTTGAGGGGTAGAATATCAAGTTGTTTGTCCTTATTTGTAGTACGTGCTGCATGTTTGTCATCTATAAGCTTTACAATACGTAAAGAACGAGGAAAGTGGACAGAAACAAGAATAGCAAAAAGTAAGATGAGGACGTATAGGTGAAGAATATAGAACAATTCAATATTTTGGTAAACGTCTTGTTTCTTTTTTTTTTCAAAACACCAGAACAGATAAAAACACGATGCCTTTCTTAGGTATCTAATGATACTTTCTAACAAGGAGGATACTATCTAATGATACTTTCTAACAAATAGGATACTATTCAATGATACTTTCCAGCAAGGAGGATACTGTCTAATACACTTTCTAGCAAGGAGGATACTGTCTAATACACTTTCTAGCAAGGAGGATACTGTCTAATACACTTTCTAGCAAGGAGGATACTGTCTAATACACTTTCTAGCAAGGAGGATACTGTCTAATACACTTTCTAGCAAGGAGGATACTGTCTAATGATACCTTCTAACAATGAGGATGCTAATTTAATTTGATTTAATTTTTCATGTAAATTTTCTTGTTTTTTATCTGTTGTGTTGTTTTTGTAAGGGATTCTTTAAAAAAAAACAAAAGAGATATTTTTCTGAAATATTGAATTGTTGTATGTTCTTCATTTATACATGCTCATCACACTTTCTGCCATTTCTTATTTCTGCGCACTTTCCTCACTCTTTCTATTTTGTAAAACTGAACCATACACCTCCCTCAGCTATACTACTAGAAGCAGTTTTATCGCTTCCTTGTTTCTCTTATCTCTCTTTTCCTAATAAAACAACGAGGTTATGACTGAAAACTGCCGGCCTACAGGAAGTGATCTATGGGGCCATCTGAGATGGGACTGGTCACCCGATGAGGGCTGCTATATCTGGTCACCCGATGAGGGCTGCTATATCTGGTCACCCTGATGAGGGCTGCTATATCTCGTCATTCGTATGAGGGCTGCTATATCTGGTCACCCGATGAGGGCTCCTATATCTGGTCACCTTGATGAGGGCTGCTATATCTGGTCACCCTGATGAGGGCTGCTATATCTGGTCACCCTGATGAGGGCTGCTATATCTGGTCATCCGGATGAGGGCTGCTATATCTGGTCACCTTGATGAGGGCTGCTATATCTGGTCACCCTGATGAGGGCTGCTATATCTGGTCACCTTGATGAGGGCTGCTATATTTGGTCACCCTGATGAGGGCTGCTATATCTGGTCACCCGGATGAGGGCTGCTATATCTGGTCACCCTGATGAGGGCTGCTATATCTGGTCATCCGGATGAGGGCTGCTATATCTGGTCATCCGGATGAGGGCTGCTATATCTGGTCACCCGGATGAGGGCTGCTATATCTGGTCACCCTGATGAGGGCTGCTATATCTGGTCACCCTGATGAGGGCTGCTATATCTGGTCACCCGGATGAAGCTGGCAAATTGTTCCTTGTTCTTAAGAATGTGTGTCCTTTTTTTCGTTCAGTGATCAGGTCATGTGATTGTTTGCATTACTAAATTTAATACCCCAAACACAGCAATACTAAAACGCCTGGTTAGCCGGGTGGTTGGGCGCTGGGTTTAGTAATCCGGTGGTACCAGGTTCAAGTCCCAGAAGTGTTTTTTTTTTTTGCACACCAAGACAGGCCCCGGGGTTCACCCAGCCTCTAAAAATGGCTACCAGAGAAATCTGGGAAGGTAAATGCGGCCAGTCGTGACACTGACCACATCACACTTTCATGTGCCGAAGGTCATGGAAACACGGTCCTAACACCGTATCCCCGATGTGTCTTAATGGCGTGGGAACGGGAAGTTTAGCTTTTTTTTTTTTCCTTCAACGTTTTAAGCAAAAGCTCAGGTAACCCGGATGTAAGTATGCTGAATTATGTGATACAAGTATGTGATGTAAGTATATTGATATATGTGATGTAAGTATATTGATATATGTGATGCAAGTATGTGATGTAAGTATATTGATATATGTGATGCAAGTATGTGATGTAAGTATATTGATATATGTGATGTCCGCTGGAACTCATGTGAAGAGTATTTCCTCCATTATGTGACGGACGGAGGGCGTAGGAGAGCACAAGGACTGGTTGCTAGACACTGTGATATGAGTATTATTGAACCACTGGTGCAACTGTTATGATTATTAGTGTGAATAAATCTAACTGTATGTTTCTTCTTCATCACATGTTATGAAATTATGATCAAATGTGTTGAGATGTATCACACCTTGTGATGTCTGTCATGTTTGAAATGTGTGTTTACTGCTGGGAAAGAGGGCTGATGGTTACCTTATTTTTTTTAATTTTTATTAGCTGGCCATAGATGCAGCATAGGACAAGAGAGGGCCGGGAAGTAGGACTTTGAGAACCTCTGGTATAAATGCAGCTTTTGTTTTTGTACATGTTTTTCTTGTCTTTTTAAATAAGCCATTTAAAGTATACCGCAATAGTAAAACCGTTTTTTTTATTTCTGTAAAAAATTTTAAAAAAAAAAGATTTTTGTCAAAAAATATCTTGGATGATATCTGCTTGATAATATCCGCTCATTGCATCCATGACTCCGGCTGTCTTGTTGGGTCTATGATCCGTTTCCACATGGTGCAGCCTTAAATCTAGACTGGAAATTTCCCTCATACAAGCGTGCCAGTGGCATCTTTTTCTACTGCCTGGTTAGCTGGATCTAAAAAAAAAAAACACGCACCAAAAAAAAAAAAAAAGCTGCCAACTTTCAACTCATTGTGTTGTTCTGAGAAGACCTTACGTCGCTCCGTCTGTTCTAAACGGCAGCAAAGAGCAATTATTTGTTACAACAAATGCAGTTCTTCACTTGATACGCTCAAATAACAGAGCTAAATACAACATATCACATGAGTGAACTATTACTATCACACTGAGGCAATGTCTTTGTTAAAGCATGAAAGATTCAGACCTAGCTCCTTTCCTGAAGGAAGCGGAAGCGGAGTAGTTCTATATATCCCGTATAAAAGTTTTACCATTTATTGGTAATTTTACGTGTCATTTTTGTTCTTGACTCCAGGTGTACCAAGGCAATAAGATATGACCCCTCTTGTCTTCAGTATCAAGTCACTGGTTGTTAAGTCATGATGTCTCCATGAATCATAAAACTTTAAAAGTTATCTTAGACTGCTCTTACAGGCACCAAAAAACAGTTAATTGTTTATTCTGAATGGTCGCGAAATTTATGTTTAGTAGATAGTCATTTATGTATGTATGTAGTTACTTCTGTACTGAGTGAATGGATAAGAGCGAAACGTAAATGTTATATTTTATTTTATGTCTCTCAGCTTCAGTGTTAAATATGTTTGTTGCGTGAACATCATATTTGTAGAATGTCTGGAGTAGAGTGAAAGATGTATGATAAAGGGCAGAATGTCAGATGGGCCTGCATGCCAAATTCTTGACCCTTTTGAAATAAAGATCAATCAATCAATCAATCATTCAATTTCAGTACGTGTAGTGTCTGGGAAGACCGAAGGTAGAAGACACATAGGTAGTCTGACAGAAAAGATGTTTGATGTTTTTGGCATCCCGGCAAGGGAGACGGTCAGTGACAAACCTCTTAAGAGGCACAAGTGATCGAAGACAATGAAAGGACATGATATCCTACTCTTGTCGGCACGGACAGATTATGTATGTATGTATATATATATATATATATATATATATATATATGTATATATATGGGCATATGTCGTTCACGTGATGAGAAAAATAACAGTCAGAGAATCAGAAAGCAAGCTATCAAGTGGAACACAACAGGCCCACCACGTGAAATTCTAAAGAGGACGTTGGTAAGAGACTCCAAATTAGCAGGCATAAAATCCCTCGATGAGGTTGAAACGCTCGCCGAAAACAGGAAAAATAGGCTATCATGTGAGCCCTATGTGACGTTTAGCGACACGGGAATTTTATATATATATATATATATATATATATATATATATATATATATATATATATATATATATATACAGAGAGAAAGAGAGAGAGAGAGAGAGAGGTAGTTTCTGATGTGTTGTTGTTAGCAATTTGCAGTGACTGTAATGCTGTGCCTACGAACAAAATATTGATGAGTTCAATTCTTTACCTGTGTCCAGAACAGCCTATGAGTTTGTTAATTGGAAACAATTTTCACTACTTTAATGTGTGTGTGTGTGAGAGAGAGAGAGGGGGGAGGGAGGGATGGAGGGGGGTTTAAAAACTAACAATGCGCAGACTCATGAACCATTGGGAGTTTCATTGAGGACATGGCAGTCAGACTGGTAACCTCTTTACAATGCTGTTGGTTACGGTTCTAAAACTGTTCTCAAAGTTAACTCCTATTACACTTTAGATAATCAGATGCACATTCTGTGAACACAAATAAATAAATGTGGAAGTGGTACATTCTATGAACGCAAATAAATAAATGTTCAGTAATAATATTTTGTTATTCATATTGAATGTGTATTTCAGTTTTGATTGCTTGTTTGTCTATTATATTTCAGGTCTTTTTTCCTATTTTTTTTTTTTTTGTTTGTTACTTAATGAAGATCTCTGGTTGAAATATTGATTGATGATACCAAAAACTGTCATCTATATTATTTATTTATTTATTGTTCAAAACTTAGTGTTCTAAGTGTACACAGTTTCTCTCTCTCCCCGTCTCTCTCTCCCTCTCTCTCCCCCTCTCTGTCTCCCTCTCTTTCTCCCCTCTCTCTCTATCTCTCTTTCTCTCACACACACATTATTAAGAAATCTTACATATTAATATTTAAAACTTTCTGTCACATCCGTATAATTAGTAGACTGAGAGAGGAAAAGAAGAAAAAAAAAACTAAAAAGACCCTGTTGGAATTCTTGGTTCACTTGTCAGAGATGTTTCTCTGAATTCTGTTCCGCACCACAGAACCGCCTGGTTGCGCCTCTCTTGTCTATACACGTTGGCACGAACAGCGTCCATAGATGCTCCAACAAACAAACGTTGAACATACATGGCTACACTGCCTCTGTTTACCTTGAATGTACAGACATTGTCTGAGGTGTATCAAAATGCACACTTCAAACGACTGACAAAGAATGATCCAATCATTGAAGATGGGTCGAGCGATTCGGACGCGCCAGGACAAATACTACATATAATTTGCGTTAATTTACACAGCAGGGCGGGAGACAATTACACCAAAAACCTGGGCACGTTATAATGAAGATTTCACGAACTGGCTATGTAGTGGACGACTGGTTAAATTGAGACGTAATTTGAAATACCAGGTAATGATAGTACCTGATTACAGATAATTGCTACAAGACTGATTCTCTCTCTCTCTCTCTCTCTCTCTCTCTCTCTCTCTCTCTCTCTCTCTCTCTCTCTTTTTAACCCGGATCTGTTTCATCACAGCGTACACAAACAGCAAGGAGCAGAGGTGCTCACTTTGACCTCGAGTCCGGTGTGGTACAGTTGGCCATGATCATAAGCATCTCATAACGGAAACAGGCTATGTCACTACAGCCTGATGAAAAGATAGAAAAACAACAAACCATACATAGATATAATATAGTAGCAGACACACACGCACACACACAAAGAAACAAAGTTCAAGACCACATGACAAACGCGTAATAAACTCACCCGACAAGTCTGTACGGCGAAATAACGAGAGATCTAATAATTGCTTTTATGGTAGTTTAGCATCAGAAGCAGACCATCTTGCTCACAACGGAGAGGCCTACAGGAGAGCTGTTAGGGAGGCAAAGTTTCGCAAGGGGCATGCAAATGAATGAATGGTAGTTTAGCATTTGAAATTTAAAAAGAAAACTGAACAATATCACTCTGATGTAGTCTGTTTTGTTTTACTATTTGTTTCCCCCATTACATAGTCACCTTTGTATGGTCGATGACAAAAACATTTTTAAAAGAAAAAACTTGCGTGTTCCAAGAGATTGCTTTTTTTTTCTTTTTAGCACGCATTAATAAGTATTAACTTTAACTTTCAGTCAATATATGGATATAATCAGTTACTCTTCCTTTTATACGGATATCATCAGTTTCTCTTACTTAAACTCGTATTTGGATGTTATCAATTTCTCTCAGTAATATATGGATATAGTCAGTTACTCTTCCTTATATATAGATATTGTCAGTTTCTCTTATTATATACTGATATAATCAGTTTCTCTCCCTTGTATATGAATGTAATCAATTTATTTTACTTGTATATAGACATTTCAGTTTCTCTTACTTGTAAATGGATATAATCAGTTTATCTTGCTTATGAATGGATGTAATCAGTTTCTCTTCGTTATATATAAATATAATCAGCATCTCTTACTTATATATAGATGTATTCAGTTTTTTTTTTCCTTTGTAATTTTTTAATTCTTAAGCTAACTACAATGTTTAGTTAGTTAGTTAGTTAGTTAGCTAGTTAGTTAGCTAATTAGTTAGTTAGTTAGCTAGCTAGCTAGTTAGTTCGTTAGCTAATTAGTTAGTTAGTTAGTTAGCTAGTTAGTTAGTTAGTTCGTTAGCTAATTAGTTAGTTAGTTAGCTAGTTAGTTAGTTAGTTCGTTAGCTAATTAGTTAGTTAGTTAGTTAGCTAGTTAGTTAGTTCGTTCGTTAGCTAATTAGTTAGTTAGTTAGTTAGCTAGCTAGCTAGTTAGTTAGTTAGTTCGTTCGTTAGCTAATTAGTTAGTTAGTTAGCTAGTTAGTTAGTTAGTTCGTTAGCTAATTAGTTAGTTAGTTAGATAGCTAACTAGCCAGTTAGTTAGTTAGTTAGTTAGTTAGTTAGTTAGTTAGTTAGTTAGTTAGTTAGATAGTTAGTTAGTTAGTTAGGTTAGTTGGTTAGTTAGTTAGTTAATTAGTTAGTTAGTTAGTTAGTTAGATTGTTAAGTTAGTTAGTTAGTTAGTTAGTTAGTTAGTTAGTTAGTTAGTTAA
Organism: Achatina immaculata; assembly: GCA_009760885.1. Taxonomy (NCBI): domain Eukaryota; kingdom Metazoa; phylum Mollusca; class Gastropoda; order Stylommatophora; family Achatinidae; genus Lissachatina; species Lissachatina immaculata. The sequence goes on along the minus strand of CM019718.1, from coordinate 21,025,231 downwards.
TTAATTAGTTAGTTAGTTAGTTAGTTAGTTAGTTAGTTAGTTAATTAATTAGTTAGTTAGTTAGTTAGTTAGTCAGTCAGTCAGTAAGTTAGTTAGCTAAAGAAGAAAAGAAGGAAGGATCATCAGCCAAACAGTCCAGACTCTTCCATAGCTGCTTCGATCTCTTCAATATCTCCTTCCGGGTACAGTAACTGATGACACTGGGTCCTGTGTGGGGACGTCTGTCTTAGATCAATAGCACTGAACCATCTAGTGATAGAATAGAGGGCATAAACTAACTTAGTCATAGAGAGGAAATATGGGGCAAGTAATGATAATAGTATTTTAATTCCTTGATAAAAGTCACATTACAAATTTAATTAGCGCTCTCGGCTGGTTTTGATAATGATGTTAATTATGATGACGACGGCACTGTTAATGACAATTATTATTATTAAGCGTGAATATCGCGCGATTATTATTATTATCATCATAATAGTAATACTATTATTATCATTTGCTCCACCGCTGCCCATCACTAGTGTTATCAGTGCTAATGCTGATGAAGCCAGCACTGTGTTGTATGGTCAGAACACGAGAAAATCATAGACAAGGGGCTTCTAAACGCGAGAGAAAGAAAAATGACAGATTACCTGGGACTTGAACCGCGGACTCCGCTAGGACGAACAGCCGCCTAGGCACGAGAGAACAGCGCATTAATAAACTTCGCCCTCTTTCACCCTCCAAAAAAATGGTGTTTCACAGCGAAGCCATCAATGTCTGTCTGGTCTAAAATTGTTATACCCGGAAAAGGGAATTTCTGTCAGAAATCATAACCCGAGACTCCTTTATGTAAAATCTGTTTCGTTTATTTCTTGTTATTGTTGTTCAGTATGCTCTAGATATCTGCAAGAAACCATGTGTGTATGTTTGCATCTCAAAAGTTTGGTATCTGTAACAGACTGAATTTAAGCTATAGACTTTCTGTGTCATGACCTCGTTCCTTTTCCGGGTCTAGCGTTTTTTCGACCAGAGAGGCATTATGGCTTAACTATAAAACACCTCTCGGAAGAAGAAGAAGAAGAAGACCGTTTGTCTATCTGTTGATGTGCTCTCCATTTTTCTTTCAGTCTTGACATGACGGTTAATAGAACAAATTTTTCTATGCGTGTATTCAAACTGTTAAAGTGGGTTTGTAAACTCTCTAACTTTTCCCATGCAGATGGGGGGGGGGGGGGGGGTGGAGGGAAAACGCTGTCCGAGGAGGCAATCAGCGACCCATAACTGATATTCTAGCGTCAAGGTTAGCGAACCAGCTGATCAAGACCCTGTCCCACCTCTCTGTTGGTACCACCCAGTAACAGGCATAGCCTGGGTAACAGGGCAGGGACCGCCGTAGTCCTCATGGTGGTGGAGCCTGCTAAAGAAGCTTTGCACACGACTTGCTGTTTAGCTGTAGTCCGGGACTGAAAAAAGTACGTGCCATAACCCGCTCTAACGCAGATACGATGCTGTGTTGTCCTGTTACAGATTTTTGTGTGAGAAACCCTGCTGTTGTGGTCAAACAGTCATAGACCACAACTCACCTGTTTATGTTATCACGGAAAAAAAGTATCTCCGTGTTCCGGGTGAGAACTCAGTCACGTGAATCCAGGTGGCGGGATGTAGGAATGAGGAGTTTTTCGTCTGAATGTTGTAGAAACAGGTCGTGTGTGAGTTTTTCTCTGGAAAGGATGTTTGTTAGGACTTGGTTCGTCATGTAGGTTTTTGTAGTTGATTGTGCTTGTTAGGACGAATGTGTGTTTAAGTCAGAATGTAGTGCTTTGTTTTTGCTAGTTGATTGTCCCATATAGGACAAAATGTTGTTAAGTTTATTATGTAGTGTTATAAGTTTGATTGTCCTTTTTTTAGGACAAAATGTGATTCTTGGTTGGAAGGCTGTTTTTTTTTTAGTTTTTCAGTGTCATCATCATCATCAGGTGCCGTGCCGACTGGCGTTGGCTATTATGCTTCTCCAGAGTACCCGATCCTTCATGCAGGCCATCAGTTCAGTTGGTGATCTCCTCTCACACCATCCCGTCAGACTGTCCAGTATCATTTCTCTTGGTCTTCCTCTTGATCTTCTTCCTTCTATTTTTCCTGTTGTTATAATATTTTCAATGCCCCCTCTTCTCATTGTATGTCCTATGAAAGTACATTGTCTCTCTCTTATCTTTTTGACAAGGTTTTTTGTCTCTCCAGCTCTTCTCATACATTCTTCATTAGTTATTTTTGCTGTCCAGGGGATTCGCAACATTCTTCTAATAAACCACATTTCTGCTGCTTCCAATGATTTTTGTGCAGACTTGCCTATTGTCCATGATTCACTTCCATATAACAAGATAGGTTCAATATAGCATTTTAGGACTCGTTTTCTAACATTCATTGATAAAGATTTGTAAATGAGGTTATTATGTGTTTTTGGTGTTGTATGTTAGGGAGGGTTCCATGCTGATGCTAACCGCCCGGACAGTATTTACATCCTCATGGTAATCGTTTCAATCAGTTACACAACACATCCATTTACAGCACGCATTTAACAAATGGGAACTCATCATTGAACTTTTGTGATTTCTGTACCTGTTGAATCCTGTGACAACTGGATTCATGTTGAGTGTCAGCTGCGGTGTTGAGTGAGTTGATTAGATCTAACTGGTCATGTTCGTGTGCGGATATGTAAGTGGTTGCTGTCCTAGGTTTTCGTGTGTCATACGGTTTTTAAGAATGTGACGTCTTTTGTGTCATTTGTGTAGCAGTCACGAAAATCTGCTCTGCAAATAATGATGTTTGTAACAGTGCATGAAGAATTCAGTACTTCAAGATAGCTAGCTACACACACACACACACACACACACACACACACACACACACACACACACACACACACACACACACACACACACACACACACACACACACACACACACACACACACACACACACACACACACACACACACACACACACACACACACACACACACACACACACACACACACACACACACACACACACACACACACACACACACACACACACACACACACACACACACACACACACACACACGCACACACGCACACACGCACGCACGCACGCACGCACGCACGCACGCACGCACGCACGCACGCACGCACGCACGCACGCACGCACGCACGCACGCACGCACGCACGCACGCACGCACGCACGCACGCACGCACGCACGCACGCACGCACGCACGCACGCACGCACGCACGCACGCACGCACGCACGCACGCACGCACGCACGCACGCACGCACGCACGCACGCACGCACGCACGCACGCACGCACGCACGGACGGACGGACGGACGGACGGACGGACGGACGGACGGACGGACGGACGGACGGACGGACGGACGGACGGACGGACGGACGGACGGACGGACGGACGGACAGACGGACAGACGGACAGACGGACAGACAGACAGACAGACAGACAGACAGACAGACAGACAGACAGACAGACAGACAGACAGACAGACAGACAGACAGACAGACAGACAGACAGACAGACAGACAGACAGACAGACAGACAGACAGACAGACAGACAGACAGACAGACAGACAGACAGACAGACAGACAGACAGACAGACAGACAGACAGACAGACAGACAGACAGACAGACAGACAGACAGACAGACAGACAGACAGACAGACAGACAGACAGACAGACAGACAGACAGACAGACAGACAGACAGACAGACAGACAGACAGACAGACAGACAGACAGACAGACAGACAGACAGACAGACAGACAGACAGACAGACAGACAGACAGACAGACAGTACAGTGTGTGGGCAAAACTCGTGTTTAGTGTTTAATAATAGAGTACACTAATACGTCTCTAGCTGTACCTCAACACCTCTACAGCATCGGCTGCAAAGAACACCAGCTCGCAGTTACATGAAAATAGCACAACACCAGACAAGACAAGATTTTCCATGTAGATCCCAAACCACTGTACTGGAGAGCCTGTATATCTTATCTTATATCCTTCCCGTGCCGTTAAACGTCACATAGGGCTCGCAAAGTAGTTCGTCAATTTTTCCTGTCTTCGGCGAGTCTTTCAACCTCATCAAGGGATTTTATGCCTGTTAATTTGGCCTCTCTTAACAATGTCCTCTTCAGAGTTTCACGCGGTCTGCCTCTTTTTCTTTGGCCTGTTGTGTTCTACTTGATAGCTTGTTTTGGGATTCTCTGATCATTTCTTCTCATCAAGTGACCAATATATGTCCATCTTCTTTTCCTGATCACCCATGAGACTGGTTGTTGTTCAGTCATCTGTCTTATCTCTGCATTGTTCTTGAATTCGTTCCACTTGATGTCGAGTATTTTCCTTAGGCATTTGTTTTCAAAAGAGCCTGTATAGTCTACAGAGAAAAGAACAGTAGATCTAGGACTCTTCTGTCATTTCACGGCGCTCTCAGAAACAAGCTGCCATTATTCTTCAGCCTGACAAACGGACCAAGTATTCTCAACATGGTCCACAGGGTGATGGAGAAGTAACACACGTTACTGCTTGATTCCATTCTGAGACTTCAAGCGTGTCATCGTAATCCTCTTCCAGTTCCATTATTTGTCCCTGACTGACCTCATATTTGCAGAACCGGATATCTGATTTTAAAAAAATGTCAATCATATGATCAGTTCTATTCAACTGATGTGACAATCCGATAAACGTGAACGTTTTTCTATGGAACAGCTCATTAACAGATTATTGCTGGAACTCTGTCAGATGAACAAACGCTCAAGAATCTACATGTGGGCTTATTGTTTCAAATATCACTGTTGAACAGAGTAGAATTTAATGATGTTTTGGCAGCAAACGACGATCAGATAATTAATGTTCGTGACTGCATCTGTTTTGATTGTTAACAGTCATTATCGCTGAACTTATCATTTATTTCCAACACGTGATGTGTGCTTCTAATTAGGACACTTTGTAATGGCGATAGCAGCATCAGCAACAGAGAAGGAAGGCGACTTTTTCCAAGTGTACTCTCGCTGGCCAAAAGGTGTTAGAGAAAGTAACGATTAATAGCTTTATTTTTCTTTCTAAAGCTGTTCACCTTACAGGGACTTTTTTTTTTAATTAAAGAACATACACGTATGTATTTGCCGTTGATTTGCACGCTACAAAGACTATTTGTTTTGTTTGTACAACTTGTTCGTCTCTAATAAGTAGCACTGGATTGTATAACACATGTATTGTATAATAGATTTTTGTATAATAGATTATATAAGAGACTTTTCTATAACAGACTGTATAATAGACTTTTGTATAAAAGACTGTGTATTATCTGTATTGTATTATAGATTGTATAATGGACTTTTGTGTAGTAGATTGTATGATAAACTTTTGTATAATAGGTTGCATAATAGACGTATAATATACGTACAATAGCCATACTGTATAATGTATTTTATAATATATGTTTGTATATATAAGGATACATAATGAGAAAAAGAAAAAGAGGAAGACCAAAACGAAGATGGCTGCAAGATATCGTTGACGATCTGCAAATGGATGCAGCAGCAGCAGGCCATCTTGCTCACAACCGAGAGGCCTACAGGAGTGCTGTTTGAGAGGCAAAGTTCCGCAAGGGACATGTAAATGAATGAATGAATGAATGAATGTTTGTATAATAGATCGTATAATAGTCATATTGTGTAATAGATTGTATAACAGACGTATTGCAGAATAGTTTGTATAACAGACGTACTGTATAACATATTTTATAATAGCCGTATTGTATAATAGATTGCATAACAGGCGTATTATAACAAACACAGGTTGCTCTACATGTAGTAAGAAGAATGTTTTATTAACGAGAACCTAGATAATGTTGTTTTTTTTCATAGCTGGCATTGTTATATTCCAGTGAAATATTATACTGACATATGTGAAAGTGAAACAGCTGTGGGCAAATCTTGTCCTGAGAGGATGCAAGATTGAGAAGTTTATTATTGCTGTTATATAAACAACAGCTTGATAAAAAAAAATGTAACGATAACGTGTTGTCTGTGGTGGTGGACCTTACAGAGATACTTGCTTATTTTAATTCATGGAAAAATGTGTACGAAAGTCACTGTAACAGGCCATCCGTCTGATGTCACGTGGAGCAGGCGCGTGATTGTAGGATCAGCTGAAGCTCGTTAAATGAAATATAGGAGGCACATAATCAAATAATGAGTGCTTTCATGCAGAAAGTAAATAATCAAATAATGAGTGGATTCACAGACATAAAAAGTTAACACAACTGTAATGGTCTTTGCTTTTGCGAACGTGACAGAAAACTGCAAGAACTTCATCCCAAACAGCTGCACGTGAATAGCTTCTCATATGAAAATTAAAGACTTCACACGCAGTTTGATAAAGGGATAAATGAGCAATTATTGAATAAAAAACTAGCTTTGTTCGTATTTTTTTGTCTGCCTTTCCTTCTTTTTAAAATCCTCACTTACAATTTCTTTGATATTCGTATATATCTTTTCTTGTCTCCCGCCACAGTATATATCTTGTCTTGTCTGCCGCCACAGTATATATCTTGTCTTGTCTCCCGCCACAGTATATATCTTTTTTTGTCTCCCGCCACAGTATATATCTTTTCTTGTCTCCCGCCACAGTATATATCTTTTCTTGTCTCCCGCCACAGTATATATCTTTTCTTGTCTCCCGCCACAGTATATATCTTGTCTTGTCTCCCGCCACAGTATATATCTTGTCTTGTCTCCCGCCACAGTATATATCTTGTCTGGTCTCCCGCCACAGTATATATCTTTTCTTGTCTCCCGCCACAGTATATATCTTGTCTTGTCTCCCGCCACAGTATATATCTTGTCTTGTCTCCCGCCACAGTATATATCTTGTCTTGTCTCCCGCCACAGTATATATCTTGTCTGGTCTCCCGCCACAATATATATCTTGTCTTGTCTCCCGCCACAGTATATATCTTGTCTTGTCTCCCGCCACAATATATATCTTGTCTTGTCTCCCGCCACAATATATATCTTGTCTTGTTTCCCGCCACAGTATATATCTTGTCTTGTCTCCCGCCACAATATATATCTTGTCTTGTCTCCCGCCACAGTATATATCTTGTCTTGTCTCCCGCCACAGTATATATCTTGTCTTGTCTCCCGCCACAGTATATATCTTGTCTTGTCTCCCGCCACAGTATATATCTTGTCTTGTCTCCCGCCACAGTATATATCTTGTCTTGTCTCCCGCCACAATGTATATCTTGTCTTGTTTCCCACCACAATATATATCTTGTCTTGTTTCCCGCCACAGTATATCTTGTCTTGTCTCCCGCCACAATATATATCTTGTCTTGTCTCCCGCCACAGTATATATCTTGTCTTGTCTCCCGCCACAGTATATATCTTTTCTTGTCTCCCGCCACAGTATATATCTTGTCTTGTCTCCCGCCACAGTATATATCTTTTCTTGTCTCCCACCACAGTATATATCTTTTCTTGTCTCCCGTCACAGTATATAACTTTTCGTGTCTCCCGCCACAGTATATATCTTGTCTTGTCTCCCGCCACAATATATATCTTGTCTTGTCTCCCGCCACAGTATATATCTTGTCTTGTCTCCCGCCACAGTATATATCTTGTCTTGTCTCCCGCCACAGTATATATCTTGTCTTGTCTCCCGCCACAGTATATATCTTGTCTTGTCTCCCGCCACAGTATATATCTTGTCTTGTCTCCCGCCACAGTGTATATCTTGTCTTGTTTCCCACCACAATATATATCTTGTCTTGTTTCCCGCCACAGTATATATCTTGTCTTGTCTCCCGCCACAATATATATCTTGTCTTGTCTCCCGCCACAGTATATATCTTGTCTTGTCTCCCGCCACAGTATATATCTTTTCTTGTCTCCCGCCACAGTATATATCTTGTCTTGTCTCCCGCCACAGTATATATCTTGTCTTGTCTCCCACCACAGTATATATCTTTTCTTGTCTCCCGCCACAGTATATATCTTGTCTTGTCTCCCGCCACAGTATATATCTTGTCTTGTCTCCCGCCACAGTATATATCTTGTCTTGTCTCCCGCCACAATGTATATCTTGTCTTGTTTCCCACCACAATATATATCTTGTCTTGTTTCCCGCCACAGTATATATCTTGTCTTGTCTCCCGCCACAATATATATCTTGTCTTGTCTCCCGCCACAGTATATATCTTGTCTTGTCTCCCGCCACAGTATATATCTTTTCTTGTCTCCCGCCACAGTATATATCTTGTCTTGTCTCCCGCCACAGTATATATCTTGTCTTGTCTCCCACCACAGTATATATCTTTTCTTGTCTCCCGTCACAGTATATAACTTTTCGTGTCTCCCGCCACAGTATATATCTTGTCTTGTCTCCCGCCACAATATATATCTTGTCTTGTCTCCCGCCACAGTATATATCTTGTCTTGTCTCCCGCCACAGTATATATCTTGTCTTGTCTCCCGCCACAGTATATATCTTGTCTTGTCTCCCGCCACAGTATATATCTTGTCTTGTCTCCCGCCACAGTATATATCTTGTCTTGTCTCCCGCCACAGTGTATATCTTGTCTTGTTTCCCACCACAATATATATCTTGTCTTGTTTCCCGCCACAGTATATATCTTGTCTTGTCTCCCGCCACAATATATATCTTGTCTTGTCTCCCGCCACAGTATATATCTTGTCTTGTCTCCCGCCACAGTATATATCTTTTCTTGTCTCCCGCCACAGTATATATCTTGTCTTGTCTCCCGCCACAGTATATATCTTGTCTTGTCTCCCACCACAGTATATATCTTTTCTTGTCTCCCGTCACAGTATATAACTTTTCGTGTCTCCCGCCACAGTATATATCTTGTCTTGTCTCCCGCCACAATATATATCTTGTCTTGTCTCCCGCCACAGTATATATCTTGTCTTGTCTCCCGCCACAATATATATCTTGTCTTGTCTCCCGCCACAATATATATCTTGTCTTGTCTCCCGCCACAGTATATATCTTGTCTTGTCTCCTGCCACAATATATATCTTGTCTTGTTTCCCGCCACAGTATATATCTTGTCTTGTTTCCCGCCACAGTATATATCTTGTCTTGTCTCCCGCCACAGTATATCTTGTCTTGCCTCCCGCCACAGTATATCTTGTCTTGTCTCCCGCCACAGTATATATCTTGTCTTGTCTCCCGCCACAGTATATATCTTGTCTTGTCTCCCGTCACAATGTATATCTTGTCTTGTTTCCCACCACAATATATATCTTGTCTTGTTTCCCGCCACAGTATATATCTTGTCTTGTCTCCCGCCACAATATATATCTTGTCTTGTCTCCCGCCACAGTATATATCTTGTCTTGTCTCCCGCCACAGTATATATCTTTTCTTGTCTCCCGCCACAGTATATATCTTGTCTTGTCTCCCGCCACAGTATATATCTTGTCTTGTCTCCCGCCACAATATATATCTTGTCTTGTCTCCCACCACAGTATATATCTTTTCTTGTCTCCCGTCACAGTATATAACTTTTCGTGTCTCCCGCCACAGTATATATCTTGTCTTGTCTCCCGCCATAATATATATCTTGTCTTGTCTCCCACCACAGTATATATCTTTTCTTGTCTCCCGTCACAGTATATAACTTTTCGTGTCTCCCGCCACAGTATATATCTTGTCTTGTCTCCCGCCACAGTATATATCTTGTCTTGTTTCCCACCACAGTATATATCTTGTCTTGTTTCCCGCCACAGTATATATCTTGTCTTGTTTCCCACCACAGGTGGCTTGCACAAACGAGGGGGTGAAAACCGACAGTCATGACTGAGCTCAGAAATCCTTGGTCATAAAAGTAAAGGTAAAAGTAAAGGTAGTCCCACAGCACATGCCGTAGGGGATGAAGCGTTATAGACCTCATTATACTGGGCCATCAGCGTATGAGGTAGGGTGGCCAGTTCCTTTCCTCGCTGTCTTTCCTTTCCTTCCCAGATTTTCTCTGGTACCCATTTTACTGGATCGACTTCGGAGCCGTATTGGCCGGGGAAAAAAAAAAAACCCTGCTCAGCTCGGGATTCGAACCATCGACCATTCGGTTGCTAGATCGCTAGCCGGTCCTTTATCCCTGCCATTTAAGAAGATGTTCAAGATTCCTGCGGTTCCATCAACTCATCCCCTTCGATTTTATTACTTCTTTGGATGAGTTATTTCTGCCACGTATTATTTATATAAACGTTATAAAATACCAACGAATATATTATTTATATAAAAGTAATAATTATAAACAAGACATTGTTTATATAATTAACTGATAGATATAAATTAATGTTATATTTATATAAATGTAATAAACAGGAACTAAGGTGTCAGGCAGAGAGGGTGTTGAGCAATAGAGGGCTCACCTGGGCAGGAGCGGGGAAATAAAATAAGGCAAAGGACAGGCGTTTGTGGAAAACCCTCGCGGAAGTCCCATGTGCCTTGGCCACTTAAGGTTCAGATAGACAGAATGTGTCAGATAATGACAAGATTTAATAGTTTTTTTTAAGTCTTTTCAGAAAGGTCAGGTAATTCCAGCTCTTAATCACGGACGTCCAGGGAGGTGTACTGGTTAAGATACAAGCTCTCGGTTAAGCGGATTACTGATCTTTGTCAGTGATATTAAGACGTTCTTGGAGAAAACTGAAGAAGCGAACGGGGGCTGGGATGAGCCCAGCATATCACTGATACTACAAACACAACACTAACCGAAGCAACCGTACTGGGTATACAGCGAGATATTTTCAGATTGTCTGACTGCTGCATTATTAAAAGATATTCGACTTGAACGTCTGAAAATGGAAGAAGAAGAAAGAGAAGAAGAAGAATGAATGAATGAATTATCTTTAATTTAAAAGGGTGAAGAATTAGGCACGCAGCCCCGCCTTACATTCTGTCCTTTATAAATCCATCTTTCATTCATTCTTCCCACACAGTCGATTTAACAAAGTATACAAATTACATTCTTATATTCTTATATCCTTTATAGGGCTCGCAAAGTAGTTCGTCAATTTTTCCTGTCCTCGGCGAGTCTTTCAACCTCATCAAGGGATTTTATGCCTGTTAATTTGGCCTCTCTTAACAATGTCATCTTCAGAGTTTCACGCGGTCTGCCTCTTTTTCTTCGGCCTGTTGTGTTCCACTTGATAGCTTGTTTTGGGATTCTCTGATCATTTCTTCTCATCAAGTGACCAACATATGTCCATCTCCTTTTCCTGATCACCCATGAGACTGGTTGTTGTTCAGTCATCTGTCTTATCTCTGCATTGTTCTTGAATTCGTTCCACTTGATGCCGAGTATTTTCCTTAGGCATTTGTTTCTTTTCTATTTCTTTAATTGTTTTCCAGCTTTCGCATGCATAAATGAGGGTGGATATTACATTGGAATTGAACAGTCTTAACTTGGTTTTTGTGCTTATAACTTTTGAATTCCATATGTGTAAGAGTAAACAAATTACGTTATATACATATATATATATGTATATATATATATATCAATATGAAAATATACGAAATATAAGCATACAGATTACGTGAAAAAATATCCAAGAATGCAAGACGAAAATATTACATTCACAAATCTAGGATAATGAACTACATAAGAGGTAACTGATCTAACAAAATAGCGCACACACGTGTACATACACACACACACACAAATACATTTTCAATAAAGTTCTTCTGACATTCCACTCTTAAACGTATCCTAAGATCATTTCTAACAAGATACAACATCTAACAAATTATGTTTAGAACTATGTTCTTTTAGAACAGAACTCGGTTGCTGGCGAGTCATGATATCAGGGGCTATTAGATATTCTATGGAGGCATGTAATTACAAACCAGTAAATACCGAAAAAGGTAAGGAGAAGAAGAAGAAGAAGGAATGGCTATAAAAGAAAACGACGACGTATGAATGACACGTCGCATGAATGAATCATACCAATTAACCGTTCTTTGACACAGAACGTTATAAAAGAAGGCAGGAAGAAAGTGAGACGGTCTTAAATGGTCATGGTTCGCTGGAGCCAGTAAGTCACTAACCTCTAATGTCACTTACTAACTGAGAAAGTTCATTTCATATTTTGTCTGTCAAAAAAAATGATGGGTGAGGGTGTGACACTCTGATCCAATGTAATAACCTTAAAGCACGTTGCGGGTTATATTACACTCGCCACTTTGTTCATAGATAGCTCACGTACATTACACTCGCCACTTTGTTCATAGATAGCTCACGTACATTACACTCGCCACTTTGTTCATAGATAGCTCACGTACATTACACTCGCCACTTTGTTCATAGATAGCTCACGTACATTACACTCGCCATTTTGTTCATAGATAGTTCACGTACATTACACTCGCCACATTGTTCATAGATAGTTCACGACGTTCGGTCTTGATTTGGTCTTCTTAGATGGTCTTGACGTCACTGACAAATTCCAGTGTTACGTTACCTGTCGTCACAGGACGAGCTATATCGAGTAGCAGAAGACTGACTGCTACAACACGTGACAGAAAAAGACCAATAAAAATCTAACGAAAAGGTAAAGCAGTAAGAACTTTCTGGACTTTGTTGGGGGACGGGGGGGGGGGGGGGGCGAGGGTGAGGGAAATGGCATGGAGAAGAGAGAAATGATACCTGGACGACTAGAAAAAGTGGATTGCCATATCTAATTATGAATTTTTTTTAAAAATCAGCCGTAAGTTCTTTTTTCTTCTTCTTCTTTCTTCTTCGTCTTTCTTCTTCTTCTTCTTCTTCTGCTGCTGCTGCTGCTACTACTACTACTACTGCTGCTGCTGCTACTACTACTACTACTACTACTGCTGCTGCTGCTACTACTACTACTACTGCTGCTGCTGCTGCTGCTACTACTACTACTACTACTACTACTTCTGCTGCTACTACTACTACTATTACTTCTGCTACTACTACTACTACTACTACTACTACTACTACTACTACTGCTACTACTACTACTACTACTACTGCTACTACTACTACTACTACTACTACTACTACTGCTACTACTACTACTACTACTACTACTACTACTACTATTTCTACTTCTGCTACTGCTGCTCTGCTGAAAAGAAAAAATACAAAAGATAACATTCTTTTTTTTTTTGAAATCCTGGTTCCTTTTACTTTTTGTATGTCTTTTTTACTTTTTTTCTTAAAACTAGACATAAACATTGTATAATATTATAGCATTCGTCAGCATAATTTAATATAGGGAATCTTAGGCAGCATTTATTATACAATATCCTTACATTTTGCTGCTGTAGTTGCTGCAGTAAGTGTCTTTCTGTAAATGCATCCGTTGCCATGGTAAATGTTTTATGACGCAAGCACAGCATCGTAAACCAACAGGCCTCTTTCATTCTCGCAACAGATTTTAAAAACCAGGCTTCTCGGTCAGATCCACGACCACGCGAAACAGGCCAGTCTCTATCCTGCTGAAAAGGGCTTTAATATCACAACAATATGGAAACATTTAGAGGGAAAATTTGTTTTTTGACCGTCTATATTTTGATGACTGAGGGTGGGGTGGGGGGGGGTGGGGGTGTCACGACATCTTCTCTACTTGATCCCACAACTTAAGAAATATTTACGGCCCGGCTGAGCCGCTTTTCGAGTAACTGTCCCCACAAGTGGCACGATTCGTTAGCTGTGTCAGCGCTCTACAAGGAACGTGTAAAATCGCCAGAACGTGAAATATCTGGAGCGTTTCAAATCCGTGACGTCACGCCCAGTCCTCCGTTTCCAGGTGCAGGCAGCGATAAAAAGGCCCACTTCAGAAGGGCTCTCAACTCAGCCTCGAGCACAGATAAGGTTTATACCCACACACAAAATTAGTCTTCATGTGGCTCTTTGTTTTGTGTCCTTAAGGCGGCTGTAAATTCTACAATGACCGACAACGAAGCAATCTATGGCTTTCGTTTCATTTTCGTATCAAGTTACAACTAACAGTTGCCACACGCTGATTTCAAACTTCGGTTGCTTTCATGACTACAGCCAGAAACAAATGAACCTTTTGGCAGACCAAGTGTGAAAAATCTGGACAAATATACTGCGGCTATAACGAACCTTCGCCGGCGTTGAAGGTCTGGCCGTTTATTCGCTATTGCCATCTTACTTGGCCATGGCCTTTTTTTTTTTTTTTAGTAAACAGTACCCCCATAGCTATCATAAAAACCTTCTTTGTGTATGTGTGGATGTGGATGTGGATGTGGGTGTGGGTGTGTGGGTGTGCTGGGGTTTGTGCAAAAAAAAAAAATATATATATATTCATTCATTCACTTGCATGTCCCTTGCGGAACTTTACCTCCCTAACAGCTCTCCTGTAGGCCTCTCGGTTGTGAGCAAGATGCCCTGATGCTGATGCATCCATTTGCAGATCATCAACGATGTCTTGCAGCCATCTTCGCCTTGGTCTTCCTTTCTTTCTTTTTCCCATTATGTACCCTTCCAAGACGGTCTTCTCTATATTATCATGACGTTTAATGTGTCCAAAATGTTTAAGTTTTCGTTGTTTAATCCTCTTTACTAGCCAGCCTTCTTCAATATTAAGTTCTTGTAGTATGGATATATTTATTCCTTTTTGTGTCCATGATATTTGAAGAACTCTTCTGCATATATATATATATATATATATATATATATATATATATATATATATAAAATAGCGAGCTCCATCAATCTATAGAAATGTTTTAAAAGAATTCGAAATATACAAAAATATTTGTAATATATGAGAGAGCACGTGTGAACCAGATTTTAGAAGCAAGCAGTAAAAGGAAAATTGTGGTTACATTTTTTTTCATGAAGTATGAAAAGTCCGGTAGAAACTGCTGAAAAGAATTCATGGAGCCGATAACAAGACAGCCACAAATCATAGTCTAGATTTCGTTAAGAATATGCACATATACAATGATCCTGTACGCACTTGTGAGTGCAGTATTACTTATATTTGGAATATATATTATTATGAGCGCAGTATTACTTTTTTCAATGATATATGTATCACTATGAGTGCAGTATTACTTATATCCGATATATATGTATTATTATGACCGCAGTATTACTTATATCTGGTATATGTATTATTATGAGCACAATGTTACTTATATCTGGCATGTGTATCACTATAAGCGCAGTAACACACAATAATTAGTGTATAGGCATACAACTTAATAAATAAAAATAAGAATAAATAATAAGGAATAATAATAATAATACAGATGTTCCTACTTTTTTCCCTAGTTTATACATATAAGCGCAGTATTACTTGTATCTGGTATATATTTCTGAGTTCCGTTACGGAACCTAAGAACTAATTTTCAAAGACCCAAGTCAAAATTGCACGCAAGGTATGGATAGACGCTTCAAACACATTCACCTTTCACGACAACTGCGTTAGAAGGACAGCGCAATTAATATGAAACACTGAATCTAAGATAAACTTGGCTAGCAGGATCCCATGGTTGGTGGATCTTACCATCTAGCCTGCAACTGTGGGCTCTACTCCGAGGCAAGGCATTATGACTCAATCCAGGACCATGTGTTTCAAAGTCAGAACTTCCCCTGATGATGATGATAATAAGCAGAAAGAACATGAAAATCTACGGATTTAGTCACCTTAGAAAAAAGAAAGTAGATTATTTAAGTTACGATATCCGGACTGAAACGTTTATGACTTATATAACAGAGATATGAAAACTGACAGACAGCTGATAGCGTCTTAACGGTCTTGTGTTACCCCTAGCAACAAGTTCAATAACTGGGGTATGGTGAACTGTGGAGGAGAATTTCGGCTTGATATGGCATGCTAGATTAAAATAATGCCTGAATCATAAACTTAAGACATTTTTTTGCGTTAATGTTGGCGAGTTTATTGCATCATAGACAGTCTGTCTATGTCTAATCCTCAACGGATTAGTTGTGGTTGTTGTTGTTGTTGTTGTTATTGCTGTTGTTGTTGTTGTTGTGTTTGTCTAGTGTCTCAACAACAGCTTGCTAGTATGTCTGTATGCGAGTTTATGGTCTCATAGAGAATCCGCTAATATGTCTATATGCAAGTTTATGGTCTCATAGACAGTCTGCTAATATGTCTATATGAAGTTTATGGTCTCATAGACAATCCGTTAATACGTCTACGTACACGTTTATGGTTTCATAGAAAACCTGTTAATATGTCTACATGTGAGTAGATATTCTCAGAGAGAATTTACTGGGCGAACGACACCAGATATTTGTATGCATCTACAGTGTCTTCATCCAGAAAGATTTTTCACACTTATATTCTTTACAAATAGTAACCACTAAAAACAAAAACAAAACAAAACCGGTTTCCTGGTTGGCTGAGTGATTCCACGCTCTATTTACTAATTCGATGGTACCAACTTTAAGTCCCAGCGCGGGAGGGGGGGGGGGGGGGATTTTTTTCTAGTACCACCACACCAGAAAAACCCTGGGGTCCAACCAGCCTCTAAAAATTGGTACCAGAGAAATCTGGGAAGGTAAATGCTGCCAAGCATGATACTGATCATATCGCACTCTCATGCCCCGAGGGTCTTGGAAATACGGGCCTAACACCGCATCCCCAAGCTGCCTCACTGGCGTGAGAGCAGGGGATTTTTACGCATTTTATCTTACCTCTATTGAGGGAGTGTAGACAGTTCAGAAATAACACTTTGGACTTGAAATCCCTCTCGAAGAATCAGCGTGTTAAACGAAAGTCAGACTTTCTCTTCTGGGTCTATGCTTCACTGTTTAGCTTCAAAGCCACATACTGAGCTGTTATCAGAAATCTTCGTGTGCCCCAACTCCGTAGTTACTTTATTTCCACATTATAGATGAACCTTGCTGTATGATGAATAACAATAAGAAGGAGATCTATGGCGTGGCTGTGTCTTATGACAGTTTTCCTATTCATTCAGAAAGACAATATTTGATTATTTAAAAATGTGTTAAAATCCGATTTCGAGTTTATTTTAAATCCATCCAATTCTTTTGTCATAAAATTATCTTACTTATGCTGAAGAATTTCATGATGCTCTTCAGTCAGGAACAGCATGTAATGTTTTATCAGCATTTTTACATAAATGTAGTAATCAGTCAGTCAGTCATTTGCATGTCCCTTGCGGAAATTTTTCTCCCTAACAGCTCTCCTGTAGTCCGCTCTGTCGTAAACAAGATGCCCCGCTGCTGATGCATCCATTTGCAGATCATCAACGATGTCTTGCAGCCATCTCCGCCTTTGTCTTCCTCTCCTTCTTTTTCCCATTATGTACCTTTCCAAGATTGTCTCTTCTAAATTCTCATGACGTTTAATATGTCCAAAATATTAAAGTTTTCTCTGTGTAATCTCCTTTACTAGCCATGTAGTAGAAGAATATATTTATAAATATTTTAGCAGCATAGTAGGGATACACATGGAAGAAAGCAGAGAATAATTGCAAGAACAGGGATGCTGGAGAGCCTTTATTCGATGATGATGACGATGACGATGATGATGATGATGATGATGGTAATATTTCCATATGAATTTTTTATTAGGTTTTCCACATACTGTATATGTTTTAGTATTATTTCTATCATAGCAGTCGGATAATGTTGTCCAGAGTCACTGAAGCATTCCAGAGAATGGGCTGCGTAATGTTATGTTTTGAGACGAACTGGAGAAGAGAGTCCAGTTATGTCATTTTGACTCACTGCCAAGCCTAAGTAGTTGACTTCTTCGTTTCGTCGTCGTTTTTTACAACCTGTCATGTATCTGCAAGGTTGTAACATGACTGTCGTACCATCTGTACACAGAAAATCACAACACAACTCGTGGCCAATGTCCAACACTGCGGGCCCCTACGCACGCACCATATACATGCTTCGACAGCATTTCTATATAAACGTTTCGACAGCATTTTTATATACACGTTTCAACAGCATTTCTGTATAGACATTTCGGCCGCATCTGTATATACATTCTTCGGCATTTTCAGAAATATTCGTCTACGTTGTACACCCAGAAATGTGTAGAAAAGCTGATTGATTGCATGTCCTAAGGTGAACCAAATAGAAAGCTGGGAAGTGTCTCTCGTCTAAACTTGGCTTATCGGCCTTGCCAATTTATCTAGTTTATTTCTAATTGGAGTTATAACAACACTAGCATATAGAAAAGAAAATAACAAGAGAAGGAGCGAGAACAACTGGTTAATTGAACTTTATTTCCAAAGGATGAAGAACTGGGCAGGCAGGCAGGCGGGCCCATCTGGCATTCCGTCCTTCATCAAACAAGCTTCTCTCAGTCCCAGACATTCTACCTCAGAAAGTACAAAGATGTTGTGCATGTAACAGATATAATTAAAACTGAAATAAGCAAAATACAGCCGAAGTAACAGACCCGTTAAGTTTCACTCTCAGAAACAGGTTCAGTGGAGGAAATAACTGGATACTTGCACCAGTCTTGCACATTAATGAATATCTGCCGTATTTATATGCAGAAAGTGGTTCACAATAAATCATATACATTTGGTGCCTCAATCCTTGTAATAATGGTCTAAGAGAGAGAGAGAGAGAGAAAGAGAGAGAGAGAGAAAGAGAGAGAGAAAAAGAGAGAGAAAGAGGAGAGAGAGAAAGAAAGAAAAGAAAAAGGAAGAAAAGAAAAAAGGAAAGAAAGAAGCAATAGAAAGAGAGACAGACAGACAGACAGACAGACAGAAAGAACTGCCTTAATGACAAGAATTGTGCGACTTCGACATCAGATAAGAGGACCTCAAACTCATTATCTTCGCCTCATGAACTAACGTAGAAGTACAAATTCAGGAAATATTATCATAAATTTAATATTAAGTTCACGTCATTATAGAAATGTTTACCCAAATTCAAGCTATTGAAAACTGGAGACTTTAACCATTATCGCCATTTTTAAGTCTTTTCGGCTTAAAAGAGTTAACAGTGAATTTTAAAACCGTCTGCATTAACTAGAAGTTTGATTTATGCTTCTCGGTGAAAAGCTAGAAATTCCGCGTTGCTAAACGTGGAAACTACAGCCTGGACTAGACCTTATAATACCCAACTAAGATTTCGACTTCGATTTGATCAGCGGTTATCAAAACTCTCTACTTTAGAGAGCAGAACAACAACACAACTCCTTCAGATACATCACAGGAAGTATCCATCATCAGAGGTACCCATTTTTAGAGGCTGAGTGAACCCCGGGGCCTTTTTCCAGTGTGTACCAGAAAAAATCCCATTCCTGGGACTGAACCCTGTACCACTGGGTTAATGGATTAATAAATCGAGCGCCTAACCACTCTGCTAACCAGACTTTATATATATATATATATATATATATATATATATATATATATATATATAGTTATTTATAAGTCTGTGACACATTTAACACATTTTAAACAATTAAACTACGTAACGGATTATGACTATTCGTTAAAGTAAGATAACAAATATTGTAGGATTAAACCTCGAAAAAATCGTAGACAAAGCACTTTAGTGAGACGTGAGAGAAAGAAAAATCACAAGAGAATTACCTGGGATTCGAACACGGACTACTCGTATGCCAGGAAAGAGAGAGAAACTCTTCATGTTTGTTTTTAATAAAGCCTGCTCGCAGAGCTCCCGTGGTTTGCCGCTAGGAGGCAGCAGTAGCAAATATGGCGTTCAGTAGACGTGAGCAGTCATTTAGTGTTTTGAAATACGCAAGAACCTCGCCCATTGTGCATGTGCAGCGACCATTTCGAGCGGAATTCCAGAAGGCAGCACCTGTTTTAAACAGTACCAAGAAGTGGTATGCGAAATTCCGGGACGAAGGCTGTCTGTGCACAGCTCCTCGGCAGGGACGTCCAGGACCAAGCGATGAAACTGTGAAGCGTTTTAGAGAAGCTTACCAGCGAAACCGCCGCACATTCCGGAATTTCGCAAACCACATCTTGAAACTGTTGAAAACAGGCGCTACTGTCTTCTGGAATTCCGCTCCAAATCGTCGCTGCACAGTGACAACGGACGAAGTTCTTGCGTAATGCAGAACACAAAATGACTGCTAACGTTTACTGAACGCCATATGCCATATTTGCTACTGTTGCGTCCTAGTGGCAAACCAAGGGAGCTCTGCGCGGGGAAGGGGGGGGGGGGGTTATTTAAAAAACTTGAAGAGTCTCGCTCCCTCCCTGCCCCCGCCCCCCCCCCCTTCTGCCACCACTACCAGGTTCAATATCACCACCAGCACTGCCCCCGCCCCCCCCCCCCCCCACCCACCGCCGCAACCGTTATTCATTTAAATCCGTCCTTTTTTTTTTTTTTCTTGCGGGCCGGACTTGTGTGGCTGAGAATAGGTGAAAGGATTGTATGAAGAGGCACACACCTGTGCCATTGCTGATAGGAGCGGATCTAAATGGGGCTATGCAAGCCCGGAAGAATGGTGGAAATTTGTGGGGGACGTTGTTGGTGCTGACAGAACCACCGCTGCGGTGTATAGTTTGGTGAGGTTGGCATTTAGCGCGTCCAAAAACGATGAAGGATTTTCCCATTAGGGGCAAAGCAGATGGTTCCCTTACAATTTTTCTTTTTTTTTTTTTTTTAAACCACATCTTTCGGTAAACCGTCGAATATTACTGTCTAGAGAGGCTGAAAATCTTATAGAACAGATGTCGAACTATTTGCTAGGTGAGTCATATCTAACAGAACAATAGCGTATATAGACTGCAGAAAATGAACATAACGTGTGAAGGAAATTGTATTGACAAAGGAAGAAAGAATGGAAACTGAGCAGGTAACTAAAGTAATGTAAACTTCTGTACAGTATTTTCGACAATGTTATCAAATGATGGCATAAAATGGAAGGTTTGCGAAGTATTCAAAGTAGTTTCACGAATATAGTAGCCCCAAATGTAGACAGCTTTACAGATAGAAAATCTTCACTTATGGAGTAGAAAGTTCTAGATGTGGAGTAGCTTCACATGTAGATAGTTCAATATCTGGAGTAGCTTCACATGTAGATAGTTCAATATCTGGAATAGCTTCACATGTAGATAGTTCAATATGTAGAGTAGCTTCACATATAGAGTAGCTTCACATAAGGACTAGCTTTGTATGTTAGTGGTAGCTTCACAGAGAAGGTCCACATATAGAACAGATTTATAGTAGCTGCACATGCAGAGAAGGTCCACATAAAGAGTAGATCCACATGTAGGTAAGGTCCATATAAAGAGTTGGTGTACACATGCTGAGCAACTTTACTGTCGCTAGAGATCGCAAGAATATGTCGCTTATGCAACTGACAGGATTAAAAAAAAAGGAGGTCCGATGTAGTTGGGGTATGAAGTGTTAATATATTCACATGCGTAAGTCAGAACACTGTGAGGTGGAGAGGGCAGCACCTGTCTCCTTCACTGTATTTACTTTTCCCTTGAAGGGCTCACTCGGTGGGTACATCTTGAAGCCAGGTAGACCAGGAACTGATCGGTCCAACGAGGAAAACACAAAAACCCAGTCAAAGTTGGGCATGCAACTCAGGACTTTCTGCTCGGCAAGCCAGCCCACTAACCACTACACTACGGCGGCACCAAACTAACAGATTACAAAGCTATAATAGGGGACGTGAAAATTAATATGAAAAGTTAATATTCGCTTATTAAGGAAATCACAGTATGTTTTGCTACAGTCATTTCCTAGTAGGTAATTCTTTGTGATGCTAAGTAACCATGACGACAGCGGGTGAAATATTCACAAACTCTTATTTCCTTAATTTAACGAGCAAAGTAATGCCCCTAGCAGAAATCTTTCGTTAAGTTATACGTATTTGACAAGTTTAAATAATGTGAATTTAATCCACTTTGGATTGTATGCAGCACGATCATATTCATTCATTCATTCAAAAAAAAAAAGGCTCTTTGGTACGCGAAGTTCTGATATGGAGAACTGTGAAGAGCATAGAAGAACATTTACGCCCAGCGGTTTTAGCCTGTTCAAGGCATTAATGCGCCCAAACGTGTGAATGGCAGACTAGTTACCGACGTACTGCTGCTGCTGCTGCAAAAAAAAAAAAAAGAATTGACATTGCCCATTTATAATTATAAAATATGTGTCAGGTTTTAAGAATCACTATAACACTTTAGAAGTAAATGTAAAATTATTTAATTCTCAGATAGTCTTCGGAAGGGCTGGTGAGGGGAATCAGGCAGCTCAAAGTGTATGAATACCTAGATAAGACTAGCACCTTATGAATGGAATCAGTCATGTGAATCATAGCAGTTGCCGTTGTACCTTTCGTGATAAATAGATCAACTGGGAAACGCTGACTTCACTCCGTGTGTTCTGCACGTAGGCGATCACTGCATTAGGAAAGCTGATATTAACGTGGGTTGTTCAGTTTAGAATTCGTCTCAGCCTGATCTAACGTCCCCAGAAACTTTTAACTTTGTTTATCCTCTTTCCTAATCCTCAGATGGACGATTTTGTGAAGAGCATGTAGTGACTGGTCGGTGAGTATGTTGCAT
Organism: Achatina immaculata; assembly: GCA_009760885.1. Lineage (NCBI taxonomy): Eukaryota > Metazoa > Mollusca > Gastropoda > Stylommatophora > Achatinidae > Lissachatina > Lissachatina immaculata. Next base: position 21,002,638 of record CM019718.1, on the reverse strand, counting down.
TCTCAGAGGGTACCACCACATAGTTTTGTCCCCTGTTTTCCGGGACAACTGTGACGTTGTCCTGGTTTTAATTTGGTCAAGTCTCTGGTTCTTCCTGTCAGCTTTTACCGGACAACTATTTTCTGCACGTTATCTCTAGAGGCAAACAACTAAAGAAATAGACAACAAATTAGACTCTCTTGAAAACAAATGCCTAAGGAAAATAATCGGTAAAAAGTGGAACGAATTCAAGAACAACGCAGAGATAAGGCAGATGAGCGAACAACAACCTGTATCATGGGTGATCAGAAAAAGGAGATGGACATGTCAGTCACGTGATGAGAAGAAACAGTCAGAGAATACCAAAACACGCTATCAAGTCGAACACAACAGGCAGAAGAAAACAGAAGTCGATCACGTGAAACTAAGAGAGGCCAGTTTAGTGAGCATAAAATCCCTTGATGATGTCGAAAAGCTCGCCGAAAACAGGAAAACTTGGCGAACTATAATCCAAGCCCTAGGTGACGTTTGACGGCACGGGAATGATGTAAAATCTCTAGTGGATTTTGTTTCAAGATGAAACAAAACTAGTATTTTGACAGCAACAAAAGTTTGCTTGGCGAGTGGAGAGTAAAGATCTACAAACAAATCTTCTTCTTCTTCTTGGTCTTCTTCTTCTTCTTCTTCTGCTTCTTCTCTGTCTGCTTGTGTCGTTAGCTCCCAGCGAGTTTCAGACTTTAGGCCATAGCAAGGTGAGTGCTGTCACGTTAAGCTTTTTCAGTGTATCCACCATTTTTCCCTTGGTCTTCCTCACGCCATATTTCCAGGTGTTCTCAAACTATATATCCGTGCCGCTGTTTGTTCTGGATTCATGCCTATCAAATACCCGAACCACCTAACTCTCATTTTCGATGTAGTCCTTTACAGGCCCAGCAAGCTGATAGTGGATTTGGGATTGCTCAGTATTACAGAAAAAACATTTTAGGAATACTATTCTTATCCCTTTTCTCTTTTTTTTTTTTCACTCACGAAAAGAATTAGTGACAAATTGTTCAAAAAAATTATAAGATGTACAGAAAAATGTCAAGAAATCTATGGCAGACTTTCAATCTTCTACGACTTGTCTCTTCCAGTTTACAAGCCTTTACTGTTCTTTCATCTTTTCGTTACTTCATAAATCATGAACTTTACTGTTCTTTCATCTTTTCGTTACTTCATAAATCATGAACTTTACTGTTCTTTCATCTTTTCGTTACTTCATAAATTATGAACTTTACTGTTATTTCACCTTTTCATTACACGTGAAAGTTTACTTGGTGCCATAGACATTCTTGTGTAAAGCCAGTCACGGCAGAAGATATTCAACAAGCAACTGATCAAGAGGGTCTTGAATATATACTTGCTGCTTCAGAACAACTTTCTAGAAGCGAAATATGCCATTATATAAAGTTAATGTCCATGTCTTTGACATAGAACAGATTTAGAAAGAAAATGTATTTTGTACAATACCCTTTTTTGTGTCGAATATTTTGCATTTTTAAAAAATTCAGTAAAAGTGTTGTTTGTTCAATGATCTTTTTTGCATTATTGCGTCCAGTCTAAATTTCAACGTCAAATTTCCTAGAGGATGATATTTTACTCTTTAGTTGTTTGAAATGCGTATTTTGTTTTAAATGCATTTTATCCAGGACTATCTTCTTGAGGTTTCTTCTTCCACAATGGACATGGCTTCAGTAGGATGAGAGGTGTACGGGTGTAACAATTTTTTAAAATGACTGTCAGGATGTACTGCTTACTTGTATATCCCATTCTGAAATTGTTTTAAAATCTCATTGTACCTGATTCGGTGATTAGCATCTTTTTTTACCTTGCTATTATTTACTGGATGATCGGGGAATTTACAGTGGCACTCTTTAAATTCTCGGAGCAGTTTCAAGAAGGAGACTTCTTAACACGCTCCATTACCAAGGGGGAAAACGTTGATTGCTCACTTGTTGGACTAGCTGATTGATCACTACCAAGAACAGTTTATAGAGGAAACCGACTATTGATTCGATCCGCCAAAGCTGTTAATTCTGTCGGGAGTTGGACCAATACGATTGGTTCAACCTGATAACTACTTAAAGATTTGACTAGCTACGATTTACCCGGTGAAATAACAATACAAGGATTTGCACAGATACGATTGGTCCAATCTGAAAGTCGCGTAGAAATTTTGCCAGCAATGATTGGCCGAAATGCAATAACAAGGGACATAAATCTAACCTAACCATTTTAGTTGTTATCGCTGACTTCGGCAAGTAGTTTCTCTTTTCACGAACATGGCACCAGAACTATAGATTTATGGAACAAAACATTTGTCTCATTCTTTATTGACTGAAGAACTTCTCCCAGTTCTCTTACTTCGCCCATACAAACAGTGTTAAGACTTTTTTGGTGTTGTTGAAAGCCATATACACAGATAAATCTTGTGAGAAGAATAATTATTTCAAATATAATAAACTATTTGAAAAAAAAAGAAGAAAATACTGTTGTTGACAATAATTAAACAAGATATAATTTAAAATAATTTTAAACAGAGTCAACAATTTCACTAAATTTCAGCTGAAATACTTCTTTAAATACGTTTCGCCCATGAATACTTTTCTTATTCCTTTTTCTTTCTTTCTTTCTTTTTTTTTTCATCGTGATACAGGGGTGATATCACAGTCACTTACTCCACCAACCCCACCACCCCAAACCCCTCCCCCCCCCCCCCCCAGAATTTCTGCTACATTCTAAAATTAAACTCATTCTTCTTGGACGGTAGTTCCATCATGGAACCTATGCTGAATCCTAGGACTTTTCATTTCCGAGAAAGGTTTTGTAATTTAAATATTGAAACCTTTCTTATGAACTAGTCCTTTCTTTTTTTTTCTTCTTCTTCTTCTTCTAGATTATTCTGGCACGTCTAGCGAAGTTTCTTCCCTGAAACAGTGTGATACTGTGATACCTTCTGTCACGTGGTGCAAAGGACACGCGCCGGACAGGGCCGCATCTTGTTGTCTGTTTGATCCGCTCTCACCTAGGGGAAACAGCTCATTCACGTAGACCTAATCTTACTTTTCAGGAGCGCGTTTCTAAATGACTGGAACTGACAGAAGAAAGCTACCCTACGTTCCATTATTCTAACTGGTCTAGACACCACAGCCAACGAGTGGACAGGTAATTTATTCCTTGCCGGTGAAACATATCGGGACGCCCCCCCCCCCCCCCCCCCCGCCTTTCTTAGATCCAACCAGAAAGGTTCAGAAAATGGGCATGCCACGCCCAAAACTTTACTACGCCTTCATCGCTCTGACAACAACCACTATGTAGAATTTTTATTTAGAGATCTAAAACAGCGGCGAAACTGACAAGAGCGTGTTTTAATATATTGACACTATATGTCCTGACACATATGTATTGACATACTGACACTATATGTCCTGACACATATATATTGACATACTGACACTATATGTCCTGACACATATATAAGTATACACCAGAAACACTGATAGACGAGAATAAAGTGTCACAATTAATCGTACTTCCATTTCCTAAATCTTTTTTTCCCTTCCACACATATTCCCCCTCTTCCCTCTTCCCCCCAACCTCTTTTACTCTCAAACTGTAATAAAATATATAATGTCACCACAACACTCTTTCATCAGAAACGTTTCCACAAGCTGGGATGTAGCGAAGACACGCTGAGGCTGTATAGAAATGATGGAAATCTCAGAAAAGACAGAAAATTGTACACGGAGGGAGAAAAATGACAACGAAAAAAACCAAACAAACCCCCAGAATCATTACAATTCCAAAATTGAAACTTCAATCTTTATCAGGCTTCGGTGACACATGGTTCCTGAAAGGTAAACGAAGATAGCAGCTTTGTAAATATGTCGAGGTCTCGTTGCGCATGTTTGGCCTTGCCGGAATAGTCAATAGCGAGAGAGACCGGGTAAACACACCCAAAATGCAGACCTCCTAGATTTATTTTGCTCAGCCGCCTAGGCACACACACAGCACACACACAAACATCTCTCTCACACACAAAATTTGGAGCGGGAGAAAAGTACAAGCAGCAGATAGAATATTTTCCAGTCATAATTTAGATCAAGTTCCTTGTGGACGGATGTGCAATTCCTTTCGGGATATCTTGTTCGGTATCAAGGTCTGTCTCTGCTTCGCCGTGTGACAGCCATATAGGACGCCTTTGCTTTAAAATGCTCTGCAGGTTTGGAATTCTATGCTGGGATCTTCCAGCTAAGACTGGGATTTTCCCATTTTTTTTTCTTCTCCTTAATGACGTCTTATTATATTCCAAGGAAGACTTCATCAGTAGGAACAATTTATCAGCGAGTAACCTATTTTTTTAATCTCTGTTGTACAGGTTCAGTTAAAACACTAAAGTGCAGGTTTAATAATGATTAATAGAAGAAACTACATTTTTTCCCTCTTTCCCACTGTAACTGTAATCATAGTCAATAACTAGTGCTATATTAACGTACCGCTCTTGATTCCTGCACTATATATATTTGTGTGTACGTATGTGTATGTTGTTTAGTTGTGTTCCTATGTTTCTGCCTTAATGAAATATTATGCCTATTTACTTTCAACCATATGTTTTTTTCACATAATGAAGTTCTATAACTGAGCAGTTATCTTCCGGAAAAAAAACATAGTTCCTACATAATGAGTAGCTTCTGTGCCAGAAAAAGAAATCAAAACCTCTTCGCTATATCCAGAGAAATAACCTACCCTCTAATAAAGAAGAACTCACTATATGCCTCGAAATAAGCAACTCAGTTTTTACCTTGAAGTCTTAGACTACCCATAACACACGAAAGCATTTGTTATTAAAAAAAATATCCACCATGTTGTGCTTGGAAATGACGTGATCAAGCTCCTAGCAACAGAACAAAACCACGTGACTGTAGTGTAGTTATATATATATATATATATATATATATATATATATATATATATATATATATACATATATATACATATATATACATACATATATATATATATACATACATATATATATGTGTATATATATATATATATAACTAGAGGTCATGTTTTACAAATCTATGTAAGGCATTACAATGTGAAAGGAATTAAAACAGAATACATAATAGTAATAACCAGAGATACGACACCGTTCTAGCACCATAAAGTGGTGACAGCAATTTGTATAAAATTATGAATATGCGGAACACATATGTGGGGTTGTCCTGAATGCAGTGAGGCCGGAAGAGAGAGAGAGAGAGCCGTAACAAAAGAGCCCTAGAGCCACACAGCAACAAAATAGAAGCAATGGTAATATCGAAAATAATAAAAACATACCAACGTGCAACATCCTTTCACAAGGAAAGACGCTGACCCCACAGATAAATTCAGTTACCTTGGAACAGCAATAACAGCTTTCTCAGCACGTGCATGAATGAAATAAATTCACGAACAGGTAAGGCAAACGTTTTTGATGATATACAAAAGATTCTAACACATAAGATGCCCCTAAAAATGATTGAAAATGTGAAATCAATGCAAGTAAAAACAGATATCCTGTCTTCACTGGCTAGCAAAATAGGACTTGAAATTAACAAGGATAAAACAAAAATAATGAAGTTTCTCATTAATCACGAAGGACAAATATACGTAGAACGAACAGCTGCTGAAGAAGTAAACCAATTTGCATATCTCGGCAGCTACATAGACCTGGATGATGACACCAGAGAGGAAGTTCGAATTGCAAACGCACCATTGATCTTCAAGAATCTTGAGAACATATGGCATTCAAAATTATAAACACATAAAAGCAAGTTAAAATTATTCAATTCAAATGTAATATCCACCCTCATTTATGCATGTGAAAACTGGAAAACAACTAAAGAAATAGACAGGAAATTAGGCTCTTTCGAAAACAACCACAAGAAGGAAAATTCTCGGTATAAAGTGGAACGAATTCATGAATAACGCAGAGATCAGACAGATGAGCAAACAACAACCTGTCTCATGGTTGATCAGAAAAAAGAAGATGGACATATGTCGGTCATATGATGAGAAGAAACAGAGGATCCCCAAACAAGCTATCAAGTGGAACACAAAAGTCCGAAGAAAAAGAGGTCGACCACGTGAAACTCTAAAGAGGACATTGTTAAGAGAGGCCAGCTGAGTGGGCATACTATCCCTTGATGAGATTGAAAAACTCGCCGAAGGCAGGAAATCTTGCAAACTACCGAGCAGGGCCTATATGACGTTTAGCGGCACAGGAAGGATGTAAGATGCTAGATGGAAGAAAAGTGAGGAAATGAACATTAAAATGCTCTATAGAGCCAATATTGCTATATAGGTGTGAGACTTGGACAGTTAACAAAAAGATATCAAAGAAACTGGAAGCAATAGAGATGTGGTTTTGGATAAAGATGCCACAAATACCCTGATTAGACCGAAAAACAAACGAAGAGGTCCTCAAAGAAGTTTCAGAACAAAGGAAACTAGTTATAACGATTAAGAAAACGACAATCAAAATTTCTTGGACAGAATTTGGAAAGCCCAGAAATGACTGAAAAATTCAAGAGGAAAACGAAGACGGGAAAGCCAAGAGAAAAATATCTCAGTGGACTGACCACGTGGCCTGAAGAAAGAACAGCATCTGAACCGAATGGAAACGCCAAGGACCGCATGATGAAGAAGCATGATCACCAACGCTGTCCGGGACACCACACACACATCATCATCATCAGGTGCCGTGCCGACTGGCGTTGGCTATTATGCTTCTCCAGAGTACAAGATCCTTCATGCAGGCCATCAGCTCAGTTAGTGATCTCCTCTCACACCATCCCGTCAGACTTTCCAGTATACACTTATGTGCTGAAATTTCCTATGGCAAATAAAGAGTCAATGAAGTAATGCCACTCTTCATTTATATTATAAATAAATAAATAGATCACGACAGAAATATTTCAATCCCTTGAATAGATCACTATTCTCAAATCTGTGATATACGTAAACTGCAAAGACGTACCATGATCCTACTCTTTAAGTTCTGATAAAGCATTTGGAAACGACTTGTTTTCTTCAATGGTCAGGAATTATAGGGGAAATTTTGTTATTCTCATGTTCAAATGAGGGAACTGCGCCATCTTTGATGACTTGTTACTGTTGTATACAAACGGACTTGCCTACCTTCTCCAATTATGGTTTGTGGCCAGAGCCAGTGACGCCTTGTTCGGAGATGGAAGTAACATCTCATACATAAAGTGGATTACTTATACAAGTGGGTAAGTAGATGTCAGTTTTGTTTTGTTTTTTTTTTGGTTTTTGTTTGTTTGTTCATGCCTCTACTGTTTAAGAATGAAGAAGCATGATATAATCAGAGAATCCGAAAAACAAGCTATCAAGTGGAACACAACAGGCCGAAGAAAAAGAGGTCGACCACGTGAAGCTCTAAAGAGGACATTGTTAAGAGAGGCCAACTTAGTAGGCATAAAATCCCTTGATGAGGTTGAAAAGCTCGCCGAGGACAGGAAAACTTGGCGAACTACCATGCAAGCCCTATGTGACGATGAACGGCAAGAGAAAGATGTAAGATGTAAGACTGTTTAAGGCCAGTGAGTGGTAAAGTGCCTAGTGCACTAGTCTCTTATGACGAAGGTCAGGGGTTCATATCCTTCAGAAGGCGCGCCAGACGTCCGTCTGCAGAAATATGTACCCTCCTTCTTATGGAGCTGGAAGAGAAAAGGTGATTTTGACCATGTCGCCCTCTGGTGTGTCCACAGGTCAGATATGGTGCTGACCGCATCATCCTCTAGTGAAGCAAATCTGACTTTTTGGTAACAGCCATCAAACAATATCACACAGATGACACAAAGCACCTAGCGCTTGAGAACCGCTACATTCAGGATTATGGGACGCTGGAACCACATGGATTGAACTCGTTATTCAGCTACACCTACCATTCTCATCTTCGACAATCATAACCCCTCTCCACTAAGCTCCACTCCTTCTCACTTGTTATACATAGTTCAGAACCTTCTCACATCATCACATTACTGCCACCCCCCCCCCACCTCCCAACAATAATCATCTATTTCACTTTCTCCTGGCTAGGTTAACACTGTATCACTCTCTCCCCTCCACGGTTTCCCCACTCACCACCCTCAGTTACGACCTACCCATCACACATCACAAGCCTCCATTTAAACATTCTCTACGTTCCACCATCCCCATTTCTGACATACAGCGTCGGACAAGCCACATCTACTTACAAGTTACAGCTAAGTGCCCTATTAATTTTATTTCCTTTTTTTAAACATAGCATTAACATGAATTTATACTTTATCCCCTCTCTCTATTTCTTCGTCATGTATGTTTTTGTACGATTTAAGGCTCACGCCCAAACGTCACAACTTTGTAATCATTAAGTAATAAAGCTGTTCTTACTTTTTTTTCTAGTTTATACATTCCGCCCTCTAGTGTGTCCACAAATCAAGGAAAATATGGGCACTAACACCATATCTCCTAAATGACGTACCAGGGTTAGCTTTACCTTCAGTGCTGTCCAGACATGTGAACCTTTGGAAAATATGACTTTGTCATTAATACTGACTGATAAAATGTGACAATTGGCAAGTTAGGGAAAATTGTTGAACAACCTCAGGCAAAAAAAAACAGAAGTGGAGGAGAAAGAGAGCGATTGAGAAATCACAGTTGGATGAGCAGCCATGTAAGCAGTATATAGCCCACGAAAGATGCCTGTATGGTTTCCTATTATTGGTCAATATGATAGTTGTAACTGCATACATACCTTATTTTCCCAGCCTTGTTATGCGTTTATGCGTCTAACGCGTGTATCTGTAAAGAGTATTCTCTCAGTCTTATGCGTGTATATATATATATATATATATATATACATATATATATATATAAAACAGTTAAACACTGATTCAAATTAGACCATGTCTCTTTAACCCTTGTCGGTACATTACTATACAAATGATCAAAGCGAGGCTGTCGTTGACAACACGACAAGATGTTTCTTCAATGGAACTTGGTGTTAATGCTGGCAACGACGACGGTGACGAATACGAATAGTTAGGACGAGTAGCAACAACAAATCTTGGTCGGGCCGACTTCATCATATTAAAAAAAAAGCTGGATGAAGAATCTACCACTGACCAACAGCCATTCAAAAAAAAAAAAAGCATAACATCATTCGACAAGACTTCTACAGAATCCAACAGACTTTCACATTTCTAGACAGTGCGACAGCTCCAAGTCCACGCAGCTGAAGATACATACATACACTACTCCAGCAACCTACACTCTCGCCCCCTGCCTTTCGAAAATCCCGTTCTAGCCAGGAACCTGAAATCCTTGACACAAGGGTTAAAGGTAAAAAGGTACAATCTCCGTTTCCAATGCCATTAAGGTATACTGGGGATACGGTGTTAGGCCCGTGGGAAAACTTAATAACACTCACACTGTAAACATATACTCGGGAGGGGGGGGGGCGTTATCACAACACAAATAAAGGTCTGGACAATATTGCACGTGCTTTGTCCCATGTTTCGTAAAAGCTGCAATACAAATAAGGTCTGCTATCACAAAACGATATATTTATAATACGCAAGAAGATCCTAAACCCATTTTTAAGACCACTGCTAAAACAGATGCAGTTTTAAAGTTATTAACCCTTGTTTTCTTTATCAATGGAGTCATTATCTGTTCACGAGTGTTTTCAGTCAGACTTGCTTCTTCAGGTGTCTTGATATGGGAAATGTCCCCCGTTCTGATACTGAAAATATGTCTCTTTCAATTCATTCTGTACATGCATTTTCATGAACTGCGAGTTGAGAGGCCCCTTGTCTCTGGTCACGTCTAGATTGCCCTAAGGTCGCACATGGACAGAACTAAGAGAAGAGCGGCTGGAGAACCACTCCAAAGGTTAATGTAGCTCGCTGCTACCAAGAACGACAAAGTATACTGGCCCTTTTTTATGCTGTATCAGGCAACTGTATATGGAGTGGGAAACCAGAGGCAGATGTATCCCTACAGGAGTTCATGAGAGTTTTACTTTCGAGCAAGGATTCCAATATCTTTTATCCAAAATGGGACAATCTTTCCTGCTTTCGACCTCTGACTTCCTGTAGAAAAAGTAGAAATAATCTTTTTCGACATTTTTTTTTCCTTTAGACAGGGAAGAGAGAAAACTTAAATACTTTGGACGTCATGATAATTTAGAGAAGACCGTTTTGGAAGGGTACATAATGGGAAAAAGAAAGAGAGGAAAACTAAGGCAAAGATGGCTACAAGACATCGTTGATAATCTGCAAATGGATGCATCAGCAGCAGGGCATCTTGCTTACAACCGAGAGGCCTACAGGAGAGCTGTTAGGGAGGCAAAGTTCCGCAAGGGACATGCAAATGACTAATAGGGAACATTTTTCCAAATAAAATAAACTAAAATAAATTTTAACTGGAAACTATTGCTCCTTTATCACCATTCTGTGCCTTGCCAATCTTTACAAAGAAGGTATAGTGGACTGGTTCTCCAGCTTGCCCTGTCACTCATACCTGAACAAGGTGTAGTTCTCATCATCTGCTTGTGCTGCATATTCATGCGTGTTATATTTTATCTTTGGCATGCAAATTTTGGACTTTTCGTTCCAAGACTGTCTCTTATAGTGTCTCATTATATTCCAAAGTTAGTTTTTATCATGTCTGTGTGTTTTTTTTTTAAATCAGGTCTCTTTATGTTCAATAATATTTTCTTAACATGTCACATTATGTTCCAGTATTTTTTCTTATCATGTCCCATTATGTTCTAGTATTTTCTTATCACGCCTCACTATATTCTAATATTTTTTTCTTATCACGTCTCATTATGTTCTAGTATTTTTTCTTATCACGTCTCATTGTGTTCTAGTATTTTTTTCTTATCACGTCTCATTATGTTCTAGTATTTTTTTCTTATCACGTCTCATTATGTTCTAGTATTTTTTCTTATCACGTCTCATTATATTTTAGTGTATTTTCATATCACGTCTCATTATGTTACACAACTGTTTTGCTTATTTCGGGGCTTTTGGTGGTTGCTTTCCTGCTGATTACCCCAGGAATTTCGCTGATATTTAACCCAAAAAAAATCTTTGAATCTAAGCCAAGGTACAGTGAATGAATATCCTTATTGGGCTTGTTTTCTTTCTTTCTTTCTTTCGTTCTTTCTTTCTTTCTTTCTTTCTTTCTGCGAACCCATTATAAACGATGGTTTGTATCCCAGACTGTGACTGCATACATCCTGGATATGGGATGGAAGTTTCTGACATACTTACGCAAGAACTTGCGCCATTTTTAAAAATTGTATTTTCTTTTACTTAGAATGATCTTCAGATTCTGTCATAGCAAAACCTTTACTTCTGCCTTCACGTCTTTCGCTCCAAATTCCGCCTCTTTTATCTCCGAGCCTAACAATTTGTGTTCGAAAATTATTCTCATACCCACAGTCTTTTACCGAGAAATGATATAATGTTTCTATTTTTAGCTTTTACAGTTGTTTGAAAGGACGAAACTCCAGCAACAGAACAAACACATGTGACTAGTTGTTGTTTTTTTTTTTTTAAAGAGCAATTGAAATAGCTCAGGATAATATAGACCAAACTAGTTCGACATCCAAAACTAAGAATTGCCTCGTACTTCTTGAAATAAAACGAGCAGCTTCTGTCAGCCGTGGGAAACAGTCTACAGACATCATCATCATCATCATCATCATCAGGTGCTTCTTCAGAGTACCCGATCCTTCATGCAGGCCATCAGTTCAGTTGGTGATCTCTCAAACCATCCCGTCAGACTGTCCAGTATCATTTCTCTTGGTCTTCCTCTTGATCTTCTTCCTTCTATTTTTCCTGTTGTTATAATATTTTCAATGCCCCCTCTTCTCATTGCATGTCCTATGAAAGTACATTGTCTCTCTCTTATCTTTTTGACAAGATTTTTTGTCTCTCCAGCTCTTCTCATACATTCTTCATTAGTTATTTTTACTGTCCAGGGGATTCGCAACATTCTTCTAATAAACCACATTTCTGCTGCTTCCAATGATTTTTGTGCAGACTTGCCTATTGTCCATGATTCACTTCCATATAACAAGATAGGTTCAATATAGCATTTTAGGACTCGTTTTCTAACATTCATTGATAAGGATGTGTTAGCTAATATGTCTACAGTCAACTGACTAAATAATGCAGTAAACAGTTATGTTTTGTTTCACTGTGTTCGAAATCTTACCCGAAATAAGGGACATAATGTAGCAACACCTCTTCTGTCTTGTCCTTCTCATAAGTCAATAATTAAACCTATTTTCTGTCTTGTCTTTCTCATAAGTCAATAATTAAACCTATTTTCTGTCTTGTCTTTCTCATAAGTCAATAATTAAACCTATTTTCTGTCTTGTCTTTCTCATAAGTCAATAACTAAACCAATTTTCTGTCTTGTCTTACTCATAAGTCAATAATTAAACCTATTTTCTGTCTTGTCTTTCTCAGAAGTCAATAATTAAACTGTTTTCTTTCTTGTCCTTCTAATAAATAATATGAACCTTTTGTTTCTTGATCTTTTCATAAGTTAATAATATAAACCTTTTCTTTCTTGACCTTCTCATAAGTGAATAATATGAACCTTTTTTTCTTGTCCTTCTCATAGGTCAATAATATAAACCTCTTATTTCTTGCCCTTCTCATAAGTCAAAAATATGAACGTTTTGTTTTTTGCCCTCCTCATCAGTCAATAATATGAACCTTTTGTTTCTTGCCCTCCTCATCAGTCAATCTTCTTCTTCTTCTTCTTCTTCTTCGTTCACTTCTACCACCAAAAACCGCACTGTGAACCTACTGAATTCACACATGTGGTCCTCGTTAGGTCCGGTGGTCCCCTGTGTGGTCCAAAATAGACCACATGAGTTCCACGAAGGACCACAAGGGGTTCAGAGTATCACAGTGCTTTAGCCTGTATTCTTGGTGGGTCTCGGAAGCGGGATTGCGTGACACCGTGGTTTTCATTGCACCAGTTTGGTCTAGGGTTGGACTTTCTCACCGGAAGACCTCGACGTGTTTGGAATATCAGTGCATCCCCGCTGGGTGAGAGGCGGTAGCCCACCCAGGACAGAGTTGGACTTTCTCACCGGAAAACCTCGACGTGTTATGAGATACCCGTGTATCACCGCCGGGTGAGAGGTGGTTGCCCATCCAGTCCAGGGTTGGACTTTCTCACCGGAAAACCTCAGCGTGATTAGGATACGCAGACATCCCCGCCGGGTGAGAGGTGGTTGCCTATCTAGACTTCCCTGGTCCAGTGTCTCCGACTTCAGCATTTTGCGGTCGTGGCCGCTACCCTTCCTAGTTGTGACCAGGATGGAGCTTTTGTCCAGGAGGACGAATCCTCGCCACTAGTGACTTCTACCCCTGGGTTGAGCCGGTTTAGGCATTTCCCAGTATGGGCATGTTTGGGACGGGACCGACCTCTAGGGCAGAGGTACTGTGACATTCATAGCCTTCAAGATTCACCCTGGTATGAGCCGGTTTAGGCAAAATTCACCAGTATGGGTGTTTATCAGGCGTTACCGACCTCTAGAGCGGAGGTGGCATGACATGTCTAGCCATCGAGTTCCACCCCTGGTGTGTGCCGGTTTAGGCATATTTCACCAGTGTAGGTGTATTTCGGACGTAGGCGGCCTCTAGAGCAGAGGTGCCGTGGTATAGCTCTCGTAGCGATACTACTGGACATACCAGGTTAAACTTCACTTTCCACCACCTTTTCCCATCGGCGCCGCACAGCAACCTTTATTTCCGCATTTACTTCCTTAACCGGGAGGAGCTTCACTCCACGCGCGGCATTTGAAAAGTCAAGCCAGCAGTGACTTAACCTCTGGGACAAACCGGTTCATGCATTTCACACGATATGACTGCACTCAGGACGTGGCCGACCTCCAGACCAGAGGTGCCGTGATTTGACTGTTTGCTTCGCTTTATTCTTTCAACCACCTTTTCCGCAGTGATGCTGCGCGGCAACCTCATTTGCAAATTTCTTCATTGGCCGGGAAGAGCACCGCTCCACGCACGGCAGCTGAAGATCTCGCCAACAGCGATCATCAGTCAATAATATGAACCTTTTGTTTCTTGCCCTCCTCATCAGTCAGTAATATGAACCTTTTGTTTCTTGCCCTCCTCATCAGTCAATAATATGAACCTTTTGTTTCTTGACCTCCTCATCAGTCAATAATATGAACCTTTTGTTTCTTGCCCTCCTCATCAGTCAATAATATGAACCTTTTGTTTCTTGCCCTCCTCATCAGTCAATAATATGAACCTTTTGTTTCTTGCCCTCCTCATCAGTCAGTAATATGAACCTTTTGTTTCTTGCCCTCCTCATCAGTCAATAATATGAACCTTTTGTTTCTTGCCCTCCTCATCAGTCAGTAATATGAACCTTTTGTTTCTTGCCCTCCTCATCAGTCAATAATATGAACCTTTTGTTTCTTGCCCTCCTCATCAGTCAATAATATGAACCTTTTGTTTCTTGTCCTTCCCATAAGTCAATAATTAAGCCTATTTGCTGTCCTGTCTTTCCCATAAGTCAATAATTAAGCCTATTTGCTGTCCTGTCTTTCCCATAAGTCAATAATTAAGCCTATTTGCTGTCCTGTCTTTCCCATAAGTCAATAATTAAGCCTATTTGCTGTCCTGTCTTTCCCATAAGCCAATAATTAAGCCTATTTGCTGTCCTGTCTTTCCCATAAGTCAATAATTAAGCCTATTTGCTGTCCTGTCTTTCCCATAAGTCAATAATTAAGCCTATTTGCTGTCCTGTCTTTCCCATAAGTCAATAATTAAGCCTATTTGCTGTCCTGTCTTTCCCATAAGTCAATAATTAAGCCTATTTGCTGTCCTGTCTTTCCCATAAGTCAATAATTAAAACTCTTCTTCCTTGTCTTCCTCACAAGTCTAAGTCAGCTGACAACAATCTGGCCACCTTATTCCATCCATTGCCAGGTTGTCAGATTCCTGGGCTCCCTTAGCTTTCCTTTGCAGCTCGTCATGAGAGACAGGACAGAGAACTACGCCAATTTTTTTTTTTTTAAATTACCTTCTGTGTCAAATTCCCAGATGAAGCAGTGAATGGTAGGGAGGTAGGAACACGTTACTCACACAAAATTATGTTCTAATACTAATATTCTCCATGTCTGGAAGTTGCAAAATGTGAGTACCATCTGATTTTGTTGTGTTCGAAAAACTCTCATCACTAGCTACTCTAGGACATCCGAAGCGAGAGAATATCAGGTAGTAAAAGTCTTTCTCCTTCCCCCACCCCCACCCCCAACTACGTTGAAGTGACATGGCGTGGGGAAAAAAATGGAGAAGTGTTTGATCTTGTTGGTACCTCTTATGTTGCAGGAAAAAAAGACACTTCGGGAGCACCAACAATAGCTCGTGAGGAAAGCTCGACACTTCACCTTTCTGAAAACACGCTCGTCTGAAGTGGCTATACGTTTAGCACTAGAGCTAAGAGAGACAGAGAGAGACAGAGAGACAGAGAGAGCCTCGTGTGGAGTAAGGCTAGTGGTCCACTAATCTGAGTTCCTCTCGTGTTGATTGAGCTCACGGGGTGTCTTGAGACGGGTAGCGGACCCTGGTAAACGAGACAAACCTGATGTGCTGGTATGGGGTTGGGAGGGAGGGGGAGGAGGCTGGCTGCTAGTTCTTCTAGTAGTCTTGTTCATTGTATCCTCATTCTTGTTCTCTCTCTCTCGCTCTTTCTCTGCCTCACTCTTGCACTCTCTATGTCTCATTCTTGATTTCTCTCTCTCTCTCTCTCTCTCCTCCCTGTCTCATTCTTGTTCTCGCTCTCTTTCTCTCGCTTTCTCTGTCTCATTCTAACTCTTTCTCTCTCTCTTTCTTTCTCCTTCTCATTCTTGCTCTCTCTCTCTCTCCACCTCATTCTTGCTCTCCCCCCCACCTCATTCTTGATTTCTCTCTCTCTCTCTCTCTCTTTCTCTCTCTCTCCCTATTTCAGTCCTGCTATTTCAGTTTTGCTCACTCTTTCCGTCTCACTCACTCACTCCATCTCTCTCTCTGTTTCATCCTCTCTTTCACTCCCTCACTCATTTACTCCTTCTTCTCACTGTCCTCTTCTCTAGAATGGCTAATATTTCCTAAACCACATCAAATTTCCAAAGTTTTACAGTTGAGGGAAGGGGGATGGAGAAAGTAAGATGTGAATTAGAATAATTCAATTTAAAACAAAATGTTTAAGAACCAGTTTTCGTATAAAGCATGAAGAGATACTGCCGACACAAAGAACGATCTCGCATACACATACATACACAAGAGAGAGAGAGAGAGAGAGAGAGGAGGGAGAAATGTTCTAGTTAATAGAACAAGGGACACATGTCAGAAGAGAGAAATAGTAGAATGAGACAGAGTATATGTACACACCATAACGTCTTCCATTTCTTCATCTCTCTCTCTCTCTCTCTCTCTCTCTCTCTCTCTCTCTCTCTGAACCTTAAGTACCCAGGGCACATGGGGCTTCCGCAAGGGTTTTCCACAAATGCCTGTCCTTCGCCTTTTTTTCTGCTCTTGCCCAGGTGAGCCCTCTATTGCTCAACATCCTTTCTGTTGTTCTTCTCCATGTCTCTTTTGGTCTACCCTTACTTCTGCTCCCCTGTGGTGTCCATCTTAGTGCTATTTTTGGTAGTGAGTTGTCAGTCATTCGGAGCACATGTCCCAACCATCGCCAGCGTCTTTCCTCAATAATTGTTGTCAGTGGTTTCATCTGCATTTCTGCTAATAAGATGTTATTTCATTTCTTCATATTGTCTTAAAATTGCAGAAGAAAAAAGTAATAGTTGTAATTCACCATATAGATTCCACTGTGAGTAAATAAATGCAACATGTCATGCAACAATAAATAAACGATGCAACCAGAAAGAAAGTGATTTAAACTCACTACATAAATAAAACAACTGATATACAGTCCTCCCCCCCCCCCCGGCTTTTCGACCACCCGTTCTCTCCATATACTTTCTATCATAACTAGAAGTTACGCATTTGACCCCGTGGTCCGCTCTTTCGACTAATTTCGCCCCATCTACCAGGTAGTTCAGTTTTGACTAATCAGTTGCTACGTACCACACAAAACTCAGCGCCATCTGTCTGTTTTCAGAAGTTATTAGAAGTGGACCTCTTATATTCGGGCTTATTCTTATATTTGTGCTTATAATACTTTTATATTTGTGTGTATACATTTAATAGTCATAACTGGCTTCTACATGTGGTGATATAGCTATTAACGTTCTCAGTTTTTAAGAAAGACTGGAGAAGAAAAGACTGAATTCCACTTTTCGACTAATTCTGACATTCGAACTCCGTTTACTTTTCTCTAACTAAGGGGGGACAACCCAGAAAAAAGCGCAGAAAGCAATTACATGCATCGTCATCATCATCAGGTGCCGTGCCGACTGGCGTTGGCTATTATGCTTCTCCAGAGTACCCGATCCTTCATGCAGGCCATCAGTTCAGTTGGTGATCTCCTCTCAAACCATCCCGTCAGACTGTCCAGTATCATTTCTCTTGGTCTTCTTCTTGATCTTCTTCCTTCTATTTTTCCTGTTGTTATAATATTTTCAATGCCCCCTCTTCTCATTGCATGTCCTATGAAAATACATTGTCTCTCTCTTTATCTTTTTTGACAAGATTTTTTTTTTGGGTCTCTCCAGCTCTTCTCATACATTCTTCATTAGTTATTTTTGCTGTCCAGGGGATTCGCAACATTCTTCTAATAAACCACATTTCTGCTGCTTCCAATGATTTTTGTGATAACCTGCCTATTGTCCATTACATGCGCATACATTTAAAACTAATAATTTAGAAAAGCTCAATATCAAATTAAAATACAGGGTTTAAAAACTGCATAAAGACAAAAGAAATGATGCGAGAGAAGCACACACAAAAAGCACATGAAAACATTGAATTCTGACCCTCTGTAGCCAGCAGACACGCTGTCAGGGAAGTTAATTCATGGAAACCCGTGAATGAATCAAATGAAATGGAAAATGAGTTTGTGATGTTGACAATGAGCAGCAAGCACATCCACAACAGCGGCTGCGGTTCCGTACGTGACGCCCGTGTAAGGGCGAGAAATAGAAGGACAGATTCAGCATCGAAACCGTCGCTCTTTCTATTACCCCTAAAGCCGGACCCTTGTAGCCCTCGTTATAAAGTCTCATTCACTGACAACATTCGGGGTCTTTCAAGCAAAGATCCAGTGTTAATACGAATACGACTTGCCTGAGAAATTAGATCCTATTTGAGAGAGCTCTTTCCACCCTTCCTTAATCTTTGCAAAAAACGCCTTCCTCTTATAGGACATATGTTAGATATTCACCAGAATATCGCGGCACAATGGACTGTCTTGTACAGTGTACAAGAATGGTGGGGGGTGGGGTCCTTTCCGGTAGAAATATCTCTGTGTTAAATCTCGAAGCACATCTTCTTCTTTTATTGTTTTTGTCAGAGTTGCAAAGTTGTGCTCACTGTAGGTAGCTTTTGATGATCTTGTAGCGCTGTCAGTGTGTTGGGTAAGGAGTGAGACATAGAGGTCGGCTACTAAGAAACAGGTCCTCGTCACTTTTCCTTTGCCGTTGGTTGAGCTGCTCTGTCAGCGAGACTGATCTGGTGGAAAAGACCACTACCAGGACCTCTATTAATATATGAGATATAGTCTAAAAAAAAAGCCTGGTTCACTCGTTCTCGATACGATAAGAAGTGAGATACAGTCTATGTAGTGTGGGTCACTTGTCCCGATACAGTAATAAGTGAGATATTGTCTGGTCAGTTTGCTTCACTTCCCCCGATAAGTAATAAGCGAGATATAGTCTAGTTTGGTCCCCTTGCCCCGATAAAGTAATAAGTGAGATATAGTCTAGTCACTTTTAGTTCACTTGCTCCGATACAGTAAATACGTGAAATATCTTCTGAACAGTTTGGTTGACTAACCCCGATACAGTAACAAGTGAGATATAGTCCAGGCAGTTTTGTTCACTCGGTCCGATACAGTAATAAGTAAGATATAGTCTAGTTTTGTTAACATGTCCCGATACAGTAATAAATGAGATATAGTCTAGTTTTGTTAACATGTCCCGATACAGTAATAAATGAGATATAGTCTAGTTTGGTTCACTTGCCCCGATATATTATTAAGCGTGATATAGTCTAGTTTGGTCCACTTTCCCTGTTACCTGGCCCGACCCTGTGCTCTTTGGTCAGACCTGGACATTCTAAACCCCGCTATCTCACCCGACCTCAATAAGCCAAATGTCCAGCCTCATCCTTACACAGCCATCAAACATAACTTAATATAAACCAGATGACTCGCTCAAATCCGCTACCGCCCATCAGGTCCGCGGAGCCTAGTCTTGCTCTCCAGCCCACAGACGAACGTGTTTGCCAAAGAATTGTCCGTATTTGCCTGGTCCCAGACGGGTTACGACTCGGGTCTCATCCCACGGCTCTGACTTTCCCGGTCCCTCAAGATCCCTGCGGTTATATCGCATGCTCCTCTTTAATCTCGGAGTAAGCTCTTGCGGGGGAATCTGGTGTCCGGGTGGGAATCCAGAAGTTGAGTCTTGGAATCTGATTAATTTAAGTAGGACGACAGATGTATGCTATTTCCACGCGAGCACACCTTAAAAAAGAAAAACCAAAACAAACAAACAAACACAAAGACTGGGTAGGAGCTCCAGAAGATCACCAAGACCAGACTCTATGGTTTGGATATTACAGAAATTTAATGACACACACATCCACGCATTACATGACCATCAACAACGTATTTCTCAGGTTCAGCTGTCCACTGAAGAAACTGAAAGATACAAAAGAGAAACTGATGGATGATAAGGTGAAGAACGCGATGGAAAATAACCCGCTGATATGACCCACATTTATTTATGTACCATCGAACGCGAAGCAAAATCTTTATTCGAGCAACGGTTAACAAAGTTTAGAAATCACGGAAAATAAATTAGGTATCTGGTCCATAAATTAGAAAAAATTATACCCCCTGAAACCACAATTAGAGTAAAATCCACGAATAGCTGGGTGAATATAAAATTAGACTAAAATCCACGGATAGCTAGATTAACACAAAATTAGATTAATATCCACGGATACCCAGATTAACACAAAATTAGACTAATATCCACGGATACCTAGATTAACACAAAATTAGACTAATATCCAGGTATAGACAAATTAACACAAAATTAGACTAATATCCACGGATAGACAGATTAACACAAAATTAGACAAATATCCACGGATACCCAGATTAACACAAAATTAGATTATTAACCACGGATAGCCAGATTAACACAAAATTAGACAAATATCCACGGATACCCAGATTAATACAAAATTAGACAAATATCCACGGATGCCCAGATTAACACAAAATTAGACACATATCCACGGATAGACAGATCAACACAAAATTAGACTAATATCCACGGATAGCCAGATTAAAACAAAATTAGACTAATATCTACAGATAACCAGATTAACACAAAATTAGACTAATATCCACGGAGAGTCAAATTAACACACAATTAGACTAATATCCATGGATAGCTAGATAAAAAACAAAAAAAAACATGAACTCCTTTTCCTCGAAACAAAACATATAAACCATACCACGGTACGGACAAAGGTAGATAAATCTTGGTTAATAGTGGTCATAACAGAATGATCATTAAAAATTCCAAATTCAACATGGAAATTCAATGCCAATGAAAAAATTAGGATCACTTTTTTTAAAAAACCAGGACAGACTAGCAAAATGACAACTTTACTTTCAAAGTTGAAGGAAAAAAAATTGATCTCATAAAAATATCACGGATTCCATACTCCTGACCTGGTCTCGTTATATGAAGCCTGGTGTTTTGTTTTTTTTTATCATTATGATTTTAGTAACACAAAAACAAATGTATACATGAACACACATACACACACACACACACACACACTTTCATTAAATAATGATATAGCGTACCTGTTTATCTTCTTCTCTTGTCTTGTGGTAAATTTGTAGTGAATGTACAGTAGTAAATGTTTGTAAAAGTTATCACACTTTGAACAGTCTCATGGGACTTTGGCCGTAGGAACGAAGGGCCGTAACACTGTCGGTCGTAAGTCGGGGCATGGCTGTAATTGTTTTTCTTTTATGTTGGGGCATCATCTTTTCTATTCATTGTTCTCGTTGTTGGAATATATTATGCTACCTTCGCCCAGGCGCTCGGTGTTGGAAATGATAACGAGTAAGATATCAGGATCATCTTGTAAATCATTCTTGTACTTGTACTATATCCCTGTAGCTGTGAGCTGGTGTTCTTTGCAGCCGAAGCTGTGGAGGTGTTGGGGCACAGCATCGTATCGACGTGGGAGCGGGTTATGGCAGCTATTTTTTCAGTCCCGGAGTGCAGGTACAAAGCAATGGATGTGCAATACTTCTTTAGCAGACTCCACCACCACGGGGACTATGGCGATCTGCCCCATTAGCCGGACTAGACCTGTTATTGGGGGGTACCAACGGAGAGGTTGAGACAGGGTCTTGGTCAGCTATGATTCACTAACTCCGACGCTGGCATATCAGCTATGGGTCCCTGATTGCCTCATCGGACAGAGTCTTACAAACGTTTAGTTAACAATCGGCCCAACAGACAAATCCGTTATTTGGATATGATGATGCACATCGAAGCAATAAGTTGCAGGATTGAACACTGCTTGATGATGATCTGGCTGAGAGAGATTGTTACTTCCTTCCACATACATTCTTTCAACTGAGCTGACCAGCTTGTAAAGTGCCGGTTTCCGGTAAAACCGTATCGCCTATTCTAGATCGTGGTCGGGATTTTCCGAAGTCTCCGACTGGCCAATCAGAATGGCTTGAGATAAAACTACAGCCTGTTTGAGACAATATTAGGTAATTTTACACTACACTAGCTGTCAGTATCAAGGTTTGAACCCAGATCAAAAGAATGACTTTCGGGTCCCAAACGAAAAATTCTGTCATACCGATCTCCGTAGAGTTAACGCCAAACTGTCAAACAACGTGGAGGATAACGCATATAACATATTCCCAAGATTATGGGGACTTAATCTGAATCCAGAACAAAACATACAATTTCATTCGCTTGAATTAATTTCCAACTTTAATTCTGCAAAAAAAACTTAACTTTTCGTATGCCTCCCCCCCCCCCCCCCCAAACAGAACAGAGTACATTTTTTATGTGCAGCCATAGAAATGCAAAAAGTATTTAAACTACAACCACAAGACGTAATAAAGCGCAAATCTTCACTCACAAAAATGGAGAAAATAAAAATGAAATAACTTTAATATGAATAAAGAACTTAGAAAGCAGTGCTGTGCAAACAAGACCTTAATACTCGCTACTTAATACTCGCTACTTAATACACCCTACTTAATACTCACTACTTAATACTCGCTACTTAATACTCACTACTTAATACTCGCTACTTAATACTCACTACTTAATACTCACTACTTAATACTCGCTACTTAATACTCACTACTTAATACTCGCTACTTAATACTCGCTACTTAATACTCACTACTTAATACTCGCTACTTAATACTCGATTACTCGCTACTTCATTAAAAAGAAAAACGAAAAACAGTATTCAGAAATAAAACCCAGATAAACTGAATAAAGAAATACATTAATTCAAATATATAAATGTAGACCCAAAAAAAATTAGATCTAAAATTTAACCAGGCCTGAAATGAATTTAAGAAAAATCAAGACAGTGAAACTTAAAGAATTAGGCTGCTTTGATTAGCTGAGACGCCACCAACAATAAAGAAAATTCCTTTAAGCTTTTGAGAACTATTTTGGGGGTGAAGAGACCTGTCCGATGAGGCAATCAGCGACCCATAGCTGACATGCCAGCGTCAGAGTTAGCGAACCATAGCTGACCAAGACCCTGTCCCAACCTCTCAGTTGGTACCCCCAGTAACAGGCCTAGCCTGGCTGACGGGGCAGGGATCGCCATAGTCCCCATGGTGGTGGAGTCTGCTAAAGAAGCATTGCACACCCCCCCCCCTGCCTTTTAGCTGTACTCTGGGACTGAAGAAGTAGCCGCCATAACCCGCTCCCACGCCGATGCGATGCTGTGCTTCAACACCTCCACAGCATCGGCTGCACAGAACAGCAGCTCGCAGTTACAGGGAGATGGTACAAGTACAAGTAGGAGAGAACTATTTGTTACTGTGAAAGAGAAACACGTTAGATGCAACTAAATACATGTGAAACTGGCTACAGCTCATTCGTGTGTGTCTGATGGTTGTAGTCATGGGGCAAAAACCGGCAACAAAACCTCAGCTGGAAATGTTTTCCTGCAGTTTCTTTGTTTTCTTTTACCTCCCCTTATCCCCCCCCCCCCCCCCCCCCAAAGCGCGAAGCTGCACAAGGAAAAAGACCTCATCCAGCTACCCAGATCTTCAATCTTAGAGGTCATGATGTTTCACGACTTGTGCAAACATACATTATCGATTCCAAGCCTTCAAAAACCATATCACGAAAATGGTATCTCCATTTAATGGCTTTTAAAACGGGGGAACCCATTTCTTCAGTGGGTGTCTCTGTTTGCTGTTTCAGATACCAGCTATGAGTTCCTTGGTTCTCTGAAAGTATTTAGGAAAAGGGAACAGCTGGTTATTGTGCAGTTTTATTGTTAGCTGCTCGTGAAGATAAATGGCGAGCTCTGGAAATAAATGGCGAGATCTGGAAATAAATGGCGATTTTCATATTATAATTTTAAAGTGAACGTAAAGTACAGAGGAAATGTTTTTATATTCATTTTTTTTTGCCCTTCTTCTTCTTCTTCTTCGTCTTCTTCTTCTTCTTCTTTTTCTTCTTTTTCTTCTTAAATCTTTAAACCTTGACTCTCCCTGTTGTATTTCTTCTACGTTTTACTACTCTGTTTGTTGTCTTTTTATTTCTCCCATTTCTTAAAAACTTTATGCTTCAGTTGCTGATAGGAACAGAATCACTGAGAGATAGATAGAAACAGGGACACTGAGAGCCAGATAAAAAACAGCGACACTGAGGGCCAGATTAAAAAAAAACAGCGACAATGAGAGCTAGATAAAAAAAAAACAGCGACATTGAGAGCCAGATAAAAAACAGCGACACTAAGAGCCAGATAAAAAAACAGCGACACTGAGAGCTAGATAGGAACAGCGACACTGAGAGCTAGATAGAAACAGAGACACTGAGAGCTAGATAAAAAAACAGCGACACAGAGAGCTAGATAGAAACAGGGACACTGAGAACCAGACAGGAACAGGGACATTGAGAGCTAGTTAGAAAAAAAGGGGGACTGAGAGTCAGATAGAAACAGAGATAGATGAGAGCTAGATAGAAACAGAGGCACCGTTAGCCAAATAAAAACAGAGACACCGAGAGCTAGATAGAAACAGCGACACTGAGAGCTAGAGAGGAACAGCAACACCAAGAGCTAGATAAAAAACGGCGACACTGAGAGCTAGATAGGAACAGCGACACTGAGAGCTAGATAAAATACAGCGACACTGAGAGCTAGATAAAAAACAGCGACACTGAGCGCTAGATAAAAAACAGCGACACTGAGAGCTAGATAAAAAAAAAAAACAGCGACACTGAGAGCTAGATAGGAACAGCGACACTGAGAGCTAGATAGGAACAGAGACACTGAGAGCTAGATAAGAACAGCGACACTGAGAGCTAGATAGGAACAGCGACACTGGGAGCTAGATAGGAACAGAGACACTGGGAGCCAGATAGAAACAGAGACACTGAGAGCTAGATAGGAACAGAGACACTGAGAGCCAGATAGGAACAGAGACACTGAGAGCTAGATAGGAACAGAGACACTGAGAGCTAGATAGGAACAGTGACACTGAGAGCTAGATAGGAACAGAGACACTGAGAGCTAGATAGGAACAGAGACACTGAGAGCTAGATAGGAACAGAGACACTGAGAGCTAGATAGGAACAGAGACACTGAGAGCTAGATAGGAACAGAAACACTGAGAGCTAGATAGGAACAGAGACACTGAGAGCTAGATAGGAACAGAAACGCTAGATAGGAACAGAGACACTGAGAGCTAGATAGAAGCAGAGGCACTGAGAGCCAGATAGAAACAGAGACACTGAGAGCTAGATAGAAACAGGGACACTGAGAGCTAGATAGAAACAGGGAAATTGAGAGTTAGACAGAAACAGGGGTGCTGACAGCCAAATAGAAACAGAGACACCGAGAGCCAAATAGAAACAGAGGCACCGAGAGCCAAATAAAAACAGAGACACCGAGAGCTAGATAGAAACAGTGACACTGAGAGCTAGATAAAAACAGGGACACTGAGAGCTAGATAGAAACAATGACACTGAGAGCTAGATAGAAACAGGGACACTGAGAGCTAGATAGAAACAGTGACACTGAGAGCTAGATAGAAACAGCGACACTGGGAGCTAGATAGAAACAGCGACACTGAGAGATATATTGGAACAGAGACACCGAGAGATAGATAGAAACAGCGTCACTGAGAGATAGATAGGAACAGCGGCACTGAAACTCAGGAACAGAGACACTGAGAGCCAGATAGGCACAGCGACACAGAGAGCAAGATAGAAAAGTAACATCGAGAACTAAATAGGAACAGATACACTGAGAGTCAGATAGAATCAGGGACACTGAGAGTCAGATAGAATCAGGGACACTGAGAGTCAGATAGAATCAGGGACACTGAGAGTCAGATAGAATCAGGGACACTGAGAGTCAAATAGAATCAGGGACACTGAGAGTCAGATAGAATCAGGGACACTGAGAGTCAGATGGAAATAGAGACACGCAGAGTCAGACAGTAACTAACAGGGACACATAGTCAGAAAGTAACTAACAGGGGCATGCATAGTCAGACAGTAACTAACAGTGGCATGCATAGTCAGACAGTAATTAACAGAGACACATAATCAGAAAGTAACTAACAGGGACACGCATAGTCAGACAGTAACTAACAGGGACACGCATAGTCAGACAGTAACTAACAGGGCACTCATAGTCAGACAGTAACTAACAGGGACACGCATAGTCAGACAGTAATTAACAGGACACTCATAGTCAGACAGTAACTAACAGGGACACTCATAGTCAGACAGTAACTAACAGGGACACTCATAGTCAGACAGTAACTAACAGGGACACTCATAGTCAGACAGTAACTAACAGGGACACTCATAGTCAGACAGTAACTAACAGGGACACTCATAGTCAGACAGTAACTAACAGGGACACTCATAGTCAGACAGTAATTAACAGGACACTCATAGTCAGACAGTAACTAACAGGGACACTCATAGTCAGACAGTAACTAACAGGGACACTCATAGTCAGACAGTAACTAACAGGGACACTCATAGTCAGACAGTAACTAACAGGGACACTCATAGTCAGACAGTAACTAACAGGGACACTCATAGTCAGACAGTAACTAACAGGGACACTCATAGTCAGACAGTAACTAACAGGGACACTCATAGTCAGACAGTAACTAACAGGACACTCATAGTCAGACAGTAACTAACAGGGACACTCATAGTCAGACAGTAACTAACAGGGACACTCATAGTCAGACAGTAACTAACAGGGACACTCATAGTCAGACAGTAACTAACAGGGACATGCATAGTCAGACAGTAACTAACAGGGACACACATAATCAGACAGTAACTAACAGGGACATTCATAGTCTGACAGTAACAGGCACACATATTCAGACAGTAACTAACAGGGACACACATAATCAGACAGTAACTAACAGGGACACTCATAGTCAGATGGTAACTAACAGGACAATCATAGTCAGACAGTAACAAGGACACACATAGTCAGTCAGTAAGAGGGACACGCATAGTTAGACAGTAACAAGGACACACATAGTCAAACAGTAACAAGGACACACATAGTCAAACAGTAACAAGGACACGCATAGCGAGGTCTAGTCCTATGGTCAGTTACTATCAAACCCCTGACCCAAGTACAGAATGTTCCTGGCTTATATGTACTTATACCTATACAAAGCTGTTGAACCCCCTTATCAGCCCTAGTCCCAGGGTTACAATCTCGGTTCTTTCTCTCTCTCTCTCTCTCTCCCTCTCATTCTTTCTCTCTCTCTCTTTATCTCTATCTATCTTTCTCTCCCTGTCTCTTTCTCTCTCTCTTTCCCTCTCTCTTTCTCTCTCTCTTTTTCTCTCCCTCTTTCTCTCTCTCTTTTTTTCTTTAACTCTCTCTTTCTCTCTCTCTTTCTCTCTCTCTTTCTTTTTCTCTCTCTTCTCTTTTTCTTTTCTCTTGTTCTCTTTCTCTCTCTCTTTCACTATCTCTTTCTCTCTTTATTTCACTCTCTCTTTCTCTCTCTCTCTTTATTTCACTCTCTCTTTCTCTCACTCTCTCTTTCTTTCTTTCACACTCTCTTTCACTCTCTCTTTCTCTCTCTCTCTCTCTTTCGCTCTCTCTTTCTCTCTTTCTTTCACTCTCTCTTTCACTCTCTCTTTCTCTCTCTCTCTTCCTCCTTGGCTTTGGATGAGTAACATATGTTTCTATTTGTCTCTAGACCCAAGTTTCTTTCCCCAACTGAGGGACTCTGAACTCGCCCCTGGCTCATTTCATCTGAAATACTGAATGATTGAAAACAACAGGTAGAGACTGATTGATTGATTGAATGAATGACTGAACTTTATTTGAAAAAGGGTGAAAAATTGGGCACCCAGGTCCGTATGACATCCTTGCCTTTTGTCTAGCATCATTCACTTTTCCCAGTCATTCAGTTTAATTCAAGCATATAAAAACACACGGAAAACATGAATAAGGTGTGAAACAATGAAACGATTATCCTCTTATTCGGACATTCACAAATATTTTACCTCTCCCTTCGTCCGCTGTCTTCCAGCCCAAAAGTATCTTTTTTTTTCCAAATGTAAACTTTTATTATTACTTCTATTCCTTCAACGTAGTAGAGACCGGATCCACGTGGTCTAATCCTTTTTGGTGTCTATGTTAAAGAGTGTAACGTAACAGCAAAGCTGGCCACGCTGGAGCAAAAAATTCAGTGCTTCTTGTGTTTCAGAATCATCAAACTCTTGCAAAGTTCAGTGTTTCTGGTGCTTCAGAATCATCAAATTCTTGCAAAGTTCAATGTTTCTGGTGCTTCAGAATCATCAAAGTCTTGCAAAGTTCAGTGTTTCTGGTTTTTCAGAATCATCAAAGTCTTGCAAAGTTCAGTGTTTCTGGTTTTTCAGAATCATCAAAGTCTTGCAAAGTTCAGTGTTTCTGGTGCTTCAGAATCATCAAATTCTTGAAAAGTTCAGTGCTTCTACTGTCTCAGAATCATTAAAGTCTCGCAAAGTTCAGAATTTAAACCGCCTCGTTGTTGGAAGAGTAGAAAAGAGTCATGACTTTTCACGCAAACTACTTCTTCTAGATAATAACTGTTGTCATTGTTCTCATATTATCCGAAGCCATAAGAAACCTTATCTTTCTAAAGGCAACTCGAAGGAAAGAAGATTTATCAATACAGATTAGGAACTGTAGTAATCACTTGCCTCCAGTTAATTTGCCCCATACCGATGTTTTTTTTCTAAACAAGATAATTTAGCAATTGAAGAACCAATAAGCTGCCCAATTTAAACTAGAGTCGATGCGGGACCACGTGAAGCCAGCAGCGGTAAAGACCTTACGTAGTTCCTGCTTCAGCGGTAAAGACCTTACGTAGTTCCTGCTTCAGAATAGAACTCCTGGGACAGACAATCCCTGGCCACTGCTAGCAGATCTGTCTGCTGTATCTGCCACATCCTCTAAGCCTGTTGTGGCCTCAGTTATCAGAAAGAAAACAGATTAAAAATGCAGGTTAAGCGCTTGACTTAAATAAGGCTTCACAATGGCTGTCCGCAGCCTGACGTGATGACAACAGGCGATTGTATTGTCAGCGGCAGCTCATTACGCCACGTCCTTCTGGATACCTTTGTTTCTTGCTGTTAGTTTTAATCCTTCGTGTTGGCCAGTCGGACGGACAAAAAAGTGCAGAATTCATCCAATTTAAAATTAATTAGGTGGTAGTTTAATTTCGCATGGTGTATTTTCTATAAATGATGATAATATACAGAAACTGAAAGAAAACATGCCTTGATTTTCTCTCTCTCTCTCTCTCTCTCTCTCTCTCTCTCTCTCTAAAGGATAGAATGTCAGAGGGACTTGTGTGCCTAGTTTTTCACTATTTGAAAAAAAATATTTGTTCGTTCGTTAGTTCTTTTTTTTTTATTTTCTAATTCCTCATGCTGTCGTAATTATCACTACAGTCGTCATCATTAACCAACATTCGTGTACATTCTTCACTGTCAAACATTCATTCATTTTCTCCTCATCATTGTTCAACATTCGTGTATTTCTTTCTCATCATTGTCCAACATTCATGTATTTTCTCATTATTATTGTCCAGCATTCATGTATTTTCTCATTATCATTGTCAAACATTCATGTATTTTCTCATTATCATTGTCAAACATTCATGTATTTTCTCATTATCATTGTCAAACATTCATGTATTTTCTCAGTAATGAAAATAGATGAGTGTGTGGTGAAGTTTAAAAAAAAAAGATGGAAAGCGTGAGGAAATCAGGCAGAAATAAGAAAAGCAGAAAGTAGGATGAGTGCATCCTTAGAGACCAAAAGGCTAAGTCTATATAGTTTTTTTTTTCGTTGTTCGTGTTTTCATCTATTGTGTTGTTTTTGTATGTGATCCTTGAAAAAAGGCTTTTGCCGAAATATTGGATTGTTGTACGTCCTTCATTTATATGCACTCATCTTGCTTTCTGACATTCTTATTTCTGTCAACTTTCCCCCACTCTTTCTATCTTTTTTTTCTAAAACTGTACAATACACCTTCCTCTATTTTGGATTACCAAAACCAGTTTTACCGCATCTGTCATTTCTTTTAGGTATTTTCTCATCATCCCTGTCCAACACTCGTGTATTTTCTTCTCATCATTTCAACCTTTGCCAAGCATTATCAACAATTCAACCTTTGCCAAGCATTATCAACAATTCAACCTTTGCCAAGCATTATCAACAATTCAACCTTTGCCAAGCATTATCAACAATTCAACCTTTGCCAAGCATTATCAACAATTCAACCTTTGCCAAGCATTATCAACAATTCAACCTTTGCCAAGCATTATCAACAATTCAACCTTTGCCAAGCATTATCAACAATTCAACCTTTGCCAAGCATTATCAACAATTCAACCTTTGCCAAGCATTATCAACAATTCAACCTTTGCCAAGCATTATCAACAACTACATTCTTAACGACACATGATAAAAATAACCAGGTAAGTCGCTATAGGGGCACACCAAAAACGTAATGGCGACAAATGACCTGTAGTGATTTACAAGGAACAAGAACAGGAGGAGTAAATTATGCTCTACTTCGTCAAAACGCGTTCCAGATCCGTTTGTTTTTTTTTTTTTTTTGTGTTTTTTTTAAAAATCTCCTTCAGGCAGAATTAAGTTTCCCTTTGAAGATTTTCTTTCTCCAGCGCTAAATTTAAGCCCTTCCAATTTATACATTCTGCTCGGACACACGTATCAGTGTGTGAATTTATTTAAAAACAGGAACAAAGAAACCAGGTCACCTTATCACCGGGGCCCGAAGTAGCCAAGCTCGAAATGAAAAAACCAAAAAAAAAACCCAAAACAAAACAGAAGAGAATAACGAGAAAACGAGTGAATTATGAGGACGGTATGGAGGAGAGATATAATGAATTGCACCGGGCGCAGTTTATTTGTTTCTGTTCTTCCATACCCTCCCCCTCCCACCTCCCCTACCCCACCATGATTGTCTGTGTCACCAGCAGAGACCAGCACGACCAGTTGTCGCGTACTTTGATTGGGGCCTATCTCGGGAACAAGGTGAAATCAAAGACTAATAAATTGCAGATATAAAACCCTCGTGTCTAGCTCAGCCTCCGCTAGGATCACATAAAAGTGATGTTTATCAGTTCCACTCGTTCACACTAGCCGCGCTTTTGTCCGAAAGGCGTTCTATGAAGTCAGTTTTCTCGTGGCGTATGTAACCAGCAACTGTCAGCGTGTATGTATGTATGTAACCAGCAACTGTCAGCGTGTATGTATGTAACCAGCAACTGTTAGCATGTATGTATGTAACCAGCAACTGTCAACATGTATGTATGTAACCAGCAAGTGTCAACATGTATGTATGTAACCAGCAACTGTCAACATGTATGTATGTAACCAGCAACTGTCAACATGTATGTATGTAACCAGCAACTGTCAACATGTATGTATGTAACCAGCAACTGTCAGCATGTATGTATGTAACCAGCAACTGTCAGCATGTATGTATGTATGTAACCAGCAACTGTCAGCATGTATGTAACCAGCAACTGTCAGCATATATGTATGTAACCAGCAACTGTCAGCATGTATGTATGTATGTAACCAGTAACTGTCAGTATGTATGTATGTATGTAACCAGTAACTATCAACGTGTATATATGTATGTAACCAGCAACTATCAGCATGTATGTATGTAACCAGCAACTATCAGCATGTATGTATGTAACCAGCAACTGTCAGCATGTATGTATGTAACCAACAACTATCAACATGTATGTATGTATGTAACCAGCAACTATCAACGTGTATGAATGTATGTAACCAGCAACTATCAACGTGTATGTATGTATGTAACCAGCAACTGTCAGTGTGTATCTATGTAACTAGGAACTGTCAGTGTGTATGTATGTAACCAGCAACTGTCAACGTGTATGTATGTATGTAACCAGCAAC
Source organism: Achatina immaculata (assembly GCA_009760885.1). Taxonomy (NCBI): domain Eukaryota; kingdom Metazoa; phylum Mollusca; class Gastropoda; order Stylommatophora; family Achatinidae; genus Lissachatina; species Lissachatina immaculata. Next base: position 20,970,656 of record CM019718.1, on the reverse strand, counting down.
TGTCAACGTGTATGTATGTAACCAGCAACTGTCAGTGTGTATGTATGTAACCAGCAACTGTCAATGTGTATGTATGTATGTAACCAGCAACTGTCAACGTGTATGTATGTATGTAAACAGCAACTGTCAACCCTAATACTGGTTGTACGCTCCTAACACTGGATGTTCAACCGTAACACTGGCTGTACGCTCCTAACACTGGATGTTAAACCCTACATTGCCTGTAAGCCACTAACACTGGATGTTAAACCCTAACAGTGGCTGTACGCCTCTAACACTGGATGTTAAACCCTAACACTGGTTGTACGCCCCTAACACTGGATGTTAAACCCTAACACTGGTTGTACGCCCCTAACACTGGATGTTAAACCCTAACACTGGTTGTACGCTCCTAACACTGGATGTAAAACCCTAAAACTGACTGTACGCTCCTAACACTGGATGTTAAACCCTAACACTGGTTGTACGCCCCTAACACTGGATGTTAAACCCTAATACTGGTTGTACGCTCCTAACACTGGATGTAAAACCCTAAAACTGACTGTACGCCCCTAACACTGGATGTTAAACCCTAACACTGGTTGTACGCCCCTAACACTGGATGTAAAACCCTAACACTGGTTGTACGCCCCTAACACTGGATGTTAAACCCTAACAGTGGCTGTCCACTCCTAACACTGGATGTAAAACCCTAACACTGGCTGTAAGCCCCTAACACTGGATGTTAAACCCTAAAACTGGCTGTAAGCCACTAACACTGGATGTAAAACCCTAACACTGGCTGTAAACCGCTAACACTGGATGTTAAACCCTAACAGTGGCTGTACGCCCTTAACACTGGATGTTAAACCCTAACACTGACTGTAAGCCCCTAACAGTTGATGTTAAACCATAACACTCGATGTAAAACATTAACACTGGCTGTAATCCCTTAACACTGGATGTAAAACCCTAACACTGGCTGTACGCCCCTAACACTGGATGTTAAACTCTAACAGTGGCTGTCCACTCCTAACACTGGATGTTAAACCCTAACACTGGCTGTAAGCCACTAACACTGGATGTAAAACCCTAATAAAGGCTGTACGCCCCTAACACTGGATGTAAAACCCTAACACTGGCTGTACGCCCCTAACATTGGATGTTAGAACCTAACACTGGCTGTACGCCCCTAACATTGGATGTTAGAACCTAACACTGGCTGTACGCCCCTAACATTGGATGTTAGAACCTAACACTGGCTGTACCCCTCACACTGCTTGTACGCCCCTAACACATGATGTAAACCCCTCACACTGCTTGTACGCCCCTAACACATGATGTAAACCCCTCACACTGCTTGTACGCCCCTAACACATGATGTAAACCCCTCACACTGCTTGTACGCCCCTAACACATGATGTAAACCCCTCACACTGCTTGTACGCCCCTAACACATGATGTAAACCCCTCACACTGCTTGTACGCCCCTAACACATGATGTAAACCCCTCACACTGCTTGTACGCCCCTAACACTTGATGTAAACCCCTCACACTGCTTGTACGCCCCTAACACTTGATGTAAACCCCTCACACTGCTTGTACGCCCCTAACACATGATGTAAACCCCTCACACTGCTTGTATGCCCCTAACACTGGATGTAAACCCCTCACACTGCTTGTACGCCCCTAACACTTGATGTAAACCCCTCACACTGCTTGTACGCCCCTAACACTGGATGTAAACCCCTCACACTGCTTGTACGCCCCTAACACATGATGTAAACCCCTCACACTGCTTGTACGCCCCTAACACTGGATGTAAAACTCTAACACTAGGTGTACGCCCCTAACACTTGATGTAAAACCCTGACACTGCTTGTACGCCCCTAACACATGATGTAAACCCCTCACACTGCTTGTACGCCCCTAACACTTGATGTAAAACCCTGACACTGCTTGTACGCCCCTAACACTTGATGTAAAACTCTAACACTAGGTGTACGCCCCTAACACATGATGTAAACCCCTCACACTGCTTGTACGCCCCTAACACATGATGTAAACCCCTCACACTGCTTGTACGCCCCTAACACATGATGTAAACCCCTCACACTGCTTGTACGCCCCTAACACATGATGTAAACCCCTCACACTGCTTGTACGCCCCTAACACTTGATGTAAACCCCTCACACTGCTTGTACGCCCCTAACACTTGATGTAAACCCCTCACACTGCTTGTACGCCCCTAACACATGATGTAAACCCCTCACACTGCTTGTACGCCCCTAACACTGGATGTAAACCCCTCACACTGCTTGTACGCCCCTAACACTTGATGTAAACCCCTCACACTGCTTGTACGCCCCTAACACTGGATGTAAACCCCTCACACTGCTTGTACGCCCCTAACACATGATGTAAACCCCTCACACTGCTTGTACGCCCCTAACACTGGATGTAAAACTCTAACACTAGGTGTACGCCCCTAACACTTGATGTAAAACCCTGACACTGTTTGTACGCCCCTAACACATGATGTAAACCCCTCACACTGCTTGTACGCCCCTAACACTTGATGTAAAACCCTGACACTGCTTGTACGCCCCTAACACTTGATGTAAAACTCTAACACTAGGTGTACGCCCCTAACACATGATGTAAACCCCTCACACTGCTTGTACGCCCCTAACACATGATGTAAACCCCTCACACTGCTTGTACGCCCCTAACACATGATGTAAACCCCTCACACTGCTTGTACGCCCCTAACACTTGATGTAAACCCCTCACACTGCTTGTACGCCCCTAACACTTGATGTAAACCCCTCACACTGCTTGTACGCCCCTAACATGATGTAAACCCCTCACACTGCTTGTACGCCCCTAACACTGGATGTAAACCCCTCACACTGCTTGTACGCCCCTAACACTTGATGTAAACCCCTCACACTGCTTGTACGCCCCTAACACTGGATGTAAACCCCTCACACTGCTTGTACGCCCCTAACACATGATGTAAACCCCTCACACTGCTTGTACGCCCCTAACACTGGATGTAAAACTCTAACACTAGGTGTACGCCCCTAACACTTGATGTAAAACCCTGACACTGTTTGTACGCCCCTAACACATGATGTAAACCCCTCACACTGCTTGTACGCCCCTAACACTTGATGTAAAACCCTGACACTGCTTGTACGCCCCTAACACTTGATGTAAAACTCTAACACTAGGTGTACGCCCCTAACACATGATGTAAACCCCTCACACTGCTTGTACGCCCCTAACACTGGATGTAAAACTCTAACACTAGGTGTACGCCCCTAACACTTGATGTAAAACCCTGACACTGGCTGTAAGCCCCTAACACTGGTTGTATTTCAGTGATATAGCTACATTTGACCTTTAGTTTGTTTTTCTGGCACAGGTGTATTTTGTGTATATTGTTTATATTTATATGTTATGTAGCGTTCTTGCCATACTTATATGTTATGTAGTATTCTTATCATACTTATATGTCATGTAATATTCTTGTATACTGAAAATATAATGAGGAATGTTAGAGAAAATGTAGACAAACAATATTATGATGCCATAACAATTGGAGGTTACGAAATACCAGAGATTAGATATGCTGATGACACAGTGTTACTATCCACAACACAAAAAGGAATGGAAAAACTAATTATATCAGTCCGTAAGAACAGCGAAGAGCAGAACCTCTATCTTAATACAAAGAAAACTAAATTGATGACAACTGACAAAACAAACAAGGCAACTGAAATATGTATCAATGAGGAAAAATTGGAAGAAGTGGAGAGTTTTGAATATCTTGGATCACTGCTAACTAATAATGCAGATACAATGAGGGAAATTAAAAAGGAGGACATCTATCGGTCTTCAGAAAGTAAATCAACTAAAGAATCTGTGGAAAGAACAGACAGAACTACAAAAAATAAGATTTTAAAGGGCATGCATCTTTCCCATCGCAACATATGCCTGTGACACCTGGACACTTAACAAAACAGCTGAGAAGCACATAAATGCCTTTGTATGTAAATGCTACAGAAGAGTTCTTCAAATATCACGGACACAAAAAAGAAAAAAATATATCTATACTACAAGAGCTTAATACTGAAGAAGGCTGGCTAGTAAAGAGGATTAAAAGAGAGAAAACTTAAATATTTTGGACACATTAAACGTCATGATAATTTAAAGAAGACCGTATTGGAAGGGTACATAATGGGAAAAAGAAAGAAATGAAGACCAAGGCGAAGATGGCTGCAAGACATCGTTGATGATCTGCAAATGGATGCATAAGCAGCAGGCCATCTTGATCACAACCGAGAGGCCTACAGGAGTGCTGTTAGGGAGGCAAAGTTCCACAAGAGACATGCAAATGAATAAATGAATATATAATATATATATATATTATATATATATACGTATATATATATAATTAAGTAATGAGACTGATTTTATTATGGCCAAGAGAAAAATGCCATCTATGAAGCAAATCATGGAATCCAAAAAGCCAACCTTCACCTATGATCTGGCAACTTTTCATCGCCGCCCGATAAGCAGACGATAAACAAGCCGCCATTTTGTTGAACTAGCCAGTGGTGCATTGTTACGTAATCAGCATGGAGCAAAAACTAACATTAAATTCTGTTTAAAATTAAGAAAAAGTGCCACTGAGACAGTTGAATTGATGCAACAAGTTTATGGGGGTACATGTTCATCACGTGCACAGATTCAGGTGGTATTCACGGTTCAAAAATGATATGGAAACGATTACAAATGTAACTAGACATGGACGCTCAATTTCTGTTTTGTAATAAATAATTCATTGCAAAAGTCCTAGAACAGGTATACGAATATCTTTGTTTGACGAGGATGATGGCAAATGAATCTGGTATTAACTGAGAGACCATTCGTAAAATGTTAGTGGAATGTTTGGGCAAGAAAAAAGTTGCTTCCGGTTTCTACCATATTCGTTGTCTGATGACTAAAAACATCAGCGTGTTGAGTACGCAAAAGGCATCATCAAAACGTGTCGCAGAAATAAACATTTCTTAAATGTGATTGTTGCAGAGGATGAAACATATATTTTCTGCTATGATCCCACAACTAAACGCCAAAGTGCTCAGTGGAAGTCATCATCTTCACCAAAAGGAAAAAAAAATTCGTTTGTTGGATCGTGCCACTCGCTGTATCAGTGTACAAGGGGCTTACTTTTAATAAAATACAGGTTATCTTCAACTGTTGTTTATTTTTCTTTTTTAAATCTAATCAGTCTAATTACGTAATTGCCGGACCTTGCATATATATAAATGTTTACGAAGAATTAGAAAAATATTTTGGCCAAACTCCATAAGAAATAACATCTTATTAGCAGAAATGCAGATGAAGCCACTGACAACAATTATTGAGGAAAGACGCTGGCGATGGTTGGGACATGTGCTCCGAATGACTGACAACTCACTACCAAAAATAGCACTAAGCTGGACACCACAGGGGAACAGAAGTAAGGGTAGACCAAAAGAGACATGGAGAAGAACAACAGAAAGGATGTTGAGCAATAGAGGCCTCACCTAGGCAAGTGCAGAAAAAAAGGCGAAGGACAGGCATTTGTGGAAAATCTTTGCGGAAGCCCCATGTGCCCTGGGCACTTAAGGTTCAGATATATATATATATATATATATATATATATATATATATATATATATATATATATATATGAATATACAAGGTTTTCTTTTATTTTCTCATTATCACACAAGGACGAGTGGTATCCATTCTTGAACTATTCTTTGTTGTTTTATTGCAGTTCAGTACACAGGACAATAAAACATTCAAGTCCATAATGTATCGCCACATAATGTATCGCCACATAATGTATCGCCACATAATGTATCGCCACATAACAATGTCATTATTAAAGAGGATTAAACAGAGACATCTTAAATATTTTGGACACATTAAACTATACCCCTTCCTACAACTACCAACTTTTCCAATATCTACTTTATGTCGACTGCACGCCTCCATGAATCGTAAATCTTAAAAAGTTACGTTAGACTGCTCTTCTTATATCTTATATCCTTCCCGCGCCGTCGAACGTCACACAGGGCTCGCAAGGTAGTTCGCCAATTTTTCCTGTTTTCGGCGAACTTATCAACCTCATCAAGGGATTTTATGCCTATTAATTTGGCCTCTCGTAACAATGTCCTTCTTAGAGTTTCATGTGGTCTGCCTCTTTTTCTTTGGCCTGTTGTGTTCCACTGGATAGCTTGTTTCGGGATTCTCTAATCGTTTCTTCTCATCACGTGACCAACATATGTCCATCTCCTTTTCCTGATCACCCATGAGACTGGTTAGACTGTTCTTACATACATCGAGTTCAGGTAATTGCTTATTCTGAATAGTACTTACATTTTTGTTTGGTAGATAGTTATTTATATGTATATATAGTTCGTCATTTATATGTGTATGTAGTTAGTCATTTATATTTGTATGTGGATAGTCATTTAAATGTGTATGTAGTTAGTCATTTATATTTATATGTAGTTAGTCATTTATATGTGTATGTAGTTACTTTATTGTTAATTATGTTTGTTATATGAGCAGCATATTTGTAGAATGTCTGGAACAGAGTGAAAGTTGTATGATAAAGGGTAGAATCAGACTGGGCTGAGTGCCAAATTCTTAACTCTTTTGAAATAAAGATCAATCAATCAATCACTAGAAGAGTAAATAATGGGGGAAAAGGAAAAGAGGAAGACCAAGTGAAGATGCTTGCAAGACATCGTTGATAATCTGAAAATGGATACATCAGCAGCAGGGCATCTTGCTTACAGCCGAGAGGCCTACAGGAGAGCTGTTATGGAGCAAAGTTCCTCAAGGGACATTCAAATGACTGACCGAATAATGTCAGAAAACCTCGGTCGTGACCTCAATTCTACGGCCGACTAACAAGATCAGCAACTATAAAGTAGATAACTTTGTTCTCACAGAAAGGTCCACGAAAAGAACACATAAATATTTACACGTTAAACACTTTTATTTTTTTCACTTTCTCTGTTTTGATCATAACCCTCTTCTACAGTTGTCCAGCAATCTTTAGACATTGTGGTGATGCCAATTGGTCTACATTATTCCGCCATGAGATTTTTCAGTTGCAGCAAATGACCTTCTCTGAGTCTTGGCTTCAGACTCCGCGTGCCATAGAAGAAGATTGATACAGACAAAGGATTACTTACCGTTCATGACATCAGTGTGTCATTTAAGGTTTTGGCAGTCGTGCGCAGAACACACAGCCCCTTGCCCAAATACTTACATGTTCTCCAAAAACATTGTGTGTGTAAATAGGGGTCATAACGTCAAATTATAGGGTATAATTTAATGTTCCCAATTAAAAAAAATCATTAAAACCAAAGAAATTAGGAAAAAGAACTCATGTAGCTCTACGATATTTTTCTTTAGCGTTACAATAACACAGAATAACAATAGAAAATATAAAAAATTAAAAGTATCATTTCTTTTTCTGCTGCATGATTATTTGTGTTTATATGTGTCTGTGTGTGTGGTTGTATACTTATAGGAAACACTGTTTGTGACTCGTCAAAAATGACTATGCAAGAAATTACTGACAAAAAAAAAACAAATATTATTTGTTACTGGCAATAGTTACATCTCTAATGACTTTTTTCCCTACCTGTATCAATACTCTCCTCTCAAATACTCCCCCATCCGCCAAAAAAGGACACTACAGAACAACGTGAAAAAATCTAGTCCTCAAGCAAAAAGTCGAGTGAATACATTACTTTTGACTATGTATCTTTATTTTGTTTAAAAATACACGTATCTTATCTTCTTTTATTTATTTTTTAACTTTATCGCGGATATGATTTATTGTTTCACGATAAAATGTACAATATACCCCCAGAAGCATCACCTGTCGCGACTAAGGAATAATCTATAAAATCTTCACTTGCACAAAGAAAAATTGTTAAATGGTAGCCTGTATTATAACTGAACAAATAGAAACGGAAAAAAGCCGCCTTTTCTGAAATCTTGAAGTAGTTTAAAAGCTTACAAAACTGACTTATCAAAGCGAAAAGAATCTGGCTTTGACTTGGCTCCAAAGCGCTCCGGCCATGCAATTGCTGTAAAACTTGATTCCGTATTTTGTATCTGAGAAGCCAAGCCATCTTCAGGCTTTCGGGATCCGCGAGAAAAAGTGAAAACATCTTCACAGTTTTCAGAACCCGCGAAACAAACAAAAAAAAAAGAGAGAGAGAATACATCTTCAGCTTTTAGGATCCGCGAACGAAAGTGAGAACATCTCCACAGTTTTTACAAGCCGCGGACCACAGTAAATCAAAACCAAATCTCACATCGTTTTGCTTTCTTAGAGGGAGAGATAGACTATTTCGATCCTTAAACCAGGCTGGATGTGCTGCTATGCTGTGTGTAGCCTGCCGAGAAACCTGCCCCGAAAAAAAAGAACTAAAAGCACTCCCTATATCATCAGACTTTCTGGAAAAATGGACTAGAAACACTCCCTATATCATCAGACTTTCCTGGAAAAATGGACTAGAAACACTCCCTATATCATCAGACCTTCCTGGAAAAATGGACTAGAAACACTCCCTATATCACCAGACTCTCCTGTAAAAATGAACAAGAAACACCCCCTATATCATCGGACTTTCCTGGAAAAATGAACTAGAAACACACCCTATATCATCAGACTCTCCTGGAAAAATGGACTAGAAACACTCCCTATATCATCGGACTCTGTGCTGCTGCTTCAAGATCTAGAAATACCCCCTTTTTTATCATCTTGCTTTGCGGCGACCCCCGGTTTTAAGGACTTTTATAGCCGGATGTGGGGTGGAGGGTATGCTCTCCACTCCAATTAAATGTCTCAAAGGCGTGCGTCTCAAATAGCCTCTGACAGTTAAGTCCAGCTCCAGGCCTTCTCGTGGCGGAACTGTTTAAACTGACAGGAGAAGGGGCGAAAGGCGAATATTTGGCGCCTGAAAACCAGACGCTTCGAATAGGTGAAAGTCTTGGTTGGTAGCTCATCTAGGAGAAGGAAAACTCTGATTTAAAACCCGCTGCTGGTGAGATTCTTCAGGTGCCGTGTGTGGGGTGAAACTGCTCTCGGACAAAGAAGAAAAATGCGATTAGGGTTGCCGAGCGGCGCCACCATAGAAAAGGTGAAGGAAAGGATTAAATGAAATAACCAGTAGTCTTGAGGCCAGGGCTACTCAAATCACGGCATCTCTGCTCTAGAGGCCGGCCACGTCCTATATACACCCATACTGGGGCAGATTGCCTAAACCGACTTAACACAGAGTTAACTAAGACACTGCTGACGAGATTCTTCGGCTGCCGCGCGTGGGGTGAAACTCCTCCTGGCCAATGAAGAAAATGCGGAAATGCGATTAGGGTTGAAGTGCGGTGCCGCTGTGAAAAAGGTGAAAGAAAGAAAAAGTGAAGTTTAATCGGTATGTCTAGTAGTCTCGCGGCGAGAGCTACTCATACCACGGCGCCTCTGCTCTAGAGCCCGCCCACGTCCTATATACACCCATACTGGTGAAATATGCCTAAACCGGCTTAACCCATGGGTGAAATTTGATGACTACTCACGTCACGGTACCTAGGCTCTAGAGGTCGGTCACGACCTAAATACGCCCATACTGGGATAAAACGCCTAAACTGGCTTAGCCCAGGGGTGAAACTTACTAGTGGCGAGGAGTCGTCCTCCTGGACAAAAGCTCCGTCCTGGTCACAACTAGGAAGGGTAGCGGCCACGACCACAAAATGCTGAAGTCGGAGACACTGGACCAGTGCAGTCTAGATAGACAACCACCTCTCACCCGACGGGGATATATGCGTATCTAATCACGCTGAGATTTTCCAGTGAGAAAGTCCACCGCTGGACTGGATGGGCAACCACCTCTTACCTGGCAGGTATACACTGCTATCCAAACCACGTTGATGTTTTCCGGTGAGAAAGTCCAACTCTAGATTAAACTGGTGCAACGAAAACCACAGTGTCACGAAATCCCGCTTATGCGACCCACAGAGAATACAGGCCCAAGCCCCGCGATACTCTGAACTTCTTGTGGTCCTCTCGGGGATCTCTTGTGGTTCTTTCGGGGACCACAAAGAACCACAAGAGTAAATTCAGTAGGATTACGGGGCGGTCTTGGTGATAGAAGCAAACGAAGAAGAAGAAGAAACCCCCCCCCCCCCCCAATTGTCATCGGATTTTTGTGGTGATGCTTCGAGATCTAAAAGTTGTATTGTACTGAAGGTTATGGGTTCTGGAGAGATACTCGTACGAGGAATAACGAGTGTCGTAAAACTGGTTCTAAAAAATGTCGGTAAACGAAGTGTATGGTTCAATTTCACAAAAAGACAGAGAAAGAGTGAGGAAAGTGGGCAGAAACAACAACGGCAGAAAGTAAGATGAGGACGTATACAGCAATCCAGGCAGCTGAAATATGTATCAATGAGGAAAAATTGGAAGTGGAGACTTTTGATTACCTTGGATCACTACTAACTAATAATAGAGATACAATGAGGGAAATTAAAAGGAGGACGTCTATCGCTCTTCAGAAAGTAAATCAATTAAAGAATCTGTGGAGAGGAACAGACAGAACTACAAAAATAAGATTTTGAAGGGCATGCATCTTTCCCATCTCAACATACGCCTGTGAGACGTGGACACTTAACAAAACAGCTGAGAAACACATAAATGCCTTTGAATGTAAATGCTACAGAAGATTTCTTCAAATGTCATGAACACAAAAAAGAACAAATACATATATCCATACTACAAGAACTTAATATTGAAGAAGGCTGGCTAGTAAAGAGGATTAAAGAGAGAAAACTTAAACATTTTTGGCACATTAAACGTCATGAGAATTTAGAGAACCGTCTTGGAAGAATACATAATGGGAAAAAGAAAGAGAGGAAGACCAAGGCGAAGATGGCAGCAAGACATCGTTGATAATCTGGAAATGGATGCATCAGCAGCAGGCCATCTTGCTTACAACCGAGAGACCTACAGGAGAGCAGTTAGGGAGGTAATATGCAAATGACTGACTGACTGACAACAATCCAATATTTCGACGAAATGATCACATGCAGAAACAACACAGCAGATAAGGAAAACAAGGAAATTAAATGAAAAATTAAACGGTTTTTGGTTTTTTTTTATTATCCTCCTTGTAAGAAAGAGGAACAAGAAATGATAGTTCTGGAGAAACAATGTATCAAGATCTTTAGAACTTTTTTCTAATTCAAGGATCTCAAGAAAACGAGAAAACAAAAAACGGAAAGAAATTTAATTTTCCTGTTTTATATCAAGAAAAAAAACAGATCAATGCCCGCCATATATCAAACCGTATCAAATATAATCTGACTGGAAAAAAAAGCTTAAAATGATTTTAAATCCATGAACAAGAGAAAAAAAAGAGGAGGGGGGGGGGGGGAATATCAGTGTAGGAAGTGGATTTGTGAAAGTAATAATGGCTTCCTTTCAGGTACAAGATCTAGGACACAGTACTTGAGTTTGCTATAAAGCTGCCAACTCCGTTTCATTATGTTGCCTGCGATAGCAATGGCCGTTTTCAGTTCTGGACTAAAATTAAAGCTAATCCTCATGAAGACAGCCGGTGGCAGATAAAGTGCTGTAGAATTATCATATCCATAGAGGAAAACATTATAAAGTCTTGCACAGTTCATAAATCAGCTTTTAATGTGAGGTCATAATTTGCCTGTTTAATATATACGTCTGAGCTCCCTACAACAAAAGATTGCTTGGCTGGAAGTTCTGTCTCACTTATCTGGATGCCCCGTTCCGAATGGACGTTTGGAGTCCACTGCTGTGGTTGATATTTAAGTTCAACCAGAATTTTCCATCTTTTACTCTCACTTGAGTTCTAAAACTCAGTCTTACACTTCTGTATTAACTTTGATCCAGTTGTTAGATATAAATCAGTCTTCTACGTTATTTTCATCTTCAACTTTAGATATAAATCTAGGTCTTCCACTTTCGTGTTAGCTTTTACTACAATTTTAGGTCTAAATCTAAGTCTTTCGCTTCCGTATTAGCTTTAACTACAACTTTAGATACAGTCTTCTACTTCCTTGTTAGCCTTAACTACAACTTTAGCTACAAATCTACGTCTTCCACTTCGGTGTTAGCTTTAACTACAACTTTAGCTTTAGTCTTTTGCTCCTGTGTCAGCTTTAACTCTAACTTTAGATCTATATCTAAGTCTTCGGCTTCCATGTTAGCTTTAACTGAAATTTTAGATGCAAATCTAAGTCTTCCATGTTAGCTTTAACTATAACTTAAGATCAAAATCTAGGTCTTCCACCTTCGTGTTAGCTTTAACTATAACTTTAGCTTTAGTCTTTTGCTCCCATGTTAGCTCTAACTTTAGATCTATATCTAAGTCTTCCGTTTCCATGTTAGCTTTAACTGAAATGTTAGATCTAAATCTAAGTCTTCCTCTTCCGTGTTAGCTTTAACAACAAGTTTACTTCTAAATTGTAGTCTTTCACGTTCCTGTTTGCTTTAACTACAACTTTAGATCTAAATTCAAGCTTACCGCTTCCGTGTTGACATTATCCTAAGCCTTCTATTCAAACAGCAGTTTCAGATTTTTGAGCTCATCTTCATCTTCAGCGCCAGGTAACATCGGAGTCTTCTATGTTCGAGCAGTTTCATTTTCTCCAGTATTGACCTCCAGTAACAGTGTTCGGAACAATGCCTATATGACAGATATGGTTTCATTTCTATTGTGATAAATATTCAAATGCGCATCACCATCATCTATGCATCTTGTTCTTCTTTCTTTCTTCTTCGACGTTAGTCCTCAAAAGCGCATTGCTTGTATTATGGCTGCGCGCTTTTAGTCCCAACACATCTGACTTCGGCTCAGCTGAGAAACAACATGACAATCAAGCCGGTCCCCTTATTACCTGAGTTTTACGATGAAAAGTGAGGATTTTAAGACACAAGTCGCCAGAGAGGACGACGGCTAGGAAGCAGCAGCAGAACTTAAACGTCGGCATGGAACTATGTATGTCATGTTTCATACATATAAAAACATTGATGAACATTGTTTGATCTGTCATTTAGGGATCCATAGCTGACATGCCAGCGTTAGATTTACGACCCATAGCTGACATACTAGCGTTAGATTTGATAACCCATAACTGACATACTAGCGTTAGATTTGACAACCCATAGCTGACATACTAGCGTTAGATTTGACAATCCATAACTGACATACTAGCGTTAGATTTGACAACCCATAGCTGACATACTAGCGTTAGATTTGACAATCCATAACTGACATACTAGCGTTAGATTTGACAACCCATAGCTGACATACTAGCGTTAGATTTGACAATCCATAACTGACATACTAGCGTTAGATTTGACAACCCATAGCTGACATACTAGCGTTAGATTTGACAATCCATAACTGACATACTAGCGTTAGATTTGACAATCCATAACTGACATACTAGCGTTAGATTTGACAATCCATAACTGACATACTAGCGTTAGATTTGACAACCCATAGCTGACATACTAGCGTTAGATTTGACAATCCATAACTGACATACTAGCGTTAGATTTGACAATCCATAACTGACATACTAGCGTTAGATTTGACAATCCATAACTGACATACTAGCGTTAGATTTGACAACCCATAGCTGACATACTAGCGTTAGATTTGACAATCCATAACTGATATACTAGCGTTAGATTTGACAATCCATAACTGACATACTAGCGTTAGATTTGACAATCCATAACTGACATACTAGCGTTAGATTTGACAATCCATAACTGACATACTAGCGTTAGATTTGACAACCCATAGCTGACATACTAGCGTTAGATTTGATAACCCATAACTGACATACTAGAGTTAGATTTGACAACCCATAACTGACATACTAGCGTTAGATTTGACAACCCATAACTGACATACTAGCGTTAGATTTGACGACCCATAGCCGACCAAGATCCTGTTTCACCTCTCCGGCGGTACCCCGGTAACAGACCCAGACTGATTAACAGGGCAGGGATCACCATAGTCCCCATGGTGGTGGAGTCTGATAAAGAAGCATTGCACAGGCCCTGCTTTTTTAGTTCCATCGCTCAGGGGCCGAAAAGAATACCAGCGTTATCCACTTCCAAAACCGACATGTTGCTGTACCTCAACATCTTCACCCCCTCGGCTGGAAAGAAATCATCCTCGCATTCCAGGGAAACCAGAAGAAAAAGTATAAGCAGAAGAAGAAGAAGGAGGAGAATGTATTTTTAATCTACTTCAAATAAAAATGGAAAGGCTGCGGTTGCTATTACGTGAAATGAATCGCCACAGCCTGCAACAGGAACATGATGATGATGATGATGTGGGACATCGCCTTGCTTAGCACAGGATTGCGGACGACCAGATCGAGTAGAATCATTTTTTGTTTTCTTGGAAAATGGATGAAAACAAAGAAGTAATTTTAGATTTCGACGTGACATCTTAAGTTTCTGGCGCATTAGAAGCTGTTGCACGTTCTTAGGAAATCTTTCATTCTGGCTATTCCATTGATTATTTGTCCATATATTTAAATGTTATTTGATATCTTCTTATTGCCTTCTGCGTCTCTAAGAGTTTCTCAAGTCCCCTCCCCCCTAAACTCTTCTTATTTCTAGATCTTCTTTTTTCCCGTTTGTTCAGTCCTGCTCTTGTATGTATATTAAGACTGCTGTGTGACCTAAGTTCATCGTTTCTGTATATGACCCATATACTCTTTTGTTTTATCATGATACCGTACCCGAGGTCGTGTCGGTGTGTCAGAACTTCTGCTTTATCATGATACCGTACCCGAGGTCGTGTCGGTGTGTCAGAACTTCTGTTTTATCATGATACCGTACCCGAGGTCGTGTCGGTGTGTCAGAACTTCTGTTTTATCATGATACCGTACCCGAGGTCGTGTCGGTGTGTCAGAACTTCTGTTTTATCATGATACCGTACCCGAGGTCGTGTCGGTGTGTCAGAACTTCTGTTTTATCATGATACCGTACCCGAGGTCGTGTCGGTGTGTCAGAACTTCTGTTTTATCATGATACCGTACCCGAGGTCGTGTCGGTGTGTCAGAACTTCTGTTTTATCATGATACCGTACCCGAGGTCGTGTCGGTGTGTCAGAACTTCTGTTTTATCATGATACCGTACCCGAGGTCGTGTCGGTGTGTCAGAACTTCTGTTTTATCATGATACCGTACCCGAGGTCGTGTCGGTGTGTCAGAACTTCTGTTTTATCATGATACCGTACCCGAGGTCGTGTCGGTGTGTCAGAACTTCTGTTTTCAAACTCAGACACAGCCCTATAGGCACATACCTGATTTATTTTTTTTACATGAATATCAATTATATTCCTTAATGCACTGACAACCCGCAATCTGAACGCTAAAACTCTTGTTAAAAGTCTCTTCATGAAGAAAAAAAAACCCCAATAATATCTGACTTATTTTCCGTCACTTGTTGTAGATTTGATGATGCTTTCAGTTCATTTGTGTGACTTTGTTGTCTTCACTGATACATCTGTTTTAGAAGTTTACTTTGTTGCTGTCTTCTTGGATCCGTGGATGTTGCAGACAAAACAAAATTGTTATGGTAAAATAATGAAGTCGACTCAAGATATCCTAAAACACTTTTGGATTTGATCTGAAGACGGAGGATCAAGATGGAGGATTATAGAGGGGGGGGGGGGAAGAGGGGGAGGAGGTAGAGTGCTCAGGCTAAATTGGATTGTCCGAACCACAGTCGTGTCTTGCTGTCATCCAAATGTCATGACATTAACAGAGTTCACGCTCCGACTAAAGCAGGGATTCTCCAGGTCTGGGTTGGCCAGACAGCCGGAGTTTCTGCACGCAAACTTTAAAGAGTGTGAAAGCGTTCTCTAAGTTCACAATGTGTGAAAGCATTTCCAATCCCAGTTTTTCCTCTCTGTGTTACGTTTCAGCTGTAAAACGTCGCAAAATATCGCTCAATTATCGGCGTAGAGAGGAAACTGAAGAAATTTAAGCGTCTTTGTTTAATAAGCTGGGGTTAGTATTGTTCAGGTGTTTCTGCAATCTCTCTCTCTCTCTCTCTCTCTCTCTCTCTCTCTCTCTCTCTCCTTCTCTATCCCTATCTGGGGCATAGGCCATCAACAGTCTCTCTAAATCTTCCTATCCTGAGCTGTTTCTCCTTTGCTTTCTCCAGGTTTAATCGATCTTTTTGATCAGTGTTTCAAGACTCCTTTGCCAGGTGTTTCTAGGTCTTCCTTGTTTCCCCTTTTCTCTGTGGATTCCATGTGAGGGCTTGTCTGGTTATTGTTTGTGGTGTGATAGGCTTACTAAGTGTGTGTCCTATCCACCATCTCCAACGTCTTTTAATAGTTCCTGCAGTGCTGGTTCTCTTAATATTTAGTTATTAATAATGAGCCATGCCATGTACAGACATGAACCATGCCATTACACAGACACGAACCATGCCATATACAGACATGGAACACGCCATATACAGACATGAACCATGCCATATACAGACATGAACCATGCCATACACAGACATGAACCACGCCATATACAGACATGAACCATGCCATACACAGACATGAACCACGCCACATACAGACATGAACCACGCCATATACAGACATTAACTACGGCATAACAGACATCACGACATAACAGACATGAACCACGCCATATACAGACATGAACCACCCTGTATTCAGGCATGAACCACAACATACACAGACTTGAATCACGCCGTACATAGACATGAACCACGCCATATACAGACATGAACCATGCCATATATAGACATGAACCATGGCATAACATACATGAACCACGGCATAACAGACATGAACCACGCCATATACAGACATGAACCACGCCAAATACAGATATGAACCACGGCATAATAGACATGAACCACAACATGAGTCCCGTGGTATACACACAGGGGGGGGGGGATGTGAAGATAAAGAGTGAAGGAAATTGAAAGAACGAAATAATTAAACCCACTGAAGACATTACCAAAAGAAAGAGTAGGGAGAGAGAGAGAGAGAGAGAAAGAGAGAGAAATGAAGGATAGATAGGACAACCAACACTAGAAGAGGAGAGACTTAACGCTTACTTGGATAATTAAAATTCTCAAATCTGTCTTAAATCTCCTTAATCCATCCATCCATCCATCCATCCATCCATCCATCCATCCATCCTTCCTTCCATCCATCCATCCATCCATCCATCCATCCATCCATCCATCCATCCATCCATTGTTTGCTTACATCGCTTTCTCATTGTCTGCCTGTATGCCTGTCTATTTGTCTCTCATTGTTTATGCAAGACTTACTGTATGACTTTTTCTTTGGTCTAAATTCGTGACAGAACTATACAAATATTCTACTCTTCCAGAGGCCTATATCTGTATGGAAATGGCTTTCATCATATTTCCCCTCTATCCTGAACTATACTTCTGCTTTTATATACCATCTTTCTAGTCATCTTCTCCATTGCTAGTTCTTACATTTTTCTGTCACCATCCACTGTCACAGCGAGGGGGCGGGCGAGCATAATTTTGTATGGCACGATCGGAAGGTCATCAGGCACGAACTTTGACCTAGTACAAACCAGGCTTTTCATTGTTTAAGAATAAGGTACAGTATTTGCATAAACGATGTGAACCCTCATTTCTACGATGCACACAGACTGCCGAGTTTAATTTCTGCCGAACATTCTGTTTCGGTCCTGGTTGGTGCACCCACGCTGTTTCCTCCAATCACCCAGCGATTATGTCCTGAACAAAGTAACAGTGCAGTATAGTTCTCTGGGTTGTTGGCTGAAAATCAATGTGGGGGGGGGGGGGAGTCTACATTTAGTGAAAGATCCGTTTATACTGTTTCACCATGTACTAGAGGACCTTTAACCCGGATCTGCTTTGGTGAGACGTAGCAGATTTAACAAACAGAAGATGGCAAAGTTTAAATACGCGACAAAGTTAAAAATCCTATGTGATGACGTCATAGATCTGCGTCTTATTTTACCTTGACTCTTTTCTGCATATACCTTTCAGATAGGATGTCATGAAAAAACTCTAACACGGTTTGATCTTAATGGGAAGCCTAACAAGGCAGTGTCCTGGAAGGATATTGTTCACGCTCTTTTGTTAGTTAGTTAGGATGGACCATCATCAATGCGCTCCGGATACACCCGTAGTTGCTCCAATGTCCTTTTCAATATCTCCTTCAGGGCACAGTAACTGATTACACTATCTCTTTGTTGGTTGACAGTCCGTCTGGAGCTCCTCATGAGTCGTTCATTTTTCGCCATAGCAAACTTCTCCCCCCCCCCCTCCTCCCCTACCAACTCCTCTATTCTTGCCAAAGACGCCCATTCACAGTTATCACTGAGTTCCTTTGCTTGAGCACCATCTTCTACTACAGCATTGCCTGCCCTTTCCTACATAACACCTAAGTCGGCCAACAAATCTGCTACTTCTATTCCACATATTGTTAAAAATACAGGCGAACTCAGTGACAACAAACTATTGATTATGTATATGATATTATTTTGTCAAATAAAAATTTTCTGCTTTTGAAGAAGTGCAAAGACATATACATATAAATGTAAGACAGGAAAGTCTTTACATTCGAATGAAACAAATACAACTTCGTAGTCATTGGATAGAGCAAAACAAGAGAACCCCAAAAACATGATATCACCTGGAACACAGCTTACAGCTTTACATCTTACATCTTTCCCGTGCCGTTAAACGTCATATAGGGGTCGCATCTGGCAAAGATTTCCTGTTCTCGACCAGTCTTTCAACTTCATCAAAGGATGTTATGCCCACTAAACTGGCTTCTCTTAACAATGTCCTCTTTAGAGTTTCACGTGGTCGACCTCTTTTTCTTCGGCCTGTTATACTCCATTTGATAGCTTGTTTTGGTATTCTCTGATTGTTTCTTCTCATCACATGGCCTACATATGTCCATTTTCTTTTTCTGATCACCCATGAGACAGGTTGTTGTTTGCTCATTTGTCTTATCTCTGCGTTGTTCTTGAATTCGTTCCACTTTATACCAAGTATTTTCCTTAGACATTTGTTTTCAAAAGATTCTAAATTTTTGTATATTTCTTTAGTTGATTTCCAGCTTTCGCATGCATAAATAAGGGTGGATATCACATTTGAAGTGAATAATCTTAATTTGGTTTTTGTGCTTATAACTTTTGAATTCCATATGTTCTCAAGATTTTTTAAGGACAATGCTGGTTTTGCAGTTCTAATTCTAATTTCCTTCCTGGTGTCACCATCCTGGTCTATGTAGCTGCCAAGGTATGCAGATTGGTTTACTTCATCAAAAGCTGTTCCTTCTACGTATATTTTTCCTTCTTGATTAATGGGAAGTTTCATTATTTTTGTTTTGTCTTTGTTAATTTCAAGACCTATTTTGCTAGCCAAGGAAGACAGGGAATATGTATTTTTCCTGCATCGATTTCACATTGTCACTGATAAGAGTTATGTCATCAGCAAAATCAAGATCTTCTATTTGGGTCCAATGTACTCATTCAATGTCGGTTTTACCTGTACAGCATCTTTTCATTATAAAACCTGTGTTTCAGTCTGAAACCATTCGCTCATTTCTTCTTCTGTCTTGACTTCACAAACATATCCGCTGTAGAGATCTCTAAAGATGTTGACAATTTTAGATGGTATTCCATATAGTCTTAAAATTCTCCACAATGAATATCTGTGTATCCTATTAAATGCTTTTTTTTAAGTCTATGAAATTCAGAATTAATGATTTCTGCTTTTCAGTATGTTCTTCAAGTATTATCCTTAGAGTAAAGATCTGGTCGAGACAGCTTCTCCCTTTTCGAAATCCTGCCTGTTCTTCTCTCATTGAACCAGGCCGAAGAAAAAGAGGTCGACCACGTGAAACTCTAAAGAGGACAAAGAGAAGTCAAATTAGTTGGCATAAAATCCCTAGAAAAGCTCGCCGAAAACAGGAGAACGTGGCAAACTACCGTGCGAGCCTTATGTGACGTTTAACGGAATGGGAAGGATGTAAGATGTGAGATGTCATTAGATAAAGCTCAGCAAACTTCAGTTCTTTAAAATTGAAAAGTTGTAACGGAAATAAGAACATCATCACTGATTATAAACCATCGCAGTAATGGTCATCCTTTACTATTCTGAACAAGAGCATATGCTACAGTGTTTAGCAATGATTTTAAGGAGCATTAACGGCTGCATAAAGAGTTCCTGAATTTCTTAATGCATTTAACGTTTTCACCAGCAGTTGCCACACTTTACTTATGAGCAATTTTATATCTTAAAAATTATGTAGAAAGCTTCAACTCGGCAATTTTTTAATGAATTTTTGTATCAATTGACGACTGATATCTGAGACTAAAAAATATTAACCTAATACTGACTGCCCCAAGTAATGAGTTATATAGCGTAGCTATTTAGCTATTTCGGCGTTCACTTATCTTTTCCATGTTGCACGTATCATCAAAATTTTAATATATCCGTGCTAACTGATCTAGATGTGGTATTTCCAGGACCTGTGCTGGTGTTAGGCCAGCCAAGGTGTAATGACAACTTGTCAGATGCACGGTTTTAAACCGAACTGTAAGCTAACCTGGCCCCAGTCTTAGATTCTTCCGTCAGTGGTTGTGGTCTCTTCTCCGTTACAACTTCAACAGTTTCAAGGGCCCAAGTTTTATGGCCTTCGTCTAATGGCTACGAAATTGTATTTGTTTCGTTTATACAGGGTGTTTCACAAGTAATTGTGCACTAACCCCAGTATCGATTTCGTATCGTAGTGATATCTTAATGTCTGCGGTATCTAGCCACATCTACCTGCCGCAGTCATTAAGATATCGCTACGATACCGGAATCGATACTATGTTAGTGCACAGTTATTTTCCGAACGCAATGTATATTAAGACTTTCCTGTGTTCCATTTATATTTCCTTCTCTTTGCAATTCTTGAAAGCAAACAGAAGAGGTGCGCATTTAAAAACTGCATAATTAATCATCTATGAATATAATAAAGCTCATAAGATTTTTAAAAAAAACAGAGGATAATAATCTGTTATATTTCTCCCTTTTTTTCAAAGTTCACTCTAGTTTTTGTGCTACTTAATGAACTAGGTTACCAACTCTGACGACGTATTATTAGCACTGAAACCTCAATCAGCAACTTCTTTGTGTGGAGCACGTTATGGTCTGACTAACTTTCGCTATTGGCCCGGCGGTTGTGAGTAATGAAACAACGCCGTTAATAATACGAAGAGGTGTATAAACGGAAACAATAAAGGGGACTGTTTTATTGTTAATTAGATCTTAATTCTTCTGGGTCTTAGGTTATATCGTGCTCTTATTATACGACTGATACAACCTAAGACACGGAAGAATGACAAAAATACAGTGTTATGCACCCATGAACGATGCAGATGATGAGGTGAAAGACGATTTCTATCACCAATTACAACAAATCATCAACAGAGTCCCTAAACACGACATCCTAATTGCTATGGGGGACTTCAATGCTAAGGTAGGGAAAGGTAACACCGACGTTGAAAAAGTGATGGGGAAAGAAGGAATTGACATGGTTAATCAGAACGGAGAAAGATTAATTGAAATATATCTAACAGAGGGCATGGTCATTGGAGGAGCAATATTTCCACACAAAGAGATACATAAAACAACTTGGATATCTCCAGATGATAGAACTAGAAACCAGATAGATCATTTTTGTATTAGAAAGCAATACAGAACGTCTCTGATAGATGTAAGGGCATATAGGGGTGCAGATGTTAACAGTGATCACAACTTGTGTATAGGGAAAATAAAACTAAAACTGAAAAGTCAACACAAGAAATCAATACACAGAAAGTTAAACAGCCACAGCCTACAAGAAGAGAATACAAACAGTAAATTCAATCAGGAACTTGCCAATCGTTCCACAACACCCAGTGAAGTAGAGGAGATAGGTATAGATGAATTATGGAATTCTTACAGCACAGCCATAATCAAGCAGCAAAAGCAAGCGCTGGACTGAAAAAAAAAAACAAATAGAAAAGCATGGATATCAGAAAACACATGGAAGTACATACATGAAAAACGAACAGCCAAATTAGATATGTTGAATGTAAAAACAGATCTTGGAGAAGATATGGCGAAAATAACATACGAAGAAACAGACAAGAAAGTAAAAAGTTCAGCTAGAAGAGATAAAAGAGAATACATAGACAATATGGCGAAAGAGGCAGAGAAAGTAGCAAAGACAGGGGACAGCAAAACTTTATATAGTATACAAAAGAGGCTAACAGGTACTATTACATCTAAATAAAGACCAATCCTTACCAAAACTGGAACCCTATTAATATCGAGTAAAGACCAAAAGCAAAGATGGGTTGAACACTTCAAAGAAATACTTAATCGATCACACCCAAAAGAATTGTTAAACCTTGAAACCAACCCCACAACTAAATGTCAACCTAGATGAAATTACATTGCATGAAATTGAAACAGCAGTGAATTTAATGGCTAACAACAAAGCTGCAGGTGAAGATGAAATAACACCCGAAATGTTAAAAGCTATCAATAGTGACAACCTGAGACAACTACAGAGAATGTTTAATAAGATTTGGAAAGAAGAAAAGGTCCCTTCTAAATGGAAAAAAGGAATCATTGTTAAAATACCAAAAGAGGCAACCTTAGTGACTGTAACAGTTGGAGAGGAGTAACCTTAAACCTGATATTAAGGTTACTCCTCTCCAATTCTTACAAATGCATTTTGCAACGTCATTTTGAATAGATATAGTGGATACCGCAATGAGAGAAGAACAAGCAGGATTTCGAAAAGGGAGAAGCTGTCTCGACCAGATCTTTACTCTAAGAATAATACTTGAAGAACATATTGAAAAGCAGAAACAATTAATACTGAACTTCATAGACTTTAAAAAGGCATTTGATAGCATACACAGAGATTCAATGTGGAGAATTTTAAGACTATATGGAATACTATCTAAAATTGTCAACATCATTAAGGACTTCTACAATGGATATGTTTGTGCAGTCAAGACAGAAGAAGGGATGAGTGAATGATTTAAGATTGAAATAGGCGTGAAACAAGGATGTATACTGTCTCCTTTGCTTTTTGGGATTACAATAGACTTCATAATGAAAAAAAATGCTGCACAATTAACACAGGTCTTGACTGGGTACATGGGACCCAACTAGAAGATCTTGATTTTGCTGATGACATAACTCTTATCAGTAACAATGTGAATTCCATGCAAGAAAAAGCAGATAGCCTGTCTTCACTGGCTAGCAAAATAGGACTTGAAATTAACAAGGACAAAACAAAAATAATGAAAATTTCCATCAATCAAAATGGAAAAATACACATAGAAGGGACAGATATTGAAGAAGTCAATCAATTTGCATACCTTGGCAGCTACATAGACCAGGATGGTGACACTAGAAAGGAAGTTAGGATCAGAATTGCAAAAGCAGCATCAATCTTCAAGAATCTTGAGAACATATGGAATTCAAAAGTTATAAGCACAAAAACCAAGTTAAGACTATTTAATTCAAATGTAATATCCACCCTCATTTATGCATGCGAAAGCTGGAAAACAACTAAAGAAATAGAAAAGAAATTAGACTCTTTTGAAAACAAATGCCTAAGGAAAATACTCGGCATCAAGTGGAATGAATTCAAGAACAATGCAGAGATAAGACAGATGACTGAACAACAACCAGTCTCATGGGTGATCAGGAAAAGGAGATGGACATATGTTGGTCACGTGATGAGAAGAAACAGTCAGAGAATAATCCCAAAACAAGCTATCAAGTGGAACACAACAGGCCAAAGAAAAAGAGGCAGACCGCGTGAAACTCTAAAGAGGACATTGTTAAGAGAGGCCAAATTAATAGGTATAAAATCCCTTGATAAGGTTGAAAGGCTCTCCGAAGACAGGAAAAATTGGCGAACTAGTTTGCGGACCCTATGTGACGTTTAACGGGGGCGGGAAGGATATAAGATATAAGATAAGATCTTAATTTGCTATTTACTCAGAACATATTCTGTTACGTCTTAGTTAATTTTTTTGTTTGTTTCAGATGTCAATAATTTGAGATTTTAGGACAGCCAAGATCTCAGAAAACGAGGAAGATCTATACTTACTTGTAGAAAAAGAAATTTTGACAGCGCACAGAGACAAGGGAGACACATGGAAGGAAGCAGAGAATAATTCCAAGAACAGGGATGATTGGAGAGCCTTTATCCGCGGCCTATGCTCTCAAGGGAATGAAAGGGGATGATGATGATGATGATGATGATGATGATGATGATGATCTCAGACTGAAAGTTTGATACTAGAATTAATTTCTCACAAGCTCAGTCAGTGATGTTCATGGATGAGCCATGGGATGATGTGGTGATGGTAGCAGTTTGCTGTTCTAGCTCAAGTTGTAGGGGAGAGGGACACATATAAAGTGCTCATTGTGTCAGCCCTTCATCTGATTTGTTTGCAAGTTCTGAATTTTGTCCTGAATATGAAAAAAAAAGTTCTATATTTTGTCCTGGATACGAAAAAAAAAAGTTCTGTATTTTGCCCTGGATATGAAAAAATAAAGTTCTGTATTTTGTCCTGGATATGAAAAAATAAAGTTCTGTATTTTGTCTTGGATATGAAAAAATAAAGTTCTGTATTTTGTCCTGGATATGAAAAAATAAAGTTCTGTATTTTGTCCTGGATATGAAAAAATAAAGTTCTGTATTTTGTCCTGGATATGAAAAAATAAAGTTCTGTATTTTGTCCTGGATATGAAAAAAAAAAGTTCTGTATTTTATCCTGGATATGAAAAAAAAAAGTTCTATATTTTGTCCTGGATATGAAAAAAAAGCTTCCAACCTCGTGGATGATTTCCATCCTGCTCCTGACGTGGGGAAACAGATGTACAAAGATGGCAGCCATGTTGTCCTTAAGTTAACAAATTTGCCCAGTACCTTCATTTAACCGGTAGATCCTAGCGTCCAAGGAGCTTCCGATGTGAATCTGTTGCTTTTCTACTGGTCATCTTTCTGTCAAACCAGAAGAAAAATCTTTCTGTAGATTTTCAGGCTTTCTCACTTAAATAGGAAATATACTGGCGAATGTAAACAGAAACTCCTAGAACATTCTGACCCTGTTGTGTTTTTTCTTTTCAGTTACTCATAAAACATGTCTCCACGTGTCATGCAGTTATCCCATTATTTGTGTACTGTTTCATGAGGTCTCTGATGGCTAGTCATTTCTTAATCTTAGCGAGAGAGAGAGAGAGGGAGGGAGAGGGGGAGATGGAGGGAGGGAGAGGGGGAGGGAGAGAGAGGGAGTGGGAAGGAGAGAGAGAGGGAGAGAGAAGGAGAGAGAGAGAAGGAGAGAGAGGGGGATGGATAAAAAGAGGGGAGAGGGAGAGAGAGAGAAGGGTCCACCGAAAGAACTTTGGTAAATTTATGGACTTGAACGTTCTATCTGTCTTCAGTCTCCTGAAGCGGTTACAAATAAAAATCTCACAGACCCAGAGAAGCGCCCCCCCCCCCCCCCGGCCGAGCGTCAGAAGTTTAATGGCACAAAAGGCCCCGTGTTCCTACCAAATATTAAAACTATAAGAAAAACAGCTACTAAGAGAAATGACGTCCTGTTTCCGTCCACACCTGCGCTTTCACAAACTTCTCCATCAATCTATCCTTGGCTCTTCCACAAATTTATCCATCAATCTATCCCTGTCTCTTCCACAAACTTCTCCATCAATCTATCCTTGTCTCTTCCA
Organism: Achatina immaculata; assembly: GCA_009760885.1. Classification (NCBI taxonomy): domain Eukaryota; kingdom Metazoa; phylum Mollusca; class Gastropoda; order Stylommatophora; family Achatinidae; genus Lissachatina; species Lissachatina immaculata. Next base: position 20,944,736 of record CM019718.1, on the reverse strand, counting down.
CAAACTTCTCCATCAATCTATCCTTGTCTCTTCCACAAACTTCTCCCTCAGTCTATCCTTGTCTCTTCCACAAACTGCTCCCTCATTATATCCTTGTCTCTTCCACACACTGCTCCCTCAGTCTATCCTTGTCTCTTCCACAAACTGCTCCCTCATTCTATCCTTGTCTCTTCCACAAACTGCTCCCTCATTCTATCCTTGTCTCTTCCACAAACTTCTCCCTCATTATATCCTTGTCTCTTCCACAAACTGCTCCCTCATTCTATCCTTGTCTCTTCCACAAACTGCTCCCTCAATCTATCCTTGTCTCTTCCACAAATTTCTCCAAAAATCTATCCTTGTATCCTCCACAAACTTCTCCATAAGTCTATCCTTGTCTCTTCCACAAACTTCTTCCTCAATCTATCCTTGTCTCTTCCACAAACTTTTCCCTCAGTCTATCCTGTCTCTTTCACACACTTCTCTCTCACCCTATCCTCGTCTCTTTTATCCATCCATGTCCCTTTAATATACAGAATTATCTGGTCCTTGCGTGGCCTGGAAGCTGGAAACAGTATTGAAAACTAGTGCTAAAACATTATATCCTAGCGCTAGAAGAAGACGAACTCGCGGCCCTATAACTTTATTGGTTGGGGGGGGGGGGATGGCTATATTAGGCCGCACGCTCTCATCGTCCAATAGTTCACAGCCGATTATCCTTCCCAACAGACCAGGCCTTATTACGAAATGACTTTATTACTCGTGCTCAAGTTCTGGGTCAATGGAATGTTTGTGGCGCCCAGAATTAGAATGAGATATTGGTTTATAAATCGCCAAGACCCCGCTCAAAAATGCACATTTCACAGAACCATCTTGCGCCCAGAAACAGGCATGAGATGGTGAAAGAACTGAAATCCAGCATGACTCATAACGTTAATTCCCTTGGGGGCAACAGAATATATATACATATATATCATCATCATCAGGTGCCGTGCCGACTGGCGTTGACTATTATGCTTCTCCAGAGTACCCAATCCTTCATGCAGGCCATCAGTTCAGTTGGTGATCTCCTCTCACACCATCCCGTCAGACTGTCCAGTATCATTTCTCTTGGTCTTCCTCTGGATCTTCTTCCCTCTATTTTTCCTGTTATAATATTTTCAATGCCCCCTCTTCTCATTGCATGTCCTATGAAAGTACATTGTCTCTCTCTTATCTTTTTGACAAGTTTTTTTTTGGTCTCTCCAGCTCTTCTCATACATTCTTCATTAGTTATTTTTGCTGTCCAGGGGATTCGCAACATTCTTCTAATAAACCACATTTCTGCTGCTTCCAATAATTTTTGTGCAGACTTGCCTATTGTCCATGATTCACTTCCATATAACAAGATAGGTTCAATATAGCATTTTAGGACTCGTTTTCTAACATTCATTGATAAAGATGTGTTAGCTAATATGTTTCTCATTCTCTGAAATGCAGTCTTTGCTTGGCCTATTCTGTTCCTAATTTCTGTTCTGCATTTCCCATCTGAAGTTATTACTGCTCCAAGGTATTTGAATTTCTGCACCTGCTTTAGAATAGTTCCGTTTAATTTAATACTTGCATGTTGGTGGATTCTGTTTCTTAGATATAACCATAGTCTCTGTCTTTTTGATGTTCAAAGTAAGGCCTTTCTGTTCACTTATATATATATATATTCTTCAGCTTTCCGAGCCATTAAGCCTCATTGCTGGAGATAAAGTTCGCCTCCATTCCTCTCTATTCCTAATCTTCTCTCTCCATTTGGTGACATCAATTTCTTTTATATCCTCTTCTATGCTGTCTTTCCATATTTGTCTTGGTCTGCCCCCTTGGTCTTGTTTCCTTCTTACATACATACATACATACATACATACATACATACATACATACATACATACATACATACATACATACATACATACATACATACATACATACATACATACATACATACATACATACATACATACATACATACATACATACATTGCTTATATAAGAAAGATACTGAAGCTGACTTAAATAAGCAGAAATATAACTATTCTCTTCACATTTAAATCATCACCAACTTTGAAACTTCAGTAGAAGCAGGGAATACAAGGCCCAGATCACGTGGTCTCATATCCAATGAGAAGATCTCCTACCAAAATTACATTAGTTTCTAGAAAGTAAGAATACAAACAAAAAAAAAAAAAACAACCATGTATCAATATGTCGTGATTGTCACAGAAGGTTGATACTGTTTACTCTAAATACTAAATGTACTTTAAATAAAAATAGTGGGTGCATTTACTATAAAGCGAAGACAAGTTTATAAATAGATGAATGATGCATCCACGAAACTTGTAATGTGATCGAAGCACTCACGATTTAGCATACAACGTCTACGGAATTAAGACCAGGGAAAACAAACTAAATTGGTTCCCCCTCCCCTCTTCTTACACCTACGCGCGCCCCTCCCCCCCCCCCCCCCCCAAAAAAAAAAAGAGTATTTGTTGTACAGATACAATATAGCTCAGTGATTGCCAGACCTGAGCGATGAAAGAACGAATGAAGTAGAAATTTGAAGAAGAAGAAGAAGAAGAAGTGATTTTGAAGAGAAAATGGAACATATACTTCGGGCGGCCAAAACCAAACAAAAAGACAGAGCAAATAAAGATGGGGTTTCATAGCAGATGTGGAGAAACAAAGAAAAAGGGGGAAAACCCAAAACAGGCTATCCGTGGTATCATGAGACGTCCAGGTAACTTTCATCATCCTTTCCCTCTAAACTCATAACCAATGTTCACTCTAAGCTGAGCGCGTGAGCGATAGCTCAAATAATTTTTTTTTTTAAATTATGATTATTATTTCAGACGGAAGAGAAAAATAAAAAGGGGCGGGGGCAGTTGACGTCGTTAATTAAAAAAAAAATTGTATGTCCCTCGGTCCACTTGTTTTCACTTTTAGTTTACTCTGCTCATAAATTGTCGGATTACATATGTTATAGCATATCCAGAAACAGCAAATCAAATGGTTTGACCGTGTTACACGGTTACCACCAGACAGTATATCACAGACAACATTCACACTAAGATTTATGGGTAACAGAGGAAGATGCCGCCCACGCAAGAGAGAGAGAGAGGGGGGGGGGAATTACAGAAGCATTAAGTATCCCATTATATTTATCAAATCGTCGAGCCCTATTAAGACGTCTATTTGTCCCTTCAACAACGAAAGGTATATGAGGTAGGAGTCGACAAGACAGCTTCAGTCATTTGCATGTCCCTTGCGGAACTTTTCCTCCCTAACAGCACTCCTGTAGGCCTCTAGGTTATAAGTAAGATGGCCTGCTGCTGATGCATCCATTTGCAGATTATCAACGATGTCTTGCAGCCATTTTCGCCTTGGTCTTCCTCTCTTTCTTCTTCCCATTATGTACACTTCCAATAAGTTCTTCTCTAAACTATCATGGCGTATATAATGTGTCCAAAATATAAGACAAGACAAGACACAACATAAATTATCCCTCATGCAAAAATATTATTTTGCAAGCTCTGAAGCATTCAGATGCAAGCCGGAAGAAAAAAAATATGTTAACTGGCACCGGAATGGAAAAAGTTCTTCCCTGATAGAATACCTCATAGAACCACTCTAAATTGAGAAACGTGGATCTCAAACGTAGGTCGGCATGACGCATGATGAATAAATTCCGCTTCCTGGATTTTATTCCATGTTTAGATTAGGTCATTTGTTGAAGTGAGTTTTGTGCGGCTGAACAGCATACAGAAAAACTTGAAATCACTGCACACATAGTAAAACATACTTTTTAAAAAGTTCTCTGTGTGTGCCTGTGTTTTTAGATAATTTATAAGCAATCACTAGAAAATGTGTGTCTGTGTTTTTAGACAATTTATAAGCAATCACTAGAAAATGTGTGTCTGTGTTTTTAGATAATTTATAAGCAATCACTAGAAAATGTGTGTCTGTGTTTTTAGATAATTTATAAGCAATCACTAGAAAATGTGTGTCTGTGTTTTTAGACAATTTATAAGCAATCACTAGGAAATGTGTGTCTGTGTTTTTAGACAATTTATAAGCAATCACTAGAAAATGTGTGTCTGTGTTTTTAGATAATTTATAAGCAATCACTAGAAAATGTGTGTCTGTGTTTTTAGATAATTGATAAGCAATCACTAGAAAATGTGTGTCTGTGTTTTTAGATAATTTATAAGCAATCACTAGAAAATGGGAGATAATCGTCAGCGAAAACCTAAAACTTCTTTGAGGTGGTAGAATCATATTTGTATGCATAGCTTCTGGCAGAAATGTCAAAAGCGGGCGCAAACTCCAAACCTTCACCACCATGCACTCTTGTTTTCATCTACCACGGGCCCACCAAAGTTCTCTGAGTAAACCCTTTAAGACAGAGAAAACCCTTATGGTTCCCAGACCACTGCAACAGCTGGACCATCTCTCTCATAGGATCCGTTTATATTTTCCTGTAGTCGTGTGTTGAAACTATATACATACAAAACCACACACACACACACAGGTTCATTTGTTAGATTCTCGGACTCTTATTGGTAGTGATTCTGAATTAATAACAGCAGTACTACTTTGCTTTACTTTACTTCCTCCTTCCGCGTAGTGGTGGTGCATAACACTGACCAATGACATCCCATGTTTTTTGTGCGACACTATCTAGCCATCTTTTTTATTTGGGCGCCTTCACAGTCTGACAACAGATCGCTTGGTGCCGAAGGCCTGCGATGGTAACTAATTATGCTCTACTCTTATTGTAACAGAATATGGGTTGTAATTCTATTATCTGTTGTCAAAAGTTGTTGACCACTGCTGTGGTGATTTTGTAAGCACAGATCATGATATATTTCCGTGTTCCCATTGGCCACTTGGTCACAGGGTCTGTGGTTCATTTTGCACGAGACGAGACTTCTGTTTGAGATGTGAGTGAGAAAGAGGACCTCGTGTTTTTTTAGGTGTGGGGGCTCGGATAATTGTTCGAATGTAAGTTTTCTGTAAGCTGGTTGTCCTTTTAAGAACAATTGTTGTGAAATCATCACGTAGTGTTTTGGAAACCTTGCTAGGACAAATGTGAAATGTGATTCTTGTGGGAAGGTTGTGCATAGAATTTTCAGAATGATCGAGGTCAGTATATTTCCAACGTCTGAGTGTGTTTAGTAGATTCCTATGGCGATCGCAACTCGCCCGGATACTTTATGTAACTTTTTTGAATTCTTCATCACCGTTTACATTCTCAACTTCCAGTTTTGCAATCATTCATACACACGTTGGTTTTTCCATTAAACTTTTTCGTTGTTATTGTAGATTCTGACTTTTGCGATATTTTGACTCAATGTTAAGTGTACAATTTGTCAATTATCATGGTTAAGTTGTCATTCACGTTAGACTGGTCATGTTCGTGTTGCTGACAATGCAGTGGTCTTGTTGTTGTTCACCTGGGTTGTTGTTGTTGTTACTTTACAGTTACACGGTGTATATCTGTGTAACGTTTCAGAGTCTTAGTCTGTAGTTAAGCCAATAACTGCTTTAAATAGTACAGTATAGCATTCAAGACATTCATGAAAGGAATATTGATTCATAATGAGGAGGCCAGATCACTTCAACTTTTGCCATTAAATATGCTTCATGCACTCCGTAACCCATTTAATTTATCTTATGAGATCTATCAATAGTGGCATTCAAAAACTGCAATCAGGACACATTTGCCCTTTTTTTCTGACACTAAATCCAACTTGTATATTCTTTAAGAGAAATGACTGTTGATGACAGGCCAATTTTCGTCATCTGTTACGTCAGATATTTAACTTTACAAGATGAAACAGAGAACAGAATTCTGAGAAGCATTTATGGACCGATAAGAGACCACGTAAAACATCAGTGGAAGATAAGAAGTAACAAAGAAATCTATACAATGTTTAGCTCTTCGACTATAACAACCATTATGAAACACAACATACGGAGGTGGCTCCTGCATGTAGAGGGAATGGAGGAGGATAGACAAAAAAAAGATGATCTGAGCCATGAAAAGGGTTAGACAACGAGGTAGAGCTAGATAACGAAGGCAAGACAACCAAGAATAAGATACACGCGCTCTTGGAAATCGACAATTGGTTATTAAAGAGAAACATGTTAGCGTTATGTGATATAATTTGTTTTAAGCACATGCGCGTAAAGGAGGACATATATCGCTCTTCAGAAAGTAAAACAACTAAAGAAGCTGTGGAGAGGAACAGACAGAAGTACAAAAATAAGATTTTTAAGGGCATGCATCTTTCCCATCCCATGTGCCAGTGAGACCTGGACACAAAACAGCTGAGAAACGCATGAATGCCTTTGAATGTAAATGCTACAGAAGAGTTCTCCAAATATCATGGACACAAAAAGAACACATATATCCATACTACAAGAACTTAATATTAAAGAAGTTTGGCTAATAAAGGGGATTAAAGGGAGAAAACTTAAATATTTTGAACACATTAAACGTCATGAGAATTTAGAGAAGACAGTCTTGGAAGGGTATATAATGGGAAAAAAGAAAGAGAGGAAGACCAAGGCGAGGATGGCTGCAAGATATTGTTGACAATTTGCACATGGACGCATAAGCAGCAGGGCATCTTGCTTACACCCGAGAAGCCTACAGGAGAGCTGTTAGGGAGGCAAAGTTACGCAAGGGACATGCAAATGACTGACTGATACCCGTGTCATGTGATATAACTTGTTTAAAACATGCGCGTTATGTGATATACATATAAAGTGAAACAAATATAGTAAACATTGATATTATAGCCAGCTCTGAACTTGTTATATATATATATATATATATATATATATATATATATATTTTTATATATATTATCTGAACCTTAAGTGTCGAAGGCACATGAGGTTTTCATAAGGGTTTTCAACAAACACATGTCCGTTGTCCTTTTTCCGCTCTTGCCCAGGTGAGCCCTCCATTGCTCAACATCCTCTCTGTTGTTCTTCTCCATGTTTCCTTTGGTCTACCCTTCTGTTCCTTCTATTCCCCTGTGGTGTCCATCTTAGTGTTTTTTTGTTTTTTTTTTTTGGTAGTGAGAGGATTTCAGCAGCTGCTCGAAGAAGAAGAAGAAGAAGAAGAAGAAGAAGAGAGGTTTTGCTGACATAAATGTCCAATGGGAAATCAGACATACAATCCCTAGAACATACAAACACACATACACACGCACAAAAACACAGAGTTTTGTCCTGAAACACACACACCCCTAGACCTCTCCTTCGTGATAATCTCCCCTTCCCCCAACCCAGGCCGTAAAAATCCACATATACTGTACAATTTGCTGTACATTCTAACATCCCAGGTGTTTGCTCAGTGTCAGCGATACACGCAATAATGTAATCGATTACTCCTAAAACTGATCAATGCGTGACCATATGTCGCGCTCTACAACGTTTTAAGTTTCTCTTCAGCGAAACGCTCGTATTTAATCAGCAGCTAAATTCATAATCGATACAGCGCAGGAGGGAAAAATCCAGATAGTCTCAAATGTCTTGTTGCTAACTTCAGTAGTTTTACCTTTGCTGGGAGTTCAATAGCTGCTCATTTATTAGGGGGAGGAACTGTCAAATCGTATATGTGTCTTGTCCTGTCTTCTGTCTCCATGCAACAACGAGCTGGTGTTCTCTGAAGTCGATGTCGGGGCAGAGCATCTTATCGTCTGGAGGCTGGTGTTCTTTGAAGTCGATGTCGAAGAGGCATTCTGTCATCTGGAGGCTGGTGTTTTTTTTAAGTCGATGTCGAGGCAGAACATCATATCGTCTGGAGGATGGTGTTCTTTGAAGTCGATGTCGAGGCAGAGCATCATATCGTCTGGAGGCTGGTGTTCTTTGAAGTCGATGTCGAAGAGGCATTCTGTCATCTGGAGGCTGGTGTTTTTTTTAAGTCGATGTCGAGGCAGAGCATCATATCGTCTGGAGGCTGGTGTTCTTTGAAGTCGATGTTGAGGCAGAGCATCATATCGTCTGGAGGCTGGTGTTCTTTGAAGTTGATGTCGAGGCAGAGCATCATATCGCCTCAAGGGAGAGTTACGGAGGCTGTTTTTTCAGACTTTGAGTGGAGATTAAAAGAAAAAAAAAGCAAAGGGTGTGCAATGCTTCTTTAGCAGGCTCCACCGACATGAGAACTATGGCGATTCTTTGTCCCCGCTAGCCAGGCTAGACCTGTTACCTGGAGTACTAAATAGGAGGTAGGACAGGATGATCTTTAGAGATTAAAAATAAAAACAAAGAACTAATGATAAAACTCTACATATCAGCAACAACGAACTCTATAGCAGTTAGTAACAAAAAAAAGTGAGAGATGGAAATAGAAGAATATAAAAAAAAAGAAATTTTCCAAAACTAGTAATACCGTAACAATTTTTCAAAAATAATAAGCAATATAATCAATAATAATTTATACAGAACTAAAAATAAAATATGCAAAAATATACCACCAGAAACAATAACATAATCTCCAAAACTATACCACCAGAAGCAATAACAAAATCTCTAAAAATAAACAACCAGAAACAACAACGAAATCCCTAAAACTACACAACCAGAAACAATAAAATCTCTAAAATTATATCATCAGAAGCAATAGCAAAATCTCTAAAACTATACCACCAGAAACAATAAAATCTCTAAAACTATACTACCAGAAAGAATAAAAAAAATCTCTAAAACTATACCATCAGAAGCAATAACAAAATCTCTAAAACTATACCATCGGAAACAATAACAAAATCTCTAAAACAATACCACCAGAAACAATAACAAAATCTCTAAAACTATATCACAAGAAGCGATAATAAAATCTCCAAAACTGTACCATCAGAAGCAATAGCAAAATCCCTAAAACTATGCCACCAGAAACAATAACAAAATCACTAAAACTATACTACCAGAAACAATAGCAAAAGCTCCAAAACTGTACCACCAGAAACAATAACAAAATCTCTAAGTCTGTATCACAAGAAACAATAATAAAAGATCTAAAGCTGTACCACCAGAAATAATAACAAAATCTCTAAGACTGTATCACCAGAAACAATAATAAAACCTCTAAAGCTGTACCACCAGAAACAATAACGAAATCTCTAAAACTATACCACCAGAAGCAACATAAACAAATCAGAGCAGCCTCTCATCGGGCCTGAAATTAAAACTCCAGTCATCAACTTTAGAACCCTCTTTTAAGTGCTTCTCATATCAGCTCCAACCCCGTGTTTGCTTCCTCGTGGCTCTGTCAACTGCCTGGGAAATAGTCCGTGAACAGTGAACGAAATTTGGTCACTCCTGCGCCAACATCGTGGCAGGACTCACAATTTGGGGGTATCTTTAGGTACTCGCGATTTTGACAAGCTTCACGCGATGAACTTTTGTTGCATGCAGCTGTAACGTTAAACTGGGGCTTTAGTTTGTCTGATTATGTTCCGGCGTGAGTAAAATGGAGAAAAATAGGAATCAGAGGCGAGATACGAGTTGCCTGTGAGACCTGGACACTTAACAAAACAGCTGAGAAACACATAAATGCCTTCGAATGTAAATGCTACAGAAGAGTGCTTCAAATATCATGGGCACACACATAAAAAAAGAACAAATATATCCATCCTACAAGAACTTAATATAGAAGATGGTTGGTTAGTAAAGAGGATTAAAGGGAGAAAACTTAAATATTTTGCACATATTAAACATCATGATAATTTAGAGAAGACAGTCTTGGAAGGATACATAAAAGGAAAGAGAAAGAGAATGAATAAATGAGTGATTTTTATTTTAAAAGGCTGCGAGCAGCCCCGACTTATATTCTGCCCTTTATCACTGCATCTTTCATTCTTTCCACACACTCGATTTAATAATGTATACAAAGTTACATATATATATATATATATATATATATATATATATATCAATGCAAAATGAAACTATGTGAAATAAAAGTATACAGGTTACATGAAAAAATCATTCATTCATTAATTTGTATGTCCCTTGCGGAACTGCCTCCCTAACAGCACTCCTGTAGGCCTTTCGGTTGTGAGCAAGATGGCCTGCTGCTGATGTTTCCATTTGCAGATCCTCGACGATGTCTTACAGCCATCTTCGCTTTGATCTTCCTCTCTTTCTTTTTCCCATTAAGTACGCTTCCAAGACTGTCTTTTCTAAATTCTCATGACGTTTAATGTGTCCAAAATATTTAAGTTTTCTCTCTTTAATCCTCGTTACTAGCCAGCCTTCTACAATATTAAGCACTTGTATATATTCGTTCTTTTTTGTGTTCATGATATTTGAAGAACTCTTCTGTAGCATTTAAATTCAAAGGCATTTATGTGTTTCTCAGTTGTTTTGTTAAGTGTCCACGTCTCACAGGCGTATTTTGTACTGGGAAAGATGCATGCCCTTAAAAATCTTATTTTTGTAGTTCTGTCTGCTCCTCTCCACAGATTCTTTATTTGTTTTACTTTCTGAAGAACGATAGATGTCCTCCTTTTAATTTCCCTCATTGTGTCTCCATTATTAGTTAGTAGTGATCCAAGATATTCAAAACTCTCCACTTCTTCCAGTTTTTCCTCATTGATACATATATCAGCTGCCTTATTTGTTTTGTCAGTTGTCATCAATTTAATTTTCTTTGCATTAAGATAGAGGTTTTGCTCTTCGCTGTTTTTACGGACTGACATAATTAGTTTTTCCATTCCTTTTTGTGTTGTGGACAGTAATACTGTGTCATCAGCATATCTAATCTCTGGTATTTCATAACCTCCAATTGTTATGGCATCGTAGTATTCTTTGTCTACATCTTCTCTAACATTCCTCACTATATTTTCAGTATACAAGTTAAATAAGTAGGGTGACAATATGCGAAGTCTACCCATTATGATTTTTAACAGAATTTTACTGGCATGACTAATCAGGACAACAGTTCTGTAGTTTGTGCATAATTTCAGGTTACCCTTTTTTGGCAATGATATGAATACAGTTCTTTTCCATTCTTTTGACCAAATACCTGAATGCCATATCTTTTTACATAGTGCATGATAGAAAATTTTACGTTCACAAATATAGGATAATAAACTACATAAGAAGTAACTGGGCTAACAAAATAGCGCGCGCACACACATGTACACACACACACACAAATACATTTTCAGTGGAGTTCTTCTCATTCCACTCTGGCATATTTACTAAGATAATTTCTAACAAGATACAAGATCTAGCAGATTATGTTTAGAGCTATGGTCTTCTAGAACAGAAATTGGTGGCTGGCGAGTCAGGGTATGAGAAGCTATTAGATATTCAATGGAGAGGAAGACGAAGGCACGACGGTAGCATAAAGAGAAAGAGAAAGGGGGGGGGGGTGAGTTGGGGACAGACCGATAGCAAGACGGTGGAGCTGAGAGAGAGAGAGAGATGGTGAGAAAAAACGAGTAAGAGACAAGTAGACAGTACAATGGCAGCAGAGAGAGAGAAAGTGAGAACGAATTAGGAACAGACAGATAGCACAACGGTAGCATAAAGAGAGAGAGAGAGAGAGAGAGGGGGAGGGACGGAGGTGAGCTGGGGACAGACAGACAAGAAGACGGTAGCATAAAGAGAGAGACAGAGAGGGGTGAGTTGAGGACAGACAGACAGCAAGACGATGGAGCTGAGAGAGAGAGGGAGGGAGGGTTAGAAAAAACGAGCAAGATACAGGCAGACAGCACGAACGAACGAACGAACATACTTTATTTTCAAAGGGTTAAGAATTGGGCACGCAAACCCGTCTGACATTCTGCCCTTCATCATACAGCTTTCACTCAGTCACAGTCATTCAGCATTTGTTAATGAGCATAATAATCATGGAGACACATTAAATGATTACATAAATGAATAATAAACTTACGCTCTGATTTATGCAACAACATGAAATAAACTTGCATTCTTAAATTCATTCAAAACTAACAAATTTATAGAAAAGCAGTATTTAAAAAAAATTACAACAGTCAAGCCATACTTTAAATTACTTTAGACTATGCTTAGGGAGGCATATAGTCCAGATCTAACAGATGTTGACAAAGTTTAAAGTTGTAAGAACAAATATTACTTATAAGTTTTACATGAATTGGTAGGGCATTCCAAAGGTGTGCAGCTGAGTATGATAAGCTTTTTTTAAACATGTCAAGCCTTGGTTTTGGGAGAATACAATTGCTTAAGCGTTGACTGTGTTTTGGGTTGGATTTGAACAACGACCACAGATAGGGTGGAGCATTGTACGGTAGAATTTTATGAATTAACTTGGCCTTGTTGAAATTAATTTTTTTTTTTTTTTTGGGTAGAATATCAAGATGGTTGTCCTTATTTATAATACGTCCTGCATGTTTGTCATCTATAAGCTTTACTGCTCGTTTCTGAAGTGAGTAAAGTACGAAGTATAGTAAAGTAAAGCACGACGGCAGCATGGAGAGAAAGAGAGAAGAAATAAAGAGAGAGAGAGAGAGAGAGAACGTGTCAGGGACAGGTACGACGGCAGAATAGAGAGAAATATAGAGAGAGAGAAAGAAAGAAAGATATAACGGGATGAAACTCACCATGCTCCCAACGACTGTGGATCGTAGCAGGAAGATTGTTTCTTGCATACACTGTGTTTTCTACAAACATACAAACAAACATACAAACTAACAAACAATAATTCACTACCAAGACAGACGCCTCCCACGTACAAGCATTTTCACGGCCCCAGCTGTGAGTCTGTGGGTCTGTGAGACTAGAATAGAAGCAAGAGAAAAGGTTTTTAAAAAATGATAATCCTCGAAACAAGCCACTCAACTGATCTCAACACAAACATCTCATCATGATGTCCATCTCTGGTCCTTGTGAATCGCCTCTCTATCCACTTTCCTGAACTGTCAGTCTCCTTAAGCAGTCTTAATCTTCCTTTGTCGTTGTTAACAAAAACAACAACAGAAAAAAACAGCGAATCTTCTGATGTGATAGCATATCTCTTGGGTCTCTTGTTGTGATGTAAGTAATACCAAGTTCACGTTAGCTCACATAATCAAGTCAAGCAACATTCAGTCAAGCATCTTTGATTGATGAGTAAAGTTCTCCTATGGGAGATTCGGTTGAAGAAAGTAGCAAAAACATACGTTTCGTTAAAAGAAAATGGAGTAAAGCAGAGTCCATAGCTTTGATCCCTCACCGGAAGCTGTTTTGTTACTGTAAAGCGGCGATATCGTGCGCGCGCATACAGGGTGCGCGAGAAAACCAATCAGCGCCTTCCTTCCTCTCGGACTCTGTACAAGGCGTGATTTACGAAAAATGCTGTCGCCATGGAGACGGCAAGCTAGGTAAATAATCGTTGGATTTCAATTGTCTGACTACGGGAATCATTCCTTCGAGGGGAATTCGCTCAGCCATCCAACCAACAACGACATTTTGAGAGAATAGCGGTCGATGTGAAGATTGAGGACAGAGAGAAAGCAAGATGCTGTTTGGGGCAGCGTTAATTCGCAGATATGTTAATATTATTTTTTTTTTAAATCTCAAAAGTGAATTTAAAATCACACAATCTTTAAAACTGTGTTGGAAACAGTCCTTACATTGTGTATAAAAAATAATGCAAATGTAATTAATTCTTATCTTATATCCTATATCCTTCCCGTGCCGTTAAACGTCACATAGGGCTCGCAAAGTAGTTCGCCAGTTTTTCCTGTCTTCGGCGAGTCTTTCAACCTAATCAAAGGATTTTATGCCTGTTAATTTGGCCTCTCTTAATAATGTCCTCTTCAGAGTTTCACGCGGTCTGCTTCTTTTTCTTCGGCCTGTTGTGTTCCATTTGATAGCTTGTTTTGGGATTCTCTGATCATTTCTTCTCATCAAGTGACCAACATATGTCAGTTGACATATTATTAAGAAAATGTATGTGACCGTTTGTGCTTGTGTAAGTTCTGATAATGAACTTTCTTTGTATGAATTCTCTGCCCCTGGTTGTTCTCATGAAATATTGTGTCATAGATTCATAAAGTAACTGGAACATCTTTCACCGACCTAATTACTTCTGTTTTTTCTTTTAATCTTTAAGCACTTTCTGTCGTTCTTGGCACCTCTCTCTCTCTCTCTCTCTCTCTCTCTCTCTCTCCAGTGAGAAAATGTGAATAAATATAAAATATAAATATTACAGTAGTATTCTCCTACATGAAAATATTGCTACAGTATTTTTCTATGGACAAAAAAGTCTGTATTCCTACATGAAAATATTGTATCCTCTTGCAGGTAGGTGTTGCCGTAACGCCTTTCTAATGGCAAATGCCAGTTCCTAACCTCTATCTCTAGCCTGGTTGTTAACATTACAGCCATATATAAAGTTCCTAATCCCTTCCTCTAGCCTAGTTGTTAACATTACAGCCAGATATAAAGTTTCTATCCTCTACCTCTAGCGGGGTTGTTAACATTACAGCCAGATATAAAGTTCCTAATCCCTACCTCTAACCTGGTTGTTAACATTACAGCCAGATAAAAAGTTCCTAACCCCTTCCTCTAGCCTGGCTGTTAACATTGCAGCCAGATATAAAGTTCCTAACCCCTGCCTCTAGCCTGGTTGTTAACATTACAGCCAGACATAAAGTTCCTAACCCCTTCCTCTAGCCTGGTTGTTAACATTACAGCCAGATAAAAAGTTCCTAACCCCTTCCTCTAGCCTGGCTGTTAACATTACAGCCAGATATAAAGTTCCTAACCCCTTCCTCTAGCCTGGCTATTAACATTACAGCCAGATATAAAGTTCCTAACCCCTTCCTCTAGCCTGGTTGCTAACATTACAGCCAGATATAAAACTTATCAATGGACCAGAGAAATGTGAGCAGTGCACAGCAGATTTTTTTTTCTTTCTGAAAAACTGATTTTTAAGTATGGAAGATTTACACTTTGTAAACTGATAATAAACACTTGATGATGATGAAAATATTGTATTATACAGCACCTTTGTGGTGAAGAAAATACTTGTATTATACAGCACCTTTGTGGTGAATAAAATACTTGTGATATACAGTACCTTGGTGGTGAAGAAAATACTTGTGATAAACAGTACTTTGGTGGTGAATAAAATACATATATTATACAGTACTTGGTGAAGAAAATACTTGTTGTATTATATAGTACCTTGGTGGTGAAGAAAATACTTGTTGTATTATACAGTACTTTTATGGTGAAGAAAATACTGGTATTAACAGTACTTTGGTGCCAAAGAAAATACTTGGATTACACAGTACTTTGTTGGTGAAGAAAATACTTACATTATACAGTACTTTCATATGGAAGACATATTTGTTTAAAATATTACTTTGATGATGAAGAAAATAGCTGTTTTATAAAGTACTTCAATGTGGAAGAAAATACTTGCTTTTAATATTACTTTGATGTGGAAGAAAATAACTTCTTTTTAAAATTACTTTGATAGGGGATACATGTATTATATAATGCTTTGATATTGAAGAGAATACGTGTATTATATAATACTTTGAATAAAATATATTTTATTCTCCAGCCCAGTGATATGAAAACTCTATAGCTACCAAACTCAGGCTATCGATATGAAAATTCTATAGCTACCAAACTCAGGCTATCGATATGAAAACTCTATAGCTACCAAACTCAGGCTATCGATATGAAAACTCTATAGCTACCAAACTCAGGCTATCGATATGAAAACTCTATAGCTACCAAACTCAGGCTATCGATATGAAAACTCTATAGCTACCAAACCCAGGCTATCGATATGAAAACTCTATAGCTACCAAATTCAGGCTATCGATATGAAAACTCTATAGCTACCAAACTCAGGCTATCTCTTGACCATTTTCATACTTTCTCCCACAAAGTGCTCAGTCTTATATTGGACAAAACTGACAAAGACTTACAGAAAATAATGATGGGGCACCTCGACATTATTCAGCGCTCTGGCTAGAGGTACCCCGGGTACTCTCCGTGCCCCCAAACAGAGCCTCACTTGATGAATGAATGTGCAAACAGAGTGAGCAAATATGCCTGCAGCGCGCGGTGCATATTCCATAACAGGGACCCTGATAGGCGCAAGTAATCGATGCGACTCATGGCCGGCTTTCTATCCATTACAGCGTTCTGTCAGCTGACCTTTCCCATCATGATCTGTTTTGTTTCTGACGTTAAGGTTTCTGTAGAGGGGGCTAGACTGTGGTCAACCTTACAGCATCGGAGACAAGACTTTAACTTGAAGCTTCTCAATGTTTTCTTAATATTACTCATCTATTTGTCGTATTGAAAATATTGGCAACCCATCACAAGCAATCGAAGAATACATAGAAACATCTCTCTCTCTCTCTCTCTCTCTCTCTCTCTGAACCTTAAGTGCCCAAGGCACATGGGGCTTCCGAAAGGGTTTTCCGCAAAAGCCTGTCCTTTGCCTTTTTTTCCGCTCTTGAACAAGTGAGCCCTCTATTGCTCAACTTCCTTTCTTTTCTCCATGTCTCCTTCGAAACATAGTGACACATAAACAGTAATAAAGACAGACAGATGTGTATGTTTCAGTTTTATCAATAGAAGACTGGAAAGTGGGCAGAAAAAAAAGTAATGTCAGAAAAAGAAAAGAGCACATATAAATGAAGAACATACAACAATCCACTATTTCGGCAAAATCCCTTTTTTGAAGGATCGCATACAAAAACAACATACCAGATAAAAACACGAAAAACAGATGATTGAGTAAACACTTTGTTCTTTTGGTATCCACCTTGTATAAGGGCGTCTGAGTGGCGAAGTAGGTAGTGCACTGGTCTCTCATGGCGAAGGTCGGGGGTTCGAATCCGGCCAGAGACACCCCCGTCACCCAGCTGTAGAAATGGGTACCCAACTTCTTCCGGAATTGGGGAAGGAAAGGCGGCCAGGCGTGATGCTTACCATATTACCCTCAAGTGTGCTGACAGGTCAAGGAAAATATGGGCACTAACACCATATCCCTATGTGCCTCTAAGGCATGAGAGGATTACATTTACCTTTACCTTTGTGTGAGAAAGAAAGGCACAAGACGCCCTTTTTTCCCCTAACATAAAACTAAGATGATTAGATAAGAAAAATTAGATGCTAAAATGAAACAAACATGGCTATTTTTTTTTCAGAGCGTGAAAATGTCTGCTGTCGATCTTCCTTTAAAAATACTAAATTTGCCAGCAAATTCAGGCTGATTCTTTTTGCTTTGCTACTGAGTAGCATCTTTCATATGAACTGACATGAGTTCATGACACCGAAATCTTCTAAAATAATGAGTATTACTGTTTCTCACAGATTCTTTAATATAGAATTCGCATATTCGACTTTGAACTTCCTGTATCCGGAACTGGAATTTTAAATCCGTTATTGGCGGCGCGGTCTTCTATGAACACTTCACCTGCTCTTTCGATCGCTGCATTAGCAAAAACATTTTTTCCTTGTCATATACCATACACTTTAGACAGATTTGCACGTACGCTGAATAGGGATATGTGACGTACAGAGCTAGGAAACTATATACGCGTAACAGGAGAGGGGAAATTAAAAGGAGGACATCTATCGCTCTTCAGAAAATAAAACAACTAAATAAGCTGTGGAGAGGAACAGACAGAACTACAAAAATAAGATTTTTAAGGGTATGCACCTTTCCCATCGCGACATATGCCTGTGAGACATAGACACTTAACAAAACAGCTAATAAACACATAAATGCCTTTGAATGTAAATGCTACAGAAGAGTTCTTGAAATATCATGGACACAAAAAGAATAAATATATCCATACTACAAGAATTTAATATTGAAGAAGGCTGGCTAGTAAAGAGGATTGAACAGAGAAAATGTAAATATTTTTGACACATTAAACGTCATGAGAATTTAGAGTAGACAGTCTCGGAAGTTAGTTAACATTTTATTCTGTTACTAAAGTTAGTCAACATCTTATTCTGTTACAAAAGTTAGTCAACATCTTATTCTGTTACTAAAGTATCTTGTTTATATAAAAAGACTTTTGTGACACCATAGCCCTTACAAATGGGGCAGGAATCAATGCATTCTTGATGTTTCTCAATGTGAACTTAACGTGCACCACTAAAATGAGCAAGTTGGCCGGGGGGGGGGGGGTGGGGGCTATGTTAAAGCGAGACAGGTTCTTCCTCCCTACGTTCTGCTTTAAAGTCTGTACGAGAATCATCCTAGCTTCCAGGAGAGGAGATTTTGTACAAGAATCATCCCAGCTTCCAGGACAGGAGATTTTGTACAAGAATCATCCTAGCTTCCAGGACAGGAGATTTTGTACAAGAATCATCCTAGCTTCCAGGACAGGAGATTTTGTACGAGAATCATCCTAGCTTCCAGGAGAGGAGATTTTGTACAAGAATCATCCTAGCTTCCAGGACAGGAGATTTTGTACAAGAATCATCCAAGCTTCCAGGACAGGAGATTTTGTACGAGAATCATCCTAGCTTCCAGGACAGGAGATTTTGTACAAGAATCATCCTAGCTTCCAGGAGAGGAGATTTTGTACGAGAATCATCCTAGCTTCCAGGAGAGGAGATTTTGTGATGAGCGTTCAAGAAAGAAGACATAACTTAAAAGACTGAATATATAATTTGTTTTAAGCACACACGCCCATAAAGATGACATCTATCGCGCTTCAAAAAATAAAACAACTAAAGAAGCTGTGGAGAGGAACAGACAGAACTACAAAAATAAGATTTTTAAGGGCATCATCTTTCCCATCACAACATGTGCCAGTAAGACCTGAACACTTAATAAAACAACTGACAAACACATAATTACTTTTGAATGTAAATGCTACAGAAGAGTTCTTCAAATATCGTGGACACAAAAACGAACACATATATACATACTACAAGAACTTAATATTAAATAAGTTTGGCTAGTAAAGAGGATTAAACAGAGGAAACCTAAATATTTTGAACACATTAAACGTCATGAGAATTTAGAGAAGACCGTCTTGGAGGGACATATATTGGGAAAAAAGAAAGAGAGGAAGACCAAGGCGAAGATGGCTGCAAGATATCGTTGATAATCTGCAGCAGGCCATCTTGCTCACAACCGAGAGGCCTGCAGGAGAGCTGTTAGTGAGGTGAAGTTCCGCAAGGGGCATGCAAATGACTGACTGACGCCCATGTCATGTGATATAACTTGTTTAAAACACATGCGCATTATTTGATATAATATAAAGTGAAACAAATATAATAAACATTGATGTCATTTTCTGAACTTGCTTTATATATATATATATTCTTTGAAATCACTTTTATTCCTGTATGACAAAGGTTACAAGGCCCAACGAGAGAGAGAGAGAGAGAGAGAAAGAGAGAGAGAGAGAGATGTTCTGGTCTTATCATGCGACATTTGTAACCCCGACGGTCTTAAACCACATCTCTTAAGTCCTGGAGGCTGTTGTACAAGCGCCTTTGTCCCGTCTGTCACTGGTTAGACTCCCAAGCCTAACTTGGGCTGACGCCATGTCAGTTAAGCATCTTTATTTATTCAACATCATCAGCTTTGTCCTTCTCGCTCTCCTATGCGCGTATTCATTCTTTCTTTGTTTTTTTTTTAACGTTCTTAAAATGGTATCTAGTGACATAAGCAAACATTGCCCGTTTATATTTGAGGGATTCCACGAGTATTTTTGTCACAAAGATTGTTTTGCAGGTTCAATAGCACTGCTTACAGTAATATATTTCTTTCAGCTTAGTCCTGCTTTAAACAGCGAATAAAACTTGAATATTTCGGCAGAAAGCTTTTATCAGACGGGAAAAAGAAAAAAAAAGAGCGTGGAACTATTTTACAGACGCTGACTTAAACGAAACAATAAAGTCTACTCAAACATATCACAGAGTCAACTGTTAACGCTCATTTTTTTCCCTAGCCTGTCCGTACATTACAAGATGTGGTCAACATTCCACCTGAATGTCTTTATGTCCTAAGTCCTCAAGAGAAATTCATTGTTTATTTCTATGTCCCAAGTCCCTAAGAGAAACTCATTGTCTATTTCTATGTCCCAAGCCCACAAGAGAAATTCATTGTCTATTTCTATGTCTCAAGCCCCCAAGAGAAACTCATTGTCTATTTCTATGTCCCAAGTCCCAAAGAGAAACTCATTGTCTGTTTCTATGTCCCAAGTCCCAAAGAGAAATTCATTGTCTACTTATATATCCCAAGTCCCAAAGAGAAATTCATTGTCTATTTCTATGTCCCAAGCCCCCAAAAGAAACTCATTGTCTATTTCTATGTCTCCAGCTCCAAAAGAAAGTCATTATCTTTTCTATCTGTCAAGCTCCAAGAGAAAGTCATAATCTATTTCTATGTCTCCAGCTCCAAGAGAAAATCATCTGTTTTTACGTCTCTAGCTCCAAGAGAAATACATTATCTATTTCTATGTGTCCAGCTCGAAGATAAATTCGTTATCTATTTCTATGTGGCCAGCTCCAAGATAAAGTCATTATTTATTTCTATGTCCCCAACAATGAAAATAAATGGTGAAACAACAATTTGGTTTAACATAAGAGAAGATGTAGACAAAGAATATTATGATAGCATAATAATTCAAGGTTATGAAATACCAGAAATTAGATATGCTGATGACACAGTATTACTGTCCATAACGCAAAAAGGAATGGAAAAACTAATTATGTCAGTCTGTAAGAACAGCGAAGAGCAGAACCTCTATCTTAATGCAAAGAAAACTAAATTGATGACAACTGACAAAACAAACAAGGCAGCTGAAATATGTATCAATGAGAGAAAATTGGAAGAAGTGGAGAGTTTTGAATATCTTGGATCATTACTAACTAATAACGGAGATACAATGAGGGAAATTAAAAAGAGGACATCTATCGCTTTTTTGAAAGTAAAACAACTAAAGAATCTGTGGAGAGGAACAGACAGAACCACAAAAATAAGATCTTTTAGGGCATGCATCTTTCCCATCGTAACATATGCCCGTGAGACCTGGACACTTAACAAAACAGCTGAGAAACACATACATGCTTTTGAATGTAAATACTACAGAAGAATTTTCAAATATCATAGACACACACACACACACACACACACACAAATATATCCATGCTATAAGAAATTAAAATCGAAGAAGGTTGGCTAATAAAGCAGATTAATCAGAGAAAAGTGAAATATTTTGAACTTATTAAACGTATGATAATTTAGAGAAGGCCGTCTTGGAAGGGTACACAATGAGAAAAAGAAAGAGATGAAGACCAATGCGAAGAAGGTTGCAATGCATCTTTAATAATCTGCAAATGGATGCAAAAACAACAGGGCATCTTGCTTACAACAAAGAGGCCCACAGGAAGGCAAAATTCCGCAAGGGACATGCAACTGATTGACTGATGTCCCCAGCTCCAAGAGAAACTCAGAACCTATTTCTACGTCCCAATCCCCCAAGAGAAACTCATTACCTATTTCTACGTCCCAAGCCGCCAAGAGAAACTCATTACCTATTTCTACTTCCCAAGCCCCCAAGAGTAACTCATTACCTACTTCTACGTCCCAAGCCCCCAAGAGAAACTCATTACCTATTTCTACTTCCCAAGCCCCCAAGAGAAACTCATTACCTATTTCTACTTCCCAAGCCCCCAAGAGAAACTCATTACCTATTTCTACTTCCCAAGCCCCCAAGAGAAACTCATTACCTATTTCTACGTTCCAAGCCCCCAAGAGAAATTCATGACCTATTTCTACAGCTGGGTGACTGGGGCGACTTCTATCAGAATTAAATCACGGAACTCCTCTGTGAGTGAAGATAACTATAAAATGTAACAAGTAAAAAAGATACACACGTCATAAAAGCCATACTTAGTTCATCTGCCAGCTCTTTAGCTGCCACTTATCTGTATAAGCTTATATTCCGTATTCCAAATCTGATAATATTTTTGACGTTCCAATTTCATAATCCATTTTTATCCGTCCAATTTCGAGACTTCTCTATCTGTTCCGTAACACTAATTTCTTCTTTTTTTTTTTTTGACAGAGATGGGGTCGTTGGCAGAGATGGGGTCGTTGGCCCTATGTTCCAATCTCCAACCTGGAGGTGTCACCAACTGGAGAGGGAAGATTAAGAATAGATAAGAATGGAGGCGAACTCTGTCTGCAGCAATGAGCCTTAATGGGTCGGAAAGCTGAAGAAGAAGAACAGATAAACATAAGTGTCTAAAATATAAAAAGGTAAAGGTAATCCTCTCATGCCTTAGAGGCACATAGGGATATGGTGTTAGTGCCCATATTTTCCTTGACCTGTCACTAGAGGGTGATATGGTCAGTATCCCGCATGGCCGCCTTTCCTTCCCCAACTCCAGAAGAAGTCGGGCACCCATTTCTACAGCTGGGTGACTGGGGCGCCTCCGGCCGGATTCGAACCCCCGACCTTCACCATGAGAGACCAGTGCACTAACCACTTCGCCACTCAGACCCCCGTCTACCTAACACACTTATATTAACTTATGATTAATGTCTATGTTTCTTTTCCAGTTTAGAAGAATTATTTGAAGAAATGAACGGGAAAAGGGAGAAAAATTTGTTTTGCTTTTTTTGTGTTATGATATGGGGGAGGGGGGATGTGAAGACAACCGATAAAGTAATCAGCGACCCGTAGCTGATATGCCAGCGTCAGGGTTAGAGACCCACACCTGACCAAGACCCTGTCCCACTTCTCCGTGGTACCCCCAGTAACAGGCATAGCCTGGCTAACGGGGCAGGGATCGCCATAGTCACCATGGTGGTGAAGTCTGCTAAAGAAGCATTGCACACACACCCCTGCTTTTTAGTTGGACTCTGGGACTGAAACAGTAGCCGCCATAACCAGCTCCCACGCCGGTACGATGATGTGCCTCAGCATCGGCTGCAAAGAACAACAACAGCTCGCAGTTACATGGAGTTAGGTAGAAGTACACGTTTGTGTTATGGTACATTTAGTGACAACTTGGGTTAGGTTTGTGATTTCAGTTTTATTTTTAAGCAGTTATAATCGTTACGTTTGGATGTTCTATTAAATGTTTTATTGATAGCCTGTTCAATGTTAATATAGTTTTTAACTGCGATTTGTTGTTGTTTTGTTTTGTTCTATTAATAAACTGGCTTATAACTGACAATGAATGTTGTTGTATATTTTTTCTAATACTGTCGTCTTATTGCATGTACAAGAGATGAAGGGAGCAAGACTAAGGGGTAGACCAAGACAGAGATGGAAAGGCAACGTAGAAGAGGATGTAAAAGAAACTGGTGTCACCAAATGGAGAGAGAAGATTAACAAAAGAGAGGAATGGAGGCGAAATTTATCTGCAGCAATGAGCATTAACGGCTCGGAAAACTGAAGAAGAAGAAGAAGAAGGAGAAGAATGATGTCGGCTTATATTAATAGTACTGTATTATAGTGTCGATAAAAGAGTTGTACAAGATTTGTCTTGAAGTCTATTGGCAACTGGAGATATGAGTGATTTATGAAATTTCATGCGTTCGGTTCCACAAGATTTCAGTTGTAGGGGGATCTGATAACATATCTTGTGAACAGGCCCACGGGGAGGGGGGGTGTGGTGCTAGGGGTGAGGGGAGGAAGCAGGATAGTCCTCTGCTGTTCTGTCCCCATTACTATATATGGCATGTCTTGTCCACACACTACCATACATCACCTGTCTTGTCCACACACTACAGAACATGACATGTCTTGTTCACACACTACAGAATATGACCCGTCTTGTCAACACAAAATACAGAGCATGACCTGTCTTGTCCACACACCACAGAACATGACCTGTTCTATTTCTACACTACTATACATTACCTGTTCTATCTACACATTACTATACACTATCTGTTCTATTTCTACGCTACTATACACGACCTGTTCTATTTACACACTCCTGCACATTACATGTCCTGTCCACACCACTTTACATCATCTGTTTGCGCTACATTGTATTACCTCTCCTGTCCACACTACTATACATTATCTGCCCACACTACATAACCTGTCCTGCCCGTACAGCGATACATTATCTGCCCACACTACATAACCTGTCCTGCCCGTACAGCGATACATTATCTGCCCACACTACATAACATGTCCTGCCCGTACAGCGATACATTATCTGCCCACTCTACATAACATGTCCTGCCCGTACAGCGATACATTATCTGCCCACACTACATAACCTGTCCTGCCCGTACAGCGATACATTATCTGCCCACACAACATAACCTGTCCTGCCCGTACAGCGATACATTATCTGCCCACACTACATAACCTGTCCTGCCCGTACAGCGAAACATTATCTGCCCACACTACACTATATTACCAGCTCTGTGGTAATTACCTTTGAGTACCCGCTCTGGGCATCCAGCCATAGAGGCCCCTATTCTTATAATTACTGGTGATGTTTATTCCTATTACTGACCAGCCCTCAAGTTCCCCCCCCCCTTTTTTTTTTTGCCAGTGATTTTAAAAAGTACCCATAATTCTCCAGAGAATAAGCAGGCACACAAATAAGTCCATGTAGAGTTGCCAAACTTCAGGTGGGAAAAAAAAAACTCGCTGAGATGGCTCCATGTTGAGCAGTAGCTTATAGATATCTTAATTTATGAAAAGTTTTGACATTTTTCAGTAGCAGTCTCCCTGTTCCTCCCTCTCTCTCTCTCTCTCTCTCTCTCTGTCTCTGTCTCTTATCGCCCACATGGTGAGGACTCTTCATAGACAATGTTAACACTGCCATGCTACTCTCTGGAGCAAGGCTCTGGCCATTGGAACACTATTATTGACAATGTCTGCGTGAACAGTAAACAAAGCTTCCCTGTAATGGTCAACACAGAATGTTGTCCTTGCTGGCGTCAGTAAACAAAGAGGAGAGAAACTAACCAGTACACAACAGGCATATGACACGGGTTCGTTTTCCCGCTCGGACAAACAACCCAGTTCTCAGAGGCCATTGTTTTTTTTTTTTTCTTCCTATGGTTCTAGTTGTCTACGGGCAAACAGGATTTGTGTTCATTTTCTAAGAGTTTGCAGGACAGCAGAGGATGTGCATTATTCTTCCTGCCGACTTCCGGTGTAGATCTGTCGGGGTCGTAGTTACAGGGTGAAAGGGTTGACAACTTTCATCATCATCATCATCATCATCAGGTGCCGTGCCGACTGGCGTTGGCTATTATGCTTCTCCAGAGTACACGATCCTTCATGCAGGCCATTAGTTCGGACGGTTGGCAGCTTTAGAGGAGGGAAACAGATACTTGGAGGGGTTGGTTGGGGGGGGGGGTTGAGAAAGAGAGAGAGGGGGAGGGAGAGAGAGAGGGGAGAGAAAGAGGGAGAGAGAGTGAAAGAGGGAGAGAGAGAGGGAGAGAGAGGGAGAAAGAGAGAGAAAGTGAGAGAGAGAAAATATTTAATGTTTTTCAGTTTTCTTTTCCTATGAAAACTACACAAATCTCAAATGACACATAATGCGGCTATATTTACAGTACCCAGAATCAGGTAAATGGCTCTAACCAAACCCACACGCTCTGGTTGTCTCTCTTGTGAGATAACATGAAAGATGTGTGATAAAGGGCAGAATGTCAGACGGGCCTGCGTGCCCAATTCTTAACCCTTTTGAAATAAAGATCAATCAATCAATCTCTCTCTCTCTCTCTCTCTCTCTCTCTCTCTCTCTCTCTCTCTTTGTGGAGATTTTGTATTATTCTCCTGCCCAGTACTATGAAAACATTACAGCCACCAAAGGTACATTATCTCTTGCCCATTTTTACATTTTATATCCTTGAGTCTTCTTCTTCTTCTTTCGCAATATCCTTGTGTTAATGATTTAAACGTAATTATTTTTTTTTCTTAATCTACCGACTATGCTGTGCTTAAGCATTAATGCCTTATTCTGTTCATTACCTTAACGATGGATATTCTTTGCTTTCTGAGAATTACCCTGGCTGTTGTTTATGTCTGATTCGGTCCGTCTCATGCTGTAATATAGTAAGCGGTTTTTCAGTCCCACTGTCTAATGGGTGCTTCTGGAGAGTCAGCGATCACAGGAGTGAATATGAAAGAAATGTTCTGAGGGAGAGTAGGAGGTCACAGGAGTTAATATGAGAGAAATGTTCTGAGAGAGAGTAGGAGATCACAAGAGTGAATATGAAAGAAATGTTCTGAGGGAGAGTAGGAGATCACAGGAGTGAATATGAAAGAAATGTTCTGAGGGAGAGTAGGAGATAACAGGAGTGAATATGAAAGAAATGTTCTGAGGGAGAGTAGGTCACATGAGTTAAAATGAAAGAAATGTTCTGAGGGAGAGTAGGAGGTCACAGGAGTTAATATGAAAGAAATGTTCTGAGGGAGAGTAGGAGGTCACATGAGTTAATATGAAAGAAATGTTCTGAGGGAGAGTAGGAGATCACAGGAGTTAATATGAAAGAAATGTTCTGAGGGAGAGTAGGAGATCACAGGAGTTAGTATGAAAGAAATGGTCTGAGGGAGAGTAGGAGGTCACATGAGTTAATATGAAAGAAATGTCCTGAGTGAGAGTAGGAGGTCACATGAGTTAATATGAAAGAAATGGTCTGAGGGAGAGTAGGAGGTCACATGAGTTAATATGAAAGAAATGGTTTGAGGGAGAGTAGGAGGTCACATGAGTTAATATGAAAGAAATGGTTTGAGGGAGAGTAGGAGGTCACATGAGTTAATATGAAAGAAATGTTCTGAGGGAGAGTAGGAGATCACAGGAGTTAATATGAAAGAAATGGTCTGAGGGAGAATAGGAGGTCACAGGAGTTAATATGAAAGAAATGGTTTGAGGGAGAGTAGGAGGTCACATGAGTTAATATGACAGAAATGTTTTGAGGGAGAGTAGTAAGCCACATGAGTTAATATGAAAGAAATGGTTTGAGGGAGAGTAGGAGGTCACATGAGTTAATATGAAAGAAATGGTCTGAGGGAGAGTAGGAGGTCACATGGGTTAATATGAAAGAAATGTTCTGAGGGAGAGTAGGAGATCATCATCATCATCATCAGGTGCCGTGCCGACTGGCGTTGGCTATTATGCTTCTCCAGACTACCCGATCCTTCATGCAGGCCATCAGTTCAGTTGGTGATCTCCTCTCACACCATCCCGTCAGACTGTCCAGTATCATTTCTCTTGGTCTTCCTCTTGATCTTCTTCCTTCTATTTTTCCTGTTGTTATAATATTTTCAATGCCCCCTCTTCTCATTGCATGTCCTATGAAAGTACATTGTCTCTCTCTTATCTTTCTGACAAGGTTTTTTGTCTCTCCAGCTCTTCTCATACATTCTTCATTAGTTATTTTTGCTGTCCAGGGGATTCGCAACATTCTTCTAATAAACCACATTTCTGCTGCTTCCAATGATTTTTGTGCAGACTTGCCTATTGTCCATGATTCACTTCCATATAACAAGATAGGTTCAATATAGCATTTTAGGACTCGTTTTCTAAGTAGGAGATCACAGGAGTTAATATGAAAGAAATGGATTGAGGGAGAGTAAGAGGTCACAGGAGTGAATATGAAAGAAATGTTCTGAGGGAGAGTAGGAGATAACAGGAGTGAATATGAAAGAAATGTTCTGAGGGAGAGCAGGAGATCACAGGAGTGAATATGAAAAAAATGTTCTGAGGGAGAGTAGGAGGTCACAGGAGTTAATATGAGAGAAATGTTCTGAGAGAGAGTAGGAGATCACAAGAGTGAATATGAAAGAAATGTTCTGAGGGAGAGTAGGAGATCACAGGAGTGAATATGAAAGAAATGTTCTGAGGGAGAGTAGGAGATAACAGGAGTGAATATGAAAGAAATGTTCTGAGGGAGAGTAGGTCACATGAGTTAAAATGAAAGAAATGTTCTGTGGGAGAGTAGGAGGTCACAGGAGTTAATATGAAAGAAATGTTCTGAGGGAGAGTAGGAGATAACAGGAGTGAATATGAAAGAAATGTTCTGAGGGAGAGTAGGTCACATGAGTTAAAATGAAAGAAATGTTCTGAGGGAGAGTAGGAGGTCACAGGAGTTAATATGAAAGAAATGTTCTGAGGGAGAGTAGGAGGTCACATGAGTTAAAATGAAAGAAATGTTCTGTGGGAGAGTAGGAGGTCACAGGAGTTAATATGAAAGAAATGTTCTGAGGGAGAGTAGGAGATAACAGGAGTGAATATGAAAGAAATGTTCTGAGGGAGAGTAGGTCACATGAGTTAAAATGAAAGAAATGTTCTGAGGGAGAGTAGGAGGTCACAGGAGTTAATATGAAAGAAATGTTCTGAGGGAGAGTAGGAGGTCACAGGAGTTAATATGAAAGAAATGTTCTGAGGGAGAGTAGGAGATCACAAGAGTTAATATGAAAGAAATGTTCTGAGGGAGAGCAGGAGATCACAGGAGTGAATATGAAAGAAATGTTCTGAGGGAGAGTAGGAGGACACATGAGTGAATATGAAAGAAATGTTCTGATGGAGAGTAGGAGGTCACAGGAGTGAATATGAAAGAAAAGTCTTGAGGGAGAGATGACAGGAGTGAATGTGAAAGAAATGGTTTGAGGGAAAGAGTATTCTGTGTTGACTATTGCTCAGCCTGGCCACCTTCTGGGATCCCTAACAGCTCTAGTAGATTTCCAGACGTACAGTCTACTTCCGCTGCAGTTTGCTGGCAGAGTCGAATTGAGTTGTGTAACTTGGGCAAGGCACTTTGTCTATATCTGCCAGTGCCATCGATCATTGCCGTGAATAAGTGGTGCAAAATGTCGGAAGATATTTGACTTGCCCCGACCTGTCGATGAAACAAAGAGCTGTGACTGGTTTCAGAAATCAGGACTTAAACAGTATAAATATGACCGTCGTAATATAGAAGTTCTTATATATATATATATATATATATATATATATATATATATATATAAGATAACCCTGTCATGCCTTAGAGGCACATAGGGATATGGTGTTAGTGCCCATATTTTCCTTGACCTGTCAGCACACTAGAGGGTGATGTGGTCAGTATCACGCCTGGCCGCCTTTCCTTCCCCAACTCCAGAAGAAGTTGGGTACCCATTTCTACAGCTGGGTGACTGGGGCGCTTCCGGCCGGATTCGAACCCCCGACCTTCGCCATGAGAGACAGTGCACTAACCACTTCACCACTCAGACGCCATATATATATAAATTTCTTCAGTAATATCGCATTCATTGATAAGGCTGCGTTTGCATGTATGTGTTCGCTGCTTTCGAATTGTACATACATGTATATATGTTCTTAGTCATCTTTTTTCACTTTTCTGTATTTTCTATATTAAAAATTTGATGTAATGCCTCCATGCTTATAGACTACTATAAAGATGTGAAGAAGACACATGAGGCATACCTCCTTGACGTCACATGAAACATACCTGACTAACATCACATGAGACATACCTGACTGACATCACATGAGACATACCTGACTGACATCACATGAAACATACCTGACTAACATCACATGAGACATACCTGACTGACATCACATGAAACATACCTGACTAACATCACATGAGACATACCTGACTGACATCACATGAGACATACCTGACTGACATCACATGAGACATACCTGACTAACATCACATGAGACATACCTGACTGACATCACATGAAACATACCTGACTAACATCACATGAGACATACCTGACTGACATCACATGAGACATACCTGACTGACATCACATGAGACATACCTGACTGACATCACATGAGACATACCTGACTAACATCACATGAGACATACCTGACTGACATCACATGAAACATACCTGACTAATATCACATGAGACATACCTGACTGACATCACATGAGACATACCTGACTGACATCACATGAGACATACCTGACTGACATCACATGAGACATACCTGACTAACATCACATGAGACATACCTGACTGACATCACATGAGACATACCTGACTAACATCACATGAGACATACCTGACTGACATCACATGAGACATACCTGACTGACATCACATGAGACATACCTGACTAACATCACATGAGACATATCTGACTGACATCACATGAGACAATAAAGTTTATCCTTTACAAAAATATCATTAATTGTGTAAATTTATAACAGTAACGTGTGATAACTCTGCGAGCGCAGGTTTAGCGCATATGATAATTGACTGGCTTTTCAGTGCGAGGAAATTAAAGGGAGATAAGTTCCCAGGTTTTCTATCTCCTCTGCCTGCTGATGCAGGATTTTACTTCCCAGAGCTGCAGGTAGTACGTTCTCTTCTTATCAGCTGACGCCGTGAAGATGATGTTAGAATAGGAGCATCGTGTAGAAATGGGAGAGGGTTACAACGGCTGGTCTAAAGTAAGTAAAGTAAAGTAAAGTCCCGTAGGGCATGTTTGTTACATGTACAGCGCAAATACGACAGTTTTGTAATGTCGAAAAGAGGACGCGAGGGGTCGTATTGTCTATCATAATTTTGGTATTAACTCTTCATTCCTGAATTAATGTTAACGCTCTGCCGGAACAAATTTTGATGACAAGTTTTAGGAGAAAGAAACTGGAAGGAAATTACTCCATAATTTAAAAAAAAACATCAGCTGGATTAGAAATGTGCTAGTTTTCATTTTATTTAGACTTTGCCTAAATATTTTTGTTCTGGGCATTGCTTCGCATAGGTGTGCAAGACCTACAACCACTGATAGCGTTGTTTCAGAGTGAAAGAGTTAAAACATCATGGTTCAAGACAAGAATGCGACGGGACATTGTAGTGTACTCCATAGAAAAACAGGAATTAATAATGATCGAGCTTACGGTTCTGTACGAAACAAGGTTAGAGGAGCAGCATCTATTCAAATGTGAGAAGTACAATGATCTGGCCAAGCAACTGAGGCAGGGAGCAGGAGTCAGGACAAAAGTGATAGCTGTAGAAGACGGAGAGAGATGATTTGTAGCAACATCAGCATACGACCTATGTAAGCAACTGGGCTTAAAGGGAGAAGCAAGAGCAAGAGCAGTGAAAAGCCTTTCAGAAACAGCAGAAAAGGCCTCATGCTGGCTGTGGAGTATGCGAAACAAGCATTGGGAACATAAATAATTTCATTTGTCACAACCAGTACCAATCCTCCGTAGCTGGATCGCTAAAGATGCACTTCAAAGTGCAGTGGCAACTGGAAGATCATGGGTTCAATCCCGGGACAAAAAAGGCAACACCTCACAAGACTTCTGGGAGTCATGACCCAGAGGGGCCCAGCCCCCCCACCCCTTAGAGTGTCAGGAGTTTAAAAGGGCCGAAACACTTGTCTGAGGGGGGAGGGGGTACTTCCTCTGATGATCTGAAGGAGTTGTGTTGTTGTTCGCTCTCTACAGTAGTTTCCTGCATACAAGAACATTATTATCTGTGACAGCTGGCAAGTTTTCATAACGAAATAAATGGTTAAGACCAGTGTTCTTATACACGTTGGCAAATGGATTCGTCCCTGTACTATCCAAGACGTGTGACATAAGGGTTAACTTGTACATTCTGTATATGTAGATACTGACTTTAAAAAAAACCAAGCTATTCTGTTTCTGCCTTTTATAAATGTCTCGAGACCAACATTTCTAACTAGTCTTTGGTTACATTTTAGAAGTAAATGTAAGGAATTTTCGTTGACGTTTTCGTGGCTAACCTGGTTATGGTTGCTGGACCTATGTCGTACCTTTCTTAGTCGCCTTTTATGATCATGATTGGTAGGGTACAGTGGTCCTATTCTTTGCTTCCCAAGCCTGCTCCCGGGTCCCGGGTACCACACCTGGGGCGGAGGTGGGAGGGGGGAATGTTACAGCAAGAACTGGGAAGGCTAGAGTACCATTTCTACAGCTGAGAAACATCTGGAAGGACAAGGGAATATCCTTAACAACAGAACTTTTTTAGCTCTGTTCAAGATCAGGTCAGGACTCCTGACCGCCGGATGTTGTGACACTTCAGCTTTTCCAACAGGGACGCAGTCTGTTTCGTTGTTTGACCGTTCAAACATAAATGCCAAAACAGATCAGAAACATGGACAACATCAGCCAAAAGTACTAAGAGACTGCAGAAGATCCTTCGGATTTGATGACCAGATAACATCATCAATGAAGAGCTATGGAAGAAAACGAACCAACCCCCACAGTGAAAGAAATGAGAACGAAAAGACGCTGGAGATGGTGAGGACGTACACTTCAGAAGCCTACCACGAACATAACCAGGTAGGTACACACCCGGAATACCCAGGGTAGGAAGAAACAAGAAAGACATAGAAACACCTGGCGAAGGAGTCTCGAAGCAGATAGGAAAAAAATGACTATACCTGAAGACGGACAGAAGAAACGGCCCTGGACAGAAATAAAATAAACGGAGAGCCCTTGTTGATGGTCTATGCCGCAGATAGAGGTAAAGAAGGAGAGGGAATGAAAGGAGTACACCTATGTTCTTTCTTGACTGTTCATCTACTCACACAGTCCTCCACACTCTAACACACACACACCTACAAAATATAGTTGAGGCAAATTTCATGACATCATCTGGTGGAAAACCAGTGGTGTTGGCACTAATATTCACACCTTTGATACTTTTATATAAACACTTCTTCTTAGACGACACGCATACCATTCATGCCTTTTTTCATATTATAACACTGCAGAGATTTTATTTTAATTATTATTTCCTTCCTTCTTTCCTTCCTTCTTTCATTCATTCATTCATTCATTCATTCACGTGACATGTCCTTTCCAGAACGTTGTCCCTCTCACAGCCTCCCTGAATGCAATACGGTCTTGTGCAAGTTGACCGGCGTCTTGCAGTGATACATTCAGACTTTCCGTGATGTCCTGACTCCATTTGCGGTGAGGTCATCCCTTTTCTCTTTTGCCGGGCATTATGTCTTCTACTATCAACCTCCCCAAGCTGTTGTGTCTCTTGATGTGGCCGAAGTATCAACCTCCCCAAGAAGTTGTGTCTCTTGATGTGGCCGAAGTATCAACCTCCCCAAGAAGTTGTGTCTCTTGATGTGGCCGAAGTATCAAACTCCCCAAGAAGTTGTGTCTCTTGATGTGGCCGAAGTATCAACCTCCCCAAGAAGTTGTGTCTCTTGATGTGGCCGAAGTATCAACCTCCCCAAGCTGTTGTGTCTCTTGATGTGGCCGAAGTATCAACCTCCCCAAGCTGTTGTGTCTCTTGATGTGGCCGAAGTATCAACCTCCCCAAGCTGTTGTGTCTCTTGATGTGGCCGAAGTATCAACCTCCCCAAGAAGTTGTGTCTCTTGATGTGGCCGAAGTATCAACCTCCCCAAGAAGTTGTGTCTCTTGATGTGGCCGAAGTATCAACCTCCCCAAGCTGTTGTGTCTCTTGATGTGGCCGAAGTATCAACCTCCCCAAGCTGTTGTGTCTCTTGATGTGGCCGAAGTATCAACCTCCCCAAGCTGTTGTGTCTCTTGATGTGACCGAAGTATCAACCTCCCCAAGCTGTTGTGTCTCTTGATGTGGCCGAAGTATCAACCTCCCCAAGCTGTTGTGTCTCTTGATGTGGCCGAAGTATCAACCTCCCCAAGCTGTTTGTCTCTTGATGTGGCCGAAGTATCAACCTCCCCAAGAAGTTGTGTCTCTTGATGTGGCCGAAGTATCAACCTCCCCAAGAAGTTGTGTCTCTTGATGTGGCCGAAGTATCAACCTCCCCAAGCTGTTGTGTCTCTTGATGTGGCCGAAGTATCAACCTCCCCAAGCTGTTGTGTCTCTTGATGTGGCCGAAGTATCAACCTCCCCAAGCTGTTGTGTCTCTTGATGTGGCCGAAGTATCAACCTCCCCAAGCTGTTGTGTCTCTTGATGTGACCGAAGTATCAACCTCCCCAAGCTGTTGTGTCTCTTGATGTGGCCGAAGTATCAACCTCCCCAAGCTGTTGTGTCTCTTGATGTGGCCGAAGTATCAACCTCCCCAAGAAGTTGTGTCTCTTGATGTGACCGAAGTATCAACCTCCCCAAGCTGTTGTGTCTCTTGATGTGGCCGAAGTATCAACCTCCCCAAGCTGTTGTGTCTCTTGATGTGGCCGAAGTATCAACCTCCCCAAGCTGTTGAGTCTCTTAACGTGGTCAAAGTATCTCAGCTTTCTAATTTTTATGGTGTTAACGAGCCAGTTTTCTACGACACTTAATCCCATCAAATATCTCCATGGTATTCTAAGTGCCATTCTGTAACATTTCATTTCAAATGTTATTTTCTTTTCTGGTAATTTGTTAAGTGTCCATGTTTCGCATCCGTATGTTGTCACTGTGAATATGTAACCTCTTAGTAAACATAACTTTGTTTTCTTGTTGGGACCTTGTCACGCACTCTTCATTTGTGCTAGTTTCGCGATTCAACATCAATTCTTTTTATTTCTTTATTCACTTGTTAAAGAAAGTGGCATGACTGGCGGAGTGGTTAGGCGCTGGCTCTACTAATCCGATGGTACCGGGTTTTCAAGTCCCAGTAGTGGGGATTTTGTTCTAGCATCTTATCCTTATATCCTTCCCGTGCCGTTAAACGTCACACAGGGCTCGCAAAGTAGTTCGCCAATTTTTTCTGTCTTCGGCGAGTCTTTCAACCTCATCAAGGGATTTTATGCCTGTTAATTTGGCCTCTCTTAACAATGACCTCTTCAGAGTTTCACGCGGCCTGCCTCTTTTTCTTTGGCCTGTTGTGTTCCACTTGATAGCTTGTTTTGGGATTCTCTGAGTTCTAGCATCACCACATACAAAAAAAAAGTCCCCGGGGTCCACCCAGCCTCTAAAAATGGACACCAGGGAAATCTGGGAAGGTAAATGCAGCCAGGCGTGATACTGACCACATCAAGCATACATGTGCCGAAGGTCTTGGAAACACGGATTAACACCGTATCCTCAACATTGCCTTATAACGCCGTGGAAACAGGTAGACTGGTTAGAAATAGTTGCTTTGTCAACACGAAAATTCTGATACAAAGCTTCTGATTTCTCGCCTTCTCTCTAACGACGTCACGAATAAAATACAAACTAAATCTACCCAAAACATCTTTTGCTTCTAAGGTACATATTTCAGATACAAGAAACTTCAAGAAACAAACAACCTGGCGGTACGATAATACACATTGTCCTGTTTTTGTTATTTCTTATCTCCTTCCCCATATACCTTTTAATGTTAAAGGGACATATACAAGTCTTGACAGTAGTCGACATATAATGGAATAACATACGAAATTTACCACAAAAAAAGGGGTAAAGTGTACTTGGTATTAAGCAGACAAAAATATAATACTTGCATTGTTAATTACCAATAATAGAAGCGGTAAGGCAATGTTAGTGTTTGTACAACAACATGCCATGATTGCACGTATAAACAATACGTAGGGTTACGTTGTTTTTTTTTTTGGGGGGGGGGAGGGAGGGGTGTTAGAAAGGGGAAAAAGGGGGAGTGGAATGAAGACGCTGTCCGATGAGGCAATCAGGGACCTATAGCCGATATGCTAGCGTTAGGGTTAGGGTTAGCGAACTATAGCTGACCGAGACCTTGTCCCCACCCACCTCTCCGTTGGTACCCCCAGTAACAGGCCTAGCCTGACTAACAGGGCAGGGATCGCCGTAATCCCCATGGTGGTGGAGT
Source organism: Achatina immaculata (assembly GCA_009760885.1). Taxonomy (NCBI): domain Eukaryota; kingdom Metazoa; phylum Mollusca; class Gastropoda; order Stylommatophora; family Achatinidae; genus Lissachatina; species Lissachatina immaculata. The sequence continues at coordinate 20,909,064 of CM019718.1, read as the reverse complement.
CTGCTAAAGAAGCACTGCACACACCCCCTGCTTTTTAGCTGTAACCCGGGACTGAAAAAGTTGCTGCCATAACCCTCTCCCACACCGTTACGGTGCTTTTTCCTCAACACTTCCACAGCATCGGCTGCAAAATAACACCAGCTCGCAGTTAACAGGAAGATAGTGCAAGACAATGTCACGTACTAAATGTTTACCAAGAATAAGAAAAATACTTTGGCCAAACACCATAAGAAATAAAATCTTGTTGGCAGAAATTCAGATGAAGCCACTAACAACAATTATTGAGGAAAGACGATGGCGATGGTTGGGACATGTGCTCCGAATGACTGACAACTCACTACCAAAAATAGCACTAAGATGGACACCACAGGGGAACAGAAGTAAGGGTAGACCAAAATAGACATGGAGAAGAACAACAGAAAGGATGTTGAGCAATAGAGGGCTCACCTGGGCAAGAGCAGAAAAAAAGGCAAAGGACAGGCATTTGTGGAAAACCCTTGCGGAAGCCCCAGTGTGCTCTGGGCACTTAAGGTTCAGAGAGAGAGAGAGAGAGAGTACTAGACAAGGCATGAGAGGGGAAGTAATAAAGTAAATACTTTTCATTTATTTGTTTTATATTCCTTTACATTTATATATTTTGTTACATTTGTCTGATACTACAAACTTCTTTATCGCCACAAATATCAGCTGGGATTTTCTTTCCTATTCTCCTGGAGAGAACTTTGATTCAAAGATGGCTCTGTGATCGCGGTCAGTGAGACAGACCATTCTCCACCCCTCCCACGTGGTGACTCGTGATGGCAGGGCGCTGTGACACTACAGTGTGTCCAAAGGGGACGCAGTCTTTATGCTCCCTGGGTCGTGGAGCTGGTTGAGAAGTCTTAATACTAAGATCGTTCTAGAAAGATAGGAAATTTTAAACAATCCTCTCAGAAATGTTTAATAGCACCAAAATTAGCTACAGCAACGTTATGAAATATAAAAGACAACAACAAAATTTATAACAACAATAGTAATAATAAAAATAGCAACAACGGCAATAACAGCATAAAAAACAGCAATAGCTGCAACAACAACACAACAATATTATAACAACTTTAGCATAACAATAGAAGACCAAAAAAATCACACTTACGACAAGAACAAAAATAACAACAGCTACAGGAAGAAAATAAATAACACTGGAACCAACAAAAAACAACAATAGCAGCAACAACAACAAAACAAATCCAACAGCAAGAGCAACAACAGCAAATAGCATCATAGCAAAGGAAAAGAACAAAAGATGCAGTAACAGCGATAGCAACAAGAACAATAACAATATATAAAAAAGAAGAAGAAAACAACGCTAGCAATAACAACAAAAAAAACAAGAAAAATAATAATAACAACAGTAACAAAAGAAATAGCAACGGTAACAAAAGACATAATAATAGCAAAATAGCAACAATAGCAAAAGAATAACAATAATAACGCCAACAAAAACAACAACAGCAACGTAACACCAACAACAAGATAGCAATAAAATATCTATAACGAAACCAATAACAATAAAAGAAAGAACAATAATAGATGCGACAACAAAAACAACAGCAAAGCACTAACAGGAAAAACGATGACAACAATCGCATCAACAACAACAGAGCGACATCAACATGGCAACAAGTACAGCAAAACAAAATAAGCCACAACAGCAACAACAACAATAATAAAGATAACCACAACAAAAGCAACAAAAAAATTAGCAACAGCAACGGTTCTAAGGACTGTCATAGCCGGAGGTGGGGTGGGAGATACGCTCTCCACTCCAGTGAAATGTCTCCCAGGCGTACGTCTCAAATGGCCTCTGACAGTCAAGTCCAGCTCCTGGCCTTCTTGTGACAGAACTGTTCAAACTGACAGGTGAAGGGACGAAGACGAATATCTGGCGCCTGAAAACCAGACGCTTCGGGTAGATAAATCATGTTTGGTAGCTCATCTACCGCTGCTGGTGAGATTCTTAAGCTGCCGTGCATGGAGTGGGGCTCTCCCGGCCAGTGAAGAAAGGCCCGAATGGAGTTGCCGTGGAAAAGGTGAAAGAAAGGATTGAGTGAAGTAATCAGTAGTCTCGAGGTCAGGACTGCTCAAATCACAGCACCTCTGCTCTGGAGGTCGGCCACGTCCTATGTGCACTCATATCGGGCGAATTAACCCAGGGGTTAAGACACTGCTGTCGAGACTCTTCGGATACCGCGCGTGGAGTGAAACTCCTCCCGGCCAATGAAGACCATGCGAAAAAGCAATTGGGGTTGCCGTGCGGCGTCGATGTGAAAAGGTGATTAAAGGATAAAGTGAAGCTTAATCGATATGTCCAGTAGTCTCCCGGCGAGAGCTACTCATACCACGGCGACTCTGCTCTAGAGGCCGACCACGTCCGTTCTACACCCATACTGGTGAAATATGCCTAAACTGGCTTAAACCAGGGGTGAAACTTGATGGCTCCTCATGTCATGGTACCTCTGCGCTAGAGGTCGGTCACGTCCTAAACACACCCATACTGGGATAATATGACTAAACCGGCTCAGCCCAGGGGTGAAACTCACTAGTGGCGAGGATTCGTCCTCCTGGACAAAAGCTCCGTCCTGGTCACAACTAGGAAGGGGAGCGGCCACGACCACAAAATGCTGAAGTCGGAGACACTGGACCAGGGCAGTCTAGACAGACAACCACCTCTCACTTGGCGGGGATACACGGGTATCCCGAAACACATCGAAGTTTTCGGGCGAGAAAGTCCAACTCTAGCCTGGATAATCACCTCTCACCCGGCGGGGATATACTGATATTCAAAACACGCCGAGGTTTTCCTGTGAGAAAATCCAACTCTAGATGAAACTGGTGCAACGAAAACCACGGTTTCACACAATCCCGCTTCTGAGACCCACCGAGAATACAGGCTCAAGCCCTGCGATACTCTGAACTTCTTGTGATCCTGTCGGGGATCTCGTGTTGTCCTTTCGGAGACCACAGGGGGACCACGGGACCTATCGAGGACCACAGGAATAAATTCTGTAGGATCACGGGGAGGTCTTGGTGGTAGAAGCGAACGAAGAAGAAGAAAAGAAGAAGCAACAACGACAGCCAAACAGCGGCCCAAAAAAAACCAAGAAGAAGCAACAACACCATCTCTACACTGACCTTAAGTCTACATCTTTTTTTCTAGACCAGGACGCGTCAAAATCATGGCCAACGTTATTTTTCTATTTCGTTCTCTTTCTCTGACCCCTGACCTTCTGGGGTATCTTTCACACATTCTCACCCAACCCACGCCCGGCTTTGTTGTTGTCTTGCCTCCGGTTGCGTTACTTCCCTTGTCTGTATTGCCATATGCCTTCGTTGAGCCAACCAGCAAATAACATAATGACCCGTCACACAAAGAAGTTACATACTCTGTACATTCTACTGAATGAGGTAACACTACGTATCTACTTCAGCGCAACCAAATATTTAATATCCACATCTGAATTATATATTCTGGTACATCACAGGAACATTCACGTAAAATAAGTCTACCCCATAACATTTACGACAGTCACGCTCAACACAGATCAAGCATAACCAGTTATTTTGAGCAGAAGGTAAAAGTTTCACATTATCGATCCGGTATTTTCTCTCTTTCTCTATACCTAAACACCCATCTAGTTACGTACCTTCTTTCTACTACCTGCCTAGCTACCTACTTACCTACCTAAATACTTCTTGCCTACCTACTTCCCTACTTACTTACTACCTGCCTACCTACCTACCAGCTTGCCTTCCTACTCACCTGCTTATCTACCTGCCTCCCTGCTTATCTACTTACTTATGTACCTACTTAGCCACTTACCTACCTATTTACTTACTTTCTACCTGCCTACTCCCCAACCTAACTCCCTGTCTACCTACCTACCTATCTACCTGCCAGGCTGCCTATCTACCAACATACCTATCCATCTAACTACCTACATGCCAATCAACCAGATACCTACCGAGCCTACTCACCTAGCTGCCTACTTACCTACCTACCTACCTACCTACCTGTATATTTACTTATTACCTACTAACATACATACCAACCAATATGTCCGTCTGTCTGTCTGTCTGTCTTCCTGTCTGTCTGTCTGCACCTTCATTTTGGCTTGTAAAGGTTTCCCATTTCAAAAGCAGAGACTCTCCCCGCCAACTCACGCCTTAAAACTTCTATAACAGACTCATCTGTCAGTCACGTTAATGCCAGGACAAATAAGTCCCTGATGAACCATACCCCAGTATTAGATTTCATAAGATGACACGACCATCTACCTGTAGTGAGTGTAAGCACAGGTGGGTGCACTGAATGACAAAGGTGGCCGAAGCTACATGATGTTTATTTAATATAGAGCGAACAGGTGAATCAGATAGAGGTAGGAGGACTATAGAGAACTGTAGATTTAACTGATGCGTAGCGGAGCAGAAGATTGGTAAAGAATCACAGACTTAGCTGATAGGTAAAAGAGAGGAGGGCTGCAAATAATCACAGATTTAACTCATGCGTAAATGAGAGGAGGACTAGAGATAATCACAGATTTAACCGATGCGTAAAGGAGAGAGTAAATATATGTGTGTGTGTGTGTGTGTGAGAGAGAGAGAGAGAGAGAGAGCATTAATGGTTCTTAGTTATGTCTATCCGGCCAGTGGTCTCTGTGTGTCCTGGTTCGGCTTGGCGCCTTAGCTACGGAGTTCATGCCGAGAGCGACGCTGACTTGTTTCGCATGTGGACTATTGTAGTTCCTGAAATGACGTCCTCACTGGGTGACTCGTCCTCAAGGACTGATGCGAATGAGCAATGATGGACATTCTGCGCGATACTCACTAGCACAGGAGGTGGCGCTATTATGGAAGTATCTCTTTCGCGATGATACCGAGAACATACTCGTAATGCTGAATACGGAAACGCTTGTCTACACATACGTTAAAAAAAAACAAAAAACTAGCGATAGTTTTGTGGAGAAAAAAAAGGATGAAAGAATCATCAAAGAAGAAGAAAGATGACAAGAACGAAGATGAGAATAAGAAAATTACACGACAGTCGTGTTAAATACTTTCTTTCTATCCAAACTCTCACCCCTCCCCCGCAAGATCTTTTTCTTGCAGTCACGTGTTCTTGCCAGTATTTTTTTCGAGGAAGGTGAAAGAGGTATTTTCCTTTCTCTGGCAGGTTCAGGCTGCGTGCAGGTGGTGTTTGCTCGATGTCAAAGCATTCCCCCCCCCCCCCTCTTAAACATGACTTTTTTTTTCTGAAGAACCACCAAGCGGGGGCAGACAACTTTTTAAAATAGGTAATTGAACTGGGATGATGGTTGTTTACATCGCATTGCTGAGAATCCGTGCGAGGCAGGGGATTGTGGATAACTACATGGAACCCGCGGTTGGATCTTGAAGACTTAAATAACAGAGAAAACTCCGGCCCCGAGAAATATTTGCTCACCTGCGGGTCTATATCACAGAGTTAATAAACACACATACATAGAAGAAGAAGAAGAGTGCAGGGAATAGAAAATATGTATGTCAAAATAACAGAAGTATTGAAAAGAACATAGTAGAACACACACAAAAAAAGAAAGGAGAAAATAAAAAAACAGGTTTACAATTCGATCTGGTGAAGATAGAAGAATTGCGAGCAGAAATAGTTTGTTAAACACAACGTTTATGGGGCCCAAAGAAAATGTGACACTTGAAAGATAAAAACAGCTTTTTTTTCTTTTTTCCTTCTGTGTGCTTATGTTTTGTTCAAGCGGTCTCTCGCGATTAGCTGAACTTGGTGTATTCCAAGCAAAATGCGTTGAATTTGTTTGCTTGGGCCAAGAATGTATGTGGGCTAAGAAATATTCTGTTGTGGATCATTTCTTTTTTTTATACGTGTATATACGTAGGGGGGGGGAATGTTGTACGTGGATGTACATCCAATATTGGTGTCTATAGAAGACTGCAGCCGATATTGCTGCAACGTGGTTACCACAGCCTAACTATGAAATTCTGTAGGACGAGCTGAACTATGAAATTCTGTAAGAGAAGATGACATATTGAAATTCTGTAGGACGTGATGAAATATTGAAATTCTGTAGGACGACCTGAACTATAAATTCTGCAGGACGAGCTGAAGCATAAAATTCTGAAGGACGCCCTGAACTATGAAATTATGTAAAATTTGAACTATGAAATTCTGTAAGACGAGCTGAAATATTGAAATTTTGTAGGATGAGCTGAATTATGATAGTCTGTAGGACGAGGTGAAATATTGAAATTCTGTGGGACGAGGTGAATTACGATAGTCTGTAGGACGAGGTGAAATACTAAAATTCTGTAGAACGAGGTGAAATAATGAAATTCTGTAGGACGAGGTGAATTACGATAGTCTGTAGGACGAGGTGAAATATTGAAATTCTGTAGGACGAGCTGAATTATGATAGTCTGTAGGACGAGGTGAAATATTGAAATTCTGTAGGACGAGCTGAATTATGATAGTCTGTAGGACGAGGTTAAATATTGAAATTCTGTAGGACGAGCTGAATTATGATAGTCTGTGGGACAAGCTGAAATACTGAAATTCTGTAGGACGAGCTGGATTATGATAGTCTATGGGACGAGGTGAAATATTGAAATTCTTTAGGACGAGGTGAAATACTGAAATTCTGTAGGACGAGGTGAAATATGATAATCTGTTGGACGAACTTAATTATGATAGTCTGTAGGACGAGCTGAATTATGATAGTCTGTGGGAACGAGCTGAATTATGATAGTCTGTAGGACGAGGTGAAATACTGAAATTCTGTAGGACGAGCTGAACTATGATAGTCTGTGGGACGAGCTGAATTATGATAGTCTGTAGGACGAGGTGAAATATTGAAATTCTGTGGGACGAGCTGAACTATGATAGTCTGTGGGACGAGCTGAATTATGATAGTCTGTAGGAAGAGGTGAACTTTGAAATCATGCGGGACAAACGCACGCCGGGTCACTGGTGTACACTGCATTTAGAACGCGGCCACCAAGGAATCCGACGTGCTTTATCTGAACCTGTCAGAATCTCCCTATCTTTATGCCAAGTCACTATGATTTTTGTTATTTATTTGTTATTTTATTACCGTTAATTTCTTATTTATTGCTATACCGTAGCTTACTGTAATGGCATTATTCGTGTGTGACAGAATGAAAACTGGTGGTGCTGATTTTGAAAAACAGAATTTAAAAAAAAAAAAGCAATGCGGTACATTAGGACTGCTAGTTTCATTCTGGCAATCCGATAGAAGGAAATGAAAATTCTAAAAACAGCGCAGACTATCACAAAATAATTTGACACGGTCAACACACAGTGTAGATGTTAGCTAAACATACAGCAATTTGACAAATTCCCTACATTCCCTTTATGTTTTTACATTTTTCCTTTTTCTTTTGTCTTATTGTAATCTGTCATACTCCACGCTGTACACTTTTGCCAAACGTTTTTTTTCCCCAGATAGCTCCAGTTTCATCTGTTGTGGTGAGATATTGTTGTGGACCTCAGCCAAGTACTTGTCCCGTTTAGGTCTTGTATAAGAAAATAATTGCTATCGCCCATTTACTCTGAAATAAAACCAAAATGGTCTTCAACTCAGTCAGTCATTTGCATGTCCCTTGCGGAACTTTGTCTCTTTAACAGCTCTCGCGTAAGCCTCTCGGTTGTGAGCAAGATGCCCTACTGCTGGTGCACCCACTTGCAGATCATCAACGATGTCTTGCAGCCATCTTCATCTTGGTCTTCCTCCCTTTTTTTCCAACTATGTACCCTTCCAAGACGGTCTTCTCTAGATTATCATGACGTTTAACGTGTCCAAAATATTTAAGTTTTCTCTGTTTAATCCTCTTTACTAGCCAGCCTTCTTCAATATTAAGTTCTTGTAGTATGGATATTTTTTGTTCTTTTTTGTGCTCATGATATCTAAAGAACTCTTCTGTAGGTCTTCAACTGCATAATGGAAATAAACAGCCGAAATTACGTAAAGAGATTTCATAGCGTGCTATATATTTCTAGCTAATATAACCTACCGGCACTATATGCGGCAGGAGGAGTTCCTTTTTTCTCGTTTCATCCAGCTTCCCGCTAACATCTCCTATATACCAGGGGTTCTAAATTTTGTTTTAAAATGACAGATCCTCGGTGCACAGTTCAGTATGACCTCCATACCTCCCTCGCCAAAAGTTACCTAAATGACCGCCAGTAACAATCCTGTTAGGTGCCAGTATGATTTCAAAAAGTATAGGTTGCTTAGTTTTGCATTACAGATGGATAACTAGGAACAAGATAAGAGATAAGAGAAATGATGACTGCGGTAAAACCGGTTCTAGTAATAAAGATAGACATAGATGTATGATTCAATTTTACCTCGATATATATACGTGCCTCGTGACTAATCTTGCATATTCTACTCCTTTACTTTGATAATACTGAAGTCTCGTCTCCTGTTTATTGTAAAATTGTTTATAGTATCATAGACTGCGCTATAAGTCTTTCTGAAAATAATAGGTGTCTGAGTGGCGAAGTGGTTAGTGCACTGGTCTCTCATGGCGAAGGTCGGGGGTTCGAATCCGGCCGGAGGCACCCCGGTCACCCAGCTGTAGAAATGGGTACCCGACTTCTTCTGGGGGTGGGGAAGGAAAGGCGGCCAGGCATGATACTGACCATATCACCCTCTAGTGTGCTGACAGGTCAAGGAAAATATGGGCACTAACACCATATCCCTATGTGCCTCTAAGGCATGACAGGGTTACCTTTACTTTTATATATAAAGATAATGGTAAAACTCCAGTGTCCATGCCATTAAGGTACATTGTGGAATATAATGAGAGACTGTATGTGTTCATGACCTTCGGCACACGAAAATATGATGTAGTCAGTATAATGCCTGGCTGACCACACATACACCCACCACACACACACACACACACATACACAAACAATATAAGAAAATAATGCGAACACGTATAAATGAAGAACATACAATAATCCAATATTTCGGCAAATGGCGTTTATCAAAGATCACATTTTAATTTTTTTTTAAAAACCACAACAGACCAAAAAAAAAAAAAAATTTAAAAAATAAAACACTTAGCTATTTTAAAAAAATAATTTTGATATCCTTTTCGAAGAAGAAAAAAACCAAACCGGCACACAAAAGCTGTAAGTGTTGAATTTTTCATGGTTTTTTTTTTGTGTGTCTTTATCTACTATGTTGTTTTAGTATGCGATCCTTGAAAAAAAAGGCTTTTCCCGAAATATTGGATTGTTGCATGTTCTTTCTTTTATACATGCTCGCATTATTTTCTGCTATTCTCGTCCACGCCCACCTTTCTCATTCATCTTTTTCGTAAAACTGAACCGTTATCTACCTTTAATAACCAGTAAGAGGACAGTTTAAACGAAATGGCAATCTAAAAATAATATAAAAACACAAAAATATCGAGATATCAACTCCCTATCTTCCACCATTTAGTTCTCACATCCCAAGGGATCTAGATGATCCAGATTAAGAGCCCCAGTTATAAACCGTCCACGTACGGACTTGTTTTCTTTTTTGCCTACATAATGATGTTTTGTGGAATGAATGAACGCGCCGTTTTGGCAGGATTACAGAGTAAAACTGACAAATTTTATACAGCAAAAATATTTTAATTGGACTCTGGAAGAATGTGTGAAGTTAAATATAGCTAAAGAAGGTCAATAATTGAAGAGCAGACGTGAGAGGGTCTAAGCAAATAGTCATTAAAGATCAGCCAATCAAATCGGACATAGCGGAGCAGAATCAGCCAACGGGAAGAGTTAAAACATACGAAAAACTGACATAGCAAAACATAAATACATCCTAGAAAAAGGTATGACCTCAAATTTCCATTTTCTATTATTAGCCGTTTACCTTTCTTTTGAAAACGCAATTCTTTTACATGTTTAAGTTTTAAAACTGCAGGTTCAACCAGGCAGCCACGTATTTATTCAATTTCTTTGCTTCCTTAATGATTAATTTTTGTGATGCATTGTATCATTATACGCATTGCCCATAGGTCATTGGTACTTATTATTTCTGTGGTCTAAGTTTTCCTCACCACTTTGTTAACCCATTACGCCATATACTTCTTTGGTCTCCCTCTCTTTCTCTTTCGCCTTGGGTTTTCCAGTGTTTATCAGGTACTTCAACATTTATTCTCATCGTAGCTTTACTTTCTCAGCAATCAATGTGCAATAAAGCAACCATTTGTTTCATCTGTTGCGTGAAACATTCACCAGGCGATGTCAGAGGCTTTATATATGTTACGTTAATAACTGTAACTTACTTTTAAAGAGATAGAAGTCACATAATTGAAAAGCACAAAGAAGTCAGATACTCAACTTTCCGGGTCGTTATATTTTCTTGTTCACATGCAGTAGGTTACCAGGGAGATAAGAGGAGACCACTGTGTGCAAGAAATAACTGTTTTGCCCGATTTCTTTATCAATTTGACTGTAATCTAAGGATGAAAATGTGAAATAACTTCGATATATGTTAGTTGTATAGGATGGTGGGAAATACAGAACAGAAATTAGAAACAGAACAAGCCAATCAAAGACTGCATTTCAGAGAATGGTAAACATATTATGCAAAGCATCCTTATCAATGAATGCTAGAAAACGGGTCTTAAAATCCTATATCGAGCCTATCTTTTTCATATGGAAGTGAAAAATGAACAAAAGGTAGATCCACACATATATCACTGGAAGCAATAGAAACGTGATTTATCAGAAGAATATTGTGAACTCCCTGGACAACAAAAATAACTAATTGCGGACTCCCTGGACAACAAAAATAACTAATTGCGGACTCCCTGGACAACAAAAATAACTAATGGAGAATGTTTGAGAAGAGCGGAAGATACCAAAACAAACCTTGTCAGAAAAATAAAGGAAAGACAATGTACTTTCATAGGACATGCTATGAGAAAAGGGGACACTGAAAATATTGTTAACAACAGGAAATACAGAGGGGAGAAGAGTCAGGAGAAGGCTGAGATAAATGTAAATGGATAGCCTGACGGGATGGCGTGAGGGGAGAGATCACCAACTGAACTGATGGTCTGTATGAAGAATCATATACTATGGTGAAATGCCATAACCAAGCTAGTCGGCATGATGATGATGATGATGACGATGACGATGATGATGATGATGATGATGATGATGATGACGATGATGATGATGATGATGATTATGATGATGATGATGACGATGACGATGATGATGATGATGATGATGATGACGATGACGACGATGACGTATTAGTTGTATACATAATGTTCATTGTTTGGGTAAGAGGTTACATGATTTTCAGTTCACATTTAGTGTCGTTCTCCTGCTGCTTGTAATATATGCGCCATTCTGGTGTTGAAAGGTTCCGTTTCAATGTAAGATGCGATATGAAAGGCATATCAGAGAGTCTGAATGCAAGATGCGATATGAAAGGCATATCAGAGAGTCTGAATGTAAGATGCGATATGAAAGGCATATCAGAGAATCTGAATGCAAGATGCGATATGAAAGGCATATCAGAGAGTCTGAATGCAAGATGCGATATGAAAGGCAGAATATCAAAGAGTCTGAATGCAAGATGCGATATGAAAGGCATATCAGAGAGTCTGAATGTAAGATGCGATATGAAAGGCATATCAGAGAATCTGAATGCAAGATGCGATATGAAAGGCATATCAGAGAGTCTGAATGCAAGATGCGATATGAAAGGCAGAATATCAAAGAGTCTGAATGCAAGATGCGATATGAAAGGCAGAATATCAAAGAGTCTGAATGCAAGATGCGATATGAAAGGCAGAATATCAGAGAGTCTGAATGCAAGATGCGATATGAAAGGCAGAATATCAGAGAGTCTGAATGCAAGATGAGATATGAAGCGCAAAATATCAGACGAGCCTGTGCGACCAGTTCTTTGCCCTTCGAAGATAAAGATCTGTTCGTTCACACGTTTTCCTTTGCCTTATTCACAAAAACGTAGGCAAGTAAACAGAACATAGATGCCCGAAGATATCCCAAAAGTTACAAAAGAAATCAGAAGGACCAAATATATTCTTGTTGTACGAAAATATATAGAAAAATGAAATACAAAAAGAAAAAAAAGACGAGAAAAGAACAGGAAAGAACCATTTTGTGATGAACCACAGATGTCTGTTTCACAAACAGGGGCTGATTTTTAAACAAAAAATTATTATTATTTTATTTCTATACCTCAGATAAATCACAACAGCTTATCTACAACTCCACTAGCAGTTCTAGTTCATGCCATTGTTAACTCTTTTACTGCTCGATAAAAAATTCCGGCACCACACAAAATAATTTATAGTAAACACATCCGCCACGTTTTCACCCAGACATGACGAGAGGCCAAAATTTAGCCTAAACCATAGGTTACAATAAACAAAACCACATTAAGACAGTAACTTAAACTGTATTTATATTTTTACACGTCCATTTAAATGCTGACAGTAATTTACAATAATAATGAACAAAAAAACATTACATGACGATGTGAACGTTGGTCAGTTGGCCATGCGGTGTTGAATCTGGTCATGAGATGGGTTCTTGGATGAACTTCTACAGAGAGAACAACTGTCGTGAAAGCTAGAGGATGGACGTAAGCGAGTACGCGAGGTCCACGTCTGTCCACATAAATGCTGAGAAAGCGATTAAACATGGGAGTATGCATGTGAGATCTTGGAGCTAGACTTAAACTCGGTCCTGTTCTTCAATATAGGGAGATCATTTCTGAGTCAAAGTTTAGAAGGAAGCGTTAGTTTATTTGGCTGTTTTATGTTGAGCTGCCGCTACTTACAACACGTCATAACACATACACGCACTCACCCACTGTTAGATCATACCGCACATGTGTGAATGAGCAAGCGTGAACATAAGGGAATAAACATCTGATAACGCAGAGAAAAATTTCCAAGAAATGATACCACACACAAAAAAAACAGGTTAGAAATCGTTTAAACTATAGCTACTATTGTACTTAGCAGCAGGTAGCCTTGAATTTAATATTTTAGCCGCTTAATCTTATCTGTAACGTAATTAGTGTTTCAAGGGAGACAACTGAACATATACTGATAGCAAAATATTTTTCGGGTCAAAATGTTGTTTCTAAAATTACGATATGATGTTCGAAATTGATATGATAAGTGTAACTAACTATATATGTTACGTTAACGATTGTAACTTATTTTTAGAGAAATAGAAGTGATATAATCGAAAAACACAAAGAAGTCAGATACTCAACTTTCCCAGTCATTATGTTTTCTTGTTCACAAGCAGTGGGTTCCCAGGGAGATTGGGGAAGACTGAAACAGACGCTCACTCCATTTGCTTCAGAGATGTCTCTTTTCAAGTTCTTGTACGTGTACGAACTCCCTGTAACTGCGAGCTGGTGTTCTTTGCAGCCGATGCTGTTGAAATGTTGAGGCACAGCATCGTATCGGCGTGGGAGTGGGTTATGGCGGCTACTTTTTCAGTCCCAGGGTACATGAAAAAAGCAGGGGGTGTGCAATGTTTCTTTAGCAGACTCCACCACCGTGGGGACTATTGCGATCCTTGCTCCGTTAGCCAGGCTAGGCCTGTTACTGGGGGTACCACGGAGAGGTGGGACAGTGTCTTGGTCAGCTATGAGTCGCTAACCCTGACGCTGACATATCGGCTATGGGTCGCATCTTCACCCCTTTTTCAAGTTCTAATAGATCGTAGCTAGCTATGTTTATCAGTCACACGTAACAATGATCGATGTTTATTGACCACACATAACAACGATCTATATTTATTAACAGCATAGAACAAAAACCTATGTTTATTAATCATAGAACAACGATTTATTTTTACTAGCCACTGGGTATATCTCCAGAATCTTACATCTTACATCCTTCTCGTGCCGTTAAACGTCACATAGAGCCCGCAGGGTAGTTCGCCAAGATGTCCTGTCTTCGGCGAGTTTTTCAACCTCATCAAGGGATGTTATTCCCACTGAATTGGCTTCTCTTAACAATGTCCTCTTTAGAGTTTCACGTGGTCGACTTCTTTTTCTTCGGCCTGTTGTGTTCCATTTGATAGCTTGTTTGGGGATTCTCTGTTTCTTCTCATCACATGAGATCAACCATGAAACAGGTTGTTGTTTGCTCATCTGTCTGATCTCTGCGTTGTTCTTGAATTCATTCCACTTTATACCGAGTATTTTCCTTAAGCATTTGTTTTCGAAAGAGTATAATTTCTTGTCTATTTAAAGAAATAATTGTTTCTTTCTTAGCAAAGGAAGTGGAATTTCCTAATTAGAAAATATAGTCTTTTCTGAGGTAATATGACGTGATGGCTTTGCCATTACTCAGTTACATCAAACACTGGCAACGTTGACTACAACCCATCTCCTAGGTCGTTTCACTTGGAAGATTTTCCTGTAATAAACCAGATTCACGCCCGATCACATTTGGCTGGTTGGAACATGAATCATTTTTCACACGGTCTGAATACCAGAACAATACTCACATTGGAGCTTCTCATTTGGCAGCTACAGCTTTCAAGCGTCATCAGAGATGCCCGATCTGTATCCAAAAAAAAAAAAAAAACCTTGGCACTTGCACTCTCCAGACTGTCAACAGAAGTACTCTTCCGGTGACATCAGGAAAAGGGCCCCCCCCCAAAAAAAACACAGAGGATTTCTAATAAAGAGGAACAAGCAGATCACGTGACCAGAACAAAGAAACCTGACTATGAGTGTTGAAATCTCATAGTTCAATTTTCTCACAATATACTTACCAGAACCAGACATGATAGCTGTAATCATTACGGATTAAGTTCTATTTTTATTTCAGCTAATAGAAATGTTAATATTTCTATTGAGCATAATGTGTACCTACTCACCTGAATTCGGGCTGAGACCCTCTCATTAAGTGAACTTATCTCTATTACAGGGCCTCAGTAATGAAATAAGATGTTTGAAACTCAAAAGTAGCGTCTTCTTTTTTTCTTTGAAGTGCAAAGAAGTCTATTGGTCAAATGCAACTTTACTGCAATAAATACTTGCAGGTGTCGAAAGAGAGAGGGAAAGTAAACGGGCGAAAAAGTGAAATAAAGGGGAAGTGACGTGTTCTTTTAAATTACAGGAAGTGAAATGACTGATTCCTTTGACTTTAGTGTCCACGACCTCTTTCACAATGACCTTGTCCTTCCTGTTTGCTTGTCTTGAACTGCAGCCTTTCATAAGCCACACAACGCTCCTATAATTTGGTAAGATCTTTTCCTCTTATTTGTCTTTCTTCTGATGTTCTTTGTTTACTATATACGGTTTGTCTCTCTTATTACTTATTCGTCATCATAAGGAGAGTCCACTCGCCTTTCAAACTTGAAAGACGCCCAGCCTCCTTATTGATCAAAACAAATGGAGGGGCGGAGCTACGTCAGGCTTCTGTGTCGATGTCATTTTTTCACATAATTTTTTTTTGCTTTCAGCTCGAAAGTTTTTGTTTTCCCTATTCATCTTCTGAAATTGACCCACTGTTAGAACTTCACGCTAGTAGTGTAGAACTTGTTTATCTTCTCTCTATAAAAAATACTTGAGATGTTGCTTTTCGTGCAGACAGCCCCGTCTTTGTCCGTTGTTTGAATTTATAAAGATAACTTCAGAACTAGTTTCATTTAATGCTGGAATGTTTCAAACCTACTAATGAAAAACCACGCACACTAAGAGAACAAAGACTGCTGCTGGTACAGCTCTGAATCATAGCAAGCACTGCTCCAAAACAACAACAATGAAGCTCAACTACCGACGCAGCTTATGGGCCCTCTAAAATGTTTGTGGTTTGTGTGCACAATTTTCAACCCGTGTGCAAAAAAAAGTATATATATTCTGAAGAAAACTTTCTGTGCGCTAATGTGCGTTGTAACATCAATTAACAGAGTATAATTTAAAGTTCACGTTGAAAATAAAATGCTAAAATTAAAAGAAGTCAAGTAAACAAACCCATGTAGCGCCTTCGTATTTTTATTTAAGGATACCTTAGCACAATGGCATATAATAATGTCATAAAATTGAAAAATAAAAGTATCAGTTTTATTTATTTATTATGTATTTATGCATTCTTATTTATTCATTTGCTCGGCATATGAAATTTCATGTGCAGCATGATTTCCCTCCCCCTCCCTCCCCGTGTGCGGTCGCGCTGCTTAGAGGGAACATTCAACACAGCCCAAAACTAAGTTCTTACAGGTGCGAAATCTCTACAGAAACACTCAAGAACTTCAGAGCTGAAATTTCTATAGTGGAAGGGGGGGGGGGGGAAGAGAAAGCCAATATTCACACCAAGTGAAATACCTATACATAACAACCAATAATCTCTGTCACCTTTAATAAATACAGAAGTATGAACTACATAACCTGTTTAAGATAAGGGCCACCTACGATAAACTTTAAATGTTTCAGAGTCATAAGAAATTGTACATACGCCTTTTTATTGTTGTATGCACATTTTGTTTTCTAAACGGTGTTATATAAATACTAATGTACGTAATAATATCTATTCCTTGTCAGTGCTGGCTTGAAAGATAACTGATTTCCGAGCCCTGTACGCCTTGATGAACTGAAATTTGTTTTCAATCCTTGAATCAAATCACGCTTTTAAAATGAGCATAAATTGTTATATATACAGCATTTAATC
Organism: Achatina immaculata; assembly: GCA_009760885.1. Classification (NCBI taxonomy): domain Eukaryota; kingdom Metazoa; phylum Mollusca; class Gastropoda; order Stylommatophora; family Achatinidae; genus Lissachatina; species Lissachatina immaculata. The sequence continues at coordinate 20,892,303 of CM019718.1, read as the reverse complement.
ACCGTGAGCAATGAACCTACGTTTAATTGAGTGGACTCTCAGTTTACCATCATTATCATCATTATCATCGTTTGGCCGTCACTCTCCTGGGAGTACATAGTGCGGATAAAGTCTCCCTAGCCATCCCTGTTCTTGGATTTGTTTTATCTGCTTCCCTCCATGTATATCCCTGGTCTCTGAGCACTTTCATAATTTCTCTTCTCCAAGTAGTTCTGGGCCTTCCCTGATTTCTATTCCCCTTTGGGGGTTCTATGTTAGTGCCTGCCTTGTTATGCTGGTGTGTGGTTTTCTTCGTATGTGGGCAGTCCGTCTCCATTTTCTAGACATGATTTGTAGGCTCATAGGCTCTTGTCCTTTGTTTTTTTCCCCAGACTCCTCGTTTCTGGTCACCTCCTGCCATTTGATGTCTAGAACCCTTCTCCTGTCTATGAATGTCTATGAATGTCTATGAATATTTATACCAGATGAATAATCCCACAGCTTGGATTTTTTTATTTACCTTTTATATTAATTGTGATGTAAAAAGGAGCACAAACCAATATGCGTATTTCCGCGGGCTGCACATTATATGTCAAAGAGCCGCATGAGGCACGTTAGCCATGGTTTTGCCAACACTGTATATATAGAACTCTACAAGAACACTATTTGACTAGGGTGTACACTAGCTCCACCCCGCAATGACGCAACAGCTGCTGTTTAATGGACTCAACAAAAGAATTCTTCTTCGTTCAATCGAAGAATTGAAGACCAGTCTATCGTCACGTATATTAAAAAAGAATAATAGATAATTAAAATACTCATATCTCTCTCTCTCTCTCTCTCTCTCTCTCTCTCTCTAAACCTTTGGTGCCCAGGGCACATGGGGTTTCCGCAAAGGTTTTAAACAAATGCCTGTCTTTCGCCTTTTTTTCTGCTCTTGCCAATGTGAGCCCTCTATTGCTCAACATCCTTTCTGTTGTTCTTCTCCATGTCTCCTTTGGTCTACCCTTACTTCTGTTCCCCTGAGATGGCCATTTTGGTGCTATTTTTGGTAGTGAGTTGTCAGTCATTTGGTGCACATGTCCCAACCAGCGTCTTTCCTCAGTAGTTGTTGTCACTGGCTTCATATGCTTTTCTGCCAACAAGATGTTGTTTTTTACCGTATTTGACCACAATATTCTTCGTAAACATTTAGTCTGGAAAGAATTCAGTTTGTGTTCTGTGGTTTTAGTGATTTTTTTTCCAGCATTCACTTCCACAGAGTAGTAAAATACTGATATAGCCTTATCTAATCTTGGACAGTCGCCGTAGACTGAAAACTGCTTCGCCATAGACAGGCTACATTCTGACATCCTATGTCTGTGCTTATTACTCAGCGGTTTGAAAGTGTCCGTGGTACCAAACTCCGTGCGTCTTCTCAGGAACTGGTTCTAAAACTTGTGTTGCTAATCCAATAGGCAGCTCTGCCTGTTCAGAATTTTGGGTTCCAAGAAGAGAAAAAGAAAAGGGGGGGGGGGGGGTGGGTGCGCGCGAAAAACTAGAATGTAGTTAATTTCTTCGTATTACTTCTTAACTCGAGTCCAAAGTCCAGGCACTGTGTCAAGGCATGCCTAACACTATACCTGGGTCTCATTAACTTTGCCAGAACAAACTAAAAAAAAAAACGGCCCCACTAAACCTGTGCCACGTTATACTGTCACGCTGGAAGGTCACGAGTCTTAAGACAGGGGCTACTTCGCAGCAACACGACGTAAAGTTATCCGAATCAAGAATCACGTTCAACCAGGGGCTTTGAAATGACGCCGCTCGTATCAGCTTCGGGCCCAGCGATTGACGGAAACTTGGTTAATCCAAACGTTAAACACCGGAGCTAATGGACGGGTTAATCTATGGGCAGAACGCTCGGCTGTGGCGCCATGTACGGGCACTCTAGACTTCTTGAAAACTAGAAGAGTCAGGTCTGACAAGAGCATGGAATATTCTGAGGTTCGTCTTACGTTTACCACAAGCGGGCTTCTTCAGTTTTCTTTGTTCAAAATAACAAGATGGTGGGCTAGCCAGACAGATAGCAGACTCATATGTCACGTATGCCATTGCCATGTTACGTGTACTTTCTGTGTCAGTGCTGATAATGTCATACGAAAAGAACATATGTGCCGGAGGAGTCACATACGTAACGATTGACTGCTGAGAACAAGTTTCTAACATTCGAGAAAATTATGTAGAAGAAGCTTATTTATTTTTAAGATATTTCTGGCCGCAGATCCCAAGCTTCAAGTATTTTCAATATTAAAGAACGGGTCTTTACATTTAGTTCATTTTCTGTAACGAGATCATCAAAATTCTACAGCCGTCTAAAAAAATAAAGATACCTTAGCCACAGAGGGTTGCAAATTTTCATGAAAATTCCATGCGCTGTGTAAACAAAAGAAACCAAAGAATGACGAACTGATGACTCTTTTTTAGCCGCAAATAATTGTACACAGAACCTAGAACATTCTACCCCTGAAGTAACACAGGCAGCCAAAGTAACAGGAACACAGCTCAGTTCCAACATTTGCGAGATGGATGTAACTTAACATATCTGTTTAAAGCAGTATTAATGTGTCTTTCTAACACTCCCGGTCTTTTTTTTTTCTTCAAGTCCGCTACCACAAGCAACTTGAAAGTCTGTTGTAAGCCTCATTGGGAATTGTTCTAAACCTCATTTGGGCACTGAAACTCTGCTGTAGGCCTCACTGAGAATTGAAACTCTGCTGTAAGCCTCACTTGGAATTGTTGTAAAGATGCTATCTTCTCCCTAAGACAACTAATAGAAAAATCAGTTAATGCACATAGCTTAAGTAGATTTTTAAAAAAGCGTTTGATAGAGTAGATAGATATAAACTGTAGGAAATCTTACAGCATTATGGAGTTAGTACACATCTGACCAGCCTATGCAAAAACCTATACGAAAACAGTCGGTGTACAGTTATAACAAATGCAGGACACTCTGAACCGTTCATCATAAAATCTGGAGTGAGGCACGGCTGTGTGAACTATCTCCCTTACTATTGACAACATACATTGACAACATCTGCAAAGAAGCTAACATAGTAAGAACTCCACGACAAACCTGTCCAACAGCCCACCCTAGAAAGAATGCTGATAAACCCACAACACCTTCCAGAAGACATACCCAATAGGAGGACCATAAACGAACTCCTTTTTTGCTGATGATCAAACACTTATAGCCATATAAGAAAAAAGACCTCCAGCAGAACATGGATAATTTAGCAAGGGCATGTAAAAGCCACACCATGAAGATCAGTGCTGGAAAACTGGAAGTAATGACCATAGCGAGAGAAGAAATCCAAACAAAGATCTTCCTAGACTACCAGCCCTTCAAACAAGTGAAACATTTCAAATACCTAGATAGCATAATATCATCCTCAGGAACAACTGACGATGAGATTAAGAACAGATGCAATAAAGCAAATCAGGTCATTGGACAAATGACCCCTTTACTGAAAAACAAATACATCACAACTGAAACAAAAAAAAGGCACTGTACAACGCAGTTTTCCTCTCAACTCTTATGCTGTCAATGTTAAACATTGTCATTAACAGTCAAGAACAAAAGAAAAATCATCGCGACAGAAATAGATGTTTAAGAATACTAAATGTGGCAATGTTATCTAAGAGTTTCAGAAAGATAAAGTTGACCTACATGTGCCTCTACGCACAGATTCACATTCTGTATACCACTCAGAATTAAAGTAACTAATTTTTACTGTCCAATCACGGGTCAATTCTTGTGTTTTCCAGTCAGTTTTTGTATCTACACCATCAGCTATCTACGTAATCTATATATGTGAACACTGAGAACACATACATTGTTTTAGTCTTTCTGTTTAAGATTAAAATGCGAACATTTAAACATGGGGATCTGCGTTATGAAAGTAACTGGTTGTAAGATAAGATCCCTATTTCTGCTCTCTTTTTTTTTCCTATCGCTAAGTTCACACCTATTAGATTCACAAGACCACAAGATCCTAGGCAAAAATTTGATGTCGGAATGGTGAAATCTTGAACTTTCCTCATATTTCCGTTCAGCCAGTTTACTTTTCTTGTGCTCATTTTTTTTCTCTCCATTTCCTTCAAACAGAATGCCTTCCAAGGACCGAGCGAGGGTATTTCTCGCGTCCCCAAGGAAGTAAACAAAGCATTGTTTACAGAGAAACTCGTAGAATACTCAGCAGGGTCAGTTAGTGTTTGTGAGGATCAACAACCAAAGTCTGTCATGTGACCAGAGCGTCAACAACGTCCATCCTTGGAGTTTTTCAGTGCGGATGTTTGTCGTCCAATTTTTGTTTTTTTTTAACTTAAAATGGGATTGAAGCGGGAGAAAGTATGCCCTACCTTCCTCATTGAGGATCCTCATAAACACACTCAAAAACATACATAACTCACACACAGACGCGTGCGTGCGCACACACACACACACACACATTTTTTCGAACTCTTTCTTGCTGGTCGGCTAAAGCTCTCATTCATGTTTGTTGGTCGATCTGACCCAGCGTACAGACATCTTCCTGTTGAGAAGTGCTTATGGTGGGTACAGCAAAAGCTCCGGGAGATTTGTGTGGCGCACAAGGCGACGCTGGTCACCTAGAGATCTTGAAATCTCCAGCGCTGCCTTTCTCAACTCTTATACCTTGGAGGAATCCTTAAAATAATTTCAGATCTCAGGGAACTTCTTTCATCAAGTTCTAACAGAAACAAATCATGAAGTTAGATAGAGGTGTATGGTGTAGTTTTACAAAGTGGCAGAGGGAATGAGTAAAGTGAGAAAAAAACGAATAGAAAGTATGATAATGTATAAATGAAAAACATACAACATCCGATATTTCGGCGTGAGCCTTTTTCAAGGATTACATGCACAACGAGACAAAAACAAATAACTAAACGAAGAACTTAGCTTAATATGGCCCCCTCCAAAAGTAGGAAACAGAGAAATCATGGTACGTTAGCTGTGATGAGTAAGTCAGTCAGTCATTTGCATGTCCCTCTGATGCGTCCATTCGCAGACTGTCAACGATGTCTTGCAGCCATCTTCGCCTTAGTCCTTCTCTCTTTTTTTCCCCATTATGTACCCTTCCAAAACTGATGAGTAAGATGTAGACATAAAAGATTAATTACTGAAAATGGCGTCTGTTCCTACAGATTTGTTTGCAAAGACATTTTTTTTAAAACACGACCCCCTAGGGGGAACCCAATTGAAAAAGAAGCAGCAGATGGGGGGGGGGGCAGTCATACCTCCCTTCTTTCCACTTTTCAACCTGATATTATTGAGAAACTTGTGTCCCTGCGTGAAACTCATCCTGATATTAAAAGCTGAGAAAACAGTGCATTGGGTGAGCTATAAATGTACTGATTTGTAGTGTTAAATAAACGGGCTTGCTAGCTTAAGTTTTTAGTTGTGTAATGCGTATTACAATAATAAATATAAAATAGTAAGATTTTTAAGGGCATGCATTTTTCCCATCGCAACATATGCCTGTAAGACCTGGACACTTAACAAAACAACTGAGAAACACATAAATGCCTTTGAAAATGCTACAGAAGAATTCTTCATATATCATGGACACAAAAAAAGAACAAATATATTCCTACTACAAGAACTTAATATTGAAGAAGACTGGCTAGTAAAGAGAATTAAACTTAGAAAACTTAAATATTTTTGACACATTAAACGTCATGATAATCTAGAGAAAACCGTCTTGGAAGGGTACATAATGGGACAAAGAAAGAGAGGAAGACCAAGGCGAAAATGGCTGCAAGACATAGTTGATAATCTGCAAATGGATGCATCAGCAGCAGGCCATCTTGCTCACAACCAAGAGGCCTACAGGAGTGTTGTTAGGGAGGCAAAGTTCCACAAGGGGCATGCGAAAGAATGAATGAATGAATGCGTATTACAGCGTGTTCCACTGATCTTTCTTTACAAACAGCAGATTTCTCTTCCTTTCTTTTTATTTCTTCTTTACTCCTTTCCTCTCCTCCTTTCTTTTTTAAAATTTTTTCTTTACTCTTTTTCCTCTCCTCCTTTCTCTTTTATTTCTTATTTATTATTTTCCTCTCCCGCTTTCTTTTTTTTTCTTTTCTCTTTTCCTCTCTTCCTCTCTCTTTTATTTCTTCTTTATTATTTTTCCTCTCCTCCTTTCTCTTTTATTTCTTCTTTACTCTTTTCCTCGCCTCCTTTCTCTTTTATTTCTTCTTTACTCTTTTTCCTTCCTCCTTTCTCTTTTGGTTTTCTTTACTCTTTTCCTCTCTTCCTTTCTCTTTTATTTCTTCTTTACTATTTTTCGTCTCATTCATTTTTTATTTCTTCTTTACTCTTTTCCTCTCCTCCTTTCTTTTAATTTTTCTTTACTCTTTTTCTTCTCTTCCTTTCTCTTTTATTTCTTCTTTACTCTTTTCCTCTCCTCTTTTCTCTTTTGATTTTCCTTACTCTTTTCCTCTCCTCCTTTCTCTTTTATTTCTTCTTTACTCTTTTTCCTCTCCTCCATTCTTTTATTTTCTTCTTTACTATTTTTTTTCTTCTCTTACTTTCTCTTTTATTTCTTCTTTACTCCTGATACATTTTTTATCTTACTTAAAAAAAAAAAAATTACCTTTTGAAGAAAAAAAATCGACAGTCGAAAAATATTTTTTCTCTTGTTTCTATAAGTAATGCTTTATCAGATTTAAAAAAAAATGTTCAGAGATATTATAACAACAATATAAGCTCAGTTCAGTGAAGCAATAAGCCTAGATAATACTCGTGTTTAATCTGATCTGAAATATAACGCGTGCCTTATATTTTAATTACGTGCAAGAAATTTATATTTAAATAAATAAAAACAAAACAAAACAAAACGAAAAGCTCGACAGCTTTAATACAAGAAACATTCTGGTGGGACACACACACACACACACACACACACACACACACAAAGACAAGCAACAATCAGGAAATATCAGCTCATTGAGGCAGCTCATTATTTAGCGACAAGACGAAAAGTCGCCGCCGCTGACTGCAGAAATCATCTTTCGTCGCGCGGAGTTTAACAACCAATATCCAAGTAAATTCAAAATATAAGGCGGGCTTTTAATGAGGACGTGGGAGAGGAGAGAGAGAGAGAGAGAGAGAGAGAGAGTTCTTTTCTGTGAAACCGTTGACCGGTTTTGTCAAAAGAGATGAGACTTAGAAGCCAGATAATAAAAGTAAACAATCAGGCATTTTGAATTCCCGCCACCTAATTATAACAGTATCTTCAACACGAACCAAGTATTGCTCAACACGTGTCTTCCAACGGCACGGCTCTGAAGCTAATCTCCATTTGATGGGCTATGCTAAGCTTCTGGCATCAAAGAAACGTGACGTGACAAAGGCGGGCGCTGCTTTCATCTCCACCGGCAGTTTTCTTACGTCTTTCTGCTCCCGGAAGTGAAGATGAAAGGTTCCACAAAATGGCGCCCTTTCGCTCACGTAGCGAATCTCTTGCGTCCACACAACGATGTCCCTTGCATAATATTTTCCTGGGAGGAGAGGAAACGGGCGCAGACAGTGTAAACGTGCCAGGTTTGTTCCAACAATAAAAATGTTTATGCCCAAAGATGAAGAGGACTTGCCAAATAGATTGCTTCCCGGGACAAAAGATTTCTTATTGCAAAGTAGATAAAACACAGTTGAAGAAGGGGCATACCCACATTAGACTGGCAATTTTTGGAGAACAGTAGAAACAAATACAAATTGTAACGCTTTCTGTAACTCAGTTCACAACTTCAATACTGATAACCATTGAGTACCATCGGGCCTTTCTCCGGAGCATAAGTCAGACAAAGGCTTTCCAGTCAATTCTGTCTTTGACTTTGTTGTCCAAGTCACTCCATTAGAGCCTTCGTTGTATCCATTTTCCATGTATTTTTTGGTCTTGCTTGTTCAATCCTAATATTGCTTGCGGTAAATTCATCTTTGGCCCATATTCTTGTTATGTATTTTAGTTTATGAGCGAAGATGACAGTTGCTAGACACTGCCATTTAGGCTTGACACACTTGCTAGACACTGACATTTAGGCTTAACACAGTTGCTAGACACTGCCATTTAGAGTTCACAAATCTGCTTGACACTGCCATTTAGGCTTGACACAGTTGCTAGACACTGACATTTAGGCTTGACACAGTTGCTAGACACTGCCATTTAGAGTTGACAAATCTGCTTGACACTGCCATTTAGGCTTGACACAGTTGCTAGACACTGACATTTAGGCTTGACACAGTTGCTAGACACTGCCATTTAGAGTTGACAAGTCTGCTTGACACTGCCATTTAGGCTTGACACAGTTGCTAGACTCTGCCATTTAGGCTTGACACAGTTGCTAGACACTGCTTTTAGGCTTGACACAGCTGCTAGACACTGCTTTTAGGCTTGACACAGCTGCTAGACACTGCTTTTAGGCTTGACACAGCTGCTAGACACTGCTTTTAGGCTTGACACAGTTGCTAGACACTGCTTTTAGAGTTGACAAATCTGCTTGACACTGCCATTTAGGCTTGACACATCTGCTAGACAATGCCATTTAGGGTTGACACAGCTGCTAAACACTGCCACTTAGGGTTGACATAGTTGCTAGATACTGCCATTTAGGGTTGACATAGTTGCTAGACACGGCCATTTAGGGTGGACATGGTTCTAAGGACTGTAAATGCGTCTCAAACAGCCTCTGGCAGTCAAGTCCAGCTCCTGGCCTTCCCGTGGCAGAACTGTTTAAACTGACAGGAGAAGGGGCGAGGGCGAATATCTGGCGCCTGAAAACCAGTTACTTAGGGTAGATGAGTGGCACGTTTGGTAGCTCATCTGCCGCTGTTGGCGAGATTTTTCAGTTGCCGTGCGTGGAGCGGTGCTCCTCCTGGCCAATGAAGAAAGGTGCAAATGAGGTTGCCGGGAAGCATCACTGCGGAAAAGGTGGTAGAAAGGATAAAGCGAAGCAAACAGTCAAATCACGGCACCTCTGGTCTGGAGGTCGGCCACGTCCTGAGTGCAGTCATATCGGGTGAAATGCATGAACTGGCTTGTCCCAGAGGTTAAGACACTGCTGGTGAGACTCTTCAAATGCCGCGCGTGGAGTGAAGCTCCTCCTGGTCAAGGAAGAAATGCGGAAAAGAAATAAAGGTTGCTGTGCGTTGCCGATGGGAAAAGGTGGTGGAAAGTGAAGTTTAATCGGTATGTCCAGTAGAATCGCTACGAGAGCTATACACGGCACCTCTGCTCTAGAGGCCGGCCATGTCCGAAATACACCTACACTGGTGAAATATGCCTAAACCGGCACACACCAGGGGTGGAACTTGATGGCTAGACATGTCATGCCACTTCCGCTCTAGAGGTCGGTGACGCCTGATAAACACCCATACTGGTGAATTTTGCCTAAACCGGCTCACACCAGGGGTGAATCTTGAAGGCTATGCATATCACAGTACCTCTGCCCTAGAGGTCGGTCACGTCCCAAACACGCCTAATAATATGGATAATATGCCTAAACCGGCTCAACCCAGAGGTGGAAGTCACTAGTGGCGAGGATTCGTCCTCCTGGACAAAAGCTCCATCCTGGTCACAACTAGGAAGGGTAGCGGCCACGACCGCAAAATACTGAAGTCGGAGACACTGGACCAGGGCAGTCTAGATAGGCAACCACCTCTCACCCGGCGGGGATGTTTGCGTATCCTAATCACGCTGAGGTTTTCCGGTGAGAAAATCCAACTCTAGACTGGATGGGCTACCACCTCTCACCCAGCGGGGATGCACTGATATCCTAAACACATCGAGGTCTTCCGGTGAGAAAGTCCAACCCTAGACTAAACTGGTGCAATGAAAACCACGGTGTCACGCAATCCCGCTTCCGAGACCCACCAAGAATACAGGCTAAAGCCCTGTGATACTCTTAACCCCTTGTGGTCCTCACGTGGATCTCGTGTGGTCCGTTCGGGGACCACACAGGAGACCACGGGACCTAACGAGGACCACAGGCGTAAATTCAGTAGGATCACAGTGCGGTTTTTGGTGGTAGAAGCGAACGAAGAAGAAGAATAAGAAGGGTGGGCATGGTTGCTACGTACTGCCATTTAGGCTTAGCGAAATGCAGTTAGACAAGGCCCTGTCCGGTCTTCATTTTAGTGGAAAAAATGGCTTCTGTGGCACTTCTGTAAAGCAAAACAGGTCGAGAGCTGGCATGTTTCTCAAACAACATTGTCAGAGGGTACAATAACTACAGGCTAGTGCACAGTTCTTCTCTTGGGCAAGAACAAAAGAAAAAGACGTCAAGGTACTTTTAACTCTCCTAATGACCACTCCGTTTATAACCACTCAACTTATAACCACTCAACTTATAACCACTCTGCTTATAACCATTCAACGTATAGCCACTCCGCTTATAACAACTTACGCACGTGAGCTGTGTTACACTCGAAAGTGCTGAAAACCACGGTGACAGCACTACCTGTCCAGCTCCTGTTAACTGCACCGCGAGATCTTCACCACAAATTAACATGATGGTAATCTACTTGTCACTTTGGTAGAAAAGACAGTTTAAAGTAAAACAAAATAAAAACGGGAAAGAATGCAGACATATAAAATTGTCCCTGCTCATTTACACGCAGATTAACCCTTTGCTGCGTGGCATTGCTACGCCAGCGATATACGTCTATTCACAAGAAAATGGGCGTTTATTTTCCCTTGCACGCTTCTCTGCTGTATGAAGAGTTAATGTTACCATTTCATGTAGTTGAAGTTTCTTGTCAAACTACGATTAATTACATAATTATGTAGAAATTTAAAGACAAAATTGAGTATTTTAACAGTGGAAATGTTAACAAAAAAAATATTGTAAAAGAGAAAGCACATAATTAAGACGCAGGAAAGAGATATAAGACTTAATGTTCAGACCAATCATTGCTGTCTGGTCTAGAGGACCAGAGTTGTCGCCCATCGTTTTCCTCTCCCTCTGGCAAGGACTTGGCACGTGCGTAAGTGTTTGTCTTAGCATTTCTCTCATCCTCCTTCCTCGCGGATCCCAGCGCCAGAAATCACTTTAAATTGAATGGACAGTAATCATGATTACAATTGGTTTTGAAACACTTCCGAAAGCAAATACTTCTCTGGCAACGAACAATCAGCTATTAGGCGTCCCAGATCATTCTCCCTGTCTCTCTTTGAAAGAAGCGATTCTGGTTGATTCTCAGAAATTTAAAAAAGAAAAAAAAAAGAAGAAGAGGGATATCTGGGAAGACCAGAAGAAGGAGTACAACAAGACTCGTGATACAGAATCTCCTTTCTTTTTTTTTTTTTGTTTTCTCCTCCAAAGGAACTCTTCAGCATACAACACCAGGCAGGCCCGAGCAGATGCGTCCATTTTCTGCAAGGTCCCACCGCACGCTTTGTGCCGCCATGCAAAAAGTTCAAGGGTCACAATGACGCAAACGGACGACAGCTATTGAGAACGTTATCCTAGTTCCCCATCTCTCGAGCTTCTTACTCTATCAGAAAAGCAAACAGAGGCCTTGCGTCTCCGAGCAAGTCCCTCGCTCCTCCATAGTTGATTGAAAAATGTCCACAGACCATTAGAATTGTAAAACGAGTCAACACAACGAACCTGACCTGGTTTCTGCAGTTTCTTCTCCTTATTCACTCATTATGCCCTCATTAGTCATTTGCATGAGAAGAGAACTCGTTAAAGTGAGAGTGTTGAATAAAAGTATGATTTTCTTCCACACAAAAAAAGTCCAAAAATGGTGGCAATACTTAACTAGAATTAGATGCCGTAATTAACCACAGATGACACATCGTATGTGCCTAATCTTTTACTTGACATCCTTTTTTTTCCCTTCGCTTTAGAAGCTTCCCTAGCACTGGTAGACGAGGCTCCTTTTTACCATCTGGACCTAGGAGTGGTGCGCAGGCTCACCCATCTTCCATGGACCTACTTAGGTAGGTATTTAATAAATAAAAAAACTGGAATTTTGTTAAAAAAACATTTTTTTTCTTTATAAAAACTTACAGGACAACGGATTATTATTATTATTATTATTATTATTATTATTATTATTATTATTATTATTATTATTATTATTATATCGTATTTGGTGGTAAATTCATAGTTCTCCTAAATGTAAGAAACCAGATTTCTTTTTTAAAAAATGCCTAGCGTAGATTACAGTACTCTCTGGGTACACCCAGGAAAAGCAGCCTCACATACAGCTATCACATATAAAAGTATCACGCATACATGCTCAGTATAATGATCACCGGGCTTTGCATGTCTGTAAGGGAGAGAGTGAGGATAATGAGGGACTTATTAAATTCTTCCAATGGTACAGACGTACTGTGACCCCCAAACCTAATATTTTTTTTTAAAGAATATCTGACTACAACCATCCCGGATCCCGGATCCTTGTTAGCTCCAATAGCTCAACCTACAGATAACATGTCTTCTCTACTTTCTCGTCATCTCTCATACCAAATACAACATAAATATCTCAATGTGTAAAACAGCTAACAAGATAAGTTTATTACGAGAACATCAAGACAGTTCGTCATGAACACACACAGTACTAATAACGGTTCGGACCGCATTCCACGCATAAGGACGACAGAACATATATATGTCCGTTGAAAGGAAGATTGACGTATCCGTGAAGATATTCTTATGGACAGCCGAAAATATAATGCACATGGAAACACATACTTCAGGGATGCGAAAGAACAAACCTGGTTTAAAATAAAGTGACGTGACTATTTTAAGAACCCTGAAGTTCAATGGCCGTTCCAAATCTAAGTGTTTCCCGAGACATGAACTTAGAAAGGCTGATGTGAAAAGCTAGCATGAAACAGCAAAGGCTGGAGCACAAATAACGAATGCGTGTGATCTTCTTCTGAATGTGCTACATCCCATATCGAGAAATGACTGTCATAGGCTACTCCAAGCATAGAAGAGTTTATAAACTGCTAAACAACACCAGTTAAAGCTCTAATTTTAAAAAAAAAGCATAATAGATACGTCAGCCATGTTTTACCTGGAGGGTGACGAGATGCCTATAGCGTATTGCAAAAACTGAATCACAGAAACGAAATAAGTATACATTCTCAGTTAATTTTATTGTTTTTTTTTTCAAACAAAAAAAAAACGGTAGAACTGAAACGGACAAAAATGTCTTAGCATTAACCACAAGCTAACTATCATACGTTGCTTAACGGATGTGTGTGTGTGTGTGTGTGTGCCCGTGCGTGCGTGCGTGCGTGCGCACTGAAGAACAGATACATCACAACTGTACAACACAATTTTATGCTATCAATGTCAAACATGAATACTAAGAGCCATGAACAAAAGAAAAATCATCACGACAGAAATGAGATGTTTAAGGAGAATACTAAATGTGACAAGAAGAGACGAAATAGGAAATGACACCATCAGGGCAAAGGTTGGAATAACACCCAGTATTACATTATATCCATAGACAGCAAGTTAATTGGTTTGGTCATGTTACACGGTTACCACCAGACAGTATATCACGTTCACACTAAGATTTGTAGGTAACAGAGGAAGAAGGCTGGTTAGTAAAGAGGATTAAACAGAGAAAACTTTAAAATTTTGGACACGTTAAACATCATGAGAATTTAGGGAAGACCGTCTTGGAAGGGTACATAATGGGAAAAAGAAAGAGAGGAAGACCAAGGCGAAGATGGCTGCAAGATATCGTTGATAATCTGCAAATGGATGCATCAGCATCAGGGCATCTTGCCCACAACCGAGCGGCCTACAGGAGAGCTGTTAGGGAGGCAAAGTTCCGCAAGGGACAAGCAAATGACTGACTGATATACAAGTATATATATATATAATGCCAGAATATGTAGGGGCTCAAATACTTCTATTGCAGATGGATGGACGCTGTGTAAGACCTAGCACTGTTGCCAGTCCCCGAGAACTGTTCCATTATACTCGGAACATGCCCGTAAGTGTTCTGCATTCAACATCAGGGATGTCCTTCAGTGTTTTGGCTGATATGATACCAGTACTGTGTTGGCTGTCAAGTGCTCTTGTTCTAGCACACAGTTGGGAGTGGCTTCCCCTTCCTCTGCTTAGATGTAAGTCACTGAGCTGAAGGTAGTGTGTACTTCTGAGGATCGTTTTCTGGGATAATTCATCTTTCTTGTGTGTGTGTGTGTGTGTGTGTGTGTGTGTGTGCTTTGTTTTGTTTTTTTTGTGCCTGAAGGATGTATGTCTTGTTTGTTCATTTTGATATTTCCTACAGGGTTAGCCCTTGCTACAAGTTGATCAATGTTTGAGTTGCCATCATCTCCAGTATGCCCAGGACAATATATCCATGTGATGTTTTGGATTTGCGGTTTGGACATTATGTTTAACAACGACGACAAGACGAAGAGACTTTAATAAATTCAAGAAACAGAACAGGAAGTCCCCAAATCCTCGTTTCCTCCCCTCAAGTTTCGTACTTTATCAGAAAAACAAAAAAGAGTCCTTGCGTCTCCGAGCAAGTCCTTCGCCCCTCCATAGTTGATTGAAAAATGTCCACATACCATTAGAATTGTAAAACGAGTGGAAATCTGTCTGTGGTACATTTTCAGCATTTTAATTACAACTTACATTATGAATTGATTAACTAAAAGAAAGAAAATAAGATAATGATGTTTTCTTAGGGAAAGTTGTAAATCCAGAAATAATTTATAAAAAATATGAACGGAATTAGATACAGATGATTATTTGAACTTTTTTAAAATATAAAGTTTTCTTGTAATTCCTTTAATTGGTTATCAAAATTTTCATTCTTGTTATAAATTTCAAAGATGTTCCAGAGATCTGCTTTTCCTTCCAGAAATCGCAGGCGAAGAAAACATAACAGCATCTTATCTTATATCCTTCCTGTGCCGTTAAACGTCACATAGGGCTCGCAAAGTAGTTCGCCAGTTTTTCCTGTGTATAACAATATACACCAGAAGAAAAATGTATTCAAGTCATCGTAACTCAAAGACACTAGAGCAAGAAGTTATTGCAGCACAGAGGGTTAATGAATATAATGTTAGGTGGTCTTGTGTTTTAGATCATGTTTTTATTATGGTTTATTTTTGGTTTATCTTAAAACAGTAGTTCCGTTAAACTGTTCAGCAGCCAATGGATTGTGTGTGTGTATATATATATATATATATTCTCATCTACTACGGCTCACTGCTGCAGATACAATTTTCCTCCTTTTCTCTCTATTCCTAGTCTTCTCTCTCCACTTGGTGACACCAGTTTCTTTTATATCCTCCTCTATGCTGTCTTTCCATCTCTGTCTTGGTCTACCCATTGGTCTTGTTTTCCACATCTCTTGTGCATACATAATTTTCTTTTGTCTGTTCTCTTCCATTCTTTTTTACATGGCCCAACCAGCGTCGTCTATTCAGTTTCAAGACATTTATAATTCGTCGGGATTTTTAATAAGCTATTCAGTGTTCTTTCTAGCTCTCTATTCTCCACTGTTAGTATCCTTTATTGGTCCAAAGAATCTTCTCAGGATCTTGTTCTCAAAGATCTGCAATTGTTCTTCATCTTCCTTTGTTGTACTCCACGTTTCTGATCTATGCATGACACCTAGTCTTATTATAGTTTTGTAGATTGTTATTTTGGTGATTTGGGACAGAATTTTCGATTTTAACAGGCATAACTGACATACTGCCGTCAGGGTTGGCAAACCATAGCTGACATGCTGCCGTTAGGGTTGGCGAACCATAGCTGACATGCTGCCGTTAGGGTTGGCGAACCATAGCTGACATGCTGCCGTCAGGGTTGGCGAACCATAGCTGACCATGTCTTACTTCCCCAATGGCAAACCCTAGTAAAAGGTCTAGGCTGACCACTGGGGCGAGGATCGCCATTGTCTTGACGGCGGTCGAGTCTTCTAAAGAAGTATTGCACATCCCCTGATCTTTTCCCCCCACTCACGGACTGAAAAAAGAAAATAGCTCTCATAGCCAGCTCTCTATCCGACCTCGATACTCTGCCTCAACATCTCCACAGCCTCGGCTGCAAAACACACAAGTGGCAGCTGCAGGAGATAGAAGACAAAACACACACACATAGATAGATAGATAGATAGATAGATAGATAGATAGATAGATAGATAGATAGATGGATAGATAGATAGATAGATAGATAGATAGATAGATAGATAGATAGATATATAGATAGATAGATAGATAGATAGATAGATAGATTCCGAGCTGTTAATTAACTAAGGCTTATTGCTGCAGATAAAGTTCTCCTTTCCTCTATATTCCTAATCTTTTCTCATTATTTGGTTAAACACACAGATAGATCGATAGACATACAGATAGATATATATCCTTCACTGTGAACGTAGTACATGATGATGATGATGATAATGATGATGATTACACCAACAATTCTTGAGGAAAGTTGATTTCGTTGTTTCTACAGGCCATCTGGTATACACAAGTCTTTCTTTGTGCCTAAATATCTCCTACTTATTAGTTTCGCCTTTCTTATCTGACATATAACAAAATGACTGCTGCTCTGCTGTGTCTGAAGAAGTTATAGTCCTCAAATATACATGTCACTGACTAAAGTACGAACTATCAAACCCTGACAACAGAAACCAATGAAACTGACGTCTACAAATCCTAGCTTGTCTTCTGTGACTTGAGGGAATTCCCAATAAACGGGATCCCGTGCGTGTTCAAATATTATTTACCATGACCGTCTCAGTTATTGTGATTTATAAAAATTGATTGTTGAGATCTGTGTGGGGGATTCCCTCCTCTAGGGATGTTACCAAGTCAGAGTGTGGCGACTAGTTTCCAGCGTGAACTTGTTTGTCAAGAGAGACGTGACGAATGAAAACAAACAGCCAGTTATTCAATTACGGCTGATGAAGTTTGTGCCAATTTTGGCAGTGCAAACAGGCCAGTTTGATGAGGTAAATTTAGACCGCGTCCATGATTAACAGTGGCCTTCCGTGGCAGACTATTAGTTCGACCTCATTTCCCGTTTACAGATGTCAGTGAACTAGTCATTTAGTTCTTTCTGCCTGAGATCGTCTTCCAGTGCATCTTTCCAGCAAATCTTTTAAGCAAATCTTTGACATTGTGGCTACCAACGGGGGGGGGGGGGGGGGGGGGGGGAGAGAATTTATTTTGGTGACTGAAAACTTGCTCTACTAGTTCATAAATGTTAATATTTTTGTTGTTCACTGTAGCTTTTTTTGTCTTATTTTTTTCAGTAATGTCACGATCATTTGTATCAGTGCCGTTATCAATATTTCATAACAGTCTTTTTCAGCTTTTAATGAATATTACTTTCAGTGTCTTCAAAAATATCACTTTCAGTTTTTTTCATGAATTTCATGTTTTTTTTTTAAATGACCAAGCCAGTGGTTCTCAACCTGGGGTACATGTAACCCTGGGGGTACGCACAAGACGTTTAGGGGTACGCGAGAAGTTAGATAATGGCGAAAAGCACATACATTGTAGCAATTATAACAAATAAACAGTTTTGCTAATATGAAGGGGTACAGTTTATGAGAATAGGCTGCCGATGGGTACGCAAGCGAAAGAAGTTTGGGTAGCAGTGGACTACACCGAGAAGAAAGCGTGAACTAAACTTTACTAGACTTGATCAGATTTCCGTGGAGAACAAGTCGGGCGAGGTTTCTAAAACTTCGTACACTGTCAAGGTCTGTCTTACGGAGCAGGATTATTATTATTATTATTATTATTACTATTACTATTATAAGAAAATGCGAAGTTTAATTATTGTATGCGATCCTTGAAAAAAGGCGATTTGCCGAAATATTGGATTGTTGGATGTTCTTCATTTATATGTGATCGTCTTACTTTCTGCCATTATTGTTCCTGCCCACTTTACTCACTCTTTCTCTGTGTTGTGTGTGTGTGTGTGCGCGTGTGTGTGTGTGTGTGTGTGTAAAACTGAACCATACACCTCTGTCTACCGTTATGATAAGAACCAGTTTTACCGCAGTCGTCATTTCTCTTATCTCTCACTATAGTAATAACAGTGGTAGTAGTAGTAGTAGTAGTAGTAGTAGTAGTAGTAGTAGTAGTAGTAGAGGTAGTAGAAGTAGTAGTAGTATTAGTAGTAGTAGTAGTAGTAGTGGTGGTGGTGGTAATTATTAGTAGTACTAATAGTAGCAGTAATAATAGTTGTTGTAATAATAATAATAAATAATAATAGCAATATTAAATAACTTAATTTAATAAAATAATAACAGTATTAACAAAAATAATAATAGTAATAACAGTAGTAGTAGTAGTAGTAGTAGTAGTAGTAGTAGTAGTAGTAGTAGCAGTATTATTATTATTATTATTAGTAGTAGTAGTAGTAGTAGTAGTAGTAATAGCAGCAACAGTATATTTGTTGTTTTCGCAGCAGAGGTAGTAGTAGCAGTTTTAGTAATAGTAGTAATAGTTGCTGTAACAGTGGCAGCTGTAGTAGTAGTGGTAGCAGCAACAGCAGCACTAATAGTAGTAGCTTCGTCACACATTGCGCATCAGTCTTTCAATCAGTATTTCAAGGTACGTCACATATGACTGAGATTCACTGACAAAAAGACATAGCGTGCCTGGTTCAGACTCCTGTTGTACTGTTAATGACCCAGATTAATTACTTTCAAGATCTCCCATCCCAGAAATCGATAGGAGTCCGTAGCGTTTTTTTTTTTAATGATAAATACATTTCCAACTATTACGCCGTGGACGCATCGGGTCGGCAATCAGCAGCTTTCTGGATTGTAACAGTAAATAAACTGCTAGGATTTCTCCTGTGTCGTGATGGCCGTCGTTCACCGGAGAGAGCGTTCCAGATACCTGCAATTGAGACTTTAAAAGCGGCTCACGCCTCGCTTATTGCTTATCTCCCTTGGGGACGGTATTCCACCAGAGGGCTGTGGTTTGTTCCAGTAAAGAGATGTTTGTTACACGGATGATTTCCTAGCGCTTGAGCTCAGAAGAACGACCTTTCAGCACGAGTATTCCCTCAGTTTTTTGTAGTAGATTTTTTTTTTTGCTTGATCGTAAAGGTCCTGCATATGTCTGAGCATTGTGTACTTGTCGTTGGCTGATGGATGTCTTTGTTTATGGTTTTTATACTGAAGCTCTTGTTTGTTAGTCTATTGCTGCTACTGACTAAAAAAAAAGGAGTTTTGATGACAGCATTTTAAATACCTGATCGTCTTACTACAGACTGGAGATACAATGAGGGAAATTAAAAGGAGGACATCTATCGCTCTTCAGAAAGTAAACCAAATAAAGAATCTGTGGAGAGGAGCAGACAGAACCACGAAAATAAGATTTTTAAGGGCATGCATCTTTCCCATCGCAACATATGCCTGTGAGACATGGACACTTAACAAAACAGCTGAGAAACACATAAATGCATTTGAATGGTAAATGCTTCAGAAGAATTCTCCAAATATCGTGGACACAAAAAAGAACAAATATATCTATACTACAAGAGCTTAATATTGAAGAAGGCTGGCTAGTGAAGAGGATTAAACAGAGAAAACTTAAATATTTTGGACACATTAAACGTCATGATAATTTAGAGAAGACCGTATTGGAAGGATACATAATGGGGAAAAGAAAAAGAGGAAGACCAAAACGAAGATGGCTGCAAGACTTCGTTGACGATCTGCAAATGGATGCATCAGCAGCAGGCCATCTTGCTCACAACCGAGAGGCCTACAGGAGTGCTGTTAGGGAGGCAAAGTTCCCCAAGGGACATGCAAATGAATGAATGATCATCTTACTAGGTTTCCTTTATGCCTGTTGATGATCAACAGAAGAGATTTTCATTTCAGGTTGGCCCAAAACATGTTCCTATTACTGATGTTCCAACAAAAAACTAGTGTTCATGTCTTAGAAACTGTAAAAATTACACATGAGAACAGAGAATTCGTATCTGTAAGACTAAGTGCTTGCTTGCTGTCCTTTTGTTTCGCTTATTCCAAACTGTACAAAAAAAAAAGATTACCTGCCACACGCGTTTTAGGAAACATGCACGTGAGCTCAGAGAATATATATCTATAATACAAACTGTACTAAGTGCAGTTTTGCACATGGCTGTCAGTGCATTAAGAGTGAATATTATATTCACATAAAAATCGTTCAGAGCTATATTTCCCCATGGATGACGGTAAAAGGAACAAACAAACAAACAAACAACAAACAAACAAACAAACAAAACGCCCACACCCGCTCAGTCCCGGAAATAATGGAACAATCTCTGCAGGATGATGAGAACCTTCTAGATGAATCTCGTTTGACATCTGCCTCATTTTGGATCAAGTTTTTTTTTTTAAAAGTCCCATTACTCCTGTTTTGAGAGGACCTATAATTTAACCCGGTCCTAGAAATAGCTTGACATCGATCTCCACGGCCCACGCTTTTGTGCAATGATATAAGCATCTCCCAGAAGACCTTGCGCAGCGACAAGCCGCCCCGTGCTCCGATTGTTCGGATCCCTTTTTTCTCAATTCTCCTAGATCCAGTTTCAATTCTACCTTTCCCTCAGGTGCCCCGTATCTCTCACTCATTGCAGTCACAGGAGATACAAATAGGTAACGAGCCGTGCACTGGAAAAAGAAGAAAATAAAAAAAGGACACGATTGAAATCTCGATTCTACTGTCGCTTTCAGTACGTCGGAACGATACAGTTTTATTGTCCATTGTCCTGTTTAAAGTACTCATGGCTTCTATGAGATTTTCTCGATTTCGATTTGCTTTGTTCTGTATCTTTTTGTCGTTGTTGAGCTAGAAAGCTTTGCTAATTGAATTCATTATTTCTTGGGGGGGGGGTGTTGTGTGTGTGTGTGTACATTTATCGAGAACCATTAAGTTATAAGAAAGACATCGAAACAGTTGTAGATACTGGAGTAATGACAACTAACAGTTGCGTTTATGCTGGTAAGGGCTGCATTTGTAAAGCTCTTTGGGATGACGTTAGAGCCGGCAAATTTTTAGCTGACTGATACAATGCTTTACTTCCTAGCAGCATCCTTGCTCCCATTGTGCCCCACGATAGCCAGGTGAAAGACGCATTTCTTTTATTATGGAGGAGTTTATTGCTAATCCTGGCTTCACACTTCGATGGAAAGACACCGGTCTTTGTACTTGTGTACGTTCATGAATAAACCAGAAAAAAGCAAGCTCTCATCCTCATCTGTTGCTCCATCTCTAGATAATAATTAGTGTATAGGCATACAACTATACCCAAAGCACTGCAGTAAAGCTGTGATACCAAAATGTATAAACTAGGAAAGAAGTAGGAACAGCTTTATTATTTAACGATAGCACACTTGTCACGTTTCGGTGCGAGCCTTTGTCAAACAAAAAATAAACAGGACAAAGAATCAGAGAGAGGAGACAAAGTACAGATTCACATTAACTGGATGTTAACAAAACAATAAAAAACGAAAAAAATTAAAGAAAAATGGCAAATCTCAGCTACTAGAACAGCACAGAATCTTGTATATCCTCGATAAGAGCACAAACAATTACCAATGGTTACGATGTAAACAGAGCGTTCGTTCTGAAAAGTGCAAAATCGTGCATGGTTGAGTGTAGAAAATGTTAAGAGACAAGGATGCGTACAGAAGGAGCAGAGAATTATTCGAAGAACAGGGATGACTAGAGAGCCCCTATCCATAGCGGGTGCTCTTAAGGGAGTGAAAGGCGATGATGATGATGATGATGATGATGATGATGGTGATGGTGAAAAGATAGGGATTTGTTATGTTTGATAATAGATGATGGTAGGGAAGGGATGGCAATCCGTTTAAGAGAAGGTGAAATGAATGATTATGGTTGTGGTAGAGGAATAGTAATGTGATGAAGTGGGAGGATACTAAACTGTGTGCAACAGGTGAGAAAGAGTAAGATTGTGGAAGATTATATGTAGCTGAATAACGAGTTCAAACCATGTGGTTCCAATGTCCCAAACTCCTGAATGTAGCAGTTCTCAAGCGCTAGGCGGCTTGTATCATCTACGTAACACTGTTTGATGGTTGTTACCAGAAAATCAGATTTGCCTCTATGTTTGGGGCCATTGAAATGATTAGGGACTGGTTTCGAAGCATGCTGGGTGATATCGTACAGATGTTTCTGTGTAGATAGGGGCTCTCCAGTCATCCCTGCTCTTCGAATAATTCTCTACTCCTTCTGTACGCATCTTTGTCTCTTAACATTTTCTACACTCAACCATGCACAATTTTGCACTTTTCAGAACGAACACTCTGTTTACATCATAACCATTGGTTGTTGTTTGTGCTCCTATCGAGGATATACAAATGATGTTGGTTCTTCTGCTATTCCAGAAGCTGAGATAAATCATTTGCCATTTTTCTTTAATTTTTTTCAATTTTTATTGTTTTGTTAACATCCAATTAATATGAATATGTGATTTGTCTCCTCTCTCTGATTCTTCGTCCTATTTGTCTTTGTTTGACAAAGACTCACCGAAATGTGACAAGTGTGTTATCGTTAAATAGTAAAGCTGCTCCTACTTTTTTCTTAGTTTATACATCTCTGGGTAGAACAGAAGCCTCCTGTATCACTTGACAAAAGAACAAGCCTCTTGTATCACTTGACAGAAGAACAAGCCTCCTGCATCAGTTGACAGAAGAATAAGCCTCTTGTATCACTTGACAGAAGAACAAGCCTCCTGTATCACTTGACAGAAGAACAAGCCTCCTGCATCACTTGAAAGAATAACAAACCTCTTGTATCACTTGACAGAAGAACAAGCCTATTGCATCACTTGACAGAAGAACAAGCCTTTTGTATCATTTGAAAGAATAACAAACCTCTTGTATCACTTGACAGAAGAACAAGCCTATTGCATCACTTGACAGAAGAACAAGCCTTTTGTATCATTTGACAGAAGAATAAGCCTCCTGTATCACTTGAAAGAAGAACAAGCCTCTTGTATCACTTGACAGAAAAGAAGCCTCCTGCATCACATGACAAAAGAACAAGCCTCCTGCATCACTTGAAAGAAGAACAAGCCTCTTGTATCACTTGACAGAAGAAGAAGCCTCCTGCATCACATGACAAAAGAACAAGCCGCCTATATCATAGAAGAGAGTGATACAGTGTATATCCTGAAGACTCTGATTTGTGTAACTCTGAGACTCTGACAATGCATATCTCTGAGACAATAGTACATTTTAACTTTCATGTTCTCAGACTATGTCTGTTTAAACCGATATTGTGCCACCTTGACAGCCTAGTATAGCGAGCAACTGTTAGATTACAAAAAATCTTGATGTATCGAAACATTTTTTTGCAGCTTTTAAATTCTGTAAATTTAAGACAGACCCTGATACCGAAAGTTCCTTTGATATCTTAACTATACGTAACTTTCAGTCTCCTTTAATGTACACAAATATTGTTCATAAATTAACTCATATAATGCAGAAAATACAATCGAAAATGCTATCTATACTCTTTCATTCCTGAATTGATTTTCATGCTCTGTCGGAATACATTTTCACAAGAAATTTTGGTAGAATAAATTCACAAGAAGTTACTCTGTAAATTGGAGATCTGGATTGAGCCAGAAATGTGATAAGTGTCATATTGTTTAGTATTTGCCTGAATATGACCATTAATTAGAACAGGCGTGCAAGATCTGCCAATCCTGCAGGTGTTGTTTAGAAGTTAAAGAGTTAAAGACATATTTTTGTGGTTATACGAGGTTTTCAAAGAAGTCTGTTTTAAACATCGCACTCTCTCATGAGATATTTACATAGATCTTTATAAGGTCTTTTCTCCCTCAGTTTTTCCTGTAAAGGACATAACCTGCTGTTTACTTTCGGAGAAAACATGTAAGTTTGTCCAGCTCTTCTTGTTTTGATTATTCGTTAACACTAAGAGAGAAAATAACATAAACTTAGATTGATAGTTCTCCCTCATGGAGGATCGCGTGATGGTTCTCCTTCATGGAGGACAGCGTGATAGTTCTCCCTCATGGAGGGCCTTGTGATAGTTCTCCCTCATGGAGGGCCTTGTGATAGTTTTCCCTTATGTAGGACAGAGAGATATTTTTCCCCTTATCCTGGACCGCGTGAGATTTCTCCCTCATGGAAGACCGCCTGACAGTTCTCCCTCATGGAGGGCCTTGTGATAGTTCTCCCTCATGGAGGACAGCGTGATTGTTCTCTCTCATGGAGGGCCTTATGATAGTTCTCCCTCATGGAGGACAGCGTGATAGTTCTCCCTTATGTAGGACAGAGAGATATTTTTCCCTCATCCAGGACCACGTGAGAGTTCTCCCTCATGGAGGACCGCGTGACAGTTCTCCCTCAAGGAGGACAGCGTGAGGGCCTTGTGATAGTTCTCCCTTATGGAGGGCCTTGTGGTAGTTCTCCATTATGTAGGACAGAGAGACATTTTTCCCTCATCCAGGACCGCGTGACAGTTCTCCCTCATCCAGTACCGTGTGACAGTTCTCCCTCAAGGAGGACAGCGTGACAGTTTTCCCTCATGGAGGACAGTGCGACAGTTCTTCCTCATGGAGGACAGCGTGATAGTTCTCCCTCAAGGAGGACCGCATGACAGTTCTCCCTCATGGAGGACAGTGTGATAGTTCTCTCTCATGGAGGACCGCGTTATAGTTCTCTCTCATGGAGAACCGCGTGACAGTTCTCCTTCATGGAAGGCTGCTTGACAGTTCTCTCTTATGGAGGGCCGCGTGACAGGTCTTTCTCATAGAGTACCGTGTGATAGTTCTCCATCATGGAGGACAGTGTGATAGTTCTCCATCATGGAGGACAGTGTGATATTTCTTCCTCATGGAGGACAGTGTGATAGTTCTCCCTCATGAACTGTGTGATGTTCCGACTCTCATCCGCGCCTCGGCCGCCTGTCAACAACCCAAGCTTGACTACCCTTTCGACGCTATCTTGACACAACATATCATAGTCAATATTAGTTGATCATCAGCGACTGACAGTTAAAACTATAGACTCTTTCTCTTGCCCCCGGGGACTGGGGGGTGGGGGGACCGGGGCAGTTTGCTCTCTATAGTAATACCCTTCTAGAGATTCGGTTTTGTGCAGCCAGCGGGTCTTATCAATATTTGTTCGTCTTTCCAGATTTAAACTTTCAGCAAACTCGCCAGGATGAGGTCCTCTGAGTTTGAACAAGGGCTCAATTCAATATTTAGTTTCTGATATTAAGAGAATAATATTTATAAACACCAAACAGATTAAATATTTGCGAAACAACAAAGGGTTTAAGGACTAGTGGTATTGTGGGTATAAAACTGCAATAGTCCAACAAGCGGGCCGCAGACACAGGGAACGGTGTGGCGGACGACATTTCGTGTTTATTAAAATTGTGGATGGTTTAATAAATAAAATAAAATAAAAAATTGGAAAACTTCGTTTCACTGCGGTTAAATAAAAATCTAGATGCTATCATTGTGTTAGTAAGCGTGTCATGTTATAGAGAGATGTAGATTTTACCGAAAGAAGATTTGAATTTGAGTGAAAATGTTAAAAATGTGGGACGAGTATTCAGTTACCATTTCTTGTGTTTTGAGTAGGTTGAACAAATGTGTAGTACTGTTGAACATAGTATTTCGTAGATTCGTGCAGAGATCGCACGCCTCAGCTTTATACCACGTGTTTCAGTTTGTCCGTTTTCAAGGCTATCGTTGTCCCGAACGCATACGACTGATCTCCACGTCATTATATCTTACATCCTTCCCGTGCCGTTAAACGTCACATAGGGCTTGCATGGTAGTTCGCCAAGTTCTCCTGTATTCGGCGAGCTTTTCAAACTCATCAAGGGATTTTATGCCTACTAATATGACCTCTCTTAATAATGTCCTCTTTCACGTGGTCGACCTCTTTTTCTTCGGCTGTTGTGTTCCACTTAATGGCTTGTTTTTTGGATTTTCTGATTATAATATATACAAACAGTCATATATATACAGTGTACTATATCATATTTCCTGCTTTCCCTACCACCAATTTCAGGGAGCTATTTGTATAGCTTTACTGTTGGAACACACAGGAGACAAGCTACAACTTATTCCTTGGCACTTTGAGAAGTTAGCTACAAACTGCTCTACCTCCTGCGCACCTGCCCTGGCTGATGTAATGTAACCCAGTACGGCATTCTTGTTCAAAATGAATAAAATTCTAATTACAAGTACATGTTAATGTTAGTATTCTCATCGTCTTATCCAGTTATAGTTTGGAAGTTGTTTATTACATTATTACGTTAGTTACTGGGTACTGGATATGACCTAGCTCTGTTGCTGGTCTGGGGGAGCTGCTTCATTATACTCTGGACATGCCCATAAGATTTAACATCAGGGATGTCCTTCAGTGTTCTGGCTGGTATAATACCAATACTGTGTTGGCTGTGAATGGCTCGTGTTCTAGCCCACGGCTGGGATTTGCTTCCACTTCCTATGAGGACATGTAACTCACTGAGGAAGGCGTGGTATGTGCTTTTGAGGAAAGTTTCTTGCCGAAGATTCTTTGATCTGCTGCTTGAAAGCTCGACCCATGTCTTGTTTGTCCAAAATGATGTTTCCTTATCGATTGGCCCCTTGCTGCAGGTTGATCTGGCTTTTTCCTTGCCAACAACGCCGGAGTGACCACGGGCAGTATATCCATGGGATGTTTTGATCTGCGTTTTGGATATTATGTCCAACCAATCTCTTCTAAAGTTACAGTGTTCTATCTTACCTAACAGACTAAATAATATTACGTCAGTTATGAACAAGGATCGTTTCATGGCGAAGGCGTCAGATTTACATCGTTATCACATACCACGTCGGGAACATCGCACATCTTTCAGATCCTTTCTTCGGGTTCTTTATAACAACACCAGAGCCAAATTCTGCTTCTATAATGAAAAAATTATTACTTAAGAAGGTGTAGTTTGCATGTAATTTGTAGCAGGATCTCGTGTCTTCATGTCATATTAGGACATGTCTTTCATCAAGAACGAAAGATGAACTGTGTTAACCGTAGGCTGTGTTCGAGTCTCATCGCTTGTTGGCAGTACATCGACCCCAACTTCCACCTCTGGATATTACTTCTGTTTCCAGTAAGAACATTCATTTGGAAATCTAACGTTGGCAGGTAATCATTACTATTATTATTTTGAATATTATT
The DNA here is from genome assembly GCA_009760885.1 of Achatina immaculata. Taxonomy (NCBI): domain Eukaryota; kingdom Metazoa; phylum Mollusca; class Gastropoda; order Stylommatophora; family Achatinidae; genus Lissachatina; species Lissachatina immaculata. Next base: position 20,865,080 of record CM019718.1, on the reverse strand, counting down.
TATTTCTTGGTTATACTGGCACTGTACGACACACGTGTCAAGGCAACAACTGCAGAAAGTTAAGTATTTTGGCAGGTTACAACATAATCAATTTGATCTTCAAAGACTTCACCTAAACCAACCAGATTCAGAAAAAAAAGACTTTGTGCCACTATCTTCATTCAACATGACCGCTTGGGTAGCGAAGTGGTTAGTGCATTGGGCTCACATGACGAAGTTCGATGGTTCGTATCGATCACAGGCGCCCAAGTCACTCAGCTTTAGAAACAGGTACCTGGCTCCTTCTGGAGCTGTGGAAGGAAAGTCTGCTAGACACGATACTGACGTCACTTTCAAGTGCACCAGCAGGTCAAGGACGACGTGGGCAGTAAGACTACATCTCGTGTGTGCATAACAGGATTACTTTTACCTTTAAAGACAAACTATTGGGTTTACATGTAGTCATTACTTCTCTCTCTCTCTCTCTCTCTCTCTCTCTCTCTCTCTCTCTCTCTCTCTCTCAGGGATGGAAACTGCATACGCCTGGATATTTTAACAGGTAACTTATTCTGACGTTGCTACCTGATATTAAGCATATCAATGGATGGTGAAGACGTTTGTTCAAGAGCTTGCCTTCTGTGTGTGTATGTGTGTGTGTGTTATACAGGGGATCACTTTTTGTTTCCTGTACAGAAGGTGATGATAGTAATCTAATTAACCACTCATTTTCTTATCACGTCTTTATCCTAAGGTCTTCACCGTGGAGCCAAATGTCCAAAAAAAAAAATAATTAAGATTTTAGCAGAAAAATCCTGAAACCCCCAGCGACATGTCCTCATTTTCTTCAAGACTGCGGTCATCTACCTCATCGTCATTGCCCTCATCACCACCAACTTATTCTGCTCAGAGTACACGCTGATCTGGAGCGATGTAATGAAAACAGCGAGAATCAATCACAACAGCTCCGCAAAATGTTAAGATCGATTTGCCCTGGTACAAAAACTAGAAGAACAAATAATCAGAAACACATAAAATCTCTCTCTCTCTCTCTCTCTCTCTCTCTCTCCCACACACACCCACATCCACAAACACATTTCAATTCCAGGCTTAGAGGGACGACTTTGTTTGCATTTGATTTACACGGGACTTGTTTTTTTTTCTTCTTTTTCACAGCCCCATCTTTAGTGTCTTAGTTCGTTAAATACCAAGTGGAAAGCATGAATTTTAATCTGCTTGGAAGTTAAGACGCGCCACGGCTACAAGTTGTAGGGCGTCCTTGTTTACCGAACAGCTCTTCCTTGATTAGTGAAAGATATTACAGAGTTCCTACTACAATAGTTTGTAGTACAAAGCGCGTCATGATGTTTTTTTTTCCCCCTTCCTTTTTTTTCTCTTTCTTCTTCTTTTATTATTCAGAAAATTAGTATTTGATTTCTGGACTCTCTCGTCGAACTGGTTTCTATTTAAAAAAAAATTGCTACAGTTGCCGGGTGATGTTCGTTGTGCTGATGTACTCATTAACTATGTGGTCGTTTATTCCTTATATCCATCCATCCATCCTTCCATCCATCCATCCGTCCATCCATCCATCCATCCATCCATCCAATCCATCCATCCATCCATGTCCTTGTACGCTGATAGATTTTTTTTTAATCAACGTCCAATTATTCATGTGGAGTGTTGAAAGACAGCCAAAAGATTTATTCACTTCTTCTACAGAAAGCATTTCAACATTCCCAGCTGTTCTGTACTCTGTCCTCCCCCCCCCCCCCCAATTTCAACAATTATTCGCCAGACATGGAAGCGAATAAATGAATTCAAATGTTCTCCCCAGCTTTGAGCAAGCCTCGGGTACATACACATATTCTACGAAGAGAAAATGTCCTTGTCTTTACGTGGTTATTTTGTTTTACAAGCAGCAATCTTGTGCTCAGTGCTTTCCCAGAATATTTCATGTGGGAAACTGGAGTCGGTCCACTTCTGACAGAGAACAGAAAGCGAACATCAGACCACAGCGCTAGTTTAGAATTTAACTCTGAGTAGTGCACTCATGAAAGTGTAAACGATGACAGTAGCTGCCACACTGTAAAGCCATTTACACACATAACACTTCCAGTCAAAAAGCTTGTAAATTATTCAGTTTGTATGTGGATTTTTGTTGTTGTCGTTGTTGTTGTTGTTGTTGATGTTGTTGCTCTAATTTTAACAAATTCTAATGCAAAATTGAATACCACAAGTGCAGAAATACACACTAAGAGACATGTAGATAAATGACAGACAGTAAAGGACACACACTAAATACCATACACTATATGTAGCTGTTATTATACATATATATAAATATATATATATACATACATACATACATGTATGCAGGCAGACAGACAGGCAGATAGATAGATAGACAGACAGACAGATCGATCGATCGATAGATAGATAGATAGATAGATAGATAGATAGATAGATAGATAGATAGATAGATAGATAGATAGATAGATAGATAGATAGATAGATAGATAGATAGATAGATGAATGCCTGGTTGACTCTGCCAAACAGACAAGTAGATCTCATGATCTTGCGGGGGGAGGAGAGGTATTGTACCTAAACAAATGTGTAAAAGTGTTAGTTACCTTATGTTCTTCTACATACTTGTTAATAAACACTTTAAACACATTATTATTCCATTTGTTCATATATATATATATATATATATATATATATATATATATATATATATATATATATATATATATATATTGTATTGGCTACCACTACTCATAACAAAAATGTGAAATGGCATAACTTTCCTGGTACGCTACGATTATTATTATTATTATTATGCGCCGTGCCGAATAGCTTCTCCATCTTGCTCGCTCCTTGGTGTTTCGATTAGTTCAGATGTCTTTCTTTTCCCCTGCAGCTTGGTCAGTCCACTGAGACATCTTTCTCTTGGCCTTCCTCTCTTTCTTTTCTTCCTTTCAAGTCTGATGATGGCGCTTATCAAATCTTCCATTGGTGCCAGACATGTTTTCAGATAAAAGGCAGCAGGTGCACTTGTAATACTTTTTCTTCCGGTTAAAACGATTGTCCGGTCTTCAGATAGTACGTGAAAATGAATTTCGACATTATTTCAACTAAATGTTAATATTCTTTTTGTTTTGTCTGCTGTTTACGTTACAACGCGTTCTACGCAAACTGAAGTTGGTGTGAGACTTTTTTTACCGTTGCCATCATCATCATCGTCATCATCATCATCATCATCATCAGCAGCAGCAGTAACAGCAAGAAAAGCATCGAAACAACAGCATTATGTATCTTCTCTATAGATATATGTGTCTGCCGCTTAAATCTCCAGCTTACTTTGTCTCAGCCTTCTCCGCGCACTGAGTCCATCCCTTAAAGTTAACCTCTCCCTTAAATCTTCGCCATCCTCATAACTGTCTCTCCAGTATAGTTTCCTGTATATTTAAAGTTTATTATATAGACTTATGTCCCTTTAATTGTGGGAGTATTTATGTTCTTCACCATACTCTATCATCTTTAACACTCTCTGACATTTGTGTGACAAAGATGTCAACAATTTGTTCTCCTTTGTCTTCATTCTTTTTTCCTTTTGCGCGAAGTATTGTATAATGCCCGGTACTTTTCACTGGCAAAACCTCAGCGTAGTTTTCTGCGGTTTTTTTTTAATACAAGTAAATTCTCACACGTTTTATGAATGTGTTTTCATGACTTATTCCAGTAACGTAGTTTCTTTTTTTTCAGTCTTATTTGTGTCCTTATTTCATGTCTTTGAATATCACGCTTTAGTAGTAAAAAAAAACCAAATTATTACGTCTCTTATTGTATAAGCTCGTGTAAGATTGACCCAAGTGGGTAAATATGTAACTTTGAACCTGTCGTAGGCGTTGGTAGCTTTTCTTGTTTTGTTTGTTGTTGTTGTTGTTGTTGTTGTTTTTCATTTACCTGTCAGTGTTGAGAGGACTTGGGGGACAAAGACGCTGTTTTTGGCAATCAGCGATCCCTAGTGGTGGTGACACTAGACAGGAAGTTAGGATCAGAATTGCAAAAGCAGCATCAATCTTCAAGAATCTTGAGAACATATGGAATTCAAAAGTTATAAGCACAAAAACCAAGTTAAGACTATTCAATTCAAATGTAATATCCACCCTCATTTATGCATGCGAAAGCTGGAAAACAACTAAAGAAATAGACAAGAAATTAGACTCTTTTGAAAACAAATGCCTAAGGAAAATACTCGGCATCAAGTGGAATGAATTCAAGAACAATGCAGAGATAAGACAGATGACTGAACAACAACCAGTCTCACGAGTGATCAGGAAAAGGAGATGGACATATGTTGGCCACTTGATGAGAAGAAATGAGCAGAGAATCCCAAAACAAGCTATCAAGTGGAACATAACAGGCCGAAGAAAAAGGGGCAGACCGCGTGAAACTCTGAAGAGAACATTATTAAGAGAGGCCAAGTTAACAGGCATAAAATCCTTTGTTGAGGTTGAAAGACTCGCCGAAGACAGGAAATATTGGCGAACTACTTTGCGAGCCCTATGTGACGTCTAACGGCACGGGAAGGATATAAGATAAGATATAAGATCCCTAGCTGACATGCCAGGGTCAGGGTTGGAGAAACATAACAGACCAAGACCCTGTCCTACCTCTTCGGTGGTACCTCATTCCCCCCCCCCCCCCCCAGTAACATGCCTATCTTGGCCAACAGGGGAAAGATCACCATAGTCCCTATGGTGGTGGAGTCTATTAAAGAAGCACTGCACACCTACCACCCCCTGCTTTTTTAGTTCCACTCAGAGACTTAAAAAAAATAGCCGCCGTGACGCTACCCCTCCCCCCTCCCTCCCGTGCCGACATGGTTATGTGTCTCAGTATCTTCAGGGCATCAGCTGGAAAGAACATCAGTTTAGCAGTTCCAATAAGAAGAAGAAGAAGAAAGTAAGATTCTTTAAGACTCGACCATGGAAGCAAATATAACAGACAAAATATAATAACAGCAGGGAATAATACACGTCAGGAAAAAAAAATAACACAGGTAGTTAATCTGTGGTCTATTTGAAAATTGCCGTTCTGTTGTCTCCGCGGACATGCTGGTTATACTGGTCCTGTTTCTCCCCAGCTGAAGTGAAGGTACAGCAATATATCCGTTTTCGAGGCCGGCTCATTACCAATCTTGTTCTGCTGTCACGGGCTCGCCTTGACACGCTCATTATAGAATATTTGTTCTTTTTCTCTCACAACAAAGATTGTATCGGCTCTGCTGGACTGCCATTGCCAATCAGCGTGGTATAAATTACAGAACACCCGAAGAATGTTCCAAATGTACGGAAATGCTTTTGCAAAATATTCCCGGTAATTAAAGCCAATTTTTGTTATTCCCTTTTCCCCAGCAATTAGCACGCTAAAAAAAATGATTAATGAATTGGGGATTAAGCATTGATATTTATTTAAATGACAAAAAAAAAATAATTTAAATGATAGGGCCTAAACAGGAGCCTTAAAAAACTTCTCATGTTCTGATAGAATGCGCCGTTACGTGTCACCACGGCCCTGTTAGCATTTGAGCACACAAGTTCTAGCAGCGTACCAAAGTGGGACGCTGCTCTAATTGCTCCAGCCACCGACCGTGATTAAGGGCCGGCCAGGAATGATTATCAAGCGCCAGATATAAATCCAAGGATTGGCAAATATTTGCTCTCTGCACTGGGAGTTTTAAGTCCCACAAAGCACTCAGTGCAATTTACGGCCATTACGATAGGACGTCCCGGCTTTTATCCCACCTTAAAATACGTGATATTTCAAAGATAGATCACACATGATTTGCTGCTATAATTTGTTTCTGGAGAATCACATCAGTTCATATCAACAGTGGTTTATATCAGATAGCCCGGTATTCTGGGTTTTGAAAACACCATTACCCATCTTAAAGTAAAATACGGGCCTAACACCGTATCCCCGAAATGCCTTAATGGAATGGAAACGGGAATTTTACCTTTACCTAACGTCTTAAAGAAATTTGTTAATTTGTAGCATGGGAACAAAGCGACAATTTTGTCAAGAAAAAAGAATTGTCTACAACAGATAAATGAAGTAATTTTTTTTTAACTTCCCGTTTCCATATCATTAAGGCATATTGAGGAATACGGTGTTAGGCCCTGTATTTTCCACGACCTTAGGCACATGAAAGTGTGATGTGGTCAGTATCACGCCTGGGCTGTGTTTACTTTCCCAGATTTCTCTCATTCATTCATTCATTTCCATGTCTCTTGCGGAAATTTTGTTCCCTAACAGCACTCCTGTAGGCCTCTCGGCTGTGAGCAAGATGCTTTGCTGCTGATGCATCCATTTGCAGATCATCAACGATGTCTTGCAGCCATCTTCGCCTTGGTCTTCCTCTCTTTCTTTTTCCCATTATGTACACTTCCAAGACGGTCTTCTCTAGATTATCATGACGCTTAATGTGTCCAACATTTTTCTCTAGTACCCATTTTAAGAGACTTGGGTGAACCCTGGGGCCTTTTCGATGAGTCATCATCATCATCACCATCATCATCATCATCACCATCATCATCACCATCACCATCATCATCATCATCACCATCAGGTGCCGTGCCGACTGGCGTTGGCTATTATGCTTCTCCAGAGTACACGATCCTTCATGCAGGCCATCAGCTCAGTTGGTGATCTCCTCTCACACCATCCCGTCAGACTGTCCAGTATCATTTCTCTTGGTCTTCCTCTTGATCTTCTTCCTTCTATTTTTCCTGTTGTTATAATATTTTCTATGCCCCCTCTTCTCATTGCATGTCCTATGAAAGTACATTGTCTTTCTCTTATCTTTTTGACAAGATTTTTTTATCTCTCCAGCTCTTCTCATACATTCTTCATTAGTTATTTTTGCTGTCCAGGGGATTCGCAACATTCTTCTAATAAACCACATTTCTGCTGCTTCCAATGATTTTTGTCCATGATTTCGATGAGTACCAGAAAAAAAATCCGGCTGCTAGGACTTGAAGTCGCTATTACCAAATTAATAAACCGAGCACTTAACCACTCAGCCAACCAGGCAGATAAATAAAGACATATTCTAAAACAGCGTAGTGGTTAGAGCACTCGTCTAGCAATCAAATGGTCGAGGGTTCGAATCCCCAGCTGAGCGGGATTTTTTTTTCCGACCAATACGGCCCTGAGGTCGACCCAGCCTCGTAAAATGGGTACCAGAGAAAATCTGGGAAGTAAAGGCAGCGAGGAAAGGAACTGGTCACCCTACCTCATACGCTGATGACCCAGCATAATGAGGTCTCTAACGCTTCACCCCCTACGGCATTTGAAATGCTATGGGACTATCTTTACTTTTTATTCTAAAACATGGCGTCGCACTTCTATTTGTTTGTTTTTTAAATATGTTCTTCTGCCACTTGGTCAGCGCGTTTCAATTCTCTTGTCTTTTTTTTTTTACCTCTGCGTTGAGTGGCAGGTGATTGGCAGGTTCACTGTAACTTTCGTCTTGCTTGTTATCATGTGCACGTAACAAATAAATGTTGTCCGTTATAAACATAACTTATTTATACTAACGGATGTACAATGTCTGAAACAAGGAGACAATTGTATGATAAAAGACAGAATGTTAGACTGGTATGCATGTCAAGTTATGTATCCTTTTAAGATAAAATTCGTTCCTTACCTTTCTCGTGACGTGTGCAAACATCTTTTCTTGGTCTGGTTTTTTTTTTTTTTCGTTGCGGTAATTTATTTTCAATATTTTACAACTCTTCTTAGAACTGCAGTCCTCTATTTCTGGTTGCATATGACTGTTGTACTTTCTTCCATGGCCATAACTTTGTTGCTTCCAGTTTCTGTTTCATCTTTTGCTTTATTATAGCGATACGGGTTGTGTGTGGTTCTGTAATACTGTTTATCTCCGAGGTACACTCTACTACTGGTGGCCCTTCATTGTTAATCTTGAAAATGAAGTGGTGATTTGCCTGTTCTCTACAGAAATCTCAAATGTGTTAGGAGCATCTTCCCGTTATTTCCTCTTATTTTATAATACCTTTGCCTGCTTATTACTCCAAGCATCTGTCGTATTTATTCGTTTTTTTTTTTTTAACCGCAGATGAAATTCTGATGAACGAGAATGAAGCAAACGAAAATTAGAAAATTTTAATTACATAAAACTTTTATGTAGCACAGGAGAAAAATAACATTCATGTTTTTCAAGTAATCCATCTTGCCTCTCACAGTACATGTACGACCTGTGACCTTGCGGATGAATATCAGTAATTTAAAAAAAAAACATTTTGTCCTAGATCTTCAGCCAATGTGTAGAACGGAGTCAGATTACCCTCAAAGATTTTATTTTAGGGACCAAGCAGATGGAAGTCACTTAGGTGCCAAATCCGGAGAATAAAAGGGGAATGCAGCAATGCTTAAAATTGCAGGTTTTTTTTTTCCAGAACAGCTTTGGTCGCTAGTGGTATATGAGGACGAGCTTTATGTTGAAGATGCAGCACTTTGTGTGCTAGCTCAGGAGAATGGATGTCGTGTATGTTTGTTATGCCCTGTCCTGAACTTTGACAGTAGCAGATTTGAGCCTTGCTTGTGCACTCATCGTATGCTACACCATATGTCTACATCACAGCTCGACACCATAGGTCTGCATCACAGCTCTGCATCACAGCTCTGCACCATAGATCTACATCACAGCTCTACATCACAGCTCTACACCATAGGTCTACATCACAGCTCTACTCACAGATCTACATCACAGCTCTACACCATAGATCTACATCGCAGCTCTACAGCATAGATCTACATCGCAGCTCTACACCATAGATCTACATGGCAGCTCTATACCATAGATCTACATGGCAGCTCTATACCATAGATCTACATGGCAGCTCTACACCATAGATCTACATCGCAGCTCTACGTCCAAGAGGTTCAGACCTTTTTCGAACAATAATCTGGTGACAGAACCCACCCCTTCCTTGGAGCAAGTCTGCAACGCAGTCGCCATCTTGACATTCGCTGTTCTCGGCTGCTGATTAACGAAAGTCTATTTACTGACGTCACTGACCTTAGTGCTAACAGTTGGTACTACTAAGGGATTTCTATTTGTTGTTTCGGAAATTTTATTTGCATTTTCTAGCTTTCATGTGATTCACCCTCTGTTTTTTTTCTTTCTTTTTCAGTGAAAGTCTTTGCTCTGTCAATTTTCAGAAGCAAAACTCAATTTTCTCATTACCATCTTAATTCCCATCTCTGTATCATATGCTTCTGTCGTATTTATTCGTTGTTCCATATGCTTATTTCTCTCTTGCTTGATTACTCTTGCTCCTTCCCCATCTTTTCATCAGTTTCAGTTTCACCATATCTTTTGCCATCTACTTTTTTTTTCTTGATTTATTTGTCTCATCACAATGTCTTTCACAACTGATGAAACGATTCTTTAACTATTTTACTTCTGATTAATTTTCCTGTCCTTCCAGAGGAAATTTTAGTAAGAAATTTTGTTAGAAAGAAACTGGAAAGAAATTACTCTTTAAATTAAAAAAAAAATGGGTCAGGTTAGAAGTATGATACTTTTCACTTTATTTAAACTTTGCCTAAATATCACTCTGAACATTGATGTGCGTAGGTGTACATGATCTACTAACATTTCCAGTGTTGTTTTTTAGTAAAAGAATTAAGTAAAACTCTTACAGTTATCATAAACTATTGGAGTGTTGAATTTTTTATTCAATTTCATATTCGATCGAATAATGAAGGAATTAAAAAATTCGTATTCGAAAGTTAATTTGAATAATAAAATTCAAATATTTAAAAATACTATTTCTCCCGAATTTGCCCTACGTTTACGCCAGATTTATAAATATTTCGGCTATTTTAGATGTAACAGAGTACTAAAATATGAAACTAGTTATTTGTAATTTGTATGTACTGTATATACTTGGAAGACCAAGGCGAAGATGGGTGCAAGACATAGCTGCTGATCTGCAAATGGATGCATCAGCAGCAGGTCATCTTGCTTACAACCGAGAGGCCTACAGGAGAGCTGTTAGGGAGGCAAAGTTCTGCAAGGGACATGAAAATGAGTGACTGATATATTGTGCCTGAAAACTTCTAAAACAGCGCAAGAACACATACGATAAATAAATACAAATGTAGTGTTACAATTCTAATACTACTTCAAACATTATTTTTTGTGTTCATGTTTTAAACGAGGAATCATGTTCAAATAAATCAAGTACTCGTATTCGGTGAGTTAGACAAAAGTTTCGAAGTCGATCTAATCTTGAAACTCAGTGTTCGGTACATCTCTGCACACATTTTTCTTCTATTTCAAAATTTAAAAAACAGAAAAAGAAAAAAAATATCCAAGCCTTTTCATCTGTTTAACCTTCTTCCCCCTCCCCTCCCCCCTTATGGTGTTTTTGTTGCATCTTCCTGTAGTTGCAAACAACTTGACATCTTTATGACGCAAACACTATATCGGACAGAGCGTGAGCTAGAGTCCATCTCTTTATAATTCCAGTATCACGCCCTAAATCTTTTACTCCTAAACATCACTGGTAGGGTAAGCAGCAAATCAATGTTCAGAGCGATATTTAGTCAGTCTCCATAAAATACAAACCAGCACCTTTGTAACCCAAAGCATGTTTTTTTAAAATTATAGAATGACTTCTTTCCACTTTCTTTCTACCAAAATTTCTCATCAAAATTTATGATGGCAGGGCATGGGAATTAATTCAGAAGTGAAATAATCGTGGATACTCAGCACTTTTGTCCACAATAGTAAATCCATGAATGCAAACTCCATCCGTCAGACTAATATATACGACAAAGTATAAACTAGGAAAAAAGTAGCAACAGCTTTATTACTTAACTAAAAAATAAAATAATGATGAAATGAATCATTTTATTTGATTTTTTTAACACAGCATTCGTGTGAATCTATACTTTATCTCCTCTCTCTACTTCTTTGTCCTGTGTGGTTTTGTATGATTAAGCCTCACGACGAAACGTCACAACTGTGTATTCATCTTAAGTAATAAAGCTTTCTTCGTGATAAGCTGATGGTCTGCGGACCTCGAGATGGACACCATAGCTCTGTGGTCACTTGGTGATGTCCAGGGCACTCTCTGACACTATCTGTGATCTCTCCTGCTACACTCGTCAAACTCATATACTAAAACGAGTGGGAAAACAGAGCATCCGGGTTATCGAACTTGTATTTGTGCTTATACAATCTCCCTGGAACTGCGAGCTGGTGTTCTTTGCAGCCGATGCTGTAAAGGTGTTGAGGCACAGCATCGTATCGGCGTGGGAGTGGGTTAAGGCAGCTATTTTTTTTCAGTCCCGGAGTACAGCTAAAAAGCCGGGGGTGTGCATTGCTTCTTTAGCAGACTCCACCACCATGGGGACTGTGACAATCCTTTAGCCAGGCTAGGCCTGTTACTGGGGGTACCAACAGAGAGGTGGGGCAGGGTCTTGGTCAGCTGTGGTTGTGGACAAACCCTGACGCTAGCATATCATCGGACAGCATCATCTTCAACCCCTGGTTACCGAAGAAAAGACGTTTACCACCAACAGACCAGAGGAGGACCAGGTAGAGACCCTCAAGCCTCAGTAGACTGAGATGTCACTTACAAAACAAGCGCAAGATAGGCACGGCTCATGAGTGCACCTATGACACTGGAAAAGTGACAGTTCAACATATGGTGCAGGATTGTCTGTCATAGGAGAAGCCAAGAAAGCACACATGGCCATCATCAATACCAATCCAGACCACGCCGTATCGCGATGTCGACAGCCTTAGGTGGATTGCCGCGTTCTTCATCCTTTCAGGTATGATAATGTCCCACGAAGGAGCAGATCTCATGCTTCTTTAAGGCATACTTTTTTCTCTTAATCACTCTTGCTCTTGGACATAAACCTGCCAACATCTCAGTTTTGACAAGTCTTAAGTGAAGAAACAAAAAACAACAAAAAATACAATAATTTTTAAAGCTCTTACAGACAGCTTATGCATCATTTTCTTGACTAAGCGCGCATGCGTCTGTGTAAGAACTGGCTTCCTGTTTAACTTGGCGAAAATCATGTGATATTTGTAAAACCACAGCCATCTGGAACAGAAAGATTGTCAGCCTTCTCCACCACCGCTCCTCTCATCAAAAACTGTGATATTTTCGATAAGGAGACCTTCTTCACAGTGGACCTTGAGACCTCACCGGTGATGTAGGTCAGGGAATGAGTGTTTACTCAGTCAACACATTTATAATGGCTGGTAAAGCAAACATTTTAGATGACTGATTACCTGTCAATTTCTCCAGCAAATAGCACTTCTCAGATTTCGTCTCTTTGATTGTCTGGACTGTTTCTCTCTTCACCATTGGATATTAACGTCCTTCCTCGTAAGGGCAGATAACTCTGCTGTAAATGAACTCGATGCATTCTCTTTTTTTTTAGTGCTTAAACAAGACTGACAACAGCCTGTCTCGTTGGTGATCAGAAAACAGAAATGGACATATATCGGTCAGGTGATGAGAAGAAACAATCAGAGAATCCCAAAACAAGCTGTCAAGTGGAACACAAACAGGCCCGAAGAAAAAGAAGGTCGACCACGTGAAACTCTAAAGAGGATATTGTTAAGAGAAGCCAAATTAGTAGGCATAAAATCCCTTGATGAGGTTGAAAAACTCCCCCAAAAATAGGAAAACTTGGCGAACTACCATGTGAGCCCTATGTGACGTTTAGCGGCAAGGGAAGGATGTAAGATGTAAGAAGAAGGAAGAAAGATTGAATAATTGATTTTTATCTCTTAACTTTTTACTTATCTCATCTTAAGGTGAGTGAAAGCCATTTTTTTTTCTTTAAATTTTAAAATTGCTCAGTTTATTACTTCAGATTGTCAGTTAGTCAGATTTGCTTGTACTTGTACGAACTCCCTGTAACTGCGAGCTGGTGTTCTTTGCAGCCGATGCTGTGGAGGTGTTGAGGCACAGCATCGTATCGGCGTGGGAGCGAGTTATGACAGCTCCTTTTTTCAGTCCCGAAGTACAGCTAAAAAGCAGGGGATGTGCAATGCTTCTTTAGCAGACTCCACCACCATGGGGGATTATGGCGATCCCTGCCCCGTTAGCCAGGCTATGCCTGTTACTGGGGGTGCCAACGGAGAGGTGGATCAGGGTCTTGGTCACCTATGGTTCGCTAACCCTGACGCTAGCATATCAGTTATGGGTCGCTGATTGCCCCAGCTAGCCAGATACGATTATCATCCCTCACACCAGATTACTCCACAAAGTAAGATCCGATGTGCCTCTCAGTATATCTCACAGTGTACAGTAATAGACTTGGGTTCAGTCCCAGCAGTGGGATTTGTAATAGACTTGGGTTCAGTCCCAGCAGTGGGATTTATAATAGACTTGGGTTCAGTCCCAGCAGTGGGATTTATAATAGACTTGGGTTCAGTCCCAGCAGTGGGATTTATAATAGACTTGGGTTCAGTCCCAGCAGTGGGATTTGTAATAGACTTGGGTTCAAGTCCCAGCAGTGGGATTTGTAATAGACTTGGGTTCAAGTCCCAACAGTGGGATTTTCTTTCCTAAAAAGGCCCCAGAGTCCATCCAGCCTCCTAAAAATAGATAGCAGAGAAATCTTGGCAGATAAACGCGGCCAGACGTGATACTGACCACATTACACTTTCATGTGCCGATGCTCTTCGAAATACAAGCCTAATACCATACCCCCAGTGTGCCTTACTGGCACGGAAGCGGGGATTGTAGCTTACCTTACCTTACAATAATAGACAACATTAGGTCTATTTTGATCTGTAGCTGTGTGGAACATGTTACTAAACACAGTGCACGAGAAATTCTGGTGGTCTCTGGTTGTTTCTAAAAGGTTTCGTTATCTTTCTCACCACACTGCTCTCTCTCTCTCTCTCTCTCTCTCTCTCTCTCTCTCTCTCTTCTCGCCCTCCGCCCCAATCTTTCATTTACCAGGATATTATTTATTTTAACGCTTCACAAATCTTAACTAAAAATTACGACTTTATCGTGTCGTCTATTCATTCATTTGCATGTTCCTTGCGGAACTTTGCCTCCCTAACAACACTCCTGTAGGCCTCTCGGTTGTGAGCAAGATGGCCTGCTGCAGATGCGTCCATTTGCAGATCGTCAACGATATCTTGCAGCCATCGTCGCCTTGGTCTTCCTCTCTTTCTTTTTCTCATTATGTACCCTTCCAAGATGGTCTTCTCTAGATTATCATGACGTTTAATGTGTCCAAAATATTTAAGTTTTCTTTGTTTAATCCTCTTTACTAGCCAGCCTTCTTCAATATTAAGTTCTTGTAGTATGGATATATTTGTTCCTTTTTGTGTCCATGATATTTGAAGAACTCTTCTGTAGCATTTACAGTCAAAGACATTTATGCGTTTCTCAGCTGTTTTGTTAAGTGTCCAGGTCTCACAGGCATATGCTGCGATGGGAAATATGTCGTTTATTAATTATGTTAATTATGTCAACAGTTTATAGCCAGTTTTTTTAAAGTATCTTCTCTCCCCCCCCCCTCCTCGTGTCAACAACTGTCAAGAACTCAAGGATCCCCCTCCTCCAAATAATTTAATTTATTATAACCCCACCCCCCACCCACCCCCCCAAAAAAGTAAAATAACATACTGCTAAAAGTATGGAACTTGCTGTTAGTGAAAAAAAAAATTCACTTCAAAATAATATAACGACATCCGTATTTGGAAAAAAAAATCATTAAAACCAGAATTCTATATTTTAATGCGCGTACAAAAAAAAATTTATAATGATTTTATAATTAGTTAAATTTCTTATAAATGATTTATTTATTTAATTAGTGTGTACAAAAACCACATCTTTGCCCTCAGACCTCCCCCCCCCTCAATCCCCACCCCTTCCCAACAACTGTCACACTTTCTGAACACAATTGCTCACTTTGTTGATAATGGACGATCCCTTGTAACGCGTAGTACCGGCTCTAGTGTTCTCACCACATCCAGACCGTATATTTCAGTACGGTCAACAAAGGGGGGGGGGGGGGGGGGTCACAGGGCTAAACCAAACCACTACCAAAAAATGGAATCGACCAAGGTCTTGAGAAGAGAGGACATTCATTTTCGCTCTAACCTCTGACCTTCTCGACCTCCCACCTTTCCCCCTTCCCCCTGCTGATCTAATTCATACTGCCGGATCAATAGACCTCGCCTGAGACGAATCCATTAATTATGTTCAGACAGCCCCAGGTAAGTCCTAAAGACTTATAAGGAAAAAAAAAGAAAAAGAAAAAAAAAAAACTGGGGACGCCTCTCTGCAAACACTACATTCACAATCAATATAATTTCCATTCTATTTCCCTCTCTGGGCTCTACTTCAACCCTGCGAAATATTTGCTCAACCCCTGTTCACCCAACATGGCGGACACAAATGGGCTTTCATTCGCGCAAATTATAGAAAACAAAAATTACCTTCAGGTATTAGTGTAATCCTGATTCTACAAAATCTCCCAGGCTCAAAAAATTTCAAGCTCGAGACAAAAGTACAATGATTTTTTTTTCTTTCTTCAAAATTGAAAACAAAAACAAAACAAAACAAAACAAAACTTTTCAGGGAATAATTAACAATCAAATCGCTCTTATAATGTAAATAAGAAATGACCGGGAGAAAGAGAGAGAGAGGGGGGGGGGGGGAAATGACCTTCATGTTTTAACTTTTTTTTTAACGCAATGTTTATGCTCTCATTTTAAAAACATCAAAGATACGTTACTTTTTCCCCCCAAGTCCGGAGGGTGGGTAGTGATGGAAATTAGGGGAAGGGGGGGGGAGGGGGAGATTCTTCTTCCTTACAAAAATGAGCCAAACTGTCACCATCACATTCTAGACAGAAAGGAAAAATAAGTGAAGGAAATTAACCCCCCTTCCCCTCCTCTTTTGTTTTTTACCCTTCTCCTATTTAAATGTATAGGTTATTCTGCCCCTACTGGCTCTGGTAGACTATAGGTTATTCTGCTCCTACTAGCTCTGGTAGACTATAGGTTATTCTGCTCCTACTAGCTCTGGTAGACTATAGGTTATTCTGCCCCTACTAGCTCTGGTAGACTATAGGTTATTCTGCCCCTACTAGCTCTGGTAGACTAAATGTATAGGTTATTCTGCTCCTACTAGCTCTGGTAGACTAAATGTATAGGTTATTCTGCTCCTACTAGCTCTGGTAGACTAAATGTATAGGTTATTCTGCTCCTACTAGCTCTGGTAGACTAAATGTCTAGGTTATTCTGCTCCTACTAGCTCTGGTAGACTAAATGTATAGATTATTCTGTATAGGTTATTCTGCCCCTACTGGCTCTGGTAGACTAAATGTATAGATTATTCTGTATAGGTTATTCTGCCCCTACTGGCTCTGGTAGACTAAATGTATAGGTTATTCTGCCCCTGCTGGCTCTGGCAGACTAAATGTATAGGTTATTCTGCCCCTGCTGGCTCTGGCAGGCTTAATGTATAGGTTATTCTGCCCCTGCTGGCTCTGGCAGGCTTAATGTATAGGTTATTCTGCCCCTGCTGGCTCTGGCAGACTAAATGTATAGGTTATTCTGCCCCTGCTGTCTCTGGCAGACTAAATGTATAGGTTATTCTGCCCCTGCTGTCTCTGGTAGACTAAATGTATAGGTTATTCTGCTCCTACTAGCTCTGGTAGACTAAATGTATAGGTTATTCTGCTCCTACTAGCTCTGGTAGACTAAATGTATAGGTTATTCTGCTCCTACTAGCTCTGGTAGACTAAATGTCTAGGTTATTCTGCTCCTACTAGCTCTGGTAGACTAAATGTATAGATTATTCTGTATAGGTTATTCTGCCCCTACTGGCTCTGGTAGACTAAATGTATAGATTATTCTGTATAGGTTATTCTGCCCCTACTGGCTCTGGTAGACTAAATGTATAGGTTATTCTGCCCCTGCTGGCTCTGGCAGACTAAATGTATAGGTTATTCTGCCCCTGCTGGCTCTGGCAGGCTTAATGTATAGGTTATTCTGCCCCTGCTGGCTCTGGCAGGCTTAATGTATAGGTTATTCTGCCCCTGCTGGCTCTGGCAGACTAAATGTATAGGTTATTCTGCCCCTGCTGTCTCTGGCAGACTAAATGTATAGGTTATTCTGCCCCTGCTGTCTCTGGCAGACTAAATTTATAGGTTATTCTGCTCCTACTGGCTCTGGCAGACTAAATGTATAGATTATTCTGCTCCTACTGGCTCTGGTAGACTAAATGTAAATGTATATGTTATTCTGCTTCTACTGATTCTGGTAGACTAAATGTTTGGGTTATCTTTTTTCACAACAAAAAAAAAACTAATTTTCATTAACGTCTACCAACTTTCCTCTCTTCTAGAGTTAAGTCTGTTCTGTATTCGCTAAACTGAATTTCCGTCAAGATATAGCGATAACAAACAAACAAACAAACAAACAAACAAAGGAAAACATCTGCTGTGGATGATACTGAGAAGAAGCTAGAGAAAAGAGGCAGCAGTTTGAAGTGTTTGACAAAAAGTTTTCTCCTCCGTGGTTTGTGTTATAATTTAATGACATTAATTTTGTCACTTGTTACTTCTTTATTTTTGTTATTGATTCATGAACTTCAGATAACCGTGCGACAAAATGTCGTTCGTTGCCTTCTAGAAAACCGATACGGCACATGGAGGTCGCATTTTGTATGTGTTTAATTCTTATTTTATTTAGACTTAATATCGCCTTGAGCTTTGAATTGCATAGGTATGATAGATCTTATCAGCCCAGTTTTGGGGTAAAAGAGTTAACATGATGAATTATAATAAAATCATTTCGTCATATACAAATGAAAGGTTGAACATTTATAGTTGTTCGGTCGATATACAGTCACTGACATATCACTGATAGTTTTTGTGCATGCTTTCTTTTTAATTCAGATTTTTTTCGTCATTATGTTCATTTCTCTTGGAACCCAGGGATGCCTAAGACGAGGCACGTGTTCACTTTCTCATTTACCTCTAGATGTTCACCTTTCTCAGTTACCTCCAGATGTTCACCTTTCTCAGCTACCTCCAGATGTTCACCTTTCTCGGCTACCTCCAGATGTTCACCTTTCTCAGTTACCTCCAGATGTTCACCTTTCTCAGTTACCTCCAGATGTTCACCTTTCTCAGTTACCTCCAGATGTTCACCTTTCTCAGCTACCTCCAGATGTTCACCTTTCTCGGCTACCTCCAGATGTTCACCTTTCTCAGTTACCTCCAGATGTTCACCTTTCTCAGTTACCTCCAGATGTTCACCTTTCTCATCTGCCTCCAGATGTTCACCTTTTTCAGTTACCTCCAGATGTTCACCTTTCTCATCTGCCTCCAGATGTTCACCTTTCTCAGTTACCTCCAGATGTTCACCTTTCTCATCTGCCTCCAGATGTTCACCTTTCTCAGTTACCTCCAGATGTTCACCTTTCTCAGTTACCTCCAGATATTCACCTTTCTCATCTGCCTCCATATGTTCACTTTTCTCAGTTACCTCCATATGTTCACCTTTCTCAGTTACCTCCAGATGTTCACCTTTCTCAGTTACCTCCAAATGTTCACCTTTCTCAGTTACCTCTATCGTCTCGTCTGGTCTCGTCTTCTGTCTCCCTGGAACTACGAGCTGATGTTCTTTGCATGGGGTTGACTGTCGATGTTCACTCACAGCATCTTGTTGGTTTGGAAGAAGGTTATGGCGGATATTTTTTTGCAGTCTCTGAGTAGAGCTAAAAAGCAGGCTGACGTGCAGTACTTCTTTAATAGACTCCACCGTCATGGGAACTATGGGATCGCTGCTCTGTTAGCCAGACTAGGCCTGTTACTGGGGGTACTAAGAGAGAGGTGGGACAGGGTCTTGGTCAGCTATGATTCGCCAACCCTGACATGGTGGCAGGCTACCAAATTGGACAGCGTCTTCAACCCCATAATCCCCAGCCTCCCTCCCCCCTCAAAAAAAAAAAAAGAAAAAAAAAAGAAATTCTCTTACATTCCAGAAAGTGGCCAGCAACAAAGAATAGAAGTTCTCAGTTTCAGATACATCAAATATGAACTAAAGATCCACTCCCCGCGACCTGTCTAAATGAAAGTTTTCTATGTCAGACAGGTATCAGGTATGCGTGTCGTGCATAATTACCGTTAATATTTCACCGCTCGTAATGGAAGATGCTTTAGATAGTAGGTTTACTCTATCATGCCCAAAAAGAATCTTGTTTGTACGTACAATATTTATGTAGGCAAATTACTCCCTCCAAATGTCTAGAAATTATTTTGTCTCTTGAATGTCTTCCAACCTTCTGAGACCTGTCTAATGAACGCACAGACACGTCGAACGTGATCTGGAAAAATATACTTGAAAGCATTAAAATGGAAATTTAGTTCTAGTGGAGGAACGATATTTGCTTTTTTTGGTCTTTTTGGAATTTTTGTGCGAAATAATATGAAAAGACACAGCGTCCTGGAAGTTTTGCAAAGGAAAACACAGGGAACTTTTTTTGTTTGTCTTTTTTTTCCATAAGTTCATCGTTGTCCTCATCAGAATCGTCATCAATATTTATCGTTGAACCCAATGGCATATAAAACAGAGACGCAAACTGTTCATACGACCCGATGTATTATTTATCTTTCTTACACTTCTGGAGTCGTCTATGAAAACCTCTCTTTCATATGGGTTTTTAGTTTGTCCAGTTCTCTTTCTTGCATTTCTGAAGTCGTCTATGAAAACCTCTATTTCATATAAATTTTTAGTTTGTCCATTTCTCTTTCTTGCACTTCTGGAGTCGTCTATGAAAACCTCTGTTTCATATGAGTTTTTAGTTTGTCCATTTCTCTTTCTTCTTCTGGAATCCAATTCAGTAACAAAGGTTGTAAAAGCAACGGAGCTTTTGCACAGGAAAGTATTAGAATAAAAGAAAGAATAGTCTGAAAAGAAAACGGGTAGACAATATAAAATTGATAGGAAGAGAATTCACAAGAGGCTGGCAGAGTAGACTCTCGGACTACAGTGAGACGAGGAACCGCCAGGCAAGAGTCTATGGCCGGATTTTCATCATTACTTTTACTCAAATCTTTCTCCAACATTGTTAGATTTGTGAGATAAATGGTCAGTATAAACTTCGTCTTTGACAACAGATCAGATGAACCAAAGCTGACAAAATGGAAACTTGAACTTTTTAACAAAAAACACACACATACACACAAACAAACAAACAAACAAACAAACAAACAAAATAAAATAGACTATCTTCATCCAGATTCGTAAAGGAAAAGTGGCCTACGGATTGGTGGAACTTAGAGAAAAGCTTAACACCGGAGTTTTTGCTGGGAGATCTTCGTAATGTACCTCGTGGTAAAGAAGAAGAAGAAAAGCCGTGGTGATCTACCATCATCATCACCTATCAGTCGTCACGTTTACCATCACGGTAATGACAAACCCCGCATCTCCAACGAAGAGGAGAAGAAAAAAAAAGACCCGTTTATCTCACTTTAAAAGATAAAGATTTGACAAACATCCATCCTTTAACATCAAGTCCCGTGTACTGGTTTAGGAGGAGATCACATGTGGGTTTCTGTTCAACTCAGACGTTTTTATCAAGCTTTTGCTCCGATTTCCCGCGATGCAGAGAGAAACGAGGGATTCTCAGCGTCCCAAGCCTTTGAGCGTGACCAAGTTTTATGCCAGTGTTTGCTCGGCAAACATGAAGAGATGTCAGGAGACATATGTCCATATTCTCTACAGAATATTACTTTTATTGATTGCAGGTTTCGCTTTTCGGCTTGATTAGCTGGTTGCTGAAATACGATGGAAGATTTAGGAGGTTGCTGAGGGAAAGGAAGTATGTGCGTGATGTAAGAGATGAAATACGAAGTCAACGAAATCGAGTGATTAAAATGGATTAAAGCGATTAAAAAGTGTGGAGTTAGGGTCATATAAAATGACTTCCTATATTTCACCATAGAAACTGGTCTTCTCTGTCCATTTCAAATCTTTTATGTTGTATACAACACTCTTCAGATCTTCTGGGCATATAAATAATTCATTAAGATCGGCTAATCACATTGCTCTAACAGACACCGCTCTTTTTCTACCTTGCACCAACTTCTTATTTCTTCACACATTGTTTGGTTATTTTTCTTCTCCATCAACTATAGAATATTATCTGTTATTCATGTTTTTCTTCGCTTGTTTTTGTCCCTTTGGTACTGAGACCTCTAATTCTTGGTGAAATAATTCTTTAAGATTTCCCATTTATCAATTTATATTTTAAAATAATATTTCGTCATCTGATAATGCATCATATATATTTCTAACTTCTATGTTGAATTTCTCTTTCACTCCTTTATCTTTACCTAACACAGCTATATTAAGTTTAGAGTATGTGATCATAATGGTGAAAGGAATTAAAATAGGGGCCATAATATCTGTAACCTGAAATACGTAGATGAGACCCTTCTAGCAGCAGGAAGTGACAGCAGCTTGCAGAAACTTGTCAACAAGATTACTGAAGAGAACAAGAAAAAGAGGCCTAGAGCTAAACAGTAACAAAGCAGAAATAATGGTAATATCGAAAATAATAAATATACCAAAGTGCAACATCCTTTCAAACTGGAAGACACTGACACAAATGAATACAAGTACATTCAGTAACCTTGGAACAACAATAACAGCTGATGGCAAGTGCACAAATGAAATAAAATCACGAGCAAGTGAGACGGGGGCAGCTTGTTATGACATGAAGAAGATTCTAACAAATACGAAAACCTCCCTAAAAAAAAATGAAGAAAATAGTGTCACAGTAATATATAGAGTCAGTAGTGCTTTATGGTTATGAAACTTGGACAGTCAACAAACAGATGACAAAGAAAACGGAAGCAACAGAGTTGTGGTTTTGAGAACAAAGATGCAATAAATAGTCCGGACTGACAGAAAAACGCACGAAGAGGTCCTCACAGAACCTTCAGGACAAGGAAAATTATCTAGAATGATAAGAAAAAGATAAAATTTCTTGGACATGTCATAAGAAGACAGAAGTTGGAGAACTTAGTAATGATTGAGAAATTATTGGACATGTCATGAGAAGACAGAAGTTGGAGAACTTAGTAATGATTGAGAAATTATTGGACATGTCATGAGAAGACAGAAGTTGGAGAACTTAGTAATGATTGAGAAATTATTGGACATGTCATGAGAAGACAGAAGTTGGAGAACTTAGTAATGATTGAGAAATTATTGGACATGTCATGAGAAGACAGAAGTTGGAGAACTTAGCAATGATTGAGAAATTATTGGACATGTCATGAGAAGACAGAAGTTGGAGAACTTAGCAATGATTGAGAAATTATTGGACATGTCATGAGAAGACAGAAGTTGGAGAACTTAGCAATGATTGAGAAATTATTGGACATGTCATGAGAAGACAGAAGTTGGAGAACTTAGTAATGATTGAGAAATTATTGGACATGTCATGAGAAGACAGAAGTTGGAGAACTTAGCAATGATTGAGAAATTATTGGACGTGTCATGAGAAGACAGAAGTTGGAGAACTTAGTAATGATTGAGAAATTATTGGACATATCATGAGAAGACAGAAGTTGGAGAATTTAGTAATGCCTGAGAAATTATTGGACATATCATGAGAAGACAGAAGTTGGAGAACTTAGTAATGATTGAGAAATTATTGGACGTGTCATGAGAAGACAGAAGTTGGAGAACTTAGTAATGATTGAGAAATTATTGGACATGTCGTGAGAAGACAGAAGTTGGAGAACTTAGTAATGATTGAGAAATTATTGGACATATCATGAGAAGACAGAAGTTGGAGAACTTAGTAATGATTGAGAAATTATTGGACGTGTCATGAGAAGACAGAAGTTGGAGAACTTAGTAATGATTGAGAAATTATTGGACATATCATGAGAAGACAGAAGTTGGAGAACTTAGTAATGATTGAGAAATTATTGGACATGTCATGAGAAGACAGAAGTTGGAGAACTTAGTAATGATTGAGAAATTATTGGACGTGTCATGAGAAGACAGAAGTTGGAGAACTTAGTAATGATTGAGAAATTATTGGACATGTCATGAGAAGACAGAAGTTGGAGAACTTAGTAATGATTGAGAAATTATTGGACATGTCATGAGAAGACAGAAGTTGGAGAACTTAGTAATGATTGAGAAATTATTGGACATATCATGAGAAGACAGAAGTTGGAGAACTTAGTAATGATTGAGAAATTATTGGACATGTCATGAGAAGACAGAAGTTGGAGAACTTAGTAATGACTGGGAAATTGAAAGGAAAAAAGGAAGAAAGAAAGGTCAAGAGAAAAACATCTCAGTGGACTGACTAAGTGGCATGGAAGAAAAGCATCTGAACTAATCTGAAACACAAAGACCCGCGCAACAGTGAGAAGCATGATCATCTACGCTGTCCGGCACGGCACATAATAAATAAAATCGGCTGCTTCTCCTTGTCTTGTGACGTCACATCGCTGTTGATGCAACACACTTGATTTTCCTTCTTTAGTCGTAGTATGACATCCATAAAAGGCATTTTCCTGGCGCCCAAATGACAGATCTCATATCAACTCAAGGCTTAGCCAAGTACCATTTATATTTTAAACTATGAACAACTCGGATATACTCATAATTACTGAAATCTCCTTAGCAGTTTAAAGTTATAGAATCTCACAGTCTCATTTGACATTAGGGACGCTGCGCTAATAACTTGATGCAAACTACGGTAATAATTTCATCTAGACTACATTTAAACTTTCAAGCAATCTACGCTAAAAATTTCAAGTAAACTACATTAAAACTTTCACGTAATCGACACTAATACGAGGATTGATTCGCGAGGGTTGGTTCGCGGCCTAAGGTACAACGGATTACTTGTGGACAACTTTTTTTCGCTTATTTCTCAACATAGTCCCCTTGCATGTTTATGCACTTAGTCCAGCGATACTGGAGCATACAGATCCCTTCTTTGTAAAAGTCAGCATCTTGTGCCAGTAGAAAGTGGTCTACAGCATGAATGACATCATCATCTGAAGCAAATTTGCGACCACTGAGCTCCTTTTTGAGTCTGGTAAACAGGTAATAGTCCGAAGGGGCCAAATCTTGGGAATAAGGAGGATGTTCAAGAAGCTGGAAGCCGCATTCATGAATGGCAGCCATTGCCACGCCAACTTGTGAACTGGAGCATTGTCTCGCTGAAAGATGACTCCTCTCGTCAATTTCCTTCGACGCTTTTCCTTCACTTTGACCCGTAGTTGCTTCACAATATTAGCATAATAGGCCCAGGTGACCGTTCTGCCCTTTTGAAGATAGTCTACCAATAGCACACCTTCTGAATCCCAATAGAAAGAAGCCACCACTTTGCCTGCAGGCAGAACCACCCTTGCTTTCTTTGGAGGTGGGGATCCATGATGTTTCCACTGCTTTGACTGTTCTTTGGTTTCTGGTTGAAAATGATGAACCCAAGTCTCATCCATAGTCACAAATTGCTGAAGAAACTTTTCAGGATCTGCAGAAAAATGGCCAAGATAGTCTCTTGACATGTTGAGACACTGTCGTTTGTGATCAAACAAGTTTCGGTAACCATCCAGCAGAAAACTGTCATTTGAAGTTCATTGTGAATAATGGCATGAACATGTCCCTGGGAGATGTCCAACTCAGTAGCAATGTACCGCTCAATTAGTCGCCGATCCTCCATTATCATGTCATGGATTCTGCCGGTGGTTTCATCGGTGGTTACCGTTCTTGGTCTTCCTGGACGGGGATCATCTTCCAGACTCTCTCTTCTATGTTTGACTTGAGCTGCCCATTACTTCACTGTGCTGTAAGAAGGGGCACTCTCCCCTAGAGCCTCTACCATATCTTTATGGATCTCCTTCAATGATAAGCCCTTGATGCAGAGGCAGCGAATGACTGCTCGATGAGAAATTTTATCCATTTTCTCAATTTCTGCTACCCTTTACCACTTCAGTAGCCTGTACCAAAAAATTGGTTGCAGTTAATTTCTTGAAACTTGGTGTTTAATCTTACATTAAACTGATCTACAAATGCACCTAATGTCAACTGTGTGTTTCAAGTATTTGTACCTTAGGCCGCGAATTTATCAATCATGCTCGTAATTTAATTGCATCGAAACTTTCAATTAATGAACGCTAATATTTTTAATTGGAAACAATTGGAAAACAACTAAAGAGATAGACAACAAATTAGACTCATTTGAAAATAAATGGCTAAGGAAAATACTTGGTATAAAGTGGAACGAATTCAAGAACAACGCAGAGATCAGACAGATGAGCGAAAAACAAGCTGTCTCATGTGTGATCAGAAAAAAGAGATGGACATATGTTGGTAAGTGATGAGAAGAAACAGTTAGAGCACCCTAAAACAAGCTATCAAGTGGAACACAACATATATTCATTCATTTATTTGCATGTCCCTTGCGGAACTTTGCCTCTCGGTTGTGAGCAAGATGGGATGGCCTACTACTGATGCATCCATTTGCAGATCATCAACGATGTCTTGCAACCATCTTCGCCTTGGTCTTCCTCTCTTTTTTTTCCCATTATGTATCCTTCCAAGACGGTTTTCTCTAGATTATCATGACGTTTAATGTGTCCAAAATATTTAAGTTTTCTCTCTTTAATCTTCTTTACTAGCCAACCTTCTTCAATATTAAGTTCTTGTAGTATGAATATATTTGTTCTTTTTTGTGTCCATGATATTTGAAGAACTCTTCTGTAATATTTACATTCAAGGGCATTTATGTGTTTCTCAGCTGTTTTATTAAGTGTCAAGGTTTCACAGGCATATGTTATGGGAAAGATGCATGCCCTTAAAAATCTTATTTTTGTAGTTCTGTCTGCTCCTCTCCACAGATTCTTTAGATGTTTTACTTTGTTACTTTCTGAAGAGCGATAGATGTCCTCCTTTTAATTTCCCTCATTGTATCTCCATTATTAGTTAGTAGTGATCCAAGATATTCAAAACTCTCCACTTCTTCCAGTTTTTCCTCATTGATACATATATCAGCTGCCTTGTTTGTTTTGTCATTTGTCATCAATTTAGTTTTCTTCGCGTTAAGATAGAGGTTTTGCTCTTCACTATTCTTACGGACTGACATAATTAGTTTTTCCATTCCTTTTTGTGTTGTGGACAGTAATACTGTGTCATCAGCATATCTAATCTCTGGTATTTCATAACCTTCAATTGTTATGGCATTGTAATATTTTTTGTCTACGTCTTCTATAACATTCCTCATTATATTTTCAATATGCACCCCTGACACAACAGGCCAACGAAAATGAGGTCGGTCACGTGAAACTTAGAGGACATTGTTAAGAGAGTCCAAATCAATAGCCATAAAATCCCTTGATGAGGTTGAAAAACTCCCCGAAAACAGGAAAACTTGGCGAACTGCCATGCGAGCCCTATGTGACATTTAACGGCACGGGAAGGATGTAAGAATATTTCCAAGTATAAATATATTAAAACTTTCAAGTAATCTATACTAAAAATTCCAGATTACAGAGGCTATAATTATGTCCTAACATGGAACCTCATTGTATTGTATCATTTATGTTTATATACAAAATGGCAGTTATAGAAATAAAAAAGGTAAAATTCCCGTTTCCATGTCATTAAGGCCATATTATCGTTACCGTATTTCCAAGACCATCGCACATGAAAGTCTGATGTGGTCTGCATCACGCCTGCTCGCCTTTACCTTTACCTTCTCGGGTTTCTCTGGTACGCATTTTTAGACACTGGATGAACTCCAGGGCCTTTGTGTATATGTATGTGTATGTATGTGTATATGTATGTAATGTATTATGTAATATATAATAACATACATATAAAAATGAGTAAGCATTATGTATGTATTGTATGTAATATATGTATGTACGTACGTACGTACGTATGTATGTATGTATGTATGTATGTATGTATGTATGTATGTATGTAGGTAGGTATGTAGGTATGTAGGTAGGTAGGTAGGTAGGTATGTAGGTAGGTAGGTATGTAGGTAGGTAGGTAGGTAGGTATGTAGGTAGGTAGGTATGTAGGTAGGTAGGTATGTAGGTAGGTAGGTAGGTAGGTATGTAGGTAGGTAGGTATGTAGGTAGGTAGGTATGTAGGTAGGTAGGTAGGTATGTATGTAGGTATGTAGGTAGGTAGGTAGGTAGGTATGTATGTAGGTAGGTAGGTAGGTATTTGTATTTGTCTCTGAGTATCTGATTTCTTAAGTCCGCTTAGAGCAGTTTTTTCTTTAAAATCGCCATATCTGGGGCCTTTGTGTATATGTATGTGTATGTATGTGTATATGTATGTAATGTATTATGTAATGTATGTATGTATATATGTGAGTAAGCATGTAGGTATGTATTGTATGTAATATATGCATGTACTGTATATATGTATGTATGTACTGTATGTATGTATGTATTATATATGTATGTATGTATGTATGTATGTATGTATGTATATATGTATGTATGTGTGTAGGTAGGTAGGTAGGTAGGTATTTGTATTTGTCTCTGAGTATCTGATTTCTTAAGTCTGCTTAGAGCAGTTTTTTCTTTAAAATCGCCATATCACAGCTTAGATACAACTTTCCAAGTCTCAGCTGCCAGAATAGCCCCACTGCTGGGACTTGAGCCCCAGTACCCACTGGGTTAGTACACCGAAAGGGGGAAATAACAGTAATGAAACTTACATTTTCAAAACTTACAATCATCTTCGTTGTGTGCCTAATTGTGAGGTTACTGCTCCGAGAAATGCTACTTTTGTGACAGTCCTCGCGGATCTCGGCATTTAAACACTGCAGTCAACGATCTTGTCAAAGGTCACGTCTTACTTGAGTTAGCTCTCTTTGATTTAGACCCCGCGTTCTGACAAAACTTTTCAGGCAAATGCCAAAATGTTGTGCCTCTCTGCTAGAAATATTCCTCCAATGTTGACAATGACCTTTATTTTGCAGGTGTTCCCACAGGTGTTGTGAGTTGGAATAGTTGAAAATAATGTATATATATATATATCGATACTTACCCATGATATTTAATATTTTTGTGTTTGGTAAAGGTCACTGTGGCATACATCAAGTGGATGGAAGGAGTATCCAGAACAGTTTTGGGAGGGACAGGGGAGGGGGACGGGACGGGAATATGTCATGGAAATCTACTTCCAGTTTTCCTGATACTGGCCTTTTCTAATTCTAACGTTGGGGAAAATGTTCGAAGTTTTGGACGGTGGAGATGTTTGTGAAAAACAATATATATATATATATATATATATATATATATATATATATATATATATATATAGAACAGTGTTTTCTGACAACCAAAGGAGACCTTGTGATGAAGGGGTTCGGTTAGACGCAGACTCGGGGAGGAAAGTAGACGACCCTGTATACCCGATTCAACGCATCGTTTTCTACGATCTTCCTCACTGTTTATCAGCTTCTAAGAACAGAAATTCATAGTTTCAGTGAGATAACTTCGCTCACTCACTGTCTGGTTATGGTGATCGGGTAATCTTCCCAGAGATCACCAGAAAGGGCATAGGAACGCAAATAATCTTCAGTGCACAGGGAAGTTCAAAGAACAACTATCGGCGGTCAAATTTGATGCCCATTCGTCACGATTCTGATTGGCTGATGATGTTCTGAGAACTGACTATAAACGATTCTGATTGGCTGATGATGTTCTGAGAACTGACTATAGACGATCCCTTTACATTGCTCTCTAGGTGGTCTGAACAAACACCAGTTATTGTAACGAAGAGGTTGGTCAATATTTATCCCCTTCACTTTTACTCGGCATTGAACCCCGACCTCAAAGGCTGGTAAGATTTGCCAGCTATTTGCTCTACGTGTCATTACCACCAAACTACTGTTAACTATTAAAATGAAGGGAGCGGGACATTTGATCAAAATGGAAACTACAGATGATAATGTGAGAGTAAAATGTGTGTGCGTTCTGTGTGCGTGAGAGAGAGAGAGAGAGAGAAACACAGAGAGAGGAGTATGACAGAAAAAAAGACAAAGAGAAAAGACAGAAAGAGAGAAAGAAAGCAGAGATAGAAGACAGAAAATAGAGCGAGAGAATACAGAAAGAGATTAGAGAGAGAGAGAGAGAGAGAGAGGACAGAAAGAAAGAGAAAAGACACAGAGAGAGAGAGAGAGATAACAGAGTAAGGGATAGAGGGGAAGAAAATGAGAGAAGACAGAGAAAGAGAGAAGACATAGAGAAAGAGAGAAGACATACAGAGAAAGAGAAGACATAGAGAAAAGACAGAAAGAGAGAGAGAGATAAGACTTAAAGAAATAGAGAGAGAAAGCAGAAAGCGAGAGAAAAGAAGCTGCCAGGAACTGATATTTAATGTTTCAACATCATCATCGTAATCAAACATGTAGTCATTTCGCCAAACTATTCACTTTTTATGAGTACTTTAAAATTCACTCTTGTGTAATTTTAACTCCTTTTACTCCTGAATTATCTTCCATGTTCTGCCAGGATAAATTTTAATAAGAAATTTTGGTAGATAGAAACTAGAAGGAAGTTACTCCATAATTTAAAACCACCTGTTGGGTTAGAAATGTGCTACTTTTCATCTTGCTTAGGCGTTTGTAAATATCACTCTAAGCGTTGATTTACACAAGTATGCAAGATCTGTCAACCCTGTCAGTGTTGTTTCGGAGCAAAAGAGATAATATACAGTAAGAACATTCATGGACAGATGTGCAGGATAAAGTAAAGGCAAGTGTCTTATCATTATTTTGTTAAATCTGTTTTATTTCAGATGTGAAAAGGTTCTAGATATGATGAGCGGAATAGACATTAGAAGGGAAACTGTGAAAGCCCTTGAGTCTATAAAACGGAGCTGGATTGGCCATACACTGAGGAAACCAGACACCTACAATAGTACGCTGTTCTCTCGTGGCTGGACGGCTGACCGTCTTACCGGAGTCCGTGCTCGAATCCAAGGTATACGTGTCATTACCTTGTGATTTTTCTTTCTCTCACGTCTCATTAAAGTGCTTTGTCTGCGATTTTTTTCGAGGTCTAATCCTACAAAACTGTGTTCTCTTACTTTACCGTACCAAAGCCTCGTAGTTTCCTATTTATAAAAAAAAAATTGTTCCTTAAGCCTACACAGCAAGACAGAGACTGACGTGGAATCCTCAGGGGGAAATAGAAGTCGAGGAAGATCTAGAACTACTGGAGAAGGGACACATGGAGGGAAGTGGAGAACAAAGCCAAGAACAGGGGCGACTGGAGAGCCCTTTATCTGTGGCCTATGCTGCTTAGAAAGAGAAGGGCAATGATGATGATGATGATGATGACGATGCAAGAGGTGGAACTGTAAACAAAGCCCTTACGTCCGACAGAAATGTAATGTCTGTTCACTCTTCATACTAAATCAAAATTTGTATTTGTTGATGATGTTTCTTGCCATCCTTCATCATCCATGTGTTGTGGCACAGCATCGCATCAGCTGGGGAGCGCGTTACGGCCGGTTTTTTTTTCAGTCCCTCAGTGGATCTAGATAGCAGAGGGACGTGTAGTACATCTTTAGAAGAGGGACGTTTAGTACATCTTTAGCAGAGGGACGCGTAGTACATCTTTAGCAGAGGGACGTGTAGTACATCTTTAGCAGAGGGACGTGTAGTACATCTTTAGAAGAGGGACGTTTAGTACATCTTTAGCAGAGGGATGTGTAGTACATCTTTAGCAGAGGGACACATGGTACATCTTTAGCAGAGGGACGTGTAGTACATCTTTAGCAGAGGGACGTGTAGTGTAGTACATCTTTAGCAGAGGGACGTGTAGTACATCTTTAGCAGAGGGACGTGTAGTACATCTTTAGCAGAGGGACGTGTAGTACATCGTTAGCAGACTCCACCGTCATGGGGACTTCGAACCTGGGCTCTCCACAGTCAAATTCATCATGATTTTTAATCGCGTGCTGGATGGGGAGCGGGACACAGTGACCTGCCTGGAGTCCCAGAGTGGATCCATGATGCGAGTTTCTTTCTTTGCAGACGCCGGCACTCTTAGGACCAGTCGAGGGAGGATTTTTTAAAAAAAGCATAATCAACATGATCATCAGTAAGATATGGACAGCATGTCTCACCAGGTCTTAATAATCAATCTGACCCCTCCAGCGGTCATTTTTTACTCCCTTCACATTACCCTAGGCTCCGAATTTGGTCTTCATACTCACGCGACAAGTACTCTCCCAGCAATAGAAGTATCCCTCTGTGGAGCTCTCCTTCGCTCGGAAATTGATTAAAACCCCGGACGAAAAGCTCTGCCGGGAGAAGGTTAGCAAACATAGTCTCCCTTTAATCTAGTTAGTTTACAGTTCAAGCAAGCCTGACATCTTTGAGATGTCTTCCAACTTCCGCTCCCTCAACATGTCTGCTTTCGTGAATATTGGGGCCAGGCAGAAACCGATGTAAGTAGGGAAACATGACCCCCCACCCCAGACAACGAGAGCTGTTCTTATCCCCCCCTCTACCCTGAATTAAGTTACCACGGTGTGGATGTTTTCCTATACATTAGTTTTGGGCTTACCTCACTGAAGTTCTGTTGCTGGAGTCATACCGTTAAAGAAATTCATTTCACTTTCGGATCTGTGTCCATTTCTTCTTCTGTCTCCTTGGAATTAGGATCTTGATTTGGGGGGGGGGGGGGGGGTGCAGCCGATGCGGTGAAAATGTTGCAGCACAGGATCGTTTCGGCTTGGGAACGGGTTACGGCGGCTGTTTTTTCAGTCCCTCATTGGAGATAAATAGCAGGGAGTGTACAGTACTACTTTAACAGACTCCACCACCACAGGACTATAGCGTTCCCTGACCCCCGTTAGCCGGGCTAAGCCTGTTACTTGGGTTACCAAATGGGACATGGTCTTGGCCAGTTATGGTTGGCCAACCCTTACGCTGGCATGTCAGTTATCCGTCACCGACTGCCAGATATGACAGTGCTTTCCTACCCATCTACAACCCAGAAATACTGTACCCATACTATCAACTCTGTCCTCATTGGTTGCTTTTAAAGTAACATGAACCTTCAATGCAACTATGGCTAAATATATATTGGAAATTCTAAGAAATTCCTGTGCATTAAAAATGTTCCGAAATAAAAGCAGCTGAAAGGATATAGTATAGTTCAAAAAAGATTCTTAAAAAGGTCCTCTGATGATCTGAAGGAGTTGTGTTGTTCCGCTCTCTACAGTAGGAGGTGCTCCAATCTCCTCTTCAGTATCTCCTTCAGCATGCATTTACACCCGTCTTATGGTGGTTTACCATCATTCTGAAGTTTTTGACTTGTCATTCATGTTCTGCTACACTAAGTTTCACTCACAGCTCCTTCATTCTCGACAAAGACGCTGATTCACAACTGTCAGTGAAGCATTTTGTCAGACCAGTTTCTCTTACCAAGGCCAAGGCGAATACGGCTGCAAGGCATCGTTGATGATCTGCAGATGGATGCATCAGCAGCAGGGCATCTTGCTCACAACCGAGAGGCCTACAGGAGAGCTGTTAGGGAGGCAAAGTTCCACAAGGGACATGAAAATGACTGACTGAATGACTGAGCTTCTCGTACAGCGTTAATATCTGCCCTTCCTCTACGATAGATGAATTGGCCAGTTGATTCATTTGCACTTTTCATCCCCCCCCCCCCAATCCCTCCCCCGATACCTGTGTGGCCTAGTTCAAAAATGAAGGTCAGTCGATGGACATGTGACATCCGCGAGGATTCGAATCACTGACGCCTTATGAAGCAACCAGAGGACTGGTTGTATAGCAACTTAGTACCACTACCAAAAGGATCCCCCCCCCCGCAAACAAATGAATGCAGAGTGGGTTGCCATGCATAACACTACTGGCAACTACTTGGGAAAATAATCGCTAGGAAAACAATATATGAGATTTAAAAAGGAGGAAAAATGTTTCCCCACCATTTTTAGAGCCTATAAACTATAAACAGCCTATAAACAGAAACTTGTCGCACCGATGCAGTTTCGCGCATTATATATATATATATATATGAAGGATTCTATGCAGGTGCCCATACATGTGCCGCTTTTTATATATCTAGAAGATGCATACAACAAATTTCCATTTTCATTTGTACCACTCAACATTCACTCAATCCTCGTTAACTGAATATCAGCGGCCGGCTCTCTCGCTATCAGAGAAAGGTGGTACAGTATAACTGACAACAGTCACTATAGCCCTACCAAACCAGATTTATAGTTATCGCCAGTCCTCGTCAGTGTGTACATAGTCAGGATTACAGAGGAAACAGCTTGATGGGAGAAGGGGAACGAACCCTGTCTTACTCTAACTACATTCTTGTGTACTGACAGGGCAAAGACAGAGCCAAGGCTCTTCAGGAAGTGCAAAAAGAAGTAAATCGCATATCAGCCCGGTGCAGCATTTCCGGGGCAACAGTAAATCCTGCAAAAGCAAATGTGATATGGTGCTCCTTAAATAACTATCTTTTCCATCAAACCAGTTGCTATGGTGAGTTTCTGTAGTGACACTGTTGAAAGAGCTAGTTCGACGAAGTACACAGGCATAAGATTCGATCTCAGCTTTCCATTCAAAGAGCACGTAGACCACATCATAACTAACACCAGGAAAAGTTTGGTTGCAACAGAAATTATGACAGCAGCAAACCTTGAACAGCGCCTGCTCACACCAGTATGTCACACCTTTCTGTGACATACTACAAGTATGTGCTGAGTGCCCGATGTTGTCCGAGTATTTATTTATCCCAATAACAAAATTTCTATTCATTTCACAACCTTCTAGACGGTTCTAGAAAGTTCTTTTCATTTCCACAACCTTCTAGAAGGTTCTACAGAGTCTAGACTGTTCTACAGAATTCTGTTCGTTCTATTCGACTAAACTTGGGTTTAATTGTCATCAGGAATGTCACCAATCAGCTTAGCGACCCCGAACACTATGGATTCGACACTAATCTCGGTAAATTTGAACATTTTATTATTTTTCATAATCACCCCCAGTCCCCCCCCCCCCCATGCCGATAAGGGCTGAACATGGACTTAAACGCATCGGGAGTGTCACTATTCATCTCCGCGACACTGAAAACTATGGATTCGACACTAATATCCGTCGTTTTCGATTATTTTTACATGTGACCCCCATCCTACCCCAGCCCTTAGGCCTCCCATGCCGATGGGGGCTGAACCTGGGCATAAACGGATTCGGGAATGTCCCTATTCATCTCAGGGACCCTGAAAACTATGGATTCGACACTAATATCGGTCGTTTTCGATGCTTGGTATATGCCACACCCATCCCACTCCCACCGCTAGGCCCCCCCTCATGTGGCTGGTGGTTGATCAACTACTGTATGGACGCTCTCTGTTATGAAATAAACACTCTGACCATTTTCTTTCGTTATTTATAGATGGATTGGTGCAAGAGAGAGGTTATACAAGTTAGAACCTAGACAGGTTGCCTCTGTCCAGTACGGTACACCTACTTTAGTCTGAGCTGGCCATGATCCTGCCTTACTTCGCTCTCTCTCTCTCTCTCTGACGCTCCTAATATCAGGAGTGTGCTCTTTCTATATGAATAACGTGGTGTAAGTGAAGAGGACCTGCAGAAGAGTCTGATTTACTGGCTCCACCCCGGGATTTGATTTTAAACTACTTTATACGCTTCGTTTATTGCTCATTTCCTATTCAAGATAAGCTTATTATTAACATTTGTGTACGGTCGTGGGATTTTCTCTGGTCTAGTAATGGTAATCCCTAGTGGTGTGGTACCCGGGATCTGCAAAGAATAGGACCACTGTACCCTACCACGCATGATCGTAAAAGGCGACTAAGGAGGGTTCAGCATAGGGCCAGCAACCCTATCTGGTAAAAAAAACTATCAGACTGCTACAGAAACGGAAGCAAGGGAAAAAAAAATCACCAAAACCATAGAAAACAAGTTGAATTCTTTCCAGACTAAATGTTTACGAAGAATTAAAAAAAATATTTTGGCCAAACACCATAAGAAATAACAACTTATTAGCAGAAATGCAGATGAAACCACTGACAACAATTATTGAGGAAAGACGCTGGCGATGGTTGGGACATGTGCTCCGAATGACTGATAACTCACTACCAAAAATAGCACTAAGATGGACACCACAGGGGAGCAGAAGTAAGGGTAGACCAAAAGAGACATGGAGAAGAACAACAGAAAGGATGTTGAGCAATAGAGGGCTGACCTGGGCAAGAGCAGAAAAAAAGGCGAAGGACAGGCATTTGTGGAAAACCCTTACAGAAGCCCTATGTGCCCTGGGCATTTAAGGTTCAGAGAGAGAGAGAGAGAGAGAAAGTAATATAAGAATAAACACTCCAGCGTTATTTTACGAGCAAATAATACATTTCTAATCACACCTAGCAGCAAAGTGCATTCAAAAATTACATCTTCTGAGATAAATGGCGCCTTTTTGTAATTTCCTGGAATATTATCCTTTCCTTATCATAGGTTTACTAATTTCCCGCACAAAGTACTTTACTGTACCTAAACTTTATAGTGCCAGTTTTACTACAACTACTACCCGCAGTATCATCGAAATAATAGTCAGTCAAGAGGTCATGAGGTACAAATTAATTATCCAATTAAATTCTGTACAGATATTGCTGCTAACAATGAACTGTGACAACGCCCCGATGTGGGAAGACGGAATTTTTGGACTAAGGGGAATAACAATGTTAATTTCTCAATGTAAACCGTACGAACAACGCATTGTCTTTCTTCAGTTTGTAAAAATAACAATAAGTTTTATTTTTCACATATGAACCACTATATTTTTCTTATCTTTAATATCTGAATCTACCATAGTCCTGTGAATGAACATACATACTGTAACAAATTAAATACATATTACAGATGCAGTCTCTAGTTTTAAATGCTAACCTGTGGATTTATTTGATCACATTTTACAGTCATTATTTACTACTTCCTTGTGGCAACTATACTGTACTCAAAGCAGTTTAACTCAGTCCTCATAACAAACTGATCACATATTCTATGCATAAGACTGATACTGCGTCATGTAAAGCCTTATTTTTGACAATAAAATTCACAACAAACATAAATAAATACAACACAGTCATAGTAACAAACTAAACAATAAAAACATTTCCAGTATAAGAAACTGTTATACTTCACACAAGCCTTACATTTAGATTCAGCACAAGTGCTGCTAACAAAAACTAATATTAACTTGAATTAAATAGAGACACCTTAAATATTTTGGATACATTAAATGTCATTATACTCTATAAAAAACCATCTTGGAAGGGTACATAATGGGAAAAAGAAAGAGAGGAAGACAAAGGCGAAGATGGCTGCAAGACATCATTGATGATCTGCAAATGGATGCATCAGCAGCAGGCCATCTTGCTCACAACCAAGAGGCCTACAGGAGTGCTGTTAGGAAGGCAAAGTTCTGCAAGGGACATGCAAATAACTGAAATGAATCTACTCAGAGTAGATAGCAAGTTAGTGGAGGAGGTCAATGAATTTGTATATCTTGGCAGCAGAGTAGTAGAAAATGGAGATAGCACAGAGGACATCAACAGCAGACTTAGTAGAGAAAACCGGGCTTTTGCAATGCTGCAGACTATATGGAAATTTAAAAAACTAAGGATGAATATGCAAATTATTTTTGACACTATGTCACATGATCAGTGATCATTTCCTCTTATAAGACTGCACTTAGTAGTGTCATGAAGAAGAAAAAAAATAACACACCAGAATACTTTTGTTTATCTGCATATAAATTTATTTCCAATGATTGGAGAACTCCTTGATTTAATCTTTAAAAATAACCAGTGAAACACAACTAAAAGTGTATGTATTACAGTATAATGAAGTAATAACTCTTTCACTAACACAATGTATAAACTAGGAAAAAAGTATGAACAGCTTTATTACTTAATGAACACACAGTTCTGGCATTTCCGTGTGAACCTTAATAATACAAAAACAACAACAACAAAAACACAGGACGAAGAAATAGAAAGAGAGAAGATAAAATATAAATTCACTATGTAAAAAATAGGAATTGTAAAAACAGAATCAAATAAAATGAATGGAGCACTAAGCTGCGACTTCTAAGAAGCTGTGACTTGTAAGAGTCCCAGAAGTGCACATGGTGGAGTGTAGAGAATGTTTAAATGGAGACGTGATGTGTGATAGGAGGGTTGTAAATGTGGAAAGGGGGGACCCACAGAAAGAGAAGAGAGTAATGGTAAAACAATAGTAATCTAATTGGGAGAAGGCAAAATAGGTGCTTATAGTTGGGGTAGAGGCATTGTAATCTGACACTATGAGGAGGTTCTGAACTATGTGTTATAAATGACAAAGGAGTGGAATTTAGTGCAGAGGGAATATGATTATGCAAGAGGGGAATGTTGGGTGTAGCTGAATTGTGAGTTCAGACCATGTGGTTCCAGTGTCATAAATTCTTGAATGTGGTAGTTCTCAAGTGCTAGGAGGCTTCCGTCATCAGCGTGACATTGTTTGGTGACTGTTACCAGAAAATCAGATTTGCCTCTGTGGTTTGGGTCACTGAATTGATTAGTGACTGGTTTCAAAGCATGCTAGGTGATATCATACAGACGTTTCTGCATGCGGTCACCTAATCTTAGATCAGTTTTACCAATATAAGTTATTCTGCGTCTTTTCCATACAGTGGCACATATCCCATTACAGAACTCGCATGTGAATCCCTCATGGAGAGTGAGGATAGTTTTGGGAAAGGTGACCATTTTCGTTTCCCAGACTGCCAGGTAGGTAACACATTTCTGGTGCCAGCATATGCAAAGTTTCAGTTCAGGTGGCTATGAACGAGGGTATACTTAAGATTTGGTTCCCATTTGTATGCTAATAGGGGTAGATCAGAGAAGATGTCGCAAGTATCGGGGTCAAGTTGGATTAATGGCAGATGGCAATAAAGAATTTTCTTAACCATCTGACCATGCTGGTGAAAAGGAAGTACTAATTTAACTGTCGGATGAGGTAACAGATTTTTTTTTCTGAATGCTTCTTCGTGGCTCACTCTTTAGATACTGTTAAATGCTTTCTGAAGGACATTTTCTGGATAGTGCCGATGATGGAAAAATTCTAATAATTTGTTGGACGAATCCATAAAATCCAAGTTATCCTGACATTAGGCGCGAAGACAGAGAAGTTGGGAGTATGGGATGGAGTTCTTACAAGCTTCAGGATTGGAAGAGGTGTAAAGTAAAATATGCGTGTTTCTGTCAGTGGACTTGTAAAATACAGAGGTGACAAGACTGTTCCAACAGATATCTTGATGTCTAAAAAGTTGACATACTTGTCAGAAATTTCATAAGTGAATTTGATGTTCTCATTAAGTAAGTTGGTGAATTCAATAAAATTTTCTAGCTCATCCTTTGCCATACTGGTGACTCCAATGCCATCATCGATATACCTTTTATAGAATTCTCAGAGACTGCCAGTGTAGGGTTCCCACAATTTGAATTCCAGGAAAGCTATAAATAAGCATGCATAACTGGGACCTATTTTCATTCCCATGGTGACATTACTGATGTGATCAAAGTACTCACTGTTGACTTCAAAGAAATTTAGTTTGAGTACCAGCTCTGTGAGTCTTATTATGGTGTCAGTGTTAGTGGTGGGGTGAGGGTCTTTGTCAAGAAAATAGTGGAGTGCTGAGAGTCCTTTCTCATGGGGGATAGAAGTGTAAAAGAAGCAGACATCAAGGAGAAAGATGTGATAGGTGTGGTGCTGAGAGTTTGATCATATCAAAAGTTGTTAAAGCGTGGTTGGTATCTTTTAAATAAGTGGGCAGTTTGTGTACTAATGGCTAGAAAATGCTGTCCAAAAAATCAGAAATATACTCAGTGGGGCATGAACATGCTAATACAATGAGACATCTAGGATGACCAGGTTTATGGATTTTTTATGGATTACCTTTTCCAAAACTTTTCTTACTTTTCATGAAGGATTCACATGCAAGTCCCGTAATGTGATATATGCCACTGTATGCAAAAGATGCAGGATAACTTATACTGGTGAAATTGATCTAAGATTAGGTGACGACATGCAGAAACATCTGTATGATATCACCCAGCATGTTTTGAAACCAGTCACTAATCATTTCAATGGCCCCAACCACAGAGGGAAATCTGATTTTCTGGTAACAGCCATCAAACAATGTCTGATGACAGAAGCCGCCTAGCACTTGAGAACCACCACATTCAAGAATATATGATGCTGGAACCACATGGTTTGAACTCACAATTCAACTACATCTAACATTCCCCTTTTCCACAATCATATTCCCTCTGCACTAAGTTCCACTCCTTTCTCACTTGTAATACATAGTTCTGTAGGAATAGATTTAGAATGATATATTTTCTGTTTATTTTTATATTGTTTAGTATTTCACAGGTGCAGCTGATTTGGCATACAGGAGATTTATGTCTGCATGTTCTTATATGGGTGATTAAGCCATATTAAATCTGGCCTGAGATCTGTTCATCACTCTGACCTATTCTCATTCATTCCTAAATGTCAAAACATTACAATAAGGAAAGAAGACACAAATACGATTCTTCAATAAAAGGTCACCAATTTATATTATTAACAACAAAATCAACCTTATATCCATTTCTTTCAACATTTTTTGATTCCTTCAAAAACAATACCAACAATGGAATAACTAAAATCAATGAACATCTTGACATATATGGGGTTAGTATGATTAAAACAAAACTGTTCCATACATAATCTTAAACTATCATCCTTAATGATTGAATGTCTGGTTGTAACTAAAAGGAACTATTGGCAAGAAATATATATGACAAAAAAATGCATATACATAAAATTCAATGATACATAAATTTACTTGCACAGAATAACCATCAAAATGTGTATTAACAAAATATCAAAATCTTACACAGAACATATATAACAGAAATATGATTATTTGTGTACCATTAATCTATCACATCATACCTGAGTGGATCGGAATGGATCGAAGGAATCAACAGCACAGCTTGCATGTGTCCACATTACAGGATATAAACCATACATACATATATATATATATCCATCGCCGAATAACATACTCATTCATGCTTAAACGAGAACATGATCTCCTCCAATCAGTTGGCACCTTCCTATGTGTTCAGCATACAAAATCCCAACCGATTAAAATTCTCTCACATCTCCTATATATACTGGATCAGTCAATACCAATTTTACTCAGAGTTGCACACCCTTGAGCTGACCAGTCCCTGACCTTTTTTTTTTTTTTTTAAATTTCTTCATGTGTTGAACACAAACTTAGGTTTAAAGTCTGTCTTTATTCCTGCCTATATTACAGTTCAGAACCTCCCCACAACATCAGATTACAACCCCTCTACCCCAACTATAATCACCTATTCCACCATCTCCCAGCTAGATTACCACTGTGTAACTCTCTCCCATTTCCGCAGTTCTCTCCCCCTCCATTTATGACCCACCTATCACATATCAGAAATCTCCATTTGTAAACATTCTCTACACTCCATCATGCCCATTTCTGAACACAGGCTCTTACAAGTCACAGCTAAGTGCTCGTTAAGTATTAAAGCTGGTCCTACTTTTTTCCTAGTTTATACATTTTGTTATCACAGTTTACTGCAGTGGCTTCATGTATAGTTATATACTTAGTTTCATATACTTATACACTAATTATTCATGCTTCACTAACACAGTGTTGGAACATCAACTAACTATCATAGCTTCTATCTCTCCAAGCTTTGATGCTGGCATCACAAGTGTAGATATGGTTCAATATCACTTTATCTTTCAGTCTTAAGATAAAAATCAAAATGATCTCACAAAGATATAGTACTGTTATGACAGACATGGATGTCATTTAAAGTTACAATGCCTATTTTGTATAACTTATTTTCTTCATTTGCTCAGTTTATCACAGATTTTCTATAACTGGCTTTAGATATCTCAGTCATAGGTTAAAGCATTTCCTTAACTGTTCAGGATATAACAAGTTTTCCTTAATTAGGATAAAACAAACAGAGAGTTTGTCTTTCTTAATTAGTTATGTTTATCACAGATAAAAGGTTTCTTTAATAATGGGTAAAAAAGACAAAAGATAAAATGTTTCCCTGAGAACTTTGGATTAAAATGTTTACTTCATTATGTATGGTTATCACAAACAGAACATTTTATTAAACAGTTTATCACAGATCAAATCTCCTTGCTTGGAATTATCACAGATAAAGCATTTACTTAACTCTTCCCGTGCCCAAGAAAAAAACGCAGACGTTCCCATCTGTGCCACACAAAAAGCGTGGGTCCTGATCTGTATAGTGGGTATAGTTGTAAAATGGAATGGACAACAGTATTTACATGTACTTCCATGTACTTATTATGTTTCAAAGTATAACTAAATGTATGAAAATTTTATAAATGCAGAGTTTTTTAGGAAAAAAGAAGTAATGTGATGTTTTTAGACAATGATTGTGCCCAGCTCACCATCAGCTAGGTCTAGATATGCACTACTTACCATCTGAGATGTCTAGATCTACTTGTCGATCTCGTATTGTGATTCTGTGTTGCATTCTCGCTAAATTAATGTCTGAAATAACCTACTAACTATTTCCCCAGTCGTCTAATATGTCTAAATCTACTTAGGATACATTCAAGAGTGGTGAGGTGGTCACAGATCATGTCCATACCCCTATCTACATCGTCAAAAACTGAAAAATTTCGATGTTTCTCTTCCTTTTTCTCGCTCGGCATCGCACGTAACTAAGGACTCTTCCATCATTTTGAAAAGTGTCACCGGAAACACGAACAAAATATGTATAATTTAAATGTTACACTGGTTGGTTTTATTGAAACAAAAGAATTGTCACTATAATGACTATGGCACGCAACTCAGTAATCGGAAATCCTCACTATAGCGACTATGGCACGGGAAGAGTTAATCAGAGTGACTGCAGATAAAGATTTTCTTTCAATAAGTAAGGTTTTAATAGATAACATCTCTTTCAAACATGATATCATTTTGTTTCATAAAACTGTGGAAGTCAACACAGATAGTATTTGAAGTACTTTGTAGTAGTTGTATAATATTTTTTTATTATTCAGGTCATTATTATGATCTCTCACAACTAATGGTAAATCTTTGAAGCCTTATTCTGGTTGCAATCTTCAAAAAAAAATACACGTAGAAGGGACAGATGTTGAAGAAGTCAATCAATTTGCATACCTTGGCAGCTACATAGACCAGGACGGTGACACCAGAAAGGAAGTTAGAACTAGAATTGCAAAAGCAGCATCAATCTTCAAGAATCTGGAGAACATATGGCATTCAAAAGTTATAAGCACCAAAAACCAAGTTAAGACTATTCAATTCAAATGTAATATCCACCCTCATTTATGTATGTGAAGGCTGGAAAGCAACTAAAGAAATTGACAAGAAATTAGACTCTTTTGAAAACAAATGCCTAAGGAAAATACTCGGCATCAAGTGGAACGAATTCAAATGCTGAGATAAAACAGATAACTGAACAACAACCAGTCTCATGGGTGATCAGGAAAAGGAGATGGACATATGTTGGTCACATGATGAGAAGAAAAGATCAGAGAATCCCAAAACAAGCTATCAAGTGGAGCACAACAGGCTGAAGAAAATGAGGTAGACCATGTGAAACTCTAAAGAGGACATAGTTAAGAGAGGCCAAATTAATAGGCATAAAAATCCCTTAATGAGGTTGAAAAGCTCGTAGGAAACAGGAAAAATTGGCAAACTACCTTGCGAGCCCTATGTGACATTTAATGGCATGGGAAGGATATAAGATAAAAGATAAGTATTCTAAAACTAATAATGAAACTAGTGAGTCTTTGAAGTCTTATTTTGTTAACAGTCTTCTAAAACTAATGATGAAACTAGAGAGTCTTTGAAGCCTTATTCTATTAACAGTCTTCTAAAAATAATGATCATACCAGAGAGTCTTTGAAGTCTTATTCTGTTAGCAGTCTTCTAAAACTAATGATCAGACTAGGGAGTCTTTGAAGTCTTATTCTGTTAACAGTCTTCTAAAAATAATGATCAGACTAGAAAGTCTCTGAAGTCTTACTCTGTTAACAGTCTTCAAAAACTAATAATGAGAATATGGAGTCTCTGAAGTCTTATTCTGTTAACAGTCTTTTGAAATTAATGATACTACAGTATTTGAAGTCTTATTCTGTTAACAGTCTTGAAAAACTAATAATGAGAATATGGAGTCTCTGTTAATGTCTTTTGAAATTAATTATGAGACTAGAGTCTTAGCAATCTTGCTCTGTTAACAGTCTTCTGAAATTAATGATGATACTACAGTCTCTGAAGACTGTAAGACAGTCTTATTCTGTTAACAGTCTTCTGAAACTTTTATTTCATGGATTCACTGATCTCTCTAGCTTATTGTTGCCACTATCAATGACAAGATATGCTTACATTAGAGACTCTTATTACTCACTGAATGGCTCCAATTTCTCATTTGTTGTTGTTGTTGTATCCTGGTTTTCACAGATGAAGCATTCTCTGTAAAATTCCATGTTTGTGCAAAACAATTATAATAACATCACTGTCATAAACTGTTTTTTTTTTGTGTGTGTCTAGGTTGGCATATACATATTTGAACAGAGCAACACAAACTACTTTAACAAT
Organism: Achatina immaculata; assembly: GCA_009760885.1. Classification (NCBI taxonomy): domain Eukaryota; kingdom Metazoa; phylum Mollusca; class Gastropoda; order Stylommatophora; family Achatinidae; genus Lissachatina; species Lissachatina immaculata. The sequence goes on along the minus strand of CM019718.1, from coordinate 20,821,234 downwards.
GATAAGACAGCAACATATTTCAGACAATACTAACTTCCCCATTGTTTTTAAGCTTTTAGATGTTGAGAAAGTCATCATTTGTCCAGCTCAGCTTGCCAGTCAGCAATCTGCTCCTCATCAAACCAGCACTCAGAAGAAACATCCTCAGCCTAAAATATAAAGGTGCATTATTATTCATTTTATTTATATGCTCATATATGGCATCCTTCTTTTTTTTTTTCAAAGAGTTTTTTGTTTTCAACAGACGTTTAGTCATGCTCTCAAAGCTTTGTGACAAATCAGCATGTGGGTTTGGTAGTCTTTCTACCACAGCAGGACATTTATGTTTATTAGTAAATGGGGGGGGGGGGTGTGAAGATGCTGTCTGACGAGGCAATCAGCGACCCATAGCTGACCAAGATCATGTCCCACCTCTCCGTTGGCACCCCCAGTAACAGGCCTAGCCTGGATAACGAGGCTGGGATTGTCATAGTCCCCATGGTGGTGGAGTCTGCTAAAGAAGCACTGCACACCCCCTGCTTTTTTAGCTGTACTCCGGGACTGAAAAAGTAGCCACCATAACCCACTCACACGTCGATACGATGCTATGCCTCAACACCTCCGCAGCATCAGCTGCAAAGAACAACAGCTTGCAGTTACAGAGAGTTCGTACATGTACAAGTTTATTAGTAAATACATTAATATTCACTAGAGTGCAGCACAGATAGATAGATAGATATGTCATCTTTGAACATTTTGGAGGAGGTGGTGGTGTACAGTTTTCAGAAAATGAATGTTGTAGTACTCTCTACAGGTTTCCCTGAAACTACTTTTATTATAGTGATAAAAGCTTTGTGAAATGAATGTTGTAAAATCACTGAAAAAATGTAAATAGTAGTCCATATATAAACACAAACTCTTGACTTTTCCTGTCTCTTTTGTTTTTCCTTGTGCCAGCTAGCAGAAGGTGCAGGTATTTTTCAGTTGTTCTGCATTTCCATACAGTGTCTACGATGGAGGATGTTTGGTGGCAGTAAATATTTTCAAAGATCCTTCAATGTGCTGCAGCCTAGTTAGTGGCGTTTCACAGTTTCTTCTTGCCGTGTGCAGTACATACAGTAAGGAGCATAGTCTGCAGTCTCTCTGTAAGTGTTAAGAGATTTATGACCTGCGCAAAGCCTAAAGGATTACCATATTTGAAAGCTGTATCAAAATACATCTGTACTTACTTGATCAATGTTATTAGGCTCATATCCTGTGTTGTTACATTCATCTGCTTTCCTGCAGCAAAATCTGTCTGCCCAGTCACTGTCAGATGCCTCAGATCTGTTGAGAACCTCAGAAAGCTGAAGTCTTTGCTTTTTATTCTCTGTATAAATATCTGACAGAGCAGTATTTCTATAACTGAACACACTGTGCTTCTCTATGTTGAAAATGCCACCAGCATTGTCAACAATGACAGTATCATCAATATACTCTGATGATCTCTTTCTGGGCATTTTTTCTGCTGTAGGATATGTGCCCTTATACATGAAGCATTCATCTGTATGGTCTCTCAAGTAACCTGAAGAAAGACCAAGTTCAGACATACACTTGGAAGCTGAATTCTCATCTGTAACTGTTGTAGAAAGCAGGCTTTTATTATCAGTGTGATGCTGCTGTGAGACTGAGGAAAAACAAGCTGGTGTGGCATTCCTCCACAAACAGCTGGATGCTGTGATATCTGATATTAAGGCGTCTTCACACTGCTCCCACAGTTCCTGCTCTCTTCCTTGGGCCTTTTCAAATTTAAAATGTGATGGCAATAGTTCAGATAAACTTGGTCTGCAAGAATTCAAACTGTTATCCTCAGCAGTGTTGTAATGTGAAGTAATAATAGGAGGAAAAGACTTTCTGGCTTCTCTAGCTGGAGATTTGTACTGAGACAGTGTTGTGGAATCCACACTGTCCCATTCAACATCTAAGCTGTCTGGACTCATTGCCTCATCTTCTTGTATTGAAAGCAGACTATCTTTGCTCATGTCCCATTCATCCACTTGTGACTCATCTGCACTATCCAAAACCTAAGACGTTCAGACAAATGCATGAGTGTGAATATTTGTAAAGAAATTTTAGAAGATATAACATAGTCTTGCACAAATCTAAACAGCGGTTAATGCATAGTTATTATCTGTGCATGCACATAAAGCACAGTATACAGTCACTATTTATACACCCATTTAAAACACAAAAGGCCTAGATTACAGACTTAGTGATTAGTAATATATGCACATTTTATGACACCAATAAGGAAGGACATTTATTAGTAAAATTATGAACACTGCACTACTTTAAAGTTTTTATAAAATTAACAAAAAACAGTACAAGTAAGGTACTGCATGATCTGCTATATGTCAATAAATACCAGTAATTTCTTCTTTCAAAAACCCTCTGTCATGCTGTCATATTATTTATTCAAATTTTTTTTTTAAATTGTGAAATTCAAATCATGTATGCTTAATTTTCTATGTAAATGTATATTAAAACTTTCTTCTAGCGAGCAAAATCATTCATTCTATTGCTAAAAGGTGAAAGTGGGGTTGGGGGAGGTGAAAGTGCTATCCAATGTGGCAACCAGTAAACCTGGACAGCAAAAATAACTAATGAAGAATGTATGAGAAGAGCTGGAGAGATAAAAAAAACCTTGTCAAAAAGATAAGAGAGAGACAATGTACTTTCATAGGACATGCAATGAGAAGAGGGGGCATTGAAAATATTATAACAACAGGAAAAATAGGAGGAAGAAGATCAAGAGGAAGACCAAGAGAAATGATACTGGACAGTCTGACGGGATTGTGTGAGAGGAGATCACCAACTGAGCTGATGACCTGCATGAAGGATTGTGTACTCTGGAGAAGCATAATAGCTAATGCCAGTCAGCACGGCACCTGATGATGATGATGATGATAAACCATAGCTATTCAAGACCCTGTCCCACCCCTCTGTTGGTACCCCCAGTAACAGGCCTAGCCTAGCTAATGGGGCAGGGATCACCACAGCCCCCAGCATGAAGGAGTCTGCTAAAGAAGTATGCACACCCTCTGCATTTTAGTTGCAACTCAAGGACTGGAAAAATAGCACTCCCAAGCTGAAACAATGCTGCACCTCAACATCTTCACTGCACTGACTGCAAAGAACACCAGCTCACAGTTCCAGGGAGACTGAAGAAGACTGCTAATAAGATCTAAATCACAGCAATAAACATGACTTTAATCTCAGAAAGATAAACTGATACAAAAAGAAGTCACACTGTTACTTCACATTACTAAAATGTTGGTGTTATATACCAGATCTTGTGAAAGAGAAACCTCCTGGTCACATGCTGGGTTGTATATCATCTTCTTCAGTGCTTTCTCTAAATGAGATGACATAGTGATTCTTGAAGATGTCTGTAGGATTTTTATAACTTATGTTTAGAATATGGAGAATTTCCTAAATATTTCATGTCTTTAATGAAAGACATTTACATTCTTTCTCACTGCCACTCTACATTAAATGAGAGACCTTTCAAACACTGAAATCTTTATGCTTAGAAGAAACCCTATATTCTAAAAACGTCCTTGGATAGTGCTCAGCTAATCAATTCATGTTCAACATTCCATACAGCAAGACTTACAAATGTTACTTACTAACAACATTCTATCTGTCTGTCTCTCACTGCATGCAGTCAACTTCTGTATGGTGCCCCATTATGTTGCATATCGTCCATTCTGGCTTCTACCAGTTATTCAAAACATTATCTTTGGTTTGCCTTTCTTTAAGTTCCTTCAGGTGTCTATCTCATGACTGTCTTAGCAACTGTGCTGGGGAGCCCTTTCAAAGCACATAACCAATCAATTTCAAGCACCTTTTGCTACATTTAAGCAAACATCTCCTAATCTGATGTGAGAAAGGTATTATCAGTGGCCAACAAATTTTCACAAAACCTCTTTTGAGGCAGGCCGTGTCAAATGAGGACAATTCAGACATTTTGTATATTTTTTTTTAAATTTCAGAATTCTGTTCTATATTGGCCACCGTAATATAAAGAATGAAACAAGACAACAGCTTACACTCTCAACTAAAAAATGTAGCTACCCTGGTCATTACTGCTAAATGTCTGCTGTTATATTTATAAATATCTTCTTCCTACTCCTCTTCCTGAACTACATTTCTAAAGTTGAGCCTGAAACTTGGGTGCCTGCATAATACAGTGTCTCAGAATCTGCTGAAATTGTCATTGAAATCAAAGTGTTCCACTGCTTACAGTGTTCAAGCCACAACCAACATGAACTCATGTCTGTAAGGATTATATCAATGCAGTTTATCTTGCCTGTCCATGTATATATATATATATATATATATATATATATATATACTAATGTAAGCTCTGAAAATGCAAAGAAATGCTTTCTTCCAATTCTAAAACTTTCACTTTAGTTGTGCTATAAATAAAGATTTACACTGCATTAATACAAATATGTCATGAGAACATCCACAATACAGATCTTATCTAGGCTTCATTTTGATAAATATGTGTTACATCTTATCAATGAATGTATTTTGCACAGTATTTATAGCACTGGAAAGTTTTGACTTTGAAAAATTTGTCTTCTCACAAAACTTCAGTATTTTAACCATTTATGCATACTTTCTTGCTACACATAAGTTGTACTCTAATGACAGAAAAGAGTTTTTTTTTTGTCTTTTCTTAAATCTGAATTGACTTCTTACACCTTACATTCTTCCTGTGCCATTAAACGTTGCATAGGGCCTGAATGGTAGTTTCCCAAGTTTTCCTGTTTTCGATGAGTTTTTCAACCTCATCAAAAGATTTTATGCTTGCTAATTTGGCCTCTCCTAAAATGTCCTCTTTAGAGTTTTACGTGGTCAACCAGTTTTTCTTCGGTCTATTGTATTCCAGTTGATAGCTTGTTCTGGGATTCTCTAACTGTTTCTTCTCATCATGTGACCAAGACATGTCCATCTCCTTTTTCTGATCATCCATGAGACAGGTTGTTGTTCACTCATCTGGCTTTTCTCTGAGTTGTTCTTGAATTCGTTTCATTTTATACCAAGTATTTCCTTAGGCATTTGTTTTCAAACTGACTTCACAATACAAATATTCTCACTCAGTTTCAACAGTTCAATTTTAATTCATGAACTTCTTGTTTCTTATTTTTTTAAAAATAAATTTTTGAACATAGTGAATCAATGTCAAGCTATATAACTCCAAAGATCTAGCCATGATATGAAACAAATGAAGTATCTTACTGGTATAAGGGAAGCAACTTGAGACCTGAAGTCCATGTGTGTACTCTTTATGAAGATATCTGTCAGTGAGTTTACCACTTCAGGAATCATCTTCTTGAAAATATCAGAATCGGCTGTCTGTTAAATAGTGAAATGTTTATACAACATGATCATTTGGGTCATCGAAACAATCAGCAGTGTGGATATTTACTATTTTAATTTGAGTGAAGTTTCAAGTGATCAAGGAACATAATGATCAGTAAAGTAGTGGACATGCTACAGAAATACAGCATGGCAAATATGAATGTCTCATACTTTTCATTGCCCAAAAATACATACTACATTTTCTTATGCAGCTTACGCTGACCCATCACTGAAACAATGGCCAGAAAATAATATAAATACATTAATTCCATGGACCTAATGTACTATGTTGGAAATATGTTCCAGACCCAACAGAAGATCAGGTATATTTTAAGTTTAAATTATGACTCATGGTATTTGTATGCTGTAGGGGTGTGAAGTGTTAGGCCACAGCATCATTAGACATGTAGGCCAGCACTTGTTTCAATGACTTTTTTTTCCCCTAGAGAGACCCCAAGTACCCTCCTCTTGAGGCTGGGTTGATCCTGATACTAATAACTCCAAAAAAAAAAACTCCACCCTAGTGTGGAATCAAACCTGGGACCCTCTGGCTAGCAGAGGAGCTTGCTTAAGCCTCAAATGTGATTTTTTTTCAGTCAACAAACTATCACCATCATTTGAATTTCAGTCTGCCAAAAGAGTGTATATTAAACAATTCTAACAGTCTCCCTGTTTGTGTTTTCTATTCCCCTGCGTTTTATGTCTACTTCATCTTTAAAAAATATATTCATTATACTCTCTACTTTGTCTTCTGGTCTTATCTTCTGGTGTAAAAATGAACAATTCATCAAGAGCTCCAGATGGATGGCCAAGCAATAAAGAATGGATGTAATCAGATACAGAGAATGGATCTCCTGTGGATGTGTCTGGAGTGCATGGATGATAGTCCTTCCTAACTAAATGATCTCTCATTTTTCTCTTTCCTTGAGCTGCCCATGATTAGGTAAGAACAGTTTTCATACTATACTTTTCAGAACCACATTAACTTTAGATTAAAATTTATATAAATATATATATTAACTTTAGATTAAAATTTATATAAATATATATATATTAACTTTAGATTAAAATTTATATAAATATATATATTAACTTTAGATTAAAATTTATATAAATATATATATTAACTTTAGATTAAAATTTATATAAATATATATATTAACTTTAGATTAAAATTTATATAAATATATATATTAACTTTAGATTAAAATTTATATAAATATATATATTAACTTTAGATTAAAATTTATATAAAACTGCCACAGACATGCTGCTGTTGAGATATTCAGACCGTAACAAACATTTCTAAAACAGCACCCGTATTCTAACATCATCTTTCATATTAATTAGTTGCATGTGATCAGCCACCTAAACACTACCTGACGTCTTGAATTTGGTCCTTTTTCTGACAGGGTTGTTTTCTGTGTATCTTGTGGAAAGAGACCAGTCAAGCTAGAGGACGCTGCATCTTGAAATATGCGGTAAGCCTCTCTGTTAAATACCTGCTGTTTCAGGCATCTAAACAGCTCTAAAATACATGTACAAGTGATTATGTTACAACGTGAAGCAAAAAATGTGAAAAATACGTTGGCATCTTTTTCTTTGAATTCATTTGGTAAAATGGTAAACAAAACTGTCTCTTGGCAATAATTTTTTAATTTCTTTGTCAAAATGGTTAAATTGCACAGTGGTTAGAAACAATGATCATATTAGGATTTTTTTTAACTGATACATTTGTACCAGTCTTTCAGTTTGCATGAGGTACTTTCCAAAATACCGGTTTTATCAATACAGCATTCAGTACCTTAAACTTTTTAAAATGTAAAAATTAAACACACTCTACAAACCACAGTGGGAATTACATATTATTTCATAATATAAACCAGTTATGGTAACTGACAGCCTCCAAAAGTCTCAGTTTTTGTTGTTGTTTTTTTTAATTGGTAATTTAATGCTAATTGTCGGTTAACATGGTCACTGGTCAAAACCACATGTTCACCAAGATATAACACACATCATTATGTCCACAAATGCTTCATCTGTTGCCTTTGTGCCTAGCAACAAAAACTGATTTTGATACATCCGATGGTGCATGCCCTGTGTTATAATCATATTTTGAAAAGCATTATAAGCTTTTCTTTTCCAGGTCCATCTAAAGCCATGATCATGTCCCTTATCCTTTCTGTTCCAGGTTCCCTCCTTGTCCTCATTTGTTTGAGTATATTTCTACTTTCTCTTTCTGATGCTGATGACCTTTCACCAATAATGTTGATACTGAATTGCTCATTTCTCTGATCACTAGACAAACCTCTTACAATCCCTCAGTTTTCACAGCATAGGTGTTCCAAGATCTAAAGTATTTCTTACATGTACACTATAATCCTGACAATATGTGTCACCTAATGAATGTACCAAACTGCACAAGACAGTTACACTTAAGAATACAAAGACAGCTGAATAATGAGACTGTTGAAGGAAAAGGCATCATAAATGCTGCGTTTTTTTCCTGCTTTTTTTTATGAGAACAATCTATAGAAACAAAGACTTATGCTTGTTTTCTGCTGGTAACACAAGAATTTCTGATGTGAAAACATGATGCTTGAAAAGTTAACAGCAGATAGTAAGAATAAGAGAAGTATTAAGAGTGGAACAATGAGACCAACAATTATCAAGAGATAAATCACAGAGAAAGTCAAAAGTGTGTTCTCCTGCTCGACCTGCTGTTGCTACATATTCTATGAGAATATAACAAGAGGCATTAACAATACGAAAGGAATGAAAACAACAGACCACAATACCAACAATCCTAGATTGTACAGAAGACATGGCAATGAATAAATGTATAGGACTAGCAAAATTATTGCTTTACAATGTGCATCTCCTGTTACAGTATTATAAAAATTGGACCTCTATAGCTTAGTATGCAACATAGTATGTTATATGTGGATTCCAGATTATACACAGTCTGTTACCTGAATAATATGATATAAATATCAAGCATTTCATGATATTTCATGCATTTTCCCACATACCCTGATGTCTGTATATCAAACTAAATGTATAATTACATTTATATAACTTAAAAAAACATACCTTCCCTATATCTGTAAATACACAACTTTTACTCTTTTATGCTTTTTTTAAAAATCTGATCCACACATTAGATCTCTGCATAATACAGAATGAGCACAAACGCTGTTGTATAAATAATTTATGTATAAATGTACCTTGCTGTCTGCAGATAGTGGTATTACCAACAAATGAATCTTCTCTTGGATTCAAAACAAATACCAGCATCAAGCAGAAGTGATGGCACATGGTAGCCCAAGACGGGACAACATCCCTGTTAGCAATTCTTGCTGAACACCGCAGATCATAAGAAGCTGAAAAGAATTTTAAGACCAGCCTTGTCAGCTATTCTTTGTTTAGTGTAACATGCACAGTGTAATACATGATATGTTCATTCATTCATTCATTCATTTGCATGTCCCTTACGGAACTTTGCCTCCCAAACAGCACTCCTGTAGGCCTCTCGGTTGTGAGCAAGGTGGCCTGCTGCTGGTGCATCCATTTCCAGATCGTCAACGATGTCTTGCAGCCATCTTCGTTTTGGTCTTCCTCTTTTTCTTTTTCCCATTATGTATCCTTCCAATATGGTCTTCTCTAAATTATCATGACGTTTAATGTGTCCAAAATATTTAAGTTTTCTCACTTTAATCCTCTTTACTAGCCAGCCTTCTTCAATATTAAGCTCTTGTAGTATAGATATATTTGTTCTTTTTTTATATGTACATTACTAAAATTTTAATCCCTCTTAATTCAGTTTTTAGAAAAGATCTACTATCGAATCCCATTTATTTACATCTTCATTGCCAAGTTTGTTCCATTTTGGTATTACATGACTATTTAAAATGTAAAATAATAAATTTTACTCATGAATGGAAAACTAACCTGATTTAATCTTTTTATATGCATGTAATCTAGTGAAATTTGTTTAGATATGAACAACTCGTTTAAGAAAACTGTGATACATGACTGAAACATCAACACTGGTTTGCCTGAAAGGTTAAAATTTTAATAAAAGTAAAAAGGTAAAATCCCTGTTTCCATGCCGTTAAGGCATTCTGGGGATAATGTTAGGTCCGTACTTCTAAGACCATCAGCACACGAAAGCTTGATGTGGTCAGTATTACATCTGGCTGATTCATCTTCTCACATTTCTCTGATACCCATTTTTGGTGTCTTGGTAGACACCAGGGCCTTTTTTGTTGAGTTGTTACCACAAAAAATAAAAAAAATGTTCACTGCTGGGACTTAAATCTGGTACCACAAGTTTAGTAAACCGAGTGCCTAACCACTCAGCCAACAAGGCCACCCTTTGATACTTGACCCAAATATCAACACTGTTTTGACCGAGAAAAAAATTAATAAAGGATTTAAAAAAAGGTTAGGAATACGCTTTACATCTGGAGCTAAACCTTATACTTACAACAAGAATAAGACTTTTTAACTTGAAGTCCAAACTTTTGCCAAGACAGCAGAGATTCTGGGGTCAGTGTCAGCTTCTCTGTAACAGTGCACATGTCAAATGGTAGACCCCCAGGTCCGTACACCTGAATCTCTCAGCAATGTAAGGTTAAAACGGCAAAACTGAAGTACAAAGTAATCATTATATTAAAAAAAATTATATTTCTGTTAATTTCAGGAAATCAAGTAACAAAATATGACTGGTAGGTGCACAAGTTAATTTGTTCTGTCCAGTGGCATGCCAGCAGGTGCTGGTGGTCATGCATTTCCACAATTCCCCATTCCAGATGTTAATTATGAGCTGACTGATCTTCTTTCTCCATGCCACTGCATCAATCCATCAATCATCTTCTTTCTTTGTCTGCCTCGCTCTCTTCTGCCCTCTATCTATCATCCCTGTTATTATCAAATATTTTGATCCACCTGTTCTCATGACGTGTTCTATTAATTTGGACTGTCTCTTCCCAAAGTTTGCTATTGCTTGTCTCTCTTTTTCTGCCTCTTTCAGGACCTCTTTGTTTGATCCCTTCACTATATTACTTCATACAAAATCAATTTCTAAAAAAAAACATGAACACATCAAAGATGAAGATCTGAAGAGAGGCAGTGATTATCTACACAATTCCACAGTAAACATGATGAACATTTAAGCCACTCAAATTTTATTAAATGTTAAGGATACTCTAACTTGTCCAGGTACATGGAGTTTGTTACTATCTTGTTCATCACAAGGCAGACCATTAGAGCTGTTATCAGCAGCACTTTCAGATGCACAGATAGGAACAAAGCATGAAATGCAGGTCAAACAAATGGTCTCTGTTAGACTGTCCCTGCCTTTAATTTTAAATTCAAACATTTTGCTGGGTTGAACTTTCAGTTCCTGGCACAGGAATTCTGTATTATTTCTAGAAGCAGAACAGGTACACAATTAAACTGATTTAATTTCATCACCACTGATGATCATGGCAGTCATTTTTTTCCTACCATTTAAGCTGGCAGTATTGCATAAGGAATCTATCACACCAAGAAATGATGCCTAATACATGTTATACTTTTGAAATGGTGTCTATCATCTCTGAACCATCTTTCTTCAGTACCATTACACTTACCCCAATTGCTAGCTCTCTCTTGTTGGTTGCTAACACTGGCACTAGGTGGGTTTCACCTTTATAACATGTTCAGATCATGTTATCCTTAGTTTTGTACTCATCGGTTCTGTCTGAGAAATGATTTAATATTTACATTTCTTACTAAATGACCTTGCATCTTTCTCAGATGTGTTTGTTTATTCTCTTCCTCTTTGTTGTACTGTTCATCACTCAGCCTTGTCTAAACAAACAAGTGCTCTAACTACTATGCCACTCAGCTGACCTTGACATCAGTAATGCAGAACAATTGTCTTGTTGGTTTGTTAAATTTTTCAAGATGAGCTGTAATTGCATAAATAATGCATCCATGTTACCTTGTACACATAAAGTAATATATGCAGAAAATGGCAAAGATTTTAAGAAAATCACAGATGCTCTACATGCAGTTTGTTCATACATACTATAAAAGTAAACAGAACACTAAGCTAGAGATAAACAGTAGTCAACACTTGACGTGGAAAAAGCACAGGACAGTTATGAGCAATCATATACATAAACATTTTATGAATATAAAATGTCCCTGTCCATCATCACAAATGCTATTCACTGTTTGTCTTATAATTTTAGCCTTCATGACTAGGAATGGCATTTATAGCTTAACTGTATTACTTTGCAAATAACAATAACAAATGAAGCTCTTTATATTCTTTAATCATTGTGTCCTGCATGCTTTCTTATCTTTATGTTCTTTAATCTTTATAGCTAGCAATATGTCCTTTAAGGTGATTAGCACTGTGAGGAAAAATTCTTCTTTGTGAGATAAAAGAACTACTAGCATGAAAGTTGTACACAAATCAAAAACAAATTTGCTGTTATATCACATGCTCTTGCTCTGAGCAAAAACTCTGTGTGGTAAGGGCTAAAGATAGGTGTTGTTTATTTGTTGCCATTGTTGTCCAGTATGAACCAAACATTTGCTGGAGATTATGTTTGGTAGCTATGAGAGACTGAATCTAAGTGACAGAATTTCTGTGTAATGGCCTCATTTTCTTCCCAGGTGTCACGATTTTCGGTCAGATAGGCACTGACAGGTTAGTTCCCACCTTTTTCTTTGATGGGGTGGTGGGAGGATGCTGGATGGCTAGGTTGGTTAATGCACTGTTCTTTCATGGCTAGACAGTTGCTCATCCTACCAGAATTTGTTGTTCAAGTCCCAGGTAATTCTTTTGTCATTTTTTCTTTCTCTCTCTCAGGTCTAAAAGTACTTTGTTTATGATTTTTTTCAAGGTTTAACCATACAGTACTGTGCTCTGTTACTTTACTGGCCTAGGAACACTAGCACAGCTTAGAGTGAACACTGATGGTCGTTTTTTAATTACATCAAGAAAAAAGTTGATGCTTAATGGTACTACCAAAAGTTGTGAGCTAGTAAAAGACATAAACATATAACAAAAAAAATATAACATATAATCCAAGAAGAAAGAAAAAAAGAAATGAATGTATTCTCTACAAAACATACCCAATAAATAAATCACATCCACTGTAGATTTCAAAGTTCTCACAAAAGATGCATCCTGTATTACTGAAATAAATTTTTAAAGAAAGAGAATTTTTAAAAATCACATAAGTGACATTTTCTACTCTTTCTTCCTTCATTCATTCATACTCTTTCTTCCTTCATTCATTCATTCATTTGCATGTCCCTTGAGGAACCTTGCCTCCCTAACAGCACTCCTGTAGGCCTCTCGGTTGTGAGCAAGATGGCCTGCTGCTGATGCATCCATTTGCAGATCATCAACAATGTCTTGCAGCCATCTTCGCCTTGGTCTTCCTCTCTTTCTTTTTCTTCCTACTGTATCATTTTCTGTTGGAAGTACTCAGTTTCCTCATTATTCATTTGAATAGAAAAAAAAAATAATGAAACTCACACCATGAACAAAAAAGAAAAATAATACAAACATTAAACCCAATTTCAAATTTATATAAGCTGTATTTCCCTCAAAGACAAAAAAACACATTGAAGTGTATGGTGCAGTAAGTTGAAATGACAATGACAGCTTTTCTTTCTTTCCAGTACCATAGGTCAACTTGTACAGATGTTAAGGAATGTAGTGTGAATGACAAATGCACCTGAAATTAAAAGAAAATAATAAATGCATTAATCAGACCTATCCAAAAAGCAAATATGTATAAGGATGCTAGCAAACCGCTGATACAGTTATAAAATCTTAATATAATCTATAATCACATTTGTCATCTGCTAAAAATTTTTAATTTAACTCAGAATGAAAGAACTCTGAAACAAATCATTATTAATGCCCATAATATTGGCTGTAATCATAACAAATAAAAGGTAAAGTTCCCATTTGATTGTGTACAACACCAGAAACTTTGGGAAATAATGGAAAAAATGGGATTTCCAACACATTTGATACAATTAACATCACTGTTGTATCTAGACCAACAAGCAGCAGTAAGAATAAATGGTGAAACAACAACTTGGTTTGACATAAAACAAGGGGTCCGTCAGGGGTGCATATTGTCACCCTACTTATTTAATTTGTATACTGAAAATATAATGAGGAATGTTAGAGAAGATGTAGACAAAGAATATTACGATGCCATAACAATTGAAGGTTATGAAATACCAGAGATTAGATATGCTGATGACACAGTGTTACTATCCACAACACAAAAAGGAATGGAAAAACTAATTATATCAGTCCGTAAGAACAGCGAAGAGCAGAACCTCTATCTTAATACAAAGAAAACTAAATTGATGACAACTGACAAAACAAACAAGGCAGCTGAAATATGTATCAATGGGGAAAAACTGGAAGAAGTGGAGAGTTTTGAATATCTTGGATCACCATTAACTAATAATGGAGATACAATGAGGGAAATTAAAAGGAGGACATCTATTGCTCTTCAGAAAGTAAAACAAATAAAGAATCTGTGGAGAGGTGCAGACAGAACCACAAAAATAAGATTTTTAAAGGCATGCATCTTTCCCATTGCAACATATGACTGTGAGACCTGGACACTTAACAAAACAGCTGAGAAACACATAAATGCCTTTGAATGTAAATACTACAGAAGAGTTCTCCAAATATCGTGGACACAAAAAAGAACAAATATATCTATACTGCAAGAGCTTAGTATTGAAGAAGGCTGGCTAGTAAAGAAGATTAAACAGAGAAAACTTAAATATTTTGGACACATTAAATGTCATGATAATTTAGAGAAGACCGCATTGGAAGGATACATAATGGGAAAAAGAAAAAGAAGAAGACCAAAACGAAGATGGCTGCCATCTTGCTCACAACCGAGAGGCCTACAGGAGTGCTGTTTGGAAGGCAAAGTTCCACAAAGGACATGCAAATGAATGAATGAAAGTTCCCATTTCCGTGCCACTGATTCTTTCACTCTGAAACAATAGTGGTGGGGTTGGTAGATCTTGCATGCCTATGCAAATCAGTGCTCAGCGTGACATTTAGGCAGTCTAAATAAAATGAAAAGTTATACATTCCTAACCAAACCCATATTTGTAAAGAAAAGAGTTAACTTCCTTCAAGTTATTCAAAGCCAACAATTCAGACCTCCTGTAAATAAGAAGCTATTATTGAAAACTTCATGAGATTAATGGTAAAATCTCATCTTTATTGAAAACTGATAAATAAATAAAATGCATATCCTTTATTCTTGTATTACCATATCTGTTATAATTCTAGTACAGTTTCACATAAATGGAATTGATTTTACATGAAGATACTTTGTTTACCTTAACACACACTGACAACTGTAAAGTAGTCTATCGTTGCCTTTATTTCAGGCAAGTATTCTTTATTTCAAATATCATGGACACAAAAAAGAACAAATATATCCTTACAGCAAGAACTTAATATTGAAGAAGGCTGGCTAGTAAAGAGGATTAAACAAAGAAAACTTAAATATTTTGGACACATTAAACATCATGATAATCTAGAGAAGACCGTCTTGGAAGGGTACATAATGGGAAAAAAAAAGAGAGGAAGACCAAGGCGAAGATGGCTGCAAGACATCATTGATGACCTGCAAATGGATGCATCAGCAGCAGGCCATCTTACTCACAACCGAGAGGCCTACAGGAGTGCTGTTAGGGAGGCAAAGTTCCTCAAGGGACATGCAAATGAATGAATGAATGAATGAAAGAATGAATGAATGAATGAATTCTTTACTTTCTCACTGATCAGCAAAAAAATAACACTATTAATAATCAACATTCTCACAAAAAAACTCCACTTCCAGATAAGACTGACACAATGATTTTTACTTCAGAAGATGGACATCTTTTAACTCCTGACCTGCCTCCTAGAAGTGAATGCTTAAATACTGATATTACCAGATCATTTAACTGCAAAGTCAAGTTAACATGAACATTCTATGTAGAAATTCATTACCTTTGGGCTCAAGAATTTGATTCTTTCCATCAAGTCAATAATTCCTTTACTAGAATGAATTATATCACTCATTTGCATAAATGCCTGCAACATATGAATTAAAAAGTACTCATACAACATGTGACATACTTACAGAAAAGCATTAAGCAATTATGAAAGCATTTATATAACCAATATTGTAAACAAAATATAAGACAGAAGCAGAATTTATCTTTAAATTCTGTACATTATAGTTAATTTTTAATTTATGGATATTTGGTTTCTTGAAAAGATAAACTGTAGTAAAGAAAATACATATTTTTGAAAAAACTGTTTATGTGTGGCTTTCTGAAAGATCAAGATATGCCGAGATCTTGTGTTCCATGGTGTCTGTGGGGCCTTTTGTAACCAAGAAAATGTTGAGTTTCAAAAGTATTTGGTATTGAAAGACAAAAGGTTGCTGATGTTTTATGAATGTCTGAATGCACCTCAGGAATCAACAGAGCATGAAATTAAAAATAAAATAAACTGGCCTCACAAAATAATACAGCTCAGTTTGAAGAGAAGCAATAATGTTCAGTGTCTGAAGAAAAGCAATACTGTTCAGAGTTTGAAGAGAAGCAATAATGTTCAGAGTCTGAAGAGAAGCAATAATGTTCGGAGTTTCAAGAAAAGCAATAATGTTCAGAGTTTGAAGAGAAGCAATAATGTTCAGAGTTTCAAGAGAAGCAATAATGTTCGGAAAAGAAACTTAAGTCCTTGCAAGTAGCTTCAAGTCCAGTCTCAAGTCAAGTCAGAAGTCTATGAGTCAAAAAGAAGAGTGACTGCTGTTTCTGCTTACCAGATCACCAGTGATGTATTAAGGCATGTGCAATTGGTTGAATGTATGAGAAGAGCTGGAGAGACAAAAAACCTTGTCAAAAAGATAAGAGAGAGACAATGTACTTTCATAGGACATGCAATGAGAAGAGGGGGCATTGAAAATATTATAACAACAGGAAAAATAGAAGGAAGAAGATCAAGAGGAAGACCAAGAGAAATGATACTGGACAGTCTGACGGGATGGTGTGAGAGGAGATCACCAACTGAACTGATGACCTGCATGAAGGATCGGATACTCTGGAGAAGCATAATAGCCAACGCCAGTCGGCATGGCACATGATGATGATGATGAATTGGTTGTAAGTTATGAAAATGAAGCTAAAGGTAAAATTCATCTTTCCATGCCATGAAGCCATATTGGGGATACAGTGGTAGGCCTGTATTTCCAAAACCATCAGTACATGAAAGTCAGTATCAAGCCTGGCCACATCTACCTTCCCAGATTTCTCTGAAACCCATTTTTAGAGGCTGGGTGGACTCTGCGGCCTTTTTTGGTGTGGTGGTGTCAGAAAAAAATTCCCACTGCAGGGACCTGAACCCCGTACCACCAGATTAGTAGACCATTCACCTAACCACTCAGTCAACCAGGCTGCCAAGTTATGAAAGTGAAGAGAGTAAAGTAAAATAAGTAAAAGTGACATTATATATACTTTATTCTTCACTTTATCACATGAATAAGCACTAATTTATTTATTTATTTTTTATTTTAACAGTAATAAAACCTATTAAGGGTGCAGAATTAATCTGCAGTATACCATCTGTGACCATTAGATCTGTTTCAGTTTCTTAGTTGTCACATAGGGCTCGTGTGGTAGTTTAGCAAGTTTTTCTGTTTTCAGCGAGCTTTTCACCCTCATCAAGGGATTTTATGCCTACTAATCTGGCCTTTCTTAACAATGTCCTCTTTAGAGTTTCACTTGGTCGACCTCTTTTTCTTCGGCCTGTTACGTTCCACTTGATAGCATGTTGGGATTCTCTGACTGTTTCTTCTCATCATGTGACCACCATATGTCCATCTCCTTTTTCTAATCATCAGTTAGGCTGGTTGTTTGCTCATCTGTCTTATCTCTGCATTGTTCTTGAATTAATTTCACTTTATACAGAGTATTTTCCTTAGGCATTTGTGTCTAATTTGTTGTCTATAATTTGTTGTCTATTATGGATGTCATTACCTCATCTAAAATAAACAGATTATTATATACGACTAGACATGCATAAGCTTCTTATATTCCATGTTCCAAATCTCATAATATTTTTAACGTTCCAAGGTCGTAATCTATTTTAATCCATCAGTTTCAAGGCCTCTCTATCTGTTCCGTAACACTGATCTTTTTTACGGTGACAGGGTTGTTGATAATATGGATGGATCAGAAACATGGAGTACAACAAAGAAAGATGAACAATAGTTGCAGGTCTTTGAGAACAAGATCCCAAGAAGAATCTTTGGGCCCATAAAGGATACCAACAGTGAAGAATGGAGAGCTAGAAAGAACACTGAACTGAACAGCTTATTTAAATCCCAATGAATTATAAATGTCTTGAAACTGAATGGATTATGCTGGCTGGAACATGAAACAGTGGAAGAGAACAGACAAATGAAAATTATGTATGTACAGGAGATGAAGGAAACAAGACCAAGGGATGGAAAGACAACACTGAAGAAGATATAAAGGAAATTGGTGTCACCAACTAGAGAGAGAAAATTAGGAACAGAGAGGAACTGAAGTGAACATTATCTGCAGCAATGAGCTTTAATGGCACAGAAAACTGTAGAAGAAGAAGACATGAATAAGGTAAAATTAAACAAACTGCTAAATAGACAAGAAATTAGACTTTTTTGAAAATAAATGCCTCAGGAAAATACTCGGTATAAAGTGGAACAAATTCATGAACAACGCAGAGACATGACAGATGAGCAAACAACAACCTGTCTCTTGGGTGATCAGAAAAAAGATGGACATATGTTGGTCATGTGCTGAGAAGAAACAACCAGAGAATTCCAAAACAAGCTATCAAGTGGAACACAAAAGGTCGAAGAAAAAGAAGTCAGCTGCACGAAACTCTAAAGCGGACATTGTTAAGAGATGCCAGTTTAGTGGGAATAACATCCCTTGATGAGGTTGAAAAGCTCACCGAAAACAGAAAATCTTGGAAAACTACCATGCGAGCCATATGTGACGTTTAATGGTCTGGGAAGGATGTAAGATGTCAGAAACAAACTGGCGACAGACTGCATACAAGGCACTGGCATCACTGAAGCATGTGTTGTCTTTTTAATACTGCTCTGTATCAAGCTGACTCACTAAAAAATGTCAAGTTGCAAGTGGCTAGTCTTCATCTTCAGGCAGAGTCCAAGCTGACTTTTTAAATAAACTCTACTTACACTCAAACCTGAACAGACTGACTCAGATCTACATCTCGAGCAGCTTAACGACCCCTCAGTAATATGAATGGCTCATAGAAAAGAAGGTTTTAAATTACCCTGATTTCTAAAACTGTGGAAATATGATCCTCATCTTTCATTTCTGTAACTGCTTCGCTCAGAATGTGAACAGTCACTATATTAGTTTCTGGATCACTTTCTAGTCTGAGCAACACAGTTTTCTGCAGTCTACAATTATGTTCAACTGCTGTTCTAAGAGCCATATGACTGTCTTCTACATCAGTCTGCATCTCACAGATGAACTTGCAAAGCCCAGGCAAACAGTTTTCTAAAATGGGAGTAGACGTAAATAATGACTGATTTACAAACAAAACCAATGTATACAGTGTTTATTTCCACTAACATTCATAATGAAAATAAACTAAGGGAAAACAATGCCGCAATGAACTACTGAAATAAAAAATATCTGTGGATAAATTTAAAAAAAAAAAAAAGAAAAAACCTTAATATAAAATTCTATCCGTGATACACAGATCATACAGTGGCTCTTACTGTCAATCATCTTATATATTTCAGAAATGTGGACACTTAACTGTTAAACCTCAGCTGCAGGAAATCAGGCTTCTTAGAAGAAATATTTAGGCATACCAAATTTATATCTTAAATAATGATATTAGAAACTCAATCAGACATCATATGAAAGTTTAAAGATAATTTATTTCTTTTTTTTTTTGTTTTTTTTTTAACATCACATACTGTCACACTGATGCATCAAACCATCAATTCACCAGTTCCTGCACATTCACTGTTCTCACATCTGCTTCAAATAAAGCTACATTAAAATCCACAAACAGACATAGAAAGTGTTTTCTGCTCATCACATACCCTTCAAAAGACTGATGTATGGCACTGTTTCACTACAAATTACTGGATGTAAAAAAGAAAAAAACAATTCAACATGAATTCTATACAGTGCCTCTTGGTTTTGCAAAATAGTTCACTGAAATAAGAATAAAAAATATACCATTTACACTGATAACTTGCTAGAAATATTTAACAGAGACAAATGTTCTGGTAATATGTGAAGTAACACTATCTTTGTGAAATAAAAAAAATACAAAATTCTAACCACATGTGTATTTATAACTTTAATTTTCATTAATTTATCCCAATATAAGCAATTTATTATGATAACTTACATGCTCTCATACAATGTTTACCAAATTTAATCATGCATTAAGGAGAGAAAAATAAAATATAAATGTATTGTTTTGTCTATGTAACATTTCGTCTGTGTGACTAGAACAGTGTTTTGACCTAGCTTTGGTGTTATCTACTTTTGCCCCAGCTTTTCTTGTGTAATGTCATGGGTTGTGCCAACAAGTGACTGTTGTCTTTACAAATATCTTGGTTAGGAAAGGCAAAGTAGTGGAAATTATATGAAGAAAAGAAAATTACTTTCCACCAAGACATTACAGAGTGTGATATCAACATCAGAACTAGACAAAACAAATTAGAAACATCATTAACAGCTAGCAGAAAACAACAAAAGCAATCAATACACAGCCTGGAATTTTCAACCATCTGAAGCAGATTATATGTCTGTCTGTAATGCATTTTAAAGCAGAAGCCAATCAGGCAAATATAACATGATATGACTTTTAACAGTGGATGTACACACACACAAAAATAATAACTGGAGTATTTTACATACTTTTAATGCGAAACAAATGTAATCCAGTTTGGGTTGTTTGATCTAAGCACCGAACGGATACTGTTATTTTTGGTGCACTTTGTTTCTTGTTACTGGATCCATATTTCATGTTACTGAACAAAATAACCTGATAAATCTGTAATAAACACATGGTTGTTACAGAAGATCATGCCAGTGCCTAACAAACAAACAAAAAAAGAACAGATTTTCTTACATGTAACCTTGCTGTTATTTCTCTCTTATACATTGCACAACATTATAAAATGATTTCAATTCTAGCTTTATATGAAACTTCATTGGCTTCATTTCTGATATTCATTCTACACTGATATTTAATCCCTGTATTTGTCTACAGCACATGTCTAGCGAAATAGTGTACTTGTCTCTTATGGTTTGTCTCCTGGCCAGAAACATAGTCAACCCAGGCGTTGAAAAGGGTACCTTGCTCCTGTCAGAGCTACAGATGGAAAAGTGACCTGACATGATATTGATCACATCACCCCTTCTTTGCCTTCTTTCAGCTAACAAACCCATTTCTGCCCCAAGTACAACTGTGGCCCCATTTTTAAAATGAAGTGATTAATAAAACCCAGTTTTCAATCAAGTTGATCCATTTTCTGGTCCGTGGACACTCAAAAAATCTTTTCTCGGATTTCCTGGAGTCTTACACCCCAAGTTAAGAACCACTGCTCTGTGTCGTCGGGATTATGAGATCAACTCCTCATGCCTCGACGGCATGCGCGACACCACTTTTATTTGTACATCATATGCAGATAAATAGAACGGGTTTATGATTAATTTAATAATTGTCCACTTTACACAGAAATGTGTGAGAGAGAGAGAGAGAGAGAGAGAGAGAGAGAGAGAGAGATATTTAAATCTGCAGCGCCTCACATTTACAGAATTGTAAACATAGGTAGCGTTTTATGCGAGACTCAACATGTCTGAAACATTCCCAAGCACTTGTCTAAATCATATAAACACGGATCGCTATGAACTACAAGATTAAGCAAAATTTATTTTTGATTCTTGTGTAATTCTTGTCTTAAATATACATACTTTACAAAAAAATTATTACGTTTATTTCAGCAAAAACATGTGAAAAACCTCATTTACTGCTCCGATAATGTTTGTTGTGGGGTGTAAGTCTTCACCAGACTGCATGGTCCAAATACTGACTTTTCTGACTAGACCGTGATAAGGAAAGTTATTAGTCTACCAGCCATCAAGAAATCTGTCCAAATTAGTTATCATGCGTGTGCGTTGACTGTACTAACTCGCATCTTCTACGACATCTTCAGATTTCACAGGTTGTACTTCTTCTTCATTTCACATTTTGTCGTCTGCTAAAAGTTTCAAATTTAACTCGGAACGAAGGAACAGTGAAACAAATTATTAATAATAATATTATTAAATTATTATTATTATTATTATTCAATTATTATTATTGCGTGCCCGTAATAGGGGTTTTAATCGTAACAAATAATTTTTAAAAAGGTAAAATTCCCTTTTCCGTGCCATTGGGGATACGGAACAAATTTTTATAAATAGGAAACTACGAGGCTTTGGTACGGTAAAGTAAGAGAACAAATTTTGTAGGTTTAGACCTCGAAAAAATCGTAGATAAAGCACTTTAGTGAGACGTGAGAGAAAGAAAAATCACAAGAGAATTACCTGGGATTCGAACACGGACTCCGGTAGGACGAGCAGCCGTCTAGCCACGAGAGAACAGCGTACTATCGACTTAGCCAACTGGCACCCCAGATTCTCTTGTGATTTTTCTTTCTCTCACGTCTCACTAAAGTGCTTTGTCTACGATTTTTTCGAGGTCTAATCCTAAAAAAATTGTTCTCTTACTTTACCATTGGGGATACGGTGTTAGGCCCCTATTTCCACGACCTTCAGCACACGAAGGTGGGATGATGTCAGTATCACACCTGTAACAAATAATATCACTCGTATTGGAAACTGGTATATCTAGGGAGTATAAAATAGTAATAAATAAACATCGACGCCAAATTAAAATTTGATCGCCCAAGCTCTAAAAAGATATTATTTATATCTACTAGGGCTAGAAATAACGAAATCTTCGGCTCTATAACGGCCCTTTTCAGGGCCATCCAAATTTTCACAATTGGCAAGCACTGGTTGTACGCAAAATGAATTCACATTATTTTCTGTTGTGTTTGTGTTTTTGTTTGTTTGTAGGTCTGCAAATTTGTCCACAGTTTTTACACTTCATGTGAGGAATTCCATTTATCTTCATATTGTGTTTTTCAATTGGATATTTGCAGCTGTAATGGTAAGTAGAAAACAATTTTATTTGTGTGTCATAATTCTTTTTTGGGCTGAAAAGAGATATAGTGTATATTAGATGTGATTCATTTGGATTTCACAACAAAATGTGCCAAAGTTGGATTTATATTCAGTTGGAATATATTCAGATTGAGGGTAAGCTGAACATACTTTTTTTTCTCGGTCCTAAATAATTTTTTTTTTTTGCTCACAAACTTTTCAATTTTTTCTCAACAGTTCTCTTTCTTTGACAAATAACTACATTTATGAAATCCTCATTCATTTCTACTTATTTTGATATATGATACACTTATGTTGAACCCTGAATTAGTTTGTTAAAATTAATTTCAGAGAGGGACCCAAAAATTATCGCAACACCCGCTCGATAATATAACGTCCGCCCGTACGACGGTAACGTCCGCCCGTACGCCGGTAACGTCCGCGTTTTTTTTTTCCCGGGTGGAAAGAGTTAATATACACATTGGATCCTCTATATACATCGTTGAAATGTTGTTTTTTTAAAATGCCTTATATCAGACATTTATTTTTCATGGAACAAATGTATTATTTAGGAGATATGTTCAGTATCAACTAGAAGATTTAAACTGATATGATGCGTATAAGCATAAGTTTAAATGCCCCATGAAATTTGTATGCTGTAGGGGTGTGATGCTCGGTTGGAACAAGCAGGATTTCGAAAAGGGAGAAGCTGTCTCGACTAGATATTTACTCTCAGAATAATACTTGAAGAACATATTGAAAAGCAGAAACCATGAATACTGAACTTCATAGATTTTAAAATGGCATTTGATAGCATACACAGAGATTCATTATGGAGAATTTTATGTCTATATGGAATCATCATCATCATCATGTGCCATGTGGACTGGCGTTGGCTATTATGCTTCTCCAGAGTATCCGATCCTTCATGCAGGCCATCAGTTCAGTTGGTGATCTCCTCTCACACCATCCCGTCAGACTGTCCAGTATCATTTCTCTTGGTCTTCCTCTTGATCTTCTTCCTTCTATTTTTCCTGTTGTTATAATATTTTCAATGCCCCCTCTTCTCACTGCATGTCATATGAAAGTACATTGTCTCTCTCTCTCTTATCTTTTTGACAAGGTTTTTTGTCTCTCCAGCTCTTCTTCAACATTCTTCATTAGTTAGTTTTGCTGTCCAGGGGATTCGAAACATTCTTCTAATAAACCACATTTCTGCTGCTTCCAATGATTTTTGTGCAGACTTGCCTATTGTCCATGATTCACTTCCATATAACAAGATAGGTTCAATATAGCATTTTAGAACTCGTTTTCTAACATTCATTGATAAAGATGTGTTACCTAATATGTTTCTCATTCTCTGAAATGCAGTCTTTGCTTGGCCGATTCTGTTCCTAATTTCTGTTCTGCATTTCCCATCTGAAGTTATTACTGCTCCAGGGTATTTGAATTTCTGCACCTGCTTTAGAATAGTTCTGTTTAATTTAATACTGCATGCTAGTGGATTCTGTTTCTTAGATATAACCATAGTCTGTGTCTTTTTGATGTTCAAAGTAAGGCCTTTCTGTTCACTTTCTTTGGCGACTTTATCCAAGAGATTTTGCAGGTCTTGTTGGTTTTCAACTATCAGTACTGTGTCGTCAGCATACCGAAGGTTATTAATACTGTATCCTCCAATTTGCATGCCTGGTTCTGTGATGATTGTTCTTAGAATATTCTCGCTATACAGAGAAAAAAGGTCTGGAGATAGTACACATCCTTGTCGCACCCCTTGTTTTATAGGTTGATATTTTCCAGTTCTATTTTCAACTCGAACTGCTGCTTCTTGCTGCCAGTATAGATGTTTTACAATCCTCAGGTCTTTGCCGTCTATATTGATGTCTTCAAGCATTTTAATAATTTCATTATGTTTCACCTTGTCAAATGCCTTGGTGTAATCAATGAAGCATAAGTAGAGGTCTTTCTGTACTTCTAAAGCTCTTTCTGTTAGTGTTCGTAAAGCATAAATGGCATTGTGTGTTCCCTTTCCTTCAACAAATCCAAACTGTTCATCTGCTATTTCCATTTTTATCTTTTTCCTTGTTCTTCTCATAATTATTCTCAGAAGTAGCTTCGTTATGTGACATGAGAGGCTGATAGTCCGGTGGTCGTCACACTCCTTTGCACCTGGTTTCTTTGGTAGTGCTATAAACGTGGATTTAATCAGGTCACTAGGAATATAACCACTGTTTTAAATGTCATTCAGTAACTTGGTTATTATTTTTATTCCTTCTCCTCTAGTGCCTCTATTTCTTCTATTGTTATATTATCAGGCCCAGTCGCTTTTCCTTTCTTCATGTGTTTGATGGCATCTATGATTTCATCTTCAAGTATTGGTGGTCCCTCACAGTTTTCAGTATCTGGTGTTAATTCTGGTCTTTCTCCTCCATATAGCTCACCGATATACTCTGTCCACCCGTCCACAATGTCTTCTTTTCCCATCAACATTTTACCCTCTTTCGATTTCAGGCATCCTGTGGCATATTTTGTTTTCCTGCCTGTGAGTTCATTAATTCGTTTGTGCATGTTTTTGCTGTCTTTAATATGAGAGTCCTCTATCTGTCTGCACTGCTCATTTAACCACACTTCTTTTGCTTCTCTGCATTTGCGTCTTATTTCTTTATTTATCTTGTTATATTTTTCCTCGTTATTTTTACTCCTCCTCCTCTTGTCCATCAGTCCTAAGATGTCGTCTGTCATCCATTTATTTTTAGGGGCTTCTTTTTTTTGGTGGTATTATCTCCTTAACAGTTTGGTGGATAGAATCTCTTAACATTTCCCATTGTTCATCTATACTATTTATCTTTGCTATTGCATTGTGTCTATTTGTTATAATAACTTTGTATTGTTCTCGCAGTTCTTGGTCATTTTTAAGAAGTTCTGTATTCAGTTTGATGTTTCTCACTTTTCTGCCTGCTTTCTTTAGTTTTATTCTAACTTTTCCACAGAGTGGATCATGGTCACTATTGCAGTCAGCTCCTGGCATGGTTTTTGTCGTCAGTAATACATTGCGGAATCGTTTGTTGATTAATATATAGTCTATCTGGTTAAAAGTCTTTTTGTCTGGGCTGCATCACGTTGCCAGTCTTCGAGGATGTTGTTTAAACCAGGTGTTTCCTACAACATTGCTGTGTATTCTTGCCCATTCAATTCATTTATAACCTCTGTCATTCCTCTCCCCCAGTCCATAGTCACCAATGATGTCTGAAGTTCTTCCTTTACCAGCTTTGGCATTAAAATCTCCCATGACTATGGTAACTTCATGTGACTTTGTGTGTTTTAGTGCTGTCTCTATGTCATTATAAAATAGCTGTACATCTTCTTCAGAACTTTCAGATGTTGGAGCGTACACTTGTATAATATTTATGTTTATTGGTTGTCCTTTCAGTTGGGCTAGCAGGACTCGGTCCGAGATGTTCAAATATCCTACAATTGTCCTTGCCGTTTGTTCATCAAATATAATTCCTACTCCTCGTTCATGTTTCTCACTTCCTGAATATATTATTGTATATTTATCTGAGTTTATCTTCCCTGCATCTATCAACCTAACTTCACTCATTCCTAATATGTTGATCTTCATCCTTTCCATTTCCATCGTTACATTTTCTAATTTTCGAGCCTGGAATAAAGTTCTAACATTCCATGTTGCTATTTTGAACTTGCTAGTTTTGCCACCAGTAGCTTGATGACGATCTGGCCTCACCTGTGGCTCGTGAGCTGCCCTAACGGACGAGGCTGTTCCAGAGGAACATCCATTAACGTCGTTCATGATGAATCGATTATTCTGTTCAACCATAACTATTCTTGGGAACTACAACAGTGGTTTCCCGTTGCCTTCTGTCGGTTTGTGTACAGACTCTCCGCTAGCCTTTGGACTCCCTGTCCTAATCGCAAGGCAGCGGGAATACCATCTAAAATTGTCAACATCATTAAGGACTTATACAATGGATATGTTTGTGCAGTCAAGACAGAAGAAGGGATGAGTGAATGGTTCCAGATTGAAACGGGTGTTAAACAAGGATGTATACTGTCTCCTTTACTTTTTGGGATTACAATAGACTTCATAATGAAAAAATGCTGCACAGGTAACACAGGTATTGACTAGGTACATGGGACCCAACTAGAAGATCTTGATTTTGCTGATGACATAACTCTTATCAGTAATAATGTGAATTTCATGCAAGAAAAAACAGATAGCCTGTCTTCACTGGCTAGCAAAATAGGACTTGAAATTAACAAGGACAAAACAAAAATAATGAAAATTCCTCTCAATCAAAATGGAAAAATACACATAGAAGGGACAGATACTGAAGAAGTCTATCAATTTGCATACCTTGGCAGCTACACAGACTAGGATGGTGACACTAGAAAGGAAGTTAGAATCAGAATTGCAAAAGCAGCATCAATCTTCAAGAATCTTGAGAACATATGGAATTCAAAAGTTATAAGCACAAAAACCAAGTTAAGACTATTCAATTCAGACGTAATATCCACCCTCATTTATGCATGCAAAAGCTGGAAAACAACTAAAGAAATAGAAAAGAAATTAGACTCTTTTGAAAACAAATGCCTAAGGAAAATATTCGGCATCAAGTGTAACGAATTCAAGAACAATGCAGAGATAAGACAGATGACTGAACAACAACCAGTCTCATGGGTGATCAGGAAAAGGAGATGGACATATGTTGGTCACTTGATGAGAAGAAATGATCAGAGAATTCCAAAACAAGCTATCAAGTGGAACACAACAGGCCGAAAAAAAAAGAGGCAGACCGCATGAAACTCTGAAGAGGACATTATTAAGAGAGGCCAAATTAACAGGCATAAAATCCTTTGATGAGGTTGAAAGACTCGCCGAAGACAGGAAAAATTGGCGAACTACTTTGCGAGCCCTATGTGACATTTAACGGCACGGGAAGGATATAAGATGTAAGATAAGGGGTGTGATATTTTGGACACATTAAACGCCCGGATAATTTAGAGAAGACCGTCTTGGAAGGGTACATAATGGGGAAAAGAAAAAGAGGAAGACCAAGGCGAAGATGGCAGCAAGACATCGTTGATAATCTGCAAATGGAGGCATCAGCAGCAGGGCATCTTGCTTATAACCGAGAGGCCTACAAGGAGAGCTGTTAGGGAGGCAAAGTTCCGCAAAGGACATGCACATGACTGACTGAGGGGTGTGATGTTAGAGCCTTCACATTTCTAGAGACCAAAAGCATTGTGAAGCAGAGATGCCGCCATCTGTCCTCGCTGCTTTTCTTTTTCTCGGGGAAACCCAGGTTACCTGTTTATTAAAGCTGGGTAGACCCCGATAGCGGATCGGTCAGAAAAAATTCCACTTCAGTGTGAAATCCAAAGACTTCAGCTTGGCAAGGTAGTGCACTAACCACTGCACACAACAGTAGGTGCGTGTGTGCGTGTGAGTACAATACAATACAATACAATACAATACAATACAATGCAATACAATACAATACAATACAATACAATGCAATACAATACAATACAATACAATACAATGCTAAACTGTAATTCAGCATAAAATATATAAAATATATTAAGAAACTATCTAATAAAACATTTTTAACCTTTTTATTACTATTCCTTTTAAACTGCTATTCCTCGGTATTTGAAGTTGCTGCAAATGTAGCTGAGGCTCTTGCTTCTGTGACTAGCTTTGAAGTTAAAGGTCCTCTGACTTTTGTTCATGAATAACTTCATCTGCTTGCAAAATGTATAAACTAGGAAAAAGTAGGAACAGCTTTTTTACTTAACGAGCACACAGTTGTGGTATTTCGGTGTGAATCTTAATCATATAAACATACACAGGATGAAGAAAGAAAGAAAGAAAGAAAGTGTGTGTGTGAGAGAGAGAGAGAGAGAGAGAGAGAGAGAGAGAGAGAGGATAAAATATAAATTCACGTGAATGCTATGTAAAAATAGGAATGGTAAAAACAGAATAAAATAAAATTAATGGAGCACTTAGGAGTGATTTGTAAGAAGCGTGTGACTTGTAAGAGGCTGTGTTCAGAAGTGCGCATCGTGGAGTGTAGAGAATGTTTAAGTGGAGACTTGTGATGTGTGATAGGTGGATCGTAAATAAGGAAGGAGATAGTGAACTTGGAAAGGTGAGAGAGTGATACAATGATTCTAACCGAGAGAAGGTGGAATAGCTGGAGCAGAGGGGTTGTAATCTGATGCCGTGAACTATGTGTTACAAGTGAGAAAGGAGTGGAACTTAGTGCAGAGGAAATATGATTGTGGAAGAGGAGAATGTTAAGTGTAGCTGAAATGCGAGTTCAAACCATGTGATTCCAGGTCCCATATTCCTGAATGTAGCGGTTCTTATGGGCTAGGCGGTTTCTGTCATCAGCTTGACATTGTTTGATGCTGTTACCAGAAAATCAGATTTGCCTCTGTGGTTTTGGCCTCTGTTTTATATCGATGATGGCACCGGAGTCACCAACAAGTAACGACTAAGTGTAAAGGACAATATCTTTTATGAGGAAGAACAAAAATTCATGTTGTCAAGAATATCTATGTAATGAAAGAAAAATAAACTATACATACAAAAAATATATGAAATTTCATGAACTGCCACAAGTTCTGCCGCCTATAAATAAAATAGCCATTTCTTCCACTCAGTGTAACGGGTGATTTTCCCTGATAATTTACATAACGATTCTAGAAAAATCCCTTGATTAATAAAAACATTCAGATTTTTGTAGTGCATCTGCTGGTGGTATTCTAAGTTTGTGGGAATGTATGTGCATGTGGGAGCGAGGAGGAACTCCAGCTATTCCACCTTCTCTCGGCTAGAATCATTGTATCACTCTCTCACCTTTCCAAGTTCACCATCCCTCTTCCTATTTACGACCCACCTATCACACATCACAAGTCTCCATTTAAACATTCTCTACACTCCACGATGCGCACTTCTGAACACAGCCTCTTACAAATCACACGCTTCTTACAAGTCACAGCTAAGTGCTCCAATCATTTTATTTTATTTTGTTTTTACCATTCCTATTTTTACATAGCGTGCTTGTGGGCATTGTGCAAATTATCCAGAATGAATGTTACATGAGAAGGCTATTGTCTGTTTAATGCACGAGCAGGGAGATCAGATTCTAGCCGGAACCCATCAAATATAAAAAAAAAAGTTGGAAAAGCGTTGTCTGACCTGGTCCAGTCGATAGTGGTTTTTACCAGCACAAGCAAGACCTCCGAAAGGAGTTTTAGCAGCCCCTGCATATTTGCCCCTGCCTCACCGCCACTTACCATACTGATTAGTCATTCTGTTTTCGTCCACTATGGTGTGGCCCTTCCCTCTCTCCGGGCCCCAGAGCAATGTACCGGCTTTTCCTTCCCACCCACCCACCCGCTGGTTCTGGGAGCAAAACTGTATTATATATTCCCTGGAATGTCTAATGATGAGAATGCAGGTGTTACCTGTAAATTTTCTTTCGTTCTCACGAAATTAATGTTCTTGAGGTGTATGTACAGATATTAATTAAAAACTCGTAATCACGTGATGTGGCATAAAAGACATGAGCTTCCGGGTCATTCCCTTGACCCCTCAACGATAACCATTAGGATAATGGAGCATGTTCGAGTAGCAGACGAAAATCGCTCTTGTTTGAGAATGGCACAAGACGCAAAGTCGAACGTACACGACATTATCTGGCATTTCTGTGTGACAGATCCTCGACTTCATTCGAAAGGATTTACTGTTTATAAAGTGACATGCAGGGTAACTAACGTAATATTAAGTGGGTGGGCATGAACCACAGACAATCATAATCAAACATTTGTATATTGTTACATTGGCCAGCTGAGCTGGTTGCTCATTTGTAGCCAGTGCAAAGGTGACACTTAACAATTATTTTGCGTCTGGATCTAGCGTGTTATATGATCTCCCTCTATCCCCTCTCACACCCGGAACGTTCACTAACTGCAGCCCCACAGATTTCCAAAGTGTGATCGATACTTGCCGGTTTATGATTCAGCTCTGCATATCAGCGACAGTCACAATCCGCATAGTAGCATGTCCACCCACAGTACAATGGCCCTTTTTTTCCCCCAGAGTTGACGTCAGTTAAAATATTTTTCCGTCAGCCTACCACTTTTTCCATTTTGATCTGAATGACGTCAGATTCTCAGACTTGTCTTCTCATCAGAGGATACTGAAAAGCACTAACTGGGTCATGTTTATTTTCATTAATGCTGTCATTGTTTTATCAGGGTTGGGGAGGGAGGGGGGGGTTGGAGATTTTTATATATGGACATATATGTATGCATATGCTCAGAGGACTCATTACTGCAAGTAGTTTTGTCTTTCCAGTTTTACGCTCCAAAATTCACTTCATTTTCTTCATTTTATTCATTGTTGAGTGCTGTAAATCTGTGAGTTGTCATATCAGTTCTTTCAATGTGCTGTGTGGTCATAAAGCCTGCAGTTTCCTAGTATGTTTCAACTGTTGTTTCATTTAGCTGTTGTTTACAACAACAAAGGGTAGCATTCTGTTGCACCTCTCCCCCCACCCCCAACCCAGTGGTTATTAGTTTGTTGGTTCTGGGTCTTCCTAAGATGTTTAGTAGTTGGTTGTTGATCACTCAGTGACAGCTTGTTGCTGATCCCCAAATGGTGATATGTATTTTGTTGGTTGTTTTAGTTTGTCAGTCCTCCAGTGGTGATTAGTAGGTTGTTGGTTGTTTTAGTTTGTCAGTCCTCCAGTGGTGATTTGTATCTTGTTGGTTGTTTTAGTTCGTCAGTCCTCCAGTGGTGATTAGTAGCTTGTTGGTTGTTCATCTCCCTGTGGTGATTGGTTGTTTGTAGTGATTGGTAGTTTGTTGGTTTTTGATCACCCATTGGTGACTAGTAGTTGGTTGACTATTTTCTGTCTGTGTGATTTACAATTTGTTGATCTCCTAACACAGTGAACTTTGCAGTTTCTGAAGCAGATACCTAAGGGAAAGATCTTGAAAGATGACATCAAACTGGATTGGAAATAGGCTAGAGCAGTTTTTAAAACAAATTTCCATAGTTTATTTACAATACCCACTTCACAACCAGCACCAGCACCACCACAATCACAACCACTATCACCACCATCAGCACAAAGACATCATTACCCACTCAGCTGGTCAGGATGAAGGAGTGCTTGTATTTTGTAACTTTCATTTTACTGTTGTGTAACATGTTGTATCCTAGATTACCATATTACTGTTGTGTAACATGTTGTATCCTAGATTACCATATTACTGTCGTGTAACATGTTGTATCCTAGATTACCATATTACTGTTGTGTAATGTGCTGTGTCCTGGAGTACCATTTTACTTAATTTTACAGTTGTGTAACGTGCTGTGTTCTGGAGTACTATTTTACTGTTGTGTAACATGCTGTGCCCTAGAGTACCACAAGGAGAAAGGATGTGGTCATGACTAGCTAAAGATTGTCAGGCCTGATGGCTACCATCTCTCAGACATCCCAGGTTTACAGGATTAGTGGAGACTGCCAACAGTTTGCCGCCCCCCCCCCCCCCCAACAAAAAATGCACACTCACAGAGAGAGAGAGAGAATCCTATTCAGTTATACTTTGTGTCCCAGACAGATTCTCACAGACTTCTTTGACCTGTGCATTCTTCACCATGTCTTTTATATTCTAATATATTGGTACAGGAAGTAAGAAAGCTATAGTAGCTCTTTTTTGTTATCTGATGTTATGCAAGTTTTCAAGATTTTAATTACATGAACCAAGTATTCCAAATGCAGGGAGATTTTGCAGCAAACTTGATGGAACTACTTTTTACAGAGTTTTTCTTTGGATAATTATGGCACTTTTGTCTTAGAGACAGTTTTGAAGTATGTAGATATTAGCTGTTGTGAAACTTGCTGAGCAACTTCTTCCACAACATGATTCATTCATGGTCCTCATTTCCTCACTTAATGATTCATCTTTATGTTGTCAATATGTTCACAGTTTCTTTGAATATGTTTTACTTTCAACAGTTGAAGTATAATCTAAAGAATGACTTTTTTTTCAGTTATTTAAGTAAAAAAAAAAAGAACAAAATAAGCATCAAACCTTTTTTCTTTTCTTCATTATTGAATATCAAGTCCTTATTGATACGTCATATCTGCTTTTCATAATGAGATAAGAGTTAACATTTTGTTATCAAAGACCACCACAAGTAGCATAGACAACTATCATGATAACACTTTTAAGATATTTTAATCTTGGTGAAAGGGGGGAGGGAACCGGGGGGGGGGGGGGGGGATTTTGATGTTAGTAACAGCTGTATTTTGTGGGTTATTGAACTTGAGTTCACATATCTGACTTGTTCAACCACCAGATGGAAGCTGAGAAGCTGAACCAAGACTAAACTTAATAGCTTATTGCAAGAGATTTTGGGTTGATAAAGTCTATTACAATGGCAGCAGTAATGG
Source organism: Achatina immaculata (assembly GCA_009760885.1). NCBI lineage: Eukaryota > Metazoa > Mollusca > Gastropoda > Stylommatophora > Achatinidae > Lissachatina > Lissachatina immaculata. Next base: position 20,788,040 of record CM019718.1, on the reverse strand, counting down.
TAGCTAGGGGACTGTATTTTTAAAAAATGGCAAAGTATTGTAGCAGTTACAAAATATTGGGCACAGTTAGCCAGAGATAAATACATGTAGAATGGAAATCAGTAGAATTATTATTGATCTATCTTTGGTAATTTAGGGTAAATCACAACTTTTACACACACAAAAAAAAATAGCATACTAACTGAAAGAGGGTCTTCGTGTTCAGCATATACATTCTGCTTTGCAAATGCCGTCATAAATAGATTCTGTGGCTTCATCTGTTTACCTTTAGGCCCAGTCCTCTCACTTCAGCGTGCCATGTATGACAGATCACTGTTATTTTCAGCCATTTATGACAGATCACTGTTAGTTTCAGCCATGTATGACAGATCACCATTAGTTTCAGCCATGTATAACAGATCACCGTTAGTTTCAGCCATGTATGACAGACCACCGTTAGTTTCAGCCATGCATGACAGATCACCGTTAGTTTCAGCCATGTATGACGGATCACTGTTAGTTTCAGCCATGTATGACAGATCACCATTAGTTTCAGCCATGCATGACGGATCACCATTAGTTTCATCCATGTATAACACATCACCGTTAGTGTCAGCCATGTATGACAGATCACCATTAGTTTCAGCCATATAAGACAGATCTTTTTTTGCTGCATGTATGAAAGATTCTTGTTTGTTTCAGTTACATGTGTGACATATCTCTGTTTTCACGTGAACTTTTATGTTCAAATACTGTTTCTGACTCGCATAACTGTTTCCCTGCAAGTATATACATAATCAGAGATATATTAGGGATAGTAATTTTTAAAAAAAAATTAAAACGAAGACAATGGAAAAAAAACCCATTGTTATTCCTTTATTTCAGAAAACTCTTTTTCTTGCTGTGAGTTGAGTTTTTGTATTATTTTCATTTGAAAAAACAAAACACAAACTAGATGTTAAAATACATACGTATATATATATATATATATACACACACACACACATACATATATAATAAAATGTATTGTACTTCCAGGCCTTATCTGTCCAGACACCTGAAACCTTAAATGAGGTGAGTAACATTTTTAAATGCTGTCTTTATTGTTGTCAAAATAATAAAAAAAAGAATTTAGTAGCTAATTTAGTAGGTTACACATGTGCACATGCATGCACACATGTCCTTTCTCTCTCTCTCTCTCTCTCTCTCTCTCTCCCTGCACTCTCTCTCTCTCCCCTCTCTCACCCTCCTTCTCTCCATTCCCTATCCCTCTCTCCTTCTCTCTCTCTCTTCCCCTAAAAAAGGGTACACATTGTTTGGTGATAATTTGTTTCCACTCTTACTTTCACAATATACTCAGCAGGGAAGAAAAAAAAAAGATTAATTTCTACTTGCATATGTTCATGACATAAAAAACAAGTGCTGGTAAAAATGACACAGTATAGCTCGGCTGTTAAGCAGGTTTCGTTTGCTGGCTTCTGTACAGACTGACTTTATTCATGGATCTCTCTCTCTCTGATCTATGCCAGGTCAGGCATTGGTCATCATTGATTTCCACAACCATCTATGCTTGCTCTTTCTGTAAGACATGTGTTGAATCCTGCTGTGAGCCACTATTTTAGTTCATCAGATGTCTTGTTTCTTTGTCTTCCTCTGTCCTTTTTATTCCTCCAGTTTTCCTCTTGCTGCCAGGAGTTCCAGTTTACCTCCTCCCAAGTCTTACAAACTTGGACTGTTGCATTCAGAATTTCTCTCTTTTGTGTGTATACTTGGTGCTATGTACTTGATGCAAAATATGCTCTTATTATATGAAGAAGAAAAAAAGCTATATGGTCATGTGAACTATGATGTAATGTTATGCATCATACCATACGGTTACTGATTTAGTGAGTAATAAATGCATAGCATTTGCTAATGGCAGAAATATTTGGATAGGAGGAGTTAAGTGGTTAGAAAGGACTATCGTCTTTGCACTCCCGGCATGTCTATAAGTTCTCCAGTATATATTGAAAGAGATTTCATTATATCCATCTGCATACAATAACTGATTTACTAACAGGCTAAGATAGAGTTAATTATTAATTCATTTTAGTCTTTATTTTCTTTTCCATTACTACAGATTGTGTGCTGGAAAAGATACAATGATTTTAAAACATTGTACACTTCCTTGTTGGCTTTGCATAAAGCCCACAATAGGACTGAACATTTTCCAGCATTTGCTAAGCCCCAGCTGTTTGGTAATTAATAGCATTTATGTTTTGATAGTTACTTTCTTGTATTGAGTACAGTAGTTGTTTATCATCATCAATATCACTAATGGTTTTATACATATTGATGACTACTTTTCATGTATTGAATATAGCAGTGATTGCATTAGGAATTTTTAACACATTGGTGCAGTTATACCTGTCTTTCACCTAGGATGAAGTACATTATGAAATACTGGTTTTCTCAGTACAGTATTCTATACTTTTTTTTTCTTTCGTAGATGTAAAATTAAACACACTGTATAAACATCAGTCAATCAAGTGCCATGCTAGATGATATAGGCAATCATTTCTCTCCACAATTCCCTGTCTTTAGACTTGATTATGAGATCTACCGGTGACTTTCTTCCTAGCCACATTGACACCCCATCCGGTAACTTCTCTCTCTGTCTTCCTCTGTCTCTTCTTCCCTCAATTTTTCCAGTTGCCACAATGTGTTCCAATTTTCCTCTTCTCAGAAAATGTCCTACAAATCTCACTTGTCTGCCTCTGGTCTTTGCTGTAATTTGCCTTTTAACTCCAGCCTCTCTTTAAGACTTCTTCATTGGTTTTCTTGGCTGTCCATGGTACCTTAAACATCTTGCTTATGAACCACATTTCCATGGCCTCCATTTCTCACTGTACTCTCTTATTCATGGACCATGCTTCTCATCCATAAAACAAAATTGGCCCGATGTAACATTTAAGTACTCAGAATCTTGTTTCCATTGCACAAGATGTTTCTCATTTTCTGGAATGCTGACTTGGCCTGAGCACATCAGCTTTTTATTTTGTTGTGACATTTCCAATCATCTGTTATAATTGTTCCTAAGAACTTGAATCAATCAATTTGTTTCAGTTCTATGCCATCTATGGTAATGCTACATTTTGGTGGTTTTCTTTTCTTTGAGATGACCATCACTTCAGTCTTCTTTTTATTCAGGCTGAGACCTTTACTTTTACTTTCACAAACCACAATGTCCAGAAGGGCCTGTAGCTCGCCTTCACTTTTAGCAATAAGAACTGTGTTGTCTGTGTATCTTAAGTTGTTAAGATTGTACCTGCCAATTGATATTCCTGGCAAGCGCTCTGTATTTCTCATTATGTTTTTGCTGTACAAGGAGAAGAGGTCAGGAGATAGAACACATCCTTGTCTCACTCCCAGTTTTATGTCTTGGAATGCTCCTATTTTGTTCTCAACCTTCATTGCTGCTGATTGTTGCCAGTATGTTTTTTATGAGTTTCAGATTTTTCCCATCTATGTTGATGTCTTCCAGGATTCTTATAATTTCTGTCTGTCTCACTTTATTGAATGCTTTACAGCAGTCTATAAAGTATAAGTATAGGTCCGTCTTTACTTCTGTTGATCTTTTTACAAACATCAGCAGAAATTAAAATGTTCATGTGAGATGTTTGTTCTTATCTTATTTGCGTTGAGATTTTAATCTGGACAGCATGCTTCCATGTCCCATATCAGAGTCAAAGCTGACCTATTTTTCTTTGTCAAGGCTGAGCATTATCAGTCTACTGGCCTGATTATCCTTCAGCTTATTTCACTGGTTGCTTTTCTTTAACTAGGCTTTGATAATATAAACTGGTTATGGTAAATGACGACCTTCAAAAGTTTTTAGTTTTCTTTTTTTTTGTTTTGTTATTGTTGTCTTTTAGTTGAAAATTTATTGGTAATTGCCAGTTAACAAAATCACAGGTATGGTAGTTGTTTATCATCATCACTAACACAATGAAGGTTTTTACACATTAATGATTACTTTCTTGTATTGAGTAATAGTAGTTGCTTATCATCATCATCATCACCACCACCACCACATCTGTATTTAACTCTGTATGAGTTTCACCTGGGAAGCTGACAGTAGAGCAAGTTCATGCATGCTCTGTGTTTTGTGTCTCCAGGTCGTTTCTCAGAAAGTGTGATAGAGAAGAGGAGAGAGAGTGCGCTTGAGCTTCTTAACTTTATAAGCTCACAGCCACATCTGTACAAGTCCAGAGTATTTAGGCATTTTCTAGAAGTATGTGAGATATAAATGTGTGATTCATAGATCATTTAATTTTTCTTTCTTTCTTTCTTTTCTTTCTTTCTTTCTTTCTTGCTTTCTTTCTTTCTTTCTTTCTTCTTTCTTTTGTCCCTGCAGTTTTCTATAGAAAATGTTAAGAGCTTTGAAAGGCATCCAATAGTTAACATTTCAACACATTTATCAAACAGTGCATAGTATCCAGCTTCAGTGATATGTGGAATTTTTAAACTTGGTGAAAATATAAATGTTTATGAAAATTATATTGTCATATAGGTTCCTGCCACTGTTTCTTTGCTTATAATGATAAAATATCTTAAAAATTCCATCAGGAGGTAGAGCATAGCAGCATATAGCTTCCAGTCATTGTTTCTTTGCTTATAATGATAAAATAACATACAGTTTCCAATCATTGTTCCTTCACTTATAATGATAAAATAACATACAATTTCCTACCATTGTTTCTTTGATAAAATGTTTCCTACCACTACTTCTATGCCTGTAATGATAAAAAATATCTCCACATTCCATCAGGAAGGTAGAGTCCAGTCAGACTTCAATAAAAGAGGATCACTAATGGCATCAAGATCTTCCAATATGAATATTATATCAGCTGGTCTGAAGGTTAATACACACTCAAAGCTGGATGCAGTTCCATCATGCCAAGATGCGTCAACCCATAGGGGGCTCGGACATAAAGAAAGGATCACAAAGTCTGAAAGTGAGAATAAAGAGGATCCAAGAGGTGCAGTAATAGACAGTGATACATATGCATGCAGAAGAGAAAAGTAAGTTTCTTCAAAGCTCTTTGAGATTTAACACAGTTGTTGGGTATTGCTCCTTGTTGAACATTTTAAAAAATTTGTCTGTCCTTTTTGTATCCAGAACATTTCAGTCATTTCTATTCTTCTAATGCAGCCTCTAGTAGAGTTTTGACAGCTTCCTCATCTAGGCATCCTAAACAAGCAGTCTTGTCCTCTTAGTAACACACGATAAATAGAGTATGAGTATACAACTATACACAAAGCGCTGCAGTAAAGCTGTGATATCAAAATGTATAGACTAGGAAAAAAGTAGGAGCAGCTTTATTATTTAACGAATACAAAGTCATGATGTTTTGGTGTGAGCCTTAATCATACAAATACATACAGGACGAAGAATTAGAGAGAGAGGAGATAAGTATAAGTGTACTGGAAGAACAAAAGAGAGTTAAGACGTACAGAAACATTTGTCGCAGTGAAAATAACTTAGTAGAAGAATCAGAGAGAGGAGACAAAGTATAGGATCACATAAAACTATATTAATGGAATTTTAAAAAATGAAATAATTAATCAAGAAACGACTTCTTGTTTACGTTGATTGCACAAACCAAGAATTATTTGAAAGCCGTCTAAAATATTCAGATAAGTTTTGTTCTAATTATATTTCTTGATTAATTTTTTTCATTTTTTGTCATTTCATTAACATAGTTTTATGTGATCCTATACTTTGTCTCCTGTCTGATTCTTCTACTAAGTTATTTTCACTGCGACAAACGTTTTTGTACGTCTTAACTCTCTTTTGTTCTTCCAGTACGCTTATACTTATCTCCTCTCTCTAATTCTTCATCCTGTATGTGTTTGTATGATTAAGGCTCATGCAGAAACATCACGTCTATGTATTCATTAAATAATAAAGCTGTTCCTACTTTTTTCCTAGTTTATACATCTTGTCCTCTTAGTGTTGTCTGTTCTTTCTGAACCTCCTTTCATCCAGCTCTCCCCATGTTGTCTTCTTACTTTTATTATCTGCACCATCTTGTCGGCTTTTGTTTAGGCCATAGTTATCATATAGGAACAAGCTGGGGCCGTCTGGGACATAACGACATGTTGTTTACCATATTTTGTCCTTCATTGTTCCCCCTTTACTTCATTTCTCTGTCATTTTCTTCCACTTTTTGCCTACCAACATCTATCTGGGGGCATTTTATGCCTGTCTTTCTTACAAGGGGAAACCAAAAAGCTAACTGTTCAATTTTTCATCTATTTTTCATGTTTTTCTCTATTGTGTTATTTTTTGCATGTGATCTTTGAAGAAAGGCTTTTGCTGAAATATTGGATTGTTGATGTTCTTCATTTATATGTGCTCATCTTACTTTCCGTCATTCCTGTTTCTGCCCACTTTCCTCACTCTTTCTATCTTTTTGTAAAGTTGAATTATACACCTCCATTTACTAGAATCAATTTTACCACAGTTGTCATTTCTCTTACTCCTGTATCTACCAGTTCATACCATCCTTTTTTAAGCTTCTTTCACAGACATTTTTGTTTATGTAATTTATTTCCTTTGTGGGTATTTTGTATCTGTGACTTTCATAAATTTGTGACAGTGATAATAATTGTTATACTTGCAATTATTTTGTTTTCTTCAACATATGAGGTCAATCAGTCAGTCATTTGCACCTTGTGGAGCTTTGCCTCCCTAACAGCTCTCCTGTAGGGCTCTCAGTTGTAAGCAAGAGGCCCTGCTGCTGATGCATCCATTCACAGATCATCAACAGTGTCTTGCAGCCATCTTCACCTTGGTCTTCCTCTCTTTCTTTTTTCCCATTATGTACCCTTCCAAGATTGTCTTCTCTAAATTATCATGATGTTTAATATGTCCAAGATATTTAAGTTTTCTCTGTTTAATCTTCTTTACTAGCCAACCTTCTTCAATATTAAGTTCTTGGAGTATGGATATATTTATTCCTTTTTGTGTCCTTGATTTTGAAGAACTCTTCTGTAGCATTTACATTCAAAGGCATTTATATGTTTCTTAGCTGTTTTGTTAAGTGTCCAGGTCTCACTTATAATAAAACAACTAAAGAAGCTGTGGAGAGGAACAGACAGAACTACAAAAAAAAAAAAAAAAAAGAAAGATTTTTAAGGGCATGCATCTTTCCCATTGCAACATATGCATGTAAATTTTATTTTTTAAAGAGCAATAATGACCATCTTTTAATATCCTTCATTGTATCTCCATTATTAGTTAGTAGTGATCCAAAATATTTAAAATTCTCCACCTCTTACAATTTTTCCTCATTGATATATATTTCAAAATATATATATGTCTTATTTGTTTTGTCAGTTGTCATAAATTTAGTTTTCTTTGCATTAAGATAGAGGTTTTTCTCTTCACTGTTCTTACGGTCTGACATAATTAGTTTTTCCTCATTCCTTTTTGTGTTGTACATACGAGGATGTACAACGTATGAGGCGGAAGATGAAAATATAAAATTCATGCCATATTAAATTTACTTCTGCTAATTTTGTGTAGAGTATGTGTGTACGTCATAAAAAAAAAAAAACCTGGAGAACTACCATGTGAGCCGTGTGTGATGTTTAACGGCACGGGAAGGATGTAAGATGTGTGTACTAAACTGAGTTGAGTTTGTGAGACAGTGTGAAAGTTAAAGGTCAGTACTCAGGTCTGTGTTCATGCTCAGTCTTATGCTTTTTTTGAAAAGAATGTTTATTCATTGATTCTTACATATACAAATTACTGTTCATACAGACTGACAATGTTGGAAGGAACCTGGAATTTCCCCCAAGAGGCAGACAATATCAGTCTGGGATCATCCTCTGATGATGAAACAGCTGACAACCTAATGGATGATGATTCTCTTCTGATGTCCTCCTTACTGAGCACTGACCTAGCCAGTTTTGAGCCTGGAAGCCAGACCTCTACAGTGACCATCTTGGATGAAAGCACTAGAAGCATGACAAAGTGCAGCAACTGGTTACAGGAAGGTCTGAGCATGTGTGCTGTGATGGGTACTGAGACTGCGTGTGACCATGGTCAAGGTTGGTTCTGTAGTGTTTTAGAACCTACATTTTTCAGAAAGTAATAGAACATATGGAATCCAAAAGTTATAAGCACAAAAACCAAGTTAAGACTATTCAGTTCAAATGTAATATCCACCTGGAATCCAAAAGTTATAAGCACAAAAACCAAGTTAAGACTATTCAATTCAAATCCACCCTCATTTACGCATGTGAAAGCTGGAAAACAACTAAATAAATAGACAAGAAATTAGACTCTTTTGAAAACAAATGCCTAAGGAAAATACTCAGCATTAAGTGGAACGAATTTAAGAACAATGCAGAGATAAGACAGATGACTGAACAACAACCAGTCTCATGGGTGATGAGGAAAAGGAGATGGACATATGTTGGTCACTTGATGAGAAGAAATGATCAGAGAATCCCAAAACAAGCTATCAAGTGGAACACAACAGGCCAAAGAAAAAGAGGCAGACAGCGTGAAACTCTGAAGAGGACATTGTTAAGAGAGGCCAAATTAACAGGCATAAAATCCTTTGATGAGGTTGAAAGACTCGCCGAAGACAGGAAAAATTGGCGAACTACTTTGCGAGCCCTATGTGACGTTTAACGGCATGGGAAGGATATAAGATATAAGAATATAAAATTTACAACAGAAGAAATCCAAATGGGAACCCCCCCCCCACACACACACACACACACAAAGCACTTTGAAGCATGTTGATTCACGGTTATTTATTAGATATTCAGATCAACCTCAGTAAATCCTAAGTCTGTCTTGCAGAATTTTCTTTTATAAATATGGTACAATCAAAAGCTTTTCTTAGGGATCATCATAGTCCCCATGGTGGTGGATCTGCTAAAGAAACATTGCACACCGCCTGCTTTTGTATCTCCACTTGTGGGCTGAAAAAATAGCTGTCATAATCTGCTCCCAAGCCACCATGATGCTGTGCTTCAACACCTTCACAGAACTGCTGCAAAGAGCACCTTCACAGAACTGCTGCAAAGAGCACCTTCACAGAACTGCTGCAAAGAACACCTTCACAGAACTGCTGCAAAGAGCACCTTCACAGAACTGCTGCAAAGAACACCTTCACAGAACTGCTGCAAAGAGCACCTTCACAGAACTGCTGCAAAGAACACCTTCACAGAACTGCTGCAAAGAGCACCTTCACAGAACTGCTGCAAAGAGCACCTTCACAGAACTGCTGCAAAGAGCACCTTCACAGAACTGCTGCAAAGAGCACCTTCACAGAACTGCTGCAAAGAGCACCTTCACAGAACTGCTGCAAAGAGCACCTTCACAGAACTGCTGCAAAGAGCACCTTCACAGAACTGCTGCAAAGAGCACCTTCACAGAACTGCTGCAAAGAGCACCTTCACAGAACTGCTGCAAAGAGCACCTTCACAGAACTGCTGCAAAGAGCACCTTCACAGAACTGCTGCAAAGAGCACCTTCACAGAACTGCTGCAAAGAGCACCTTCACAGAACTGCTGCAAAGAGCACCTTCACAGAACTGCTGCAAAGAACACCAGTCTGCAGTTCCTGGTAGACAGAAGAAGAAGGAAAAAATAGCTTTTCTTTTTTCAATAAAATTATAGAGTTTTGTGCAGTTTAGGAAAACTTTGTAAAATTATCTATATCTCCTTGAGTTATCTCACACTCACTTGTCCCTCTTACAGTGTTTTCCATGAATTAACTCACCAGTTATACACAGACACACTTTCATGGAGTTATCCTCGAGTTTTCTTGCTCTGTCATAAACAGTGGCTGATCTAGTTATCAGATGTCATGGGAGGCTGATGGAACAGCAAATTCAACAAGTGGACTGAATATATATAGTTGTGTTGTTGTGTTGTGTTTACACACACATTGAAAACAATGGCCAGTTGCAGTAAATGTGTTTGTTTCCAGAGACAATAAGTACTTGTTGCTTGATAGTATCAATGCTTCTAGTTACAGTGGACCCTCGAAAGTCAAACGTTTGAAACTCAAACAACTTGAAACTCGAACAAAAAAATTGGAAGAAAATCCAGTTTGAAACTGAAACAAAAATTCAAGAGTCGCAACAAAACAAATACAGTCGTCCAATGAAAACAAAGAACCACATGGTCATATTGGAAGTGACTTTGGTTCAGGGAGCATCTGCCAGATTTCTGTGTGTGTGTTTCCCAAGCTTATTTTTATTGCAAAATCTTAGGATTTTTTTTTTTTACCCATTTTATTGTTAAAATTACACATTCATGACGGCACCAAAGAGTGGTGAAAAATGTAGGAGGAAGATTGTAATGACCACGGTAGAACTGAAAAAGGAACTTATCACTAAATGGAAAGTGATACACATGTATCGGAACTGGCAGTTGAGTATGAGATGGCTAAGTTGACCAAAAATAAATGACAGTGAAGCAAGAGCAGCAAAGGCCTCAGCTCAGATAGAATACAATTTGGCCCATGAAAAGGCTAGGAAAAGCGTCAAGAAAGACAGGCCTATTTTGATAATAAGGCAGGACAGGCAGAAGAGGCAGCTGTTAAAAACAATATAAGAGCTCTGTATGAAGTCACCAAGAAGTTAGCAAATAGACCATGTAGGATAGAAAATTCAGTTCAGCGTGCCATGCCATGTGGCGTAGGTGATCTCCACAGTTCCCTATCTTTAGACTTGATTATGAGATCCATCAGTGACTTTCTTCCTAGCCACACTGACAGCCCATCCAGTAACTTTTCTCTCTGTCTTCCTCTGTCTCTTCTTCCTTCAATTTTTCTGGTTGCCACAGTGTGTTCCAATTTTCCTGTTCTCTGGAAATGTCCCATAAATCTCGCTTGTGTTTCTCTGATCTTTGCTATAATTTGCTTTTTAACTCCAGCCTCTCTTAAGACTTCTTCATTGGTTTTCTTGGCTGTCCATGGTACCTTCAACATCCTTCTTATAAACCACATCTCCATGGCCTCCATTTCTCGCTGTACTCTCATATTCATAGACCATGCTTCACATCCATAAAACAAAATTGGCTCGATGTAACATTTAAGTACTCGGAATCTTGTTTCCAGTGATATGGATCTGTTGCACAAGAAAAGCCTATCAAAAACAAGGAAGGTAAGGTAGTAACATCAGAAGGAGAGCAGATGCAAAGATGGGTAGAATACTTCAGCAGAATCCTAAATAAGCCACCACCAACAGAAACAAAGGAGATAAAAGCAGCAGAGAATACTCTAGACATCAATGTAGAACCACCCACCAAGGCCGAAATTGAACATGCTATCTCAGAGTTAAAGACAAATAAGGCACTGGGTTCAGATGGAATTGTAGCAGAAGTGCTCTTAGCGAGCAAACAAAGAAGTAACAGCAGAAATATAACTCTTACTATTTAGCAAGATTTGAGAAGAAAAGAAGTTCCCAGATGACTGGAAGGAGGCCTATATTATAAAACTCCTTAAGAAAGGAGATCTATTAGAATGTAAGAACTATAGAGGCATCTGCCTGCTCTCAGTATCCAGCAAGATCTTCAGCAGGATTTTGCTAAATAGAATTAAAACATCAGTAGATAGTAAACTAAGAAAAGAGCAAGCAGGTTTCAGGCAAGGAAGATCTGGTACTGACCACATTGCTACAATATGAGTAATAATAGAACAGCCAGTGGAGTGGAATTCTTCACTGTTAGTTGCATTCATTGATTATGAGAAAGCATTTGATAGTTTAGATTGTAGAATGCTATGGGAACTACTGGAACACTATGGTATCCCAGCCAATATAACAAAGCTTATAGAGACCATATATGAAGGAACAACTTGTAGAATCGTGCATGGAGGAACTCTCACAGAAAGTTTTAAAGTGGAAACAGGTGTGTGGCAGAGATATTTGCTATCACCATTCCTATTTCTTCTAGCAGCTGATTGGATCTTGAAAACTACCACACAAAGAAAAAGAAATGGGATACAATGGACATTGTGGAATTAATCAAAAGATCTTGACTTTGCAGATGATGTGGCACTTCTGGGACACAGCCACACACAAATGCAAGAGAAAGTTCAGATCTTAAGCAAAAATTTAGCTAAACTGGGACTGTATATTAACAGACAAAAAACAAAGATAATGAAAAGTAATAGTGCAAGCACTAGCCTCATGGTAGTTGAGGGAGTGCCGATTGAGGAAGTAGAGTATTTCACATATTTAGGCAGTATAGTGGATAAATATGGGAGAATGGAAAAGGATGTTAAAGCTAGAATAACCAAGGCCAGGACAGCATTTATCCAACTTAACAAAATATGATTATCTCATTCATTCATTTGCATGTCCCTTGTGAACTTTGCATCCCAAACAGCACTCCTGTAGGCCTCTCGGTTGTGAGCAAGATGGCTGCTGCTGATGCATCCATTTGCAGATCATCAGCGATGTCTTGCAGCCATCTTCACCTTGGTCTTTCTCTCTTTCTTTTTCCCATTATGTACCCTTCCAAGACGGTCTTCTCTAAATTATCATGTCGTTTAATGTGTCCAAAATATTTAAGTTTTCTCTCTTTAATGATTATCTAAGAACATCAAAACAAGAACCAAACTTAGGCTTTTCAATACAAATGTAGAGACTATCCTACTGTATGGTTCAGAGACGTGGGTTATGATGAAGACAGTTAACAGAAGATACAAACATTCATGAACTACTGCTTGAGGAGGATTTTAAACATTAAATGGCAGGACAAGATCAGGAACAAGGAGGTCTGGGAAAAGGCAGGACAAGAACCTATGAACCTACAAATCGTGTCTAGGAAATGGAGGTGGACTGGCCACACTCTGAGGAAACCTGACACCAACATAGCGAGACAGGCACTGACATGGAATCCTCAAGGAAACCAGAAAATGAGGAAGACCTAGACTTACTTGGAGAAGAGAAATTATGACAGTGCTCAGAGACAAGGGATACACATGGAAGGAAGCAGAGAATAATTCCAAGAACAGGGGTGACTGGAGAGCCTTTATCCATGGCCTATGCTCTCAAAGGAGTGAAAGGCAATGATGATGATGATGATGATGATGATGAAGTTGACCATATCAACCATACTAAAGAACAAGTAAGCCAGTAAAGTGGCTAATGTGGTGAAAGTGATAAAAATCATTTACCAGTAAAAGATCCCCAGCAGTGGAAGAAGTATAAAAACTTCATGTTTGGCATAAATGTAAGGTATTGTCTTTATTAATAATTTTACAGTATTAATGTATGATCTAATGTGTGTTAGCATTTTTATACATATTTGTTCTTGAAATGTTTTATGATGTTTTATAATCAGGGTCTGTAATGTATTCATTCAATTTATATTATTTTTTTATGAGGAAATTAAACTCGAAAGTCAAACAATTTGAAAAGCAAACTTCCTCCTGGAACAGATTATGTTCTAAGGGTCCACTGTATATGGGCAGCAGAAATTTAGGTTCTTCAGGTGAGAGTGATGTTTATGGCAGTGATGACAAAGCTGAAATTGTTAACATTGCATCTGAATTTGTGCGATTCGAGAATGGTCAATGCCCACATGCCAGGCTGGCCTTCAGATTTGCAGGGAAATGTGATATTTCTACAGGGAGTGTAAAGTGGCGTTGACCCTGCTTTGGAATTTTCACATAAAGACTATAATAATTAATAGTTAATAATAATAATAATAATCATGGTTAATCCAGAAAGTTTATTAGTTGTAATACTTGTCTGGCAGGTGATTCTGAGACCGTAGCTATTCCTGTGGCAATGGAATTCTCTGATAAGCTCAGAAAAGCAATCCTGAACAGAGAATCCGCAGAAATAAATGCTTCACAAACATCCTTGATCCTGGAGAACTTTCAGGCAGGCTGGACTGTGGCAGGCAGCAACTGCGGCGGCACTAACGTTGATGATAGTGCAGGCAAAGAATTGGAAGATTCCATTAACAGAATGTCCAAAAGTTTAAGCTCTTCCAGGACAGAGTGTGGGAAGGGTGATGTGGATTTGTCTGAACTGCAGATAGTATCTTCCAGTTTTGTTTCCAAATCCTTTACTGGCAACTGTGGGTGAGTTGGAAACATCACATGTCCTAAATGTTAACTGTTCCTTATCAGTTTGTGAACCACATTGCAGAATGTATATTCATATTTGAACATTGTGAGATCCTCTTTCCACTAAGTCAAACAAATTCAGTATCACTTTAGTATACATATAATAAACATACAAGCTTTATAGTTATTTTAACATTCTTGAATATAAAAAAAATGTCAAATTGTTATGCATTATAAGAATAACAAAAGCTTTTTAATAAGCCTACATTGAAAGCTAGTCTAAAGCTGTGAAGAAAGTACATGTCTTATAAAGCGAATATCTGATATTGAGCTGATACTGATTTAAAAAAGAATATTGCCTATGATCTTTAAAAGTTTGTCATTGCAAATCTCTGTCCAGGTCACAGAATACTCCAGAGCAAGATGATATACTAGAAAATGTTCATCCAGGAACTATCTTCAGATCCATTTCTGGGGCATCCTCATCCAGCGTTGGATCGGAGCCAAATGCAGACTCCCAGAAAACAGGGAGGAAATCTTCGACTCACAAGACCACCAGAAATTTCCTGAAGAGACTGGCTTCAGGAAACTCCATATCCCAAAAACCTCGATCTGCTACAGAGCATAGTGTTTCTTCAATGGATCTTGGAGGTGAGAAAGACGGGTGTTTTAATTATGTATGTTTGTTTGTATGATAAATGTGACAGAAGACACATGTGATATATGAGCTGATGATCAGTATGCCAGAAGATCTGTGATAGTGACAAATATGATGGAAGACGTGTGGTATATAAATTTATGGTAAATAAGACAGAAGATGCATGTGATATATGTCTGTGATGGATATGATGGAAGACACATGTGATGTATATTTTGAGATTTTTTTTAGATCCTTCCCGTGCCGTTAAATGTCACATAGGGCTGGCATAGTTGTTTGCCAAGTTTTCCTGTTCTCGGCGAGTCTTTCAACTTCATCAAGGGGGTGTTATGCCCACTAAACTGGCTTCTCTTAACAATGTCCTCTTTAGAGTTTCACGTGGTTGTAACAGAATAGCAATTCTGTTCAGAGACTATTTGTGTATATGCTAATAGTTGTGTTCGTGTAGACCACAACCCATGTCGTTAGGAAAGTATGTGTGCAAATTACGTCGTTAGAAAAGTCCGGGTGCAAAGCCCGTCGTTAAGGGGAGTCTTGGTGTGAACGTGTAACTGTGTAGACATGTTTTGTCGAACGGTGTGATTGTCGCTAGAAATGTGGTAGAGAGAGCCTTGTTGTTGTTAGAATTAGTTTAGTTTGTTTTTCCTGTGTGGCTGAGGTCTTTGGGTAAGCTTGTAAGTATGATTTTTGTTATGTATAGATCATTGTAAGGTTTTCTTTGCCATTGTGGCGTAGAGATCCTCTCACGCCGGGCATTTGTTACTGTGAATTTCTGTTCAGCCTGATGGCTACATTCCCATCATCATGATTTCACCCCACATTTTGGTCCATTAATAAATGTGTGTTGTCTGGTGATAAACTACACCAATTGGCTTTGTGGGAATTCTCATTGTTGACCAGTTTGTTTTGGTCGGAAGACTGCCAAGTTATGTTTAAGTTGTTGTATTTGTACTATTTGTGTGGAGTGGAAAGCCTGGGTGTATTGTTGTATGTTCTTAGTGTATAATACAGAAAATTAGGTGATGGTTAGAACACCAGCAACAAGAAGAAACTTATAAGTTGAAACTGTACTCCACAAGAAGATTCAATCAAACCAGTAGTCATACCATTTCAGTGGTCTCCTTGAAAGAGAATAGGCATTTCTGTTAGATGGTCAGCCTCTTTTTCTTCGGCCTGTTGTGCTCCACTTGATAGCTTGTTTTGTATTCTTTGATTGTTTCTTCTCATCACATGGCCTACATATGTCCATCTTCTTTTTCTGATCACCCATGAGATAGGTTGTTGTTTGCTCATCTGTCTTATCTCTGCGTTGTTTTTAAATTCATTCCACTTTAAACCAAGTATATTCCTTAGGCATTTGTTTTCAAAAGAATCTAATTTCTTGTCTATTTCTTTAGTTGATTTCCAGCTTTCACATTCATTAATAAGGGTGGATATCACATTTGAATTGAATAATCTTAACTTGGTTTTTGTGCTTATAACTTTTGAATTCCATATGTTCTCAAGATATTTGAAGGACAATGCTGCTTTTGCAATTCTAATTCTAACTTCCTTCCTGGCGTCACCATCCTGGTCTATGTGGCTGCCAAGGTATGCAAATTGGTTTACTTCATCAACAACTGTTCCTTCTATGTATATTTTTCCTTCTTGATTAATGAGAAGTTTCATTATTTTTGTTTTGTCTTTGTTAATTTCAAGACCTATTTTGCTAGCCAAGGAAGACAGGGAATCTGTTTTTTCCTGCCTCAATTTCACATTGTCACTGATAAGAGTTATGTCATCAGCAAAATCAAGATCTTCTATTTGGGTCAATGCCCGTTTTACCTGTACAGCATCTTTTCATTATAAAGTCTATTGCAATTCCAAAAAGCAATGGAGATAATATAAGTGAAGTAAAAGTAAAGGTAACCCTGTCATGCCTTAGAGGCACATAGGGATATGATGTTAGTGCCCATATTTTCCTTGACCTGTCAGCACACTAGAGGGCGATATGGTCAGTATCACGCCTGGCTGCTTTTTCCTTCCCCAACTCCAGAAGAAGTCGGGTACTCATTTCTACAGCTGGGTGACTGGGGTGCCGCCGGCCGGATTCAAACCCCCCGACCTTCGCCATGAGAGACCAGTGCACTAACCACTTCGCCACTCAGACACCCAATGGAGATGCTATACATCCTTGTTTCACACCTTTTCAATCTGAAACCGTTTGCTCATTCCTTCTTCTGTCTTGACTGCACAAACATATCCGTTGTAGAGATCTCTAATGATGTTGACAATTTTAGATGGTATTCCGTATAGTCTTAAAATTCTCCACAATGAATCTCTGTGTATGCTATCAAATGCTTTTTTAAAGTCTATGAAGTTTGGGATCAATGGTTTCTGTTTTTTCAACATGTTCTTCAAGTATTATTCTTAGAGTAAAGATCTGGTCCAGACAGCTTCTCCCTTTTCAAAATCTTGCCCATTATTCTCTCATTGCAGTATCCACTACATCCTTAATTCTATTCAGAATCACTTTACAAAACACCTTTGACACAACTGATAGTAAGGTTACACCCCTCCAGTTGTTGCAATCACTGAGGTTGCCTTTTTTGGGTATTTTAAAAGGGTATTCCCTTTTTCCATTTAGAAGGGACTTTTTCTTCTGTCCAAATTTTATTAAACATTCTTTGTAGTTGGCTCATGTTGTCACTGTTAACAGCTTTTAACATCTTGACTGTTATTTCATCTTCACCTGCAGCTTTATTGTTAGCCATTAGATTCACTGATGTTTCAGTTTCATTCATTGTAACTTCATCTAAGTTGACATTTAGTTGTTGGACTGGTAAATTGGTTTCAAGATTTAGTAATTCATTTGGGTGTGGTCGATTAAGTATTTCTTGGAAGTGTTTGGCCCATCTTTGCTTTTGATCTTTACTTGATGTTAATAGGTTGACTGTCTTTCTCTGGAGGTAATAGCACCTGTTAGCTTCTTCTGTATGTTATATAGAGTTTTGCTGTCTCCTGTTTTTGCTGCATTTTCTCTTCTTTTGCCATATTGTCCATATATTTTATTTTGTCTCTTCTAGCTGAACTTTTTACTTTATTGTCTAGTTCTTTGTATGTTGCTTTTGCCAAAACTTTTCCAAGATCTGTCTTTACATTCAACATGGCCAATTTGGCTGCTCTTCTTTCATGTATGTATTTCCATGCGTTATCTGATATCCATGCTTTTCTACTTATTGGCTGCAGTCCAGCACTTGCTTTTGCTGCCGTGATTGTGACTGTGCTATATGAATTCCATAATTCATCTATATCTGTCTCGTTTACCTCTTTGAGTGCTGCGAAATGTTTGGTAAGTTCCAGATTGAAATCACTGTTGGTATTTTCTTCTTGTAGGCTATGACTGTTTATCTTTCAGAGTATTGATTTCTTGTTCTGGCTTTTCAGTTTAAGTCTTATCCTCCCTATATACAGGCTGTGATCACTGTTGACATCTGCACCCCTATCCCCTATATGCTCTTACATCTATCAGAGATGTTCTGAATTGTTTTCTAATACAAAAATGATTTATCTGGTTTCTGGTTCTATCATCTGGAGATATCCACGTTGTTTTATGTATTTCTTTGTGTGGAAATATTGTTCCTCCAATGACCATGCCCTCTGTTAGACATATTTCATTTAATCTTTCTCCATTCTGATTTATTGTATCAATTCCTTCTTTCCCCTTTACTTTTTGACGTTGTGTTATCTTTTCCTACCTTGGCATTGAAGTTTCCCATGACAGTTAAGATGTTGTGTTTAGGTACTTTGTTGATAAGTTGTAGCTGGTAATAGAACTCATCTTTTATTTCATCATCTGTATAGTTTGTGGGTGCATAGCATTGTATTATTGTCATTCTTCTGTGCCTTATTTTGTATCATACTCTTATCATAGACTGTTCACTGGTTTCCATTCTGTAAGGCTCTTTGCTACCACAGATGACATAATTATACCCACTCCTTCCTGGTATTTCCCATCGTCTCTGGTGGAATATATTATTAACTTATTATTAACTCTGCCGTTCTTTTCCCTGATTTTGGCCATCGCATTTTGCTGATGCCCAACACATCCAGGTGATATCTATCCATTTCTTTCATTACCTGAGCAATTTTTCTTGTTGTGGCCATCGTTCTTACATTCCAAAAAACCGATTCTCGTTATGTATTTGGGGCCGATGAATTTTTTATTGTTGTCAACGGTATGCATAGTTGGTGTCCTTGATGTTCGGTTGCAACTGTTGTGAGATTCCATAACGGCAGGGCTTTTTTTCCCATCTAGAGTCGCCTCTAGGTGGGTCTCAGGATGAGGTTGTTGGCCTCATGCCCAACTCCCATTTTATGATGTAATGCAATGCAGAAGACTCATACTCAAGTATGCCAGCGAGAGTGTTACCCGCCATCTTGTATGTCACCTGGAAGCAAAAACCATGTGATATATAAGCTGACGATAAATATGACAGAAGACATGTGTGATATATAAGCTGATGATAAATATGACAGAAGACATGTGATATATAAGCTGTTGATAAATATGACAGAAGACATGTGATATGTAAGCTGATGATAAATATGATAGAAGACATGTGAAATATAAGCTGATGATAAATATAACAGAAGACATTGCTGTATATAAACATTTGAGGCCTTCTTCTGATAACACAAGTAACAAATGAGTCAAGATAACTCAAATAAATTTAAACACTTATTTAAGTGCATTTAATGGGAACCATGTAGTTATTAAGAGAGGCCAAGTTAACAGGCATAAAATCCTTTGATGAGGTTGAAAGACTCGCCGAAGACAGGAAAAATTGGCGAACTACTTTGCGAGCCCTATGTGACGTCTAACGGCACGGGAAGGATATAAGATATAAGATAAGATGTAGTTGCAAATAATTAGTTCTGAATGAAATGGAAGATATATATAATAATGAAATTTATAGTGATGGTGGTTCAGCTATGTTGTATTTATTTGCAAAAATATTCAATTTATGCCTTTGAATTGTTACAGAATGAAAAAAAAAAGTGTCAGCACTTGTATTTTGATCAACTCAAAATTTTGCATTTCTTTGACTCAGGAAAGGAAGACTACATTTATGTGGCTGCAAGTCAGATATCTAGAGCTCAGAGTAGTGAGGCAAATGGAGATTTCGAAGTGGCTTTTGCTTATTACAAAAGTAGTGTAGGCATTCTCCTGCATGGAGTGCAAGGTATGACAGAAAGTGTCGCTATTAGTGTTTTAAAGCTGTTTAGCTGTTAATGCTATGTTTTTGTTTTTTTCATGTTCAAAATGGAAAAATGTAACCAAACACTTTGTATGGCAAATGATAGTGGTGACATATGCCATAGCCTCATTGTTTTCCAGTACATACACAAAGGGGTGGCATGGGGTCATTGTAACAAACTCGTAAAGCGTTATTACAGAGAGTCGAGAGGCATTTCTTTCGCAGGTAGTGGGTCTAGCTCCAGAGGGCTTTGGCTGTCCAGTCTGATGTAGATCTACTGCTCAAGTCATGCAGGAATTAAAGGCAGTGAGATAGCAGACAGACCAGCAGGCACAGCATCAGTTCAGGGTACCCTAAGAATGGATGAGGAGGAGATTGCAGCAGTCACATTGGATAGGCTGAGTATGGAGGACAGTATCAGACGGAATCAGACAACAGTCACATCAGGAGGATGATCAAGTTGGGAGAGAAGAGGAGAAGTGGGTGCATTTTTCTGAATGAAGTGGTTTAGCGCCACATTACCGACAGCCAGTGTGTGGCTAGATCCACCAGCAAGCGCACGCGTCAGTGGGTGTTGGAATGGAAGATTGAGCACTTATGGGAATGCCCGGAGTGTGGGGATGTCAGTCTCAGATTACAGATTACACAAAAGGGTGGAACATAAACTCCACCAGAGGAAACCGGGTTGATCCCTACCTTGTTAGGCTGTTGTGTCTGTAATTGGTAGGGGTGATGTAGGATCATGATGGCCACTATTCTTGCTGTCAGAGGGGACTTGTCTGCCCCCATAGGGATTCATGTAACAACACCAGTTGTTATGATTAAAGATGGAAGTATTTTTGTGGAATTGCTAAGTTACACACATTAGGAGTTATAATGAGCTTGACAGATTGATTCATAGAGGTGCAAGATTCCGTATCATGAACTTATTTCAATGTGTGCAACTGGGTGATGCAGTTGAAAGTTACTGATGGGCTCTAATGAACTGAACACAGACTTCCAGCATGGTAGCAGCTACCGAATGCAGCTCTTTAGAACAGTTGTTGCTAATCTGAGTATGATTCTTCCTCTGGCAAGCATAGAACTTTAGAGAGAAAAATGTATAAAGATGATACAGAAATTTAACAAATTTTGAACAGAAAAGTACTAACAGAAAAAAAAAAACAAAACTATTATTTAAAATATGAGTGTAATTTAATTTTATAAAAATTTTGACTGAGGACAGTGAGAAAAATTAAACCTTAAACTGTAGATTTTATGTGTTTTTAGATTTTGTTTAGATTAGATCAAAATATGCATATCTGGATCGGTTAATACCACCAGAACAGAACTGTGAAAGGGTAAAGTCAAAATTGATATGAGCAACTCATAAGATAATCATTTTTTTTTTAGTGTGCCACAAGCAGTGATCAATTAAACTGTTTAATGTGACACAAGCAGTGATCAATTAAACTGTTTAATGTGCCACAAGCAGTGATCAATTAAACTGTTTAATGTGACACAAGCAGTGATCAGTTAAACTGTTTAATGTGACAGAAATATGTTGATGTGACACTGACATTTTCCTTGATTTTTTTGTTTGCTGTAGCACAGAAAGTATATCATTTATATTTATGAGTTAGCAGAGGTAATAATGTTTTGGTCAGATTTGATACAGAAACATTTATTCACAATTTTTTTAATATATAATGTCACACAGTGGCAAAACAAAAAAAAAATGAATGTGATAAGTTGGTTTTTGACAAGAAAGTTTTTCACAGATTAAAAATAAATGTATATAGTGATAGAAGTCTTGTCTTGTCTCCTTCCTCATATATTTTTCTGTGTTGAGGGAACAAATAGATGACTTGATGGGGCTGGACAGTTTGTCTTATATAATGGGATATTTAAGGTTTCTTTAAGTTTCCTCCCTCCATCTCTTGCATGGGGGGAGGGGGGCCCTTCATCTGTTACCTATAAATCTTAGTGTGAATGTTTTTTAGTGGTATACTGTTTGGTGGTAGTCATGTAATGTGGCCAAGCCATTTGACTTGTTGTTTCTGGATATAGTGTAATACTGGTGTTACTCCAGCCTTTTGCTCTGATGGTGTCATTTGTTATTTGGTCTTTGTTGTCACATATAGTATTTTTCTTAAACATATCATTTTTGTTGTGATGATTTTCCTTTCACATTTGGCTGTTAGTCCCTGTGTTTGATATTGATAGCATAGAGCTGGGAGTGTGATGATCATTACCCAAACAAAAGTATGCATGCAGTCATTTCCAACCTTTTATTATGTCTGCAGCAAACGTTGTTGGGGACTCGCTGAGCCACCGTTAGCAGTCAGACTGTGTAGACATAGGGCAGCTTCAAGATGTCGCTAACCATACAGAGAAAACTGACATAGGGCAGCTTCAAGATGTCGCTGACCATACAGAGAAAACTGACATAGGGCAGCTTCAAGATGTCGCTGACCATACAGAGAAAACTGACATAGGGCAGCTTCAAGATGTCTCTGACAATACAGAGAAAACTGACATAGGGCAGCTTCAAGATGTCGCTGACCATACAGAGAAAACTGACATAGGGCAGCTTCAAGATGTCTCTGACAATACAGAGAAAACTGACAGAGGGCAGCTTCAAGATGCCACAGACCATACAGAGAAAACTGACAGAGGGTAGCTTCAAGATGCCACAGACCATGCAGAGAAAACTGACAGAGGGCAGCTTAAAAATGCCACAGACCATGCAGAGAAAACTGACAGAGGGCAGCTTAAAAATGCCACAGACCATGCAGAGAAAACTGACAGAGGGCAGCTTCAAGATGCCACAGACCATATAGAGAAAACTGACAGAGGGCAGCTTCAAGATGCCACAGACCATGCAGAGAAAACTGACAGAGGGCAGCTTCAAGATGCCACAGACCATACAGAGAAAACTGACAGAGGGTAGCTTCAAGATGCCACAGACCATGCAGAGAAAACTGACAGAGGGCAGCTTAAAAATGCCACAGACCATGCAGAGAAAACTGACAGAGGGCAGCTTAAAAATGCCACAGACCATGCAGAGAAAACTGACAGAGGGCAGCTTCAAGATGCCACAGACCATATAGAGAAAACTGACAGAGGGCAGCTTCAAGATGCCACAGACCATGCAGAGAAAACTGACAGAGGGCAGCTTAAAAATGCCACAGACCATGCAGAGAAAACTGACAGAGGGCAGCTTAAAAATGCCACAGACCATGCAGAGAAAACTGACAGAGGGCAGCTTCAAGATGCCACAGACCATGCAGAGAAAACTGACAGAGGGCAGCTTAAAAATGCCACAGACCATGCAGAGAAAACTGACAGAGGGCAGCTTCAAGATGCCACAGACCATACAGAGAAAACTGACAGAGGGCAGCTTCAAGATGCCACAGACCATACAGAGAAAACTGATAGAGGGTAGCTTCAAGATGCCACAGACCATACAGAGAAAACTGACAGAGGGCAGCTTAAAAATGCCACAGACCATACAGAGAAAACTGACAGAGGGTAGCTTCAAGATGTCACTGACAATACAGATAAAACTGAAGAGGGTAGCTTCAAGATGTCGCTGACAATACAGAGAAAAATGACAGAGGGTAGCTTCAAGATGCCACAGACCGTACAGAGAAAACTGACAGAGGGCAGCTTCAAGTTGTCACAGACCATACAGAGAAAACTGACAGAGGGTAGCTTCAAGATGCCACAGACCATACAGAGAGAACTGACAGAGGGCAACTTCAAGATGCCACAGACTATGAGGGATCATATCCATATAGTACAACACTGACAGGCACACAGTGACTGCACTGCTAATAGTGGACTCTTAGACCGTCGGTTTTGGGGTACTAGGGGGAGGTTATCTTTTCTGATGTCATGGTTCTGTATCAGTCATATCTGTAGTGGAGTTAGCAAATACAGAAGACAGCATAAAAGATGTCTAATGCTGTGGAGTTAGCAAATACAGAAGACAGCATAAAAGATGTCTGATGCTGTGGAGTTAGCAAATACAGAAGACAGCATAAAAGATGTCTGATGCTGTGGAGTTAGCAAATACAGAAGACAGCATAAAAGATGTCTGATGCTGTGGAGTTAGCAAATACAGAAGACAGCATAAAAGATGTCTGATGCTGTGGAGTTAGCAAATACAGAAGACAGCATAAAAGATGTCTGATGCTGTGGAGTTAGCAAATACAGAAGACAGCATAAAAGATGTCTGATGCTGTGGAGTTAGCAGATACAGAAGACAGCATAAAAGATGTCTGATGTTGTGTTTTGGAGAAAGATAGGTATGGGGGAAACATCTGTAATGGTTTAGGAGTAGAGTCAGCTACACTTGTCACTCCCCAGTAGTATCATTGATTGTACTCTGACTGCCCAGTGACATGTTGATGATACACTACACACCCTTTTGTCATTGATTGCACAAGGTTTGCATTCCAGTATGCTAGGCCCTCTTCTCCCACCTCATGCTACAGTTTCCCTAGAAGGATGGAACCCATATTGTACAGTGACTAGTGGTGTCACATCACATGAATCACATTGAACATGTATAGAATATAATCAGACACCATGCTGTGCAGCAGCGGCCTCTATCAGATAATAAACAGCAGCTGATAGTTGTGCTGCACAAGCATATACTGCAACTGATAGTTGTGCTGCACAAGCATATACTGCAACTGATAGTTGTGCTGCACAAGCATAAGATACACTTCCTATTACATTCATTTAGAGTCTGGTATAGTCCATGCCTGACTTAACTTCAGCAAAGTACTACACCTACAGTATTTGTAGATACACATTTGGTACAAAGTACTGCACTTACAGTATTTGTAGATACACATTTGGCACAAAGTACTGCACTTACAGTATTTGTAGATACACATATGGCACAAAGTACTGCACTTACAGTATTTGTAGATACACATTTGGCACAAAGTACTGCACTTACAGTATTTGTAGATACACATTTGGCACAAAGTACTGCACCTACAGTATTTGTAGATACACATTTGGCACAAAGTACCGCACTTACAGTATTTGTAGATACACATTTGGCACAAGGTCCTGCACCTACAGTATTTGTAGATTCATGTTTGGCACTATCGAACATTTTTTTTGGACAGTTCACCTAAATGATTTAACCATAGATTTAACTTACTTTACTGTAAAAGTAAAGTTTTTTTTGTTTTTGGGGTGTTTGAAGAATTTGTTAACAAGACACAGCAGTAACATTTCAGCATGTGAATGTTTTGCTTTAGGTCAGTTTCTCTTTTCGTTTCCAAGGATAATTACAATTATGTGCATTTTAAGTAGCTTCAGATGTAATCAATGAATGTTTGTATTTAAGCTGACACAAACAAGTGTAGGAGAGATGCAGTGAGAAGAAAGACAGCCCAGTATCTGATGAAGGCTGAAGACCTTTTCAACAAGCATTTAGCGGATAAAAATGTTCAAGATTTGAGATGGGGAGTAAGTTGATCGTCATCGTCATCATCATCATCATCATCATCATCGTCATTGTCATCATCATCATCACCACCACCACCACCATCATCATCATCCTCATCCTCCTCCTCCTCCTCCATGCCAGCACAGTGGGCTGTTACATTTCTCACTGAGAGAATTTTATAATGAATATGTCTATTACCTGTCTTTGTCTGTGTGTCCAGATATTTCTCTCATGTTTTCTGTTTATTTTATGTGTCTGAGATGCCGCGTGTAAGTTTGTCACTGGATCTGCAGAAAGACCATGAAGAGCTGCTGTAGTAAAAGAGCAGAAGTGACTGGGTTTGTTTTTAAAACTTTTACTTTTGTTTGTTTATAAACATCCTTTAGTTTTTTTGTTCTTCCACTGTTGTTGATTATTGTACAGGCCTGCCCCTTTTGTTGCAGAGATTCTTAAAGTTGTGGCAGGTACAGGTAACTCTGCACTATCTGCTTTATAGCATTGGTGATTGTATGGACTATATGGATAGCCATACTGTTTTTTTTTTTGGGACTTGTTGATGAGTGCTTTCAAAGTGGTTGCATGATGAGGAGCACGCATTCAGAAATGATGTGTTGAACAGAAAATCAGAGTTGGGCAAAACTGTCCAACACTCTCATGATGCTTCTTGCAGCAGGATGATGATGATCCCTTTTTTGTCTGGCTGATAAGGCATACATAGGCATTACGGTGATGGAATTATCAGGGAAGTTCATTTCTTGGGTCAAACCTGGGTCTTCAGGCAAGCCCGCTGTAATCCATTCTTACTTTGATATGATGCTTAAATTTCATCATCATTACAGTTTGATACAAAGAACAAGGGTTTCAAATTTTCAGGAGTGTCAGAATAAGATTGACAAGAACATGAACTCATCTCATTTTTTTGTGTGAGGTTGAAGATCGTGAACTCATCTCATTTTTTTGTGTGAGGTGAAAGATCGTGAACTCATCTCATTTTTTTGTGTGAGGTTAAAGATCGTGAACTCATCTAATTTTTTTGTGTGAGGTTAAAGAACGCGAACTCATCTTATTTTTTGTGTGAGGTTAAAGACACAAACTCATCTCATTTTTTGTGTGAGGTTAAAGAACATGAACTCATCTCATTTGAAACTGATTTCTTTTGGCAGTAGTAATACTTTTGTAATAATAGTAATACTAGTAAGTGATAATATAAATGATAATAAGTAGTAGTAATGCTAGTGAATGTTTCCATTTGAAAGAAAATTTCATATTTTAACATTTGTTACTTTATGAATTTTTCTGGATTTTTTTTTGTTTTTGTTTTTATTGTTCCTGTAACCTTTCAGGTCATGACCTTCTGATGCAGATTTTTTAGTCCATTCTGCTAGCACCATCTTTCCTCTCTTCCTTCCCTCTCAGCACTTGTCCATTTTTTTTTGTCCTCCATCCTCTTAGTTCCACATTTCTATATTACAGTTTAACATTGTCATTTTACAGAAGCTTTTGTTTGTGGTTTCTGCAGCAGATTAGTGGTACCAAGCTGGTTTCAGTGGCTTATTACTTAACATTTGTGCAGTGACAGATTTTTTGTTACATCACAGGTTGATAGTTTCCTTTCACCGTCACTGGACCTGGATCCATCCTTTACATTTATCAGAGGGTCTGCAAAAGAGCTCAGAAGTTTGCAGGTCTTGGGTGTAGTAGACAGAGTGATTCTAGTGCGAGATAAAAACACAGATGGGACTTATGTGGTTAAGGTAAGCATTAAAGAGGAAAATTTATCTTATTTTGCATACTGTATTCCATAGACATTACTGTATTTTTTTTAGAATATAGTCTCCTTAGCTCTTTCCACCCGTGTTACTTCCAAAATGTCCCTTAGTTTCTTACGGCGCGGACATTTTGGAGAAGGGGTCCCTGTGTAAAAGTTATTGTACCAAATTAATTCCATGATCACCACGTGCGTATCACACATTAAAATAAGTGGAAATGAATGAAGATTCCATAAATGAAGTTATTTGTCATAAAAAAAACAAAGAAAAGAATAAAACTGGTGTGAAACGATGGAATGATTTTTGGTGCTAAAAAAATTTTAGGGCTGAACAATAAAATCTACTTTATACTTACCTTAGCTGTGTATCCAGTATAGAATACATAGTCATTCAAATTTCAACATGGAAAAATCAATATTTATGGATTTTTGTGACATCCAATAAATCTAACAGATCTACAGCTACTAGAAACACATATAGTAAGCTAGATCTAGTCGGTCGGTGTGACCATTCTACCACTCAATCTCGAAATAAACTTGAATTTTACCCCCTATCTGTATCTCAAAAATGGCGTCTTTTTTCCCCCATGCTTAAAACACTAGTTTATCTTTTAATCCAGAAGAGTTCTAACTGGTTAAATGAAAAGTAACATCATGTTTTCAACGAAAGAAACTCCGATGCCGCATAGGGCTCTCAAGGGTGCCATTGCTAAACCGCAAAGGTCCTTATGGGGTCCGCGCGAGTGGAAAGAGTTAAATCTCTTTAAAGAGAATGTATGTTCTCTAGAATACTGTAATATAAAATGATATCAACCTGGTACTTGCAACAAAATGCGACAGGTAAGTTTTGTGTGCCCATTGAAACTATCAGAGAATCTCAAAACAAGCTGTCTAGTGGAACACAAGAGGCAGAAGAAGAAGAGGTCATCCATGTGAAACTCTAAAGGGGACACTGTTAAGAGAGGCCAAAATAGTAGGCATAAAATACCTTGATGAGGTTGAAAAGCTTGCCGAAAACAGGAAATCTTGGTGACCCATGTGAGTCCTATGTGACATTTAATAGCACGGGAAGGATGTGAGATGTAAGATTGCTTTTATTGTGCCTTGTAATGCAAAAAAAAAAAAAAAAGATACATCTAGGTTAACATTTGATTTATTTTTCTTGTGAAACTAGTAAACAATGAAATGTTTACATAATGTGAAGGTATTCAGTAAATAATAATACAAATCAAACACAGGACTAAAAGTTTGTATGTTTCTTTTGGTCCTGTTTCTAGTCCATTGCAAAATCTACACGAGGCACTGGATGCACACAAAGTATTCTACCCACTTCATGTCCATATATGGTCAGCCTTTATAAGTTCTTTGAAACGGACGATTCCATATTTTTGCTTCTTCAGTACGCAAGTGGAGGAAAGCTTTGGGCATACATAGGAGACTACTTGAGTAGAGAAAACAGCAGTCAGGCAAATGCTGGTGTAGAAGTGAGTGCTAGCTGTAGAAATTTCTATTCTGGATTGAAGCTGGAGATGGGAAATAAGAATGAAGAAGCTTGGGGAGCCAATTCCAGGTTGAAGGACATTGCCAAAAATGAGAACGGGGCAAGTTATGTGAGTGCCGTAAATGTGAGGTCAGAAGGTGGGTTGGAAGGACATGTGCAGTCTTTAAACAGTACAAGCTCACTGATGTTTCCAGAGAAAAATGAAGAATCTAGTCAGTCAAGTTCAGCCAGAGGACCAGATAATAAGTCTAGTCAAAATGATCGAGTAAAGGTTAAAGGTGAGCTGGTCATATTGCAGGATACGCATGGCCAGGACATGTTCAGTGATTCAGAATTGACCAATCTCCACATTTGTGATCATAAAACAACGCCTGCATGCAGGAGGTTTTCAAGTCTTTCAAGTGACTGTGCACAGGTCAGTGAGCAGGACAGCAGTGTCATATCACCTGTTTCTTTGCTGGAGGAAGACAGCTTTTCATCTGTCCTCCATAAGAACCAGGCTGGCTGTGATGACTTTTCCATCAGAAGCACTGACAGTGCAGAAGTCCACAACAGCAGCTTGTCTTTCAGTGAGAGAACCTTCAACACTGAAAACACTGCTGGGTGTTTCATTTCACATTTAGCCTCAAGCCAGAGCGGTGTAGCTGGCATATGTACATTTACTGATGAAGCCACATTGCCTGTCGCTGATGAAAATCAGGTGAAGTTCGTGTCTGTAGATGGAGCCCTGCCTCAGGATGCTGCAGGCGCATGTGCCCCGGCCTTCAGTTCCGATGATATAATTAAAAAGTCAAAAGAACTGCTTACAGAGGTGGAGAAAGTGCTTGCTGAGAAAGATGATGAGACTAGACAGACTGGCAGCAGACTGCATGAGCATAGTCGCTCTTTAGTGAATTCCAGTATTTCATATGATAGCACAAAACAGAGTCAACATGACAGGACATCTTTTAGTGAAGTATCAAACTCAGACTTGTCCAGTAAACATTCTCGTAGTTTAGCATTTGATAATCTTGAAGGTCCGGCAGGGAATTACTGGGATCCATCTGAGTTCGTAAATGGCAGAGATGAAAATGCGGGGAAAAGTTTCTCAAATGTTCTGGATCTCAGCGGCAGCTTCACTGTTCACACTGAAGATGCTGAAAGGCCTGTTTCCAAAATAGAAGGTGCCAGAAGGAAGCACCATTCCCATTCCAGCACCAGGAGCTGCAGCTCCAGCCTTAAACAAGCCAGCACTCCCCGGAAGCTGTCAGTAAACAGAATGAGCTGCAAAGACATGACTCGGTCTGCGTCATTTGAGTGTGACCTCAAATCTCCTTCACGTAACAGAGCCAGAACAGTGTCTGGTCTGTTTGAGGACTTGGACTTCACCAGTGCAGATGCAGTCCAGATCCCAGAATCATTTATTAAAAGATGGATGGCACAGCTGGTTACTGCTGTATCAAGACTTCATTCTTTGGGTGTAGTATGCAGGCAAGTATATCAACAAGAAAGTAAGACAACTGTGATCTGTTTTGCCTCTCTCTCTCTCTCTCTCTCTCTCTCTCTCTCTCTCTCTCTCTCTGCTGCAACTTTTCTATGTTTTAGAGAAGAACTATTCATCAGAATTGAGAACCTAGAAATTGAGCAAAAATAAATGTTTCAAAATTCAGACAGTTCTCAGAGCATTTCAGATTAATATTTATATGAAAAGCTAAAAAAAAAACGTATTACAGATGAAGTGTCAATTATAAGATCTTTCATCCTAGAAGTAGTGATAACCTTAGAAATGACCCATTATGCCCTAGAAATGATGTGAAGTGTAGATATCACCCCTCATACCCTAGAAGTGATGTGAAGTTTAGATTTCATCTTTCATGCCCTAGAAGTGATATGAAGTTTTGGTTATCACCTTTCATGCCCTAGAAGTGATGTGAAGTTTAGATCTCACCTTTCATGCTTTAGACATGAGAAATTTAGATTTTACCCTTCATGCACTAAAAATGAGGAAAAGTTTAAATCTTAGCCTTCATGCCCTAGAAATGATAAGTTTTCCTTTATGTCCTAGAAATGATATATTTAGATCTCATCTTTCATGCTCTAGAAATGAGAAGCTTAGATCTCATCTTTCATGCCCAAAAAATGAGGCTTAGATCTTATCCTTCATGCCCTAGAAGTGATAAGTTTAAGCCTCACCTGTCATGCCTAGTAGTGATGAGAAGTTTAGATTTTACCCTTCATGCCATTGAAATGATAAGTTTAAAGCTCACCTTTCATGCTCTAGAATTGATAAGTTTTATATCTCATTCTTCATGTCATAGAAATGATTAGATTTCACTTTTCATGCCTTAGAAGTGATGAGAAGTTTAGATCTCTCACTTCATGTCCTAGACATTCCAGACATTCTACACATATGCTGTTCATGTAACAAACATAATTAACATTGAAGCTGAGGGACATAAAATAAAATATAACATTCTTAAACATTCACTCAGTACAGAAGTAACTACATACATATATAAATGACTATCTACTAAACAAAATTTTCGGGAGTATTCAGAATAAACAATTAACTGTATTTGGTGTCTGTAAGAGCAGTCTAAGATAACTTGAGAAGTTCAGATCTCACCCTTCATGTCATAGAAGTGAGAAAAAGTTATCATCTTTCATGTCATAGAAGTGAGGAGAAGTTTAGATTTCATCTTTCATGTCATAGAAGTGAGAAAAAGTTATCATCTTTCATGTCATAGAAGTGAGGAGAAATTTAGATTTCATCTTTCATGTCATAGAAGTGAGGAGAAATTTAGATTTCATCTTTCATGTCATAGAAGTGAGGAGAAATTTAGATTTCATCTTTCATGTCATAGAAGTGAGGAGAAGTTTAGATTTCATCTTTCATGTCATAGAAGTGAGGAGAAGTTTAGATTTCATCTTTCATGTCATAGAAGTGAGGAGAAGTTTAGATTTCATCTTTCATGCCTTAGAAATAAGATGCTACCTTACATGCCCTGGGCATCAGAGTAGTGAAGTGGTTAGTGCACTAGTCTCTCATGGTGAAGGTCAAGAGTTTGAATCCAGATGGAGGCACCCCAGTCACCCAGCTGTAGAAATGAGCACCTGACTTCTTCTGGAGTTGGGGAAGGAAAGGCGGCCAGGCGTGATACTGACTACATCACCCTCTAGTGTGGTGATAGGTCAAGGAAAATATGGACACTAGCACCATATCCCTATGTGCCTCTAAGGCATGGCAGGATTACCGTTACCTACTTTTTTACATGCCTTAGAAATTATTAGTTTAGATTTCACTCTTCATGCCCTAGAAGTGATGAGAAGTTTAAATCTCACCCCTGTTCCCTAGAAATGATTATTATAGATCTCTGTCTTCATGCTCTAGAAATGAGAAGTTTAGATCTCACCTTTCTTGAATTTGAACTTGAGAATGGCCATGCTCTGCTGCTGGCTTAGTGATGGGCCTCCTTGCACTCAGGACACTCCCATATGTGCTCATCCTTTAACCTCAGTGTTGTTTGTAATGTGTGTTGGTTGATAGTGCTAATGGCACATTGATTGAATATAGCTCGATATCTTCCACAAAGTTCTGAATGTCTGCCACTGCCCATTATTCCTCTTTTGCGTAGTCTTTGGTGATAGGTACTGCATTCAAAATTTGTTTGCTCATCTCTCTGTAATTTTGATAGAGTGGCTGTTATGTCTGCTTTGTCCACTTGTATGTTACACAGGGTTGTTAATCAGCCTTCATGCCCTAGAAATGAGAAGTTTAGATCTCATCCCTAGCAATGAGAAGTTTAGATATCATCCCTAGAAATGAGAAATTTTAGATCTCACCATTCATGCCCTAAAAATGAGAAGTTTAGATTTCACCCTTCATGCCCGAGAAATGATAAATTTAGATCTCACTCTTTATGGTATAGGTTTATTTTACTCTTGATAACAGTCTTCTTTCAGCAGATATGAGCTTTAGCATACATGACATTGTTATTTCTTATTAAATTTTGAATATGTCTTGGTGCTTTGATAGTGTAGAAATTCTGTGTTATTAAATTACTCTCCATAAAAATATTATGTTAGAATTAATATTTTTATAGGGTATAAAGGAAATTGGTGTCACCAACTGGAGAGAGAAGATTAGGAATAGAGAGGAATGGAGGGAAACTTTATCTGTAGCAATGAGCCTTATTGGCTTGGAAAGCTGAAGAGCAAGAAGAACTAACAGTTTTATAACATTATGTGGTATTATCTTGATATGATGATGATATGTGAACAGCCCTGTATGGAAAAAAATATTATAATAGTCCCAGTCCATGAAGACAGTTGTAGAAAATTATATGCTAATCATGCACATCAGGAAAATGTGGCCAAGACAGTTCATATGATATCATAAAGTGTCTTCTTGTTTCATTTTTATTTACTGTTGAGTTTTGCACCACTGAAGCAAGATCTGTGCACTTTGCAAGGCATAAATATGGAAAGAGTGGTAGCAGATTATGTGTTGTCAGTGTTTCTCTACTCCACCTTTTTCAGACTTGGTCAGAGAAATGCTTGGAAATACACACTTTGACAAATAAGCTGTGTCATAGGAGTTGTGTTGTAGTCCGGCTCCACGTCTTATTTCAGGGCTTACTCTCAAAGCTTTTTCTGGTGAATATAATTAGCTTGGGTTGGGATCTTCATCTCTGTGCTCTAGACAAGTATTTTAGGTGATGTCCCTACCTCATACGTCCCCCTGAGTACGGCGGCTGATGACAGCCATGATCTAAAGTTTATTTTTGTGCCTTCTGCAATGTTGCTTGCATCTAGCATCACCACATTTTTACAAACAGTTCTTTCATCCTAAGCAGAAATGTTGAGTTATGGTGTGTGCCAGGATCTTCTCTTCTGCTGGCCTTTGTGATGTCTGCCTGCTGCTGTAGATGTAGCTGCTCTAGCCAGTGGGCCTTTTCTTCCATTTCCAGAAACATCTGCATGCCCTGGAACAAAGATGAAAGTGATTTTACAAATCTGCAGTATTTAATTTTGTTCCCACCATATTGAGCCAGCATACATTTTTAGCAACTTTGAATTGCTCAAAATTCAGACGTGAGAGTATTTTTATCTTGCAAACCAACTTAGTGAATTTCCATTGTAAGGCAACATAATAAGCACGGGTTAACATTCATTATGATTCTGCCATGAAACTATGCCATAAATGTCTGTAAATAAGTGCTCCTTCAAGCAAGTGGAGATTTAGTATCACAGTTACCTTCTTCTAGATACGTTCCATCATATCTGCTAGGAGCATATCTCCTTTTAAACATCACCCACTAGAAGTTAGTAATACCTTCAAAACATTGACTATGAAGATTTTAAGATAATAATTACATATTCAGTGAGGAATTTTTTTTTTAATGGTACATGTAAGGGTTTCTGTTGAGTCTTCCTTACCTGTTTTGTTTATTTTATCACAGAGATCTGAAACCAGACAATGTTCTGCTTGGAGATGGTGGTCAGGTGTACCTGACCTACTTTTGCAATCTAGGTCATGGTAGTCAAGATCTGGACTGGAATGCCAAAGAGAATCTTTATGCAGCTCCAGGTGATGAAAGCTGAATGTGCGTTATGTTTCTATGAAGCAACCCATCTAAGGTTCAGGAGTTTAGGGCAACCTTACTGCAGAACTTACGGTTTCAGATACAAATGGGGAAATGAGGCTTATAACAAAGTAAAGTGAAAAGAGCAAAGTGTGGTATGGCTGGTCTGTGATATTTTGAAATCTGACCATACAGTGCTGTGCAGAGCTTGTGGAGTCAGTTACATTAGTGACACTTTTGAGAAATGAAATTTGATAGTTATTAAAGGCAAGTTGGCGTTCTCAGATCTTCCAGACTGAAAAGTTGGGTCTTCTGCTTAGTGACGGTGATGATGTAGATGACTCACAGCTTTCCTTATGTTCAGGGGTCCTGAAGAGTTATCAGCCCAGTCCATGTCCCAAAATCTGAGCACAATTTTGTGTCACTGTAGGTGGAAAGAGTGTTATTTTATAACGTAAAGTGTCAGTTTTGAGAATCATGGCGCTAACTTTTTCCCTTTTTTTTTTTTCAGATCAGTGACAGAACTATGTCAGTGAAAGTTGTGGAATTTTCAGGTCTGAAACTCTGGGCTGTCATAAGTTTCTCTTTCTGCAGAAGAAAACAACAAAGGAAATCTGTGAGTGTATGCT
The DNA here is from genome assembly GCA_009760885.1 of Achatina immaculata. Classification (NCBI taxonomy): domain Eukaryota; kingdom Metazoa; phylum Mollusca; class Gastropoda; order Stylommatophora; family Achatinidae; genus Lissachatina; species Lissachatina immaculata. Next base: position 20,753,151 of record CM019718.1, on the reverse strand, counting down.
GCAAACATTGAGTGACAGGTGCCTATCATACTCGGCTGTGAAGGAGCGGTACGCTAACTTTCAGCCAGGAAATTTTGAGCAAGATCTGGAAGACCCTCAACAGTTTCTGCTCCAGAAATTATTGATCATATTCATGACCTGACTTTGACATAGTGGCCAATTTTGGATAAAGCAATTGCTGAGACATCAGCCATGTCCAGGGAACGTATTGGGGTTTATAATTCATGAGCACTTGGTTACGCATAAACTGCCGGCCAGGTGAGCACCGAAGTGCTCGACTGTTGATGGGAAATGAAATGGAGCGGACACAAGTTGATTTTGCAGCACTTTGAATGATCTGATGATAAGTTTTTGGAATGGCTGGTGTTGAAAAAAATGGTTTCAGCACTGTGATCTTGAGTCCAAACTTGCGGTGTTAGCTCTCAGGTTCTCCACAGCCAGAGAAGATCAAAACTGAAAACCTGCAGAGAAGATCATGGCTGTTTTTAAGGGGTGAAGAGGATAGTTTGATGATTGACTATCTTCTGAAGGGCCAAGCAATTAATACAGAACACCAGTGTAACTTGCTGTGCCAATTAAAGGATGAACTGAAAAAAAGATGGCAATGGAAGCTGCAGAAAGGTGTTCTCTTTTTAGCAGAATAATGTGTCTGCTCACAAAGCTTACAAGACATTGGGTGCTTTGAAGAATTTAGGTTTTGAATGCATAGATCATCCACCCTGCTTAGCAGATCTTGCTCCATCTGGTTATTTCCTGTCGCTAACTTTAAAAAAGAGTTTGAAAGAGATGAACATTTTCAAATAATTTGGAGGAGACAGCAGCAACACATCAGTGTTTCAGTGACCAAATATTGGGTTCTTTTGTCAAAAATGCTAAAGAAATTTGAGAAATGATGAGTCAAGTATGTTGAATTTTGGGGTGAATATGTGGAATAACTTGCAAGTTTCATGGCTCTAGGTGGTTCAGTGGATGACTTTTCAGCACCCCATTATAAGAGGCATGATGATGTCATCCTAATATGCTGCACTGATAAACTTCACAGTAGACTTAACCACCATTATTTATCTATTTGTATCTATTTGATTCTCGTGTATGCGGATTTCTACTTCGTTTATCAGACTGATGTGACATATGTTGTTTTCAGGGATCACTTTGAGGGAGTGAGATAGGGTTTAAACTTATCAAATGTTGTAGTGGCCTAGACATATGAAGGGACTAACACTTCACACCCCTTACGGCATGTAGATGCCAAGGGATATAGATTTTTTTTATTTTCAGAAACTAATATGGGGGTTTGTGTTCATGGCCACTGATGGTCATGAACACAAATGTACACTCAGAGAAAACTGTACACATTCTTTGTTTTCATGGCCTCTGACAGCAACGTACACTCAGAGCAAACTGTACACATTCTTTGTGTTAATGGTCTCTGACAGCAGCAAATACTCAGAGCAAACTGTACACATTCTTTGTGTTCATGACCTCTGACAGCAACATACACTCAGAGCAAACTGTACACATTCTTTGTGTTCAATGTCTCTGATGGCAACATACACTCAGAGCAAACTGTACACTTTATTTGTTTTCATGGTCTGTGACAGCAACATATACTCAGAGCAAACTGTACACATTCTTTATCACCTGAGTCTACGAAACTCTTAGATTTCTGAGACATTGATGTTGCTAGTTTACAGGTCTTACAGTAGTAAATAAATGTTTTAATTTCTCAAGAAAGTTTCGAGTACCTAAGAGAGCATCTTGGAGTTTATATTGTGAGAAAAGTTTTATTACTTAGACTTGTATGAGAAGAAAAACTGGTCATGGAGAAGTAGAATTGTTTCAGAATAAAACATCCTCAGAAACATTTTTTTTTTCCACATTCTTGAAATATGTTACTTGAAAGCAGTCTAAGCTTTGGAAATCATCAATATTTCATGAGAACATTTTCTGATTTCTTGAAGGTATAACCTGATTTTATGCACTTTTTTTTTTTTTGAAGCTGGGAAGCGGTGCCTGTGGATCAGAGTTCATCCTTGTTTCTTGTTTTGTCTTGTTACAGAAGTAGGTTCTGTCAATGAATGTGACAGATCGTGTGATTGGTGGAGCATTGGAGCACTGCTGTACGAGCTGGTAGTTGGAAGGGTAAGTTCGGTCCTGAAAGTATAATTAAATAACCTCAAGAGTTTTCTTACGTCTTTTCTGTCTTCTTCTGATTGTGAGGAAGAAATAAAAAGTAACCCCCGTGATAGAGCTACCAAATTCTTCCGAGAACTCATTTCAAGAACTGGATCTGAGGCTAGATAACGTGGGAGATAGTAAAGAAGAAATCCTCGGCTGTCATCATATGATGGCTGTTGAAACAGAGACCACAAGAAAATGAAACTAAGATTTAAAAACCAAAAAAAAACCAAGAATTTGAGGTAATTAAGAAAAAAGATTATTTTTAAAAAAAATAGTGATGACTGTAAAAATTTGGAGTAGTTTGGTTAATGTTTTCTGTTGCACAAGGAGGCAGAGCAGCAGATGATGGTAATGGGATGGACAGTTACATTAATGTCTGTATGTATCTGTTTGATAGATGTATATATAGGGGTGCAGATGTCAACAGTGATCACAACCTGTGTATAGGGAGGATAAGACTTAAACTGAAAAGCCAACACAAGAAATCAATAATCTGAAAGATAAGCAGTCATAGCCTACAAGAAGAAAATGCCAACTGTGATTTCAGTCTGGAACTTACCAAACATTTTGCAGCACTCAGAGAGGTAGACGAGACGGATATGGATGAATTATGGAATTCGTATAGCACAGCCATAATCACTGCAGCAAAAGCAAGTACTGGACTGCAGTCAATAAGTAGAAAAGCATGGATATCAGATAACACATGGAAATACATACATGAGAGAAGAGCAGCCAAATTGGCCATGTTGAGTGTGAAGACAGATCTTGGAAAAGTTTTGGCAAAAGCAACATACAAAGAACTAGACAATAAAATAAAAAGTTCAGCTAGAAGAGACAAAAGAGAATATATGGACAATATGACAAAAGAAGCAGCAAATGCAGGAAAAACAGGAGACAGCAAAACTCTATATAACATACAGAAGAAGCTAACAGGTGCTATTACCTCCAGAGAAAGACCAGACTTTAGCAAAACAGGCAGCCTATTAACATCAAGTAAAGATCAGAAGCAAAGATAGGCAGAACACTTCCAAGAAATACTTAATCAACCACACCCAAATGAATTAATAAATCTTGAAACTGATTTACCAGTCCCACAACTAACGGCAAGGACAATTGTAGGATATTTGAACATCTCGGACAGAGTCCTGCTAGCCCAACTGAAAGGACAACCAATAAACATAAATATTATACAAATGTACGCTCCAACATCTGAAAGTTCTGAAGAAGATGTACAGCTATTTTATAATGACATAGAGACAGCACTAAAACACACAAAGTCACATGAAGTTACCATAGTCATGGGAGATTTTAATGCCAAAGTTGGTAAAGGAAGAACTTCAGACATCGTTGGTGACTATGGACTGGGGGAAAGGAATGACAGAGGTTATAAATTAATTGAATGGGCAAGAATACACAGCATGGTTGTAGGAAACACCTGGTTTAAACAACATCCTCGAAGACTGGCAACATGGTGCAGCCCAGACAAAAAGACTTTTAACCAGATAGATTACATATTAATCAACAAACGATTCCACAATGCATTACTGACAACAAAAACCATGCCAGGAGCTGACTGCAATAGTGACCATGATCCACTCTGTGGAAAAGTTAGAATAAAACTAAAGAAAGCAGGCAGAAAAGTGAGAAACATCAAACTGAATACAGAACTTCTTAAAAATGACCAAGAACTGCGAGAACAATACAAAGTTATTATAACAAATAGATACAATGCAATAGCAGAGATAAATAGTATAGATGAACAATGGGAAATGTTAAGAGATTCTATCCACCAAACTGTTAAGGAGATAATACCACCAAAAAAAGAAGCCTCTAAAAATAAATGGATAACAGACGACATCTTAGGACTGATGGACAAGAGGAGGAGGAGTAAAAATAACGAGGAAAAATATAGCAAGATAAATAAAGAAATAAGACGCAAATGCAGAGAAGCAAAAGAAGTGTGGTTAAATGAACAGTGCAGACAGATAGAGGACTCTCATATTAAAGGCAGTAAAAACATGCACAAACAAATTAATGAACTCACAGGCAGGAAAACAAAATATACACAGGATGCCTGAAATCGAAAGAAGGTAAAATGTTAATGGGAAAAGAAGACATTGTGGACAGGTGGACAGAGTATATCGGTGAGCTGTATGGAGGAGAAAGACCAGAATTAACACCAGATACTGAAAACTGTGAAGGACTACCAACACTTGAAGATGAAATCATAGATGCCATCAAACACATGAAGAAAGGAAAAGCAACTGGGCCTGATAATATAACAATAGAAGAAATAGAGGCACTAGAGGAGACAGGAATAAAAATAATAACCAAGTTACTGAATGACATTTACAACGTTTATAGCACTACCAAAGAAACCAGGTGCAAAGGAATGTGATGACCACCGGACTATCAGCCTCTGATGTCACATAACAAAGCTACTTCTGAGAACACTAACAGAAAGAGCTTTAGAAGTACAGAAAGATCTCTGCTTATGCTTCATTGATCACACCAAGGCATTTGACAAGGTGAAACATAATGAAATTATTAAAATGCTTGAAGACATCAGTATAGACGGCAAAGACCTGAGGATTGTAAAACATCCATACTGGCAGCAAGAAGCAGCAGTTCGAGTTGAAAATAGGATTGGAAAATATCAACCTATAAAACAAGGGGTGCGACAAGGATGTGTACTATCTCCAGACCTTTTTTCTCTGTATAGCGAGAATATTCTAAGAACAATCATCACAGAACCAGGCATAAAAATTGGAGGATGCAATATTAACAATCTTCGGTATGCTGGCGACACAGTACTGATAGTTAAGAACCAACAATACCTGCAAAATCTCTTGGATAAAGTGGCCAAAGAAAGTGAACAGAAAGGCCTTACTTTGAACATCAAAAAGACAGAGACTATGGTTATATCTAAGAAACAGAATCCACCAGTATGCAGTATTAAATTAAACGGAACTATTCTAAAGCAGGTGCAGAAATTCAAATACCTTGGAGCAGTAATAACTTCAGATGGGAAATGCAGAACAGAAATTAGGAACAGAATAGGCCAAGCAAAGACTGCATTTCAGAGAATGAGAAACATATTAGCTAACACATCTTTATCAATGAATGTTAGAAAATGAGTCCTAAAATGCTATATTGAACCTATCTTGTTATATGGAAGTGAATCATGGACAATAGGCAAGTCTGCACAAAAATCATTGGAAGCAGCAGAAATGTGGTTTATTAGAAGAATGTTGCGAACCCCCTGGACAGCAAAAATAACTAATGAAGAATGTATGAGAAGAGCTGGAGAGACAAAAAACCTTGTCAAAAAGATAAGAGAGAGACAATGTACTTTCATAGGACATGCAATGAGAAGAGGGGGCATTGAAAATATTATAACAACAGGAAAAATAGAAGGAAGAAGATCAAGAGGAAGACCAAGAGAAATAATATTGGACAGTCTGACAGGATGGTGTGAGAGGAGATCACCAACTGAACTGATGGCCTGCATAAAGGATCGGGTACTCTGGAGAAGCATAATAGCCAACGCCAGACGGCATGGCACATGATGATGATGATGATGACAACTAAATGTCAGCTTAGATGAAGTTACACTGAATGAAACTGAAACAGCAGCAAATCTAATGGCTAACAACAAAGCTGCAGGTGAAGATGAAATAACAGTCAAGATGTTTAAAGCTGTTAACAGTGACAACGTGAGCCAACTACAAAGAGTGTTTAATAAAATTTGGAAAGAAGAAAAAGTCCCTTCTAAATGGAAAAAGGGAATCATTGTTAAAATAACCAAAAGAAGGCAACCTCAGTGACTGCAATAACTGAAGGGGTGTAACCTTACTATCAGTTGTGTCAAAGGTGTTGTGTAAAGTGATTCTGAATAGAATTAGGGATGTAGTGGATACTGCAATGAGAGAAGAACAGGCAGGATTTCAAATGGGAGAAGCTGTCTGGACCAGATCTTTACTCTAAGAATAATACTTGAAGAACATGTTGAAAAAACAGAAACCATTAATTCCAAACTTCATAGACTTTAAAAAAGCATTTGATAGCATACACAGAGATTCATTATGGAGAATTTTAAGACTATGTGGAATACCATCTAAAATTGTCAACATCATTAGAGATCTCTACAACGGATATGTTTGTGCAGTCAAGACAGAAGAAGGAGTGAGTGAATGGTTTTAGACTGAAACAGGCATGAAACAAGGATGTATATTATCTCCCTTGCTTCTTTGGAACTGCCATAGACTTTATAATGAAAAGATGATGTACAGGTAAAACCGGCCTTGATTGGGTACATGGGAGCCAAATAGAAGATCTTGATTTTACAGATGACATAACTCTTATCAGTGACAATGTGAAATCGATGCAGGAAAAAACAGATTCCCTGTCTTCCTTGGCTAACAAAATGGTCTTGAAGTGAACAAAGACAAAACAAAAATAATGAAACTTCACATTAATCAAGAAGGAAAAATATATGTAGAAGGAACAGTTTTTGATGAAGTAAACCAATTTGCATACCTTGGCAGCTACTAGACCAGGATGGTGACAATGAAGTGAACTAAAGAAATAGATAAGAAATTAGACTCTTGAAAACAAATGCCTAAGGAAAATACTTGGTTTAAAGTGGAATGAATTAAAAAACAACGCAGAGATAAGACAGATGAGCAAATAACAACCTGTCTCCTGGGTGATCAGAAAAAGAAGATGGACATATGTAAGCCATGTGATGAGAAGAAACAGTAAAAAAAAATACCAAAACAAGCTGTCAAGTAGAGAACAACAGGCCGAAGAAAAAGAGGTCAAACACATGAAACTCTAAAGAGGACATTGTTAAGAGAAGCCAGTTTAGTGGGCACATATATATATATTCATTCATTCATTTTCATGTCCCTTGTGGAACTTTGCCTCCCTAACAGCACTCTTGTTGGTTGTGAACAAGATGGCCTGCTGCAGATCATCAATGATGTCTTGCAGCCATCTTCGCCTTGGTCTTCCTCTCTTTTTCCCATTATGTACCCTTCCAAGACGGTCTTCTCTAGATTATCATGACATTTAATGTGTCCAAAATATTTAAGTTTTCTCTGTTTAATCCTCTTTACTAGCCAGCCTTCTTCAATATTAAGTTCTTGTAGTATGGATATATTTATTCTTTTTTGTGTCCATGATATTTGAAGAACTCTTCTGTAGCATTTACATTCAAAGGCATTTATGCATTTCTCAACTGTTTTGTTAAGTGTCCAGGTCTCACAGGCATATGTTGTGATGGGAAAAATGCATGCCCTTAAAATCTTATTTTTGTAGTTCTGTCTGTTCCTCTCCAAAGATTCTTTAGTTGTTTTACTTTCTGAAGAGCGATAGATGTCCTCCTTTTAATTTCCCTCATTGTATCTCCATTATTAGTTAGTAGTGATCCAAGATATTCAAAACTATCCACTTCTTCCATATATATATATATATATATATATATATATTTTGTTATGTGGCTAATATAATGTACTTCCTCATATTGTGATGTTTTCAGAGTCTGAATGAGTGTCATCCTGGGGGAATCAACTCTCATACTCAGCTTTATGTACCAACATTCGTATCAGATGAAACAAGAGGACTTTTAGAAGGGGTGAGTATTTCAGCCCTAGTTTCATTTAATGTACAGAAATATTGACTTTTTTAAAAAACAGTAGAAATACAGAAGAACTGGCCTTTTTAAAACAGTAGAAATACATAAACACACACTCTCACTCTCTCTCTCTCTCACTCTCTCTCACTCTCTCTCACACTCTCACAGAACCTTAAGTGCCAAAGACACATGGGGCTTCCACAAGGGTTTTCCACAAATGCCTGTACTTTGCCTTCCTTTCCGCTCTTGAAGTGAGCCCTCTTTTGCTTAGTATCCTCTCTGTTGTTCTCCATGTCTCCTTTGGTCTACCCTTATTTCTGTTCCCCTGTGGTGTCCACAATAATTACTGTATAAGTATATAACTATACACGGAGCCACTGCAGTAAAGCTGTGATACCAAAACGTATGAACTAGGAAAAAAGTAGGAACAGCTTTATTACTTTAACGAGTACACATTTATGATGTTTCAGCATGAGCCTTAATCATACAAAAACACACAGGACAAAGAAATAGAGAGAGGAGATAAAATATGAATTCACATGAAAAAATAAATAAAATGAATAGAGCACTTAGCAACTTTTTTAACACAGCATTCATGTGAATTTATATTTTATCTCCTCTCTCTATTTCTTTGACCTGTGTGTTTTTTTGTATGATTTAAGACTCACACTGAAGTGTCACAACTGTGTACTTGTTAAAGTAATTCCTACTTTTTTCCTAGTTTGTGCCCTGTGGTGTCCATCTTAGTGCTATTTTTGGTAGCGAGTTGCCAGTCATCCGGAGCACATGTCCCAACCATCGCCGGCGTCTTTCCACAGTAATTGCTTAGAAACACTGGCCTTCGGTAAAGACTTTGTAAAGCAAAGAAGGAGAAGCATGAGGAAAAAAGAAAGAAATTTCTGAGCTGAAAGTTCTATAGAAATTTGAATCCAGATCATTAACATTGCTGATATGTAACTGTTTTGTAAAGATTAATCTGTAGAACAGTTCATAACGGTAAAATACACACCAGAATTTCTAAATGTCTGTAATAAAATATTGTTTCAGAACAGTAACAGAAGTAGACAATTGTTAAAATTCAGAAAGAATATTGAAATGTGAGAGTGGCCAAAGCAGTGTTGGCACAATTTCTTGACTCAGTATTTATACAGACAGGAGTTCTTGCTTGCTGGTTGCGTTGACTTTTTGTGTCTTGTGAGTTGTATGGAGGACAAACTTGTCATTTGAGCATAAAAAGTGGAACAGTTGTTTTCAGTTTTCAGCTATTTTCTGAATGATGAAAATTCCTTTTTTTTAGTCTTTGATTTTATCTGTGTTGACATCCTGACCTGTGCCTTCATTCAGTTTTAACTTTCAACTTTACATTTAAAAGACATAATATGTACTGTACATTGTATATTTGAACTATCCTTCACTCTAGTTATTCTCATAACCTTTATATCCTTTGTTCTAGTTATTCTCATAACCTTTATATCCTTTGCTCTAGTTATTCTCATAACTTTTATATCCTTTGCTCTAGTTATTCTTATAACTTTTATATCCTTTGCTCTAGTTATTCTTATAACTTTTATATCCTTTGCTTTAGTTATTCTCATAACCTTTATATCCTTCGCTCTAGTTATTCTCATAACCTTTATATCCTTTTGCTCTAGTCATTCTCATAATCTTTATATCCTTTTGCTCTAGTCATTCTCATAACCTTTATATCCTTTGCGCTAGTTATTCTCATAACCTTTATATCTTTTGCTCTAGTCATTCTCATAACCTTTATATCCTTTGCGCCAGTTATTCTCATAACCTTTATATCCTTTGCTCTAGTCATTCTCATAACCTTTATATCCTTTGCTCTAGTCATTCTCATAACCTTTATATCCTTTGCTCTAGTTATTCTCATAACCTTTATATCCTTCATGGAGTTTTTCTGTAATAATTTTTTTTTCCCTTTTATAGTTTGCTGAACTATTTCCCATTATTTTCAGTTACTGCGCCACAACCCTCATGAAAGATTGGGCTCAGGAATGGCTGGCTCGGAGGAAATAAAATCTCATCCATTTTTCAGTGGCATTGACTGGCATGCACTTGAATACTCATAGCACCAGGATTGTACATGTTTAATATTACCAGTAGAAGCAGAGAACTCACTGAGAGCTTTGCCTCAGTGTATCACCCTCATATTGTAGTGAATATTAAAATGTGAAAAAATTAGTGGAATCAGGTGACATAGAATATGAAAGCAGTGCATATTCTTTATGTATATATATATATATCTACAATGTCTCTTAATATTATATGGAAAAAAAATAAAGTAAGCAGCACATTACTTTGTAGTAGTAATGTAATAGGAAAGCACTTTCAGGTAATGCATGAAATAAATATAACAGCTCTTTCAGATGGTTATGAAATAAGTGCAGTATCACACAGATACTGCTTGAAGTAGCTGTATTACTTTCAAATATTAAATGAAGTAAATAGGACATTACTTTCAGCTTACATGAAGTAGGACATCACTTTCAGATTGCGTTAAGTAGGACATCACTTTCACATTGTGTTAAGTGACATGTCACTTTTAGATCACTTTAAGTGAGATATCACTTTCAGATCACATTAAGCAGGACATCGCTTTCACATTGCATAAAGTGACACATCACTTTTAGATCACATTAAGCATGACTTTCAAATTGCATAAAGTAACACATCAGTTTTGGATCACATTAAGTAAGATATCACTTTCAGAACACTACGATATCACTTTCAGATCACATTAACTCTTCCTGTGCCCACAGGAAGAAACGCGGACGTTCAGTTGGTGCCAGAGTAAAAGCGCGGGTCTTGATATGTTAGGGGGTATAGTTATAAAATGGAATGGAAAACAATATTTCCATGTACTTCCATATACTTATTATGTTTCAAAGTATAACTAAATGAATGAAAATTTCATAAATGCAGAGTTTTTTAGGAAAAAAGAAGTAATGTGATGTTTTTAGACAATGATTGTGCCCAGCTTACCATCAGCTAGGTCTAGATATGCACTACTTACCATCTAAGATGTCTAGATCTACTTGTTGATCTCATATTCTGATTCTATGTTGCATTCTCGCTAAATTGTCTGAAATAACCTTCTAACTACTTCTCCCGTCGTCTAATATGTCTAGATCTACTTGGGATACATTCAAGAGCAGTAGGGTGGTCGCAGGCCATGTCCATACCCCTATTGAAAATTTTCGATGTTTCTCTTCCTTTTTCTCGCTCGGCATCGCTCGTAACTAAGGACTCTTTCACCATTTTGAAAAGTGTCACCGGAAAAGCAGACGAAATATGTATAATCTAAATATTACACCAGTTGTTTTATTGAAACACATGAATTGTCACTATAACGACTATGGCACGCAACTCAGTAACCGGAAGTTATCACTATAGCGACTATGGCACAGGAAGAGTTAAGTAAGACATCATTTCTTATAATATTATATGCTGGAAACAGTTTGCATATTTGTTCGTTTAAATGAAAGCAAAGAAAGTTACATTTTTTTTTTTCACAAAATAGAGGGGCTTGCTGAAATTGCTTCGGTGATATTTTCAGAAGGCATTAGGGATATTTTAGAGATTTGTCATATATAAAATTGCTGTGTAAGATACCAGATGTAAGCAACTTTTTTTTTTTCACCGTTCATTAAATGTGGACTCTAGCATATTCGTGGTACATGGGTGTTAAGTGATATCTTGTATTCTCTTAATGCACTGGCAGCCTGTGTTTTTGTGTCTCACACTACAGGCAGATAATTCTAGTTTTCTGAAGCAGATTTTTCTCCAAGTGTATCTAATATTTTATTTTACTACAGTGAAGGAAATTAAAAGGACATCTGTCACTGTTCAGAAAATAAAATAACTAAAGAAGCTGTGGAGAGGAACAGACAGAACTACAAAAATCAGATTTTTAAAGGCATGCATCTTTCCTGATGGTGACACCAGGAAGGAAGTTAAAATTAGAATTGCAAAGGCAGCATTGACCTTCAAAATCTTGAGAACATATGAAAGTCAAAAGTTATAAACACAAAAACCAAATTAAGATTATTCAATTCAAATGTGATATCCACCCTCATTTATGCATGTGAAAGCTGGAAATCAACTCAAGAAATTAGACTCTTTTGAAAACAAATGCTTAAGGAAAATAATTGGTATAAAGTGGAATGAATTTAAGAACAACACAGAGATAAGACAGATGAGCAAACAACAACCTGTCTCATGGGTGATCAGAAAAAGAAGATGGACATATGTAGGCCATGTGATCAGAAGAAACAATCAAAGAATACCAAAACAAGCTATCAAGTAGAGCACAACAGGCTGAAGAAAAAGAAGTTGACCACATGAAACTTGAAAGAGGACGTTATTAAGAGAAGTCATTTTAGTGGGCATAACATCCCTTGATGAAGTTGAAAGACTCGCCAAGAATAGGAAAACTTGGCAAATAAGTATGTGAGCCCTATGTGATGTTTAATGGCACGGGAAGGATGCAAGATGTAAGATCTTTCCTTTCACAAAATATGCCTGTGAGACCTGGACGCTTAACAAAGCAGCTGAGAAACACATAAATGCCTTTGAAGGTAAATCTACAGAAGAGTTCTTCAGATATCATGGACACAAAAAAGAACAAATATATCCATACTACAAGAACTTAATATTGAAGAAGGTTGGCTAGTAAAGAGGACTAAACAGAGAAAATATTTTGGACACATAAAACGTCAAGAGAATTTAGAGAAGCCGTCTTGGAAGAGAAAAAGAGAGGAAGACCTAAGACGAAGATGACTGCATGACATTGTTGATAATCTGCAAATGGATGCATCAGCAGCAGGGCATCTTGCTTACAACCGAGAGGCCTACAGGAGAGCTGTTAGGGAGGCAAAGTTCCGCAAGGGACATGCAAATGACTGACTGACTGGCTCTTTTTTTGTCTGAGAAGATGGTTTTGAGTATTGTTAAAGACATGGGTAAATAATCTAATAGATATGGACATCACACATGCTCTTACTACAATCATATTTTACAACAGACATTACCCTGATATACACATGTTTTAAAAAAAAACATATTTTGTAAGTGCAGTTAACGTGCTTTTCTTGTTTTATTATGTGGAATGGACCTGGGTCTGTGGTTTGAGGAGACCATTACAGATGTTGGGAGTACTCAGACTCACATCCTGTGCTGATTCAGATACTCGTAGTTGCCTTATCTATCTTATCTGTGGCACAGGTTAGCAGTGATGGCCCACGAGGAAGGCTGATCAATTATTTGTGGATGGAAAATGTAGTTATTTGGTCAAGATTCCATGTTCATATACATATATGAGCTTATGTCCAGCCATAAACATGGACGGGATGATTGGCTGAGCTTATGTCCAGCCATAAACATGGACGGGATGATTGGCTGAGCTTATGTCCAGCCATAAACATGGACGGGATGATTGGCTGAGCTTATGTCCAGCCATAAACATGGACGGGATGATTGGCTGAGCTTATGTCCAGCCATAAACATGGACGGGATGATTGGCTGAGCTTATGTCCAGCCATAAACATGGACGGGATGATTGGCTGAGCTTATGTCCAGCCATAAACATGGACGGGATGATTGGCTGAGCTTATGTCCAGCCATAAACATGGACGGGATGATTGGCTGAGCTTATGTCCAGCCATAAACATGGACGGGATGATTGGCTGAGCTTATGTCCAGCCATAAACATGGACGGGATGATTGGCTGAGCTTATGTCCAGCCATAAACATGGACGGGATGATTGGCTGAGCTTATGTCCAGCCATAAACATGGACGAGATGATTGGCTGAGCTTATGTCCAGCCATAAACATGGATGGGATGATTAGCTGGAGCAAAAGAAGGCTGAAAAATAAATGATTACCTGTTGGAAAAATTCTTCGCTTTGCTCACCTGTGGTTAATGGAATTTATGTACTCAGAGCAGCTTTTTATTACATTTGAGAATGCTGCATTTCTCAGACAACAGATTGCCTGGGATGATTGACTTTTCTAATTTCCTTCAACAGAATTGTTAACACTGGAGGCAAAGGCCCTATTGAGATAGTGTCTTGTTGTGTGCAAAAAGTAAAGGACGATAAGAAACAAGATGTATGTCCAAAGACTGGTGTCACATTGTGTGTTATGCTGTGTTTTGGAACATTTCACACAAAAAACTTGGCAAAAGATTTTTTTTTTTTTAAATTTAAAAATCATTCAGTGAAGAAAGTTTAGTCATTAAGAAGATAAGCAGTAACATGAATGGGGAAAATAATTGCAAGGAGATAAGTCTTATGGAGAAAAATAATCACAAAGAGTTAAGTTGTATAGGGGAAAAATAATCACAAAGAGTTAAATCTTATGGGGGGAAAATAATCACAAAGAGTTAAATCTTATGGGGGGAAAATAATCACAAAGAGTTAAGTTGTATAGGGGAAAATAATCACAAAGAGTTAAGTCTTATGGGGAAAAATAATCACAAAGAGTTAAGTCTTATGGGGAAAAATAATCACAAAGAGTTAAATCTTATGGGGGGAAAATAATCACAAAGAGTTAAATCTAATGGGGAAAAATAATCACAAAGAGTTAAGTCTTATGGGGAAAAATAATCACAAAGAGTTAAATCTTATGGGATGGGGGGGGGGGGGGGAATAATCACAAAGAGTTAAATCTTATGGGGGAAAAATAATCACAAAGAGTTAAAGTCTTATGGGGAAAAATAATCACAAAGAGTTAAATCTTATGGAGGGAAAATAATCACAAAGAGTTAAGTCTTATGGGGAAAAATAATAACAAAGAGTTAAATCTTATGGGGGAACAATAATCACAAAGAGTTAAGTCTTATGGGGAAAAATAATCACAAAGAGTTAAGTTGTATAGGGGAAAATAATCACAAAGAGTTAAATCTTATGGGGGAAAAATAATCACAAAGAGTTAAAGTCTTATGGGGAAAAATAATAACAAAGAGTTAAAGTCTTAGATTTTCAGGCAATATAAAAAAAAATATTCAGCACCAACTGACAGCCCACAAGTGGAAACATGTAGCACAGTATGCACCATGTCATGGCACAGCAGGTCATGCCATGAAAGGTGAACATAGCAGCGAAAAGGTTTAAAAAAACAGTGGCAAAACAAAAGTGAAAGTAGCCAAATAAAGATAATACTGGGTTGTGAAGCATGTCTCCTCTTTTACCCCATTCATTTTGTGCAGTCATTTACCAAGATTGTATATTTGTGTAAGCAATTTATTATGAAAGTACACAAAGGCACAAAGTGTTTTAAGCATACGTGTCGTATCATTATACGTGTCGTGCAGCTTTATTTTGTCTTACATAAGCCAATCAGACATTTCTCATGGGAGGAAAAAAAAATAAATCAAGAATGGAAGAGATTAGTAAAAAATTAAACTATAAAGACTATGTGGAATAGCAGTAACAGCACATACAACGTGCTCCTTGATTAGACCATAATCCTGGAGAATGGATTACTTGAACAAAGTACGAAGGTTGAAGAGACTGCTTCGGGTAGAAATAAATAAAGTTCACGTGTTACTGAATGTAGTTCTGTGTTAAGTGTAGAAAGTAATATGATTGTTTGCAGGATCAAATTGTAAATGCAGTCAGTAGGATTTGTGGTATGTTCAGGTTAAAGATTTTATAAAACTCTGTTGATAGATATAAAAGGGATAGTGATTTATGAACATGTTAGAGTCCATGGTGATGTTTGTAAAGATTATTCTTATATCTTATATCCTTCCCATGCCGTTAAACGTCACATAGGACTCACAAAGTAGTTCGCCAATTTTTCCTGTCTTTGGCGAGTCTTTCAACCTCATCAAGGGATTTTATACCTGTTAATTTGGCCTCTCTTAATAATGTCCTCTTCAGAGTTTCATGCTGTCTGCCTCTTTTTCTTTGGCCTGTTGTGTTCTACCTGATGGCTTGTTTTGGGATTCTCTGATCATTTCTTCTCATCAAGTGACCAACATATGTCCATCTCCTTTTCCTGATCACCCATGAGACTGGTTGTTGTTCAGTCATCTGTCTTATCTCTACATTGTTCTTGAATTCGTTCCACTTGATGCCGAGTATTTTCCTTAGGCATTTGTTTTCAAAAGAGTCTAATTTCTTTTCTATTTCTTTAGTTGTTTTCCAGTTTTCGCATGCATAAATGAGTGTGGATATTACATTTGAATTGAATAATCTTAACTTGATTTTTTTTTTTATTAATAAGATTACTGGGTCCATAAAAATGTTTGTGAAGATTCTTGTGACCATAAGGATGGTTTGAAGTTTCTTGTGTCCATAAAGATGTTTGAAGTTTCTTGTGCCCATAAAGATGTTTTGTTGTGTCCATAAAGATGTTTTGAAGTTTCTTGTGTCCATTAAGATGTTTTGTTGTGTCCATAAAGATATTTTGAAGTTTCTTGTGTCCATTAAGATGTTTTGTTATGTCCATAAAGATGTTTTGAAGTTTCTTGTGTCCATTAAGATGTTTTGTTGTGTCCATAAAGATGTTTTGAAGTTTCTTGTGTCCATAAAAATGTTTTGAAGTTTCTTGTGTCCATAAAGATGTTTTGTTATGTCCATAAAGATATTTTGAAGTTTCTTGTGTCCATTAAGACGTTTGTGAATCATTAAGGAGCTATACATGTAACTTTTAATATTTGAAGTTCCACGGGGACATACAAACAAGTATCTGTCGTAATGCTGTAGACGTATAAGCACCAGCTAAAATATTTGTGCTGATATTAAGACTCCAAAAAAATATTTGTGAACATTATGGTTTGTGATAATCTCTTACGGCTTACAAAAGCGATTGTAAACCAAATCTTGGTGATGGTTGTGAAAATCTTTGTGTTATTAGAGATGTTTATGATAAAGACTCGATGTACCTTTGTGAATATTTAGGCAACAAGGACATGTTTGTGAATATTATAGTCCAGGCTGAAGTGTCGACTTGTATAAAAACTTGAAAACAAAGCAAAATAATCAAGAAAGTTTGTTATTTCCAGTGTGGTTATGTGGTTCTTATGGTTTGGGACTATTTCTTTGTCTCTGACATTGATAAAATATATCAACATTCGAGCTTCTCTGATAACTAACATATTGTACTGTAACAGGAGAAAATTATGAATGATCATAGATAATGTCACAAAGACATGAACACACACTTTCATTTCCTCGTACATTTGGACAACGGCAAAAAAAAAAGGGGGGGGCTTAAATTTATTGTATCACATCAGAAGAGTTTTAAAACGTGACAAATACATCATGTATATTGATTTTCCTGTGTTCCCTGGGGTAGTATTTGAAGTTGCAAAATTAGGAAAAGACAACAGCAGCAATCACTACAGAGTGTTCTGACTGGGTTTTGAACTTTGAGGGAAGGGGGGGGGGGGGGGGTTACCTGTCAGGGGCAAAGTTCAGAATCTGGGAGGAGGGGGGCCCAGTTTCCAATCCATTCTACCCTTTTTATCACTCAACTTTTACTCTATTCCAGACATTCTACCCTTTTTATCACTCAACTTTTACTCTATTCCAGACATTCTACCCTTTTATCACTCAACTTTACTCTATTCCAGATATTCTACCCTTTTTATCACTCAACTTTTACTCTATTCCAGACATTCTACCCTTTTTATCACTCAACTTTTACTCTATTCCAGACATTCTACCCTTTTTATCACTCAACTTTACTCTATTCCAGACATTCTACCCTTTTTATCACTCAACTTTACTCTATTCCAGACATTCTACCCTTTTTATCACTCAACTTTTACTCTATTCCAGACATTCTACCCTTTTTATTACTCAACTTTACTCTATTCCAGATATTCTACCCTTTTTATCACTCACCTTTTACTCTATTCCAGACATTCTACCCTTTTTATCACTCAACTTTTACTCTATTCCAGACATTCTACCCTTTTTATCACTCACCTTTTACTCTATTCCAGACATTCTACCCTTTTTATCACTCAACTTTTACTCTATTCCAGACATTCTACCCTTTTATCACTCAACTTTTACTCTATTCTGGACATTCTCCCCTTTATCACTTAACTTTTATTCTAATCCAGACACTGCTCTTTATCACTCTGCTCTTTATCATTAAACTTTTACTCTAATCCAGACACTCTGCTCTTTATCATTCAGCTTTTACTCTGTTCAGTACATCCTTCTCGAGAAGCCACTAGTCAGAACACATGCCCATGCTGTCCCTTATAAATGTAAAAATGGCTTGAAAATTTCATGTCATAGAAATTTTTGTGAAATGTGACATTTACTTGACAAGTTACAGAAGTTTCTGCTGAATATGATTAACCACAATTTCAGATTCACAACAGTTCCCATATATTTTGTAATTAACCAGCTTTTATGCACTGAATTTGAAATAACTGAAAGAAGCAAAATGAAATCAGAAGTGTTAGTTTTTTAAGCGTCTAGATACGTGAGCATATGTGATGTAGGCTGACAAATGGCGGTAGAATTACATGAAAGCTTAAAGAAGGGGAGAAAGTGCATTCAAGGTACCGCATTTCCTTAAATAACGATTCTGTATTTAATTATTAGAGGCAGGCGTCTATTCCAAGCAGGTGTCTTATTCCAGGCAGGCGTCTATTCCAAGCAGGTGTCTTATTCCAGGCAGGCGTCTATTCCAAGCAGGTGTCTTATTCCAGGCAGGTGTCTATGTGCAATATGCCAAGTATGCTTCTGCAGCATCAGTATTAGCTTATACTGTATATCTTTTCATAGAAAGACAGAAGCAATGTACTGACCTGGCATTTATTTGAAACATGACTCCCCCACAGCATTTAACTGAAGCAGGCAACTGTTTCAACCCGGGCATCTGATCAGGGAAATACGGTAACAAACAACCAGTTACTGTTTGCAATGCTTTGCCGTTGACCCACTTTTAGTATGTGCTTTTTTTTTTTTTTTGCTTGAGAGATTTTTATATTTTAAAAAAAAAAATTGCTTCCTAAATATTACATATGTTTGAGTTTGCTGCTGATGTATGCTGTTATGTTTGCTCAATAAAATTTCTAAACACAAACTTCTGCTCAAAAGTTGGTGTTAAATGACTTATTGGTCTGTATAATCAATAAATTTGCATACCTTGGCAGCTACATAGACCAGGATGGTGACACCAGGAAGGAAGTTAGAATTCAAATTGCAAAAGCAGCATTGTTCTTAAAAAATCTTGAGAACAAGAATTCAAAAGTTATATGCACAAAAACCAAGTTACGAGTAAGATTAATCAATTCAAATGTGATATCCACCCTCAAGGGATTTTATGCCTATTAATTTAGCCTCTCTTAACAATGTCCTCTTTAGAGATTCATGTGGTCAACCTCTTTTTTCTTCGGCCTGTTGTGTTCCACTTGATAGCTTGTTTTGGGATTCTCCGACTGTTACTTCTCATCACGTGGCCGACATATGTCAGTCTCCTTTTTCTGATCACAGGTACAGGTAGATAGAACATGAGAAAGCTGGAAATCAACTAAAGAAATAGACAAGAAATTAGACTCTTTTTGAAAACAAATGCCTAAGGAAAATACTTGGTATAAAGTGGAATGAATTTAATAATAACACAGAGATAAGACAGATGAGCAAACAACAACCTGTCTCATGGGTGATCAGAAAAAGAAGATGGACTTATGTTGGTCACGTGATGAGAAGAAACAATCAGAGAATACCAAAACAAGCTGTCAAGTGGAGCACAACAGGCCAAAGAAAAAGAGGTTGACCACGTGAAACTCTAAAGAGGACATTGTTAAGAGAAGCCAGTTTAGTGGGCATAACATCCCTTTCCCTTGATGAAGTTGGAAAAACTCGCAGAAAACAGGAAAACTTGGCAAACAACTATGTGAGCACTATGTGATGTTTAACGGCACGAGAAGGATGTAAGATAACACAAAATTGTGGGCTTTTTTATGTTTGATTCTATACTAAATAAAACTTTAAAAAATATCTTTTATGCTTTTATTCTTCTTCTATCCGTTGCTCACAAGCATTTATGAAAGCAAAGCTGACTTGCTACATCCATGTCTTCATTAAACTGCACAGTTATTCACTTCATCCTTGAGACTGGAAGAGGCAGGGCACTTGGAAACTTCTGCTTACAACCCAAGGGTTGAGGTTATGTTTGGTTTCAAGTGCACACTCGTCAGGCTGGTGACTAAATGTTCTATCTACCTGTACCTGTGATCAGAAAAAGGAGACTGACATATGTCGGCCACGTGATGAGAAGTAACAGTCGGAGAATCCCAAAACAAGCTATCAAGTGGAACACAACAGGCCGAAGAAAAAAGAGGTTGACCACATGAATCTCTAAAGAGGACATTGTTAAGAGAGGCTAAATTAATAGGCATAAAATCCCTTGATGAAGTTGAAAAGCTCGCGTTGGCAAAATGCCATGTAAGCCTTATGTGACATGAGGCATGGGAAGGATGTAAGATGTAAAAACTGTGAGCTTAAGGTTCTTTATAGTTGATAATCTGGTGAAAATCTTATGGACACATGAGGACTGAGCTGTAGTGACACCGATTTCCAGACCACTTCTATAATACCAGATTCTCTGTAACCTCCAGCTCAGAAGGGAACATGTACTACTGCTCTATCTCCTCAACCAGACCATCACATGCTTGCAGGACTGAACCACAACTGCTCAGTCTCACGCTCTTCAAACTCAGCATAAAACTAGGCACTTGACACTTTTGTTAGGGAAAAAAACAAAAGTTGTGTAAAGAGTAATTTACTTCATGAATGCTGAGCTCTGTTTAAGTTAAATCTGGCAAATTTACTTCAAAAGATGATGGTTTTTTGTTTGTTTGTGCAAACTACCATAATGTTTACTCTTAAAAGAAGAACACCTCACAAAAACTGAATGATCACTAGCTTTTTTAGGCATTATATTGTGTCAGTAGGGAGAACTGCAAATATATATATATATATAAAACCTCATGATTTTCATTACGTGAAAAAATTTTTTCATAAGTCCACAAATTCTGTGATAGATGTGAAGCCCTGCTAGTAATGCAGTCATCAGTTTATGTATGTGGAGAGGAAAGGGGAATACTGCTTTCTTAAACCACTCAACTTTTCTTTACTTCAGTTATTTCTTAACACACTCTAAAGTGACAACATCGACAAAAACAAAACATCTTGTGAGTGTGTAAAACGTAAACTTTATGGTAAACATAAAACCAACACCAATAAGTAATGGCACTTCAT
Source organism: Achatina immaculata (assembly GCA_009760885.1). NCBI lineage: Eukaryota > Metazoa > Mollusca > Gastropoda > Stylommatophora > Achatinidae > Lissachatina > Lissachatina immaculata. Next base: position 20,732,072 of record CM019718.1, on the reverse strand, counting down.
TCATTTAAAAAAAAAACAAGTACAATTATTTTCCAAGATAAAAAAAAAAAACAAAACTTACATTTGCATGAGAAAATCATGGTAACTTATGCAGAGTAGACAAGGATGTACAGTGCAGTTTTACAAACAAACAAAAAATAGAAAGTAGAAGGGAATGGGGAAAGTTAGCAACAGGAACAGTGCAAATGTTCAAAAAAACAATCCAATATTTTGGCAAAAATGCCTTTATCACGGAAACAGAGATGTAGCAGAATATATGTGTTTATGGTCTGGGTCATCATCACTGCACTCCAGACATGTCCATAGGTGCTCAGATTCCCCCTCCCCCCTCCTCAACATACCCATCAGCATCCTGTGGCTGATAGTGCCTGTTCTGCGTTGGTTGATAGTCCTCTCGAATGTCCAGTATGTCTCTTGCTCCTGACTGTGCCAGTCGGTATTCCCAGCTCTCTCAGTCAAAGCAGAGATGTAGAGTTACAGCCCTCGAAGTCCTTCACTCTGCCTCTCTCTCTCTAAGGCATTAATATCAGCTCGATCCAGTGGTTGTTCATCTTTGATGAATACGTGTAAGGGCATGCAACCCTGGAAAACAACTCACGTAAAGTTAACTCCCCCTCCTCCAGTACTGGCCAACAAGGGTTACTGGAGTTCAACTGAGTGGTTGCACCGACAATGTTGTGAAAGTATGAGTGACAGTCTGAAAGTATGAGACTATGCTTTCTTGGAGTTAGCCTGAGCTTTTGTTGTGTGCTGAGATGATGTTGTAAAGTCTATACTCATTGTAGAGAATGCTACAACAGACATGTCTCCGTTTCAATCGTACTGGGTGTTGAAGTATCATCATCATTATCAGCTTTAGATATGTCCAAAGGTGTTCTGATCCTGGAAAGAGAACCTTCATACAGGTACATGTACTCCACAGCAACCCATTAACTTTGTTTACAGAAGCTGGGCTGCAATGGATTCAGCCACTCCCTCTTACAACTGTCAAACAGATTTGCTAATCTCTCTCTCTCTCTCTCTCACAGAAACTTAAGTTCCCAAGCCACATAGTGCATCTGCAAGGGTTTTCCACAAATTCCTGACCTTCACCTTTCTTCCTCTCTTAAACCCAGGTGAGGCCTCTATTACTCAACATCCTCTCTGTTGTTCTCCATGTCTCCTTTGGTCTACCTTTACTTGCGTTCCCCTATAATGTCTGTCTCAGAGCTGTTTTTGGTAGTGGGTCATCAGTCATCCGGAGCACATGCCCCAACCATCCTGCAGAAACTTATTATCTCAGCAGGAAATTGCCAAGTACAACAACAAACAAAAAATCATAACAAAGAACCTCGGCAACAAAAAATCATAACAAAGAACCTCGGCAACAAAAAATCATAACAAAGAACCTCGGCAAGAAGAGCAATGAATACTGGCCTCTGTGGGGATTTTAAAAGCGTGCACTGAAACAAAAAAAAAACAACACCAAAATATCACACAAACATGCACAGAGAGCCAGAGAATATACTGACTTTTTTGTGTGTTATCCACTAAAAACAGCAGTAAAAACAAAAACATTTGTGTAATTCTTGTACAAAATGTCAAACTGCTGGAACAAATGCATAAACTGTCATCCACATTTCGCAGAGATTCTGTCTCGAGGAACTTTCCTCACACAGCACAACTCTCACAAAAGTAAGACAGGCATGTTGTGGTACAACAGTACAACACATAAACACTTAACATGTGAAGCTTATACTAAATAGTTTTATAAGCTTTCTCAACAATGCCAGCAGGACACACACACACCTGCTGAACCAAAGACTATTTATGCTAAAAACAATTTACGTGATTCTCCAAAATCTACAACACTTTCATCTGTTCAACAGATCAACGAGAAGCACCCATGGTTGTGCTGTACTCAGTACCTGAACTGGTTTAAACTCGTCTACAATCACTTAACTAAACTTCATAAACAACCACACGCATCAGACTGTACAGTCCAGTGAGTTCACACTGTACTTTGTACTTTAACCAGTTTTCTCATTTCTAACATCACCACCAACCTTCACTTACTCTTTTCTCATTCTCTTCTGTGTTAACTAGTTTTGTCTGATAAATGTACAGGTTGATATATCACAATGCTATAGAGTATATATATAGAGTATCTTTATAACGTTCGGCGGTCTGGTTGGCTGAGTGGTTAGGCGCCTGGTTTACTAATCTGGTGGTCCCTGTAGCACGATTTTTTGTCTGGTACATGCCAGAACAGGTCCCAGGGTCCACTCAGCCTCTAAAAATAGATACCAGAGAAATCTGGCAAGGTAAATATGGCCAGGCATGCTACTGACCACATCATGTGCTATCATATACTGAAGGTCTTTGAAATACGGGCCTAACACCGTATCCCCAATATGCCTTAACGGCGTGGAAACAGGGGTTTTATCTTTATAATGTTCAAATGTTGCAGGTCTTCACTTTGTACATCTTCTAGCTGCCTATATAAAGCTCTATAACTTGTGACAAATGTTGTGATACAATTTATAAACAACTAATGATATGCTGGAAAAGATCATTCTCTTCTTTGTAAATGAATAACACAGTAAATAACATTCTGTTTCACAACTAACTTTCACTTCATACAAGTAACTTCTTCAACAAAATGGTACCAACAAGCACAATATAATATTATAAAACATAAAATGCAGTAAACTATACTTGGTACATGTGACAGAATGAATCAGGCAAGAGCTACTAGTCAGTGCAAGGAAAGTTTCCTCACATCATCAACGTGGGGCCACAGACATTCCCCATTCACTGTTTGGATATTAGAACATGAAAGGCCTAGAACAAATTAGATGACCAATGAAAAATGACCAATGAAAAATGTCTCACAAAAGCTACTGAGGAGATGTAAACTACTTAAATCCATAAGAAGTAGACAATCAACAGCCACTGGGAGGCAGTGGAAGGCTGAAAGACACGATGAAAAACCAGCAAATCTGAACTCTTCCCAGGCCTTTCGTCGCTTAGAAGACACTTCCAGTTTCTCACGTGGTGCCTTTAGTCGCTGTAGTGACGTTTGGTTTGTTTCATTAAAAAACAGGTGTAATGTTTAGATTGTAAACATTTAGTGCGCATGCCCCGTGACCTTTTTCAAAATGGCCAAAGAGTGCTTAGTTACGAGGGAGAAAATTGAAGTTTTCTGCAAGAAAGTAGATAGTGGTATGGACATGCCCTGTGACCAGACCACTGTTCTTGAATGTATCCAAAGTAGATCTAGACATATTAGACGACTGGAGTTAGAAGGTTATTTCAGACATTATTTTAGCGATAATGCAACAGAATCGCAATACGACATCAACAGGTAGATCTACGTATCTCAGATGGTACGTAGTGTACCTCTAGATCTATCTGATGGCAAGTTGAACACAATCATTGTCTAAAAACATCACATTACTTCTTTTTTCCTAAAAAACTCTGCATGTATGAAATCATACATATTTAGTTACTTTGAAACATAATAAGTACACTGTTCATGCGGAAAAACTGTTTCATTCACATTTTACTAATATGCCACTATACATATCAAGATCCACGCTTTTAATCCGGCACCCAACTGAATGTCCATGTTTCTCTTCCTGAGGCACGGTAAGAGTTAATGATCAAGATCTATGGAGAAGCTACAACTACTGTCGCAGCACCTGATGATGATATGTCAATAACAAGCCAATCCAAGCACATCTAACGGGTCACGGACAATGAATCCAAGCAGATCTCTAGGGTATCTTTAGTGCAGTTTCTTATGTGCCTGTGACAAAATGTGTACAAGAAAGGATATTCCCTATCCAGTTCCTGCCACTGCGGTTGATAACAAAGTTGAGCAAAACTGGTAAATTTGACGGCCCTGATGCTGTTGGTGATATTCCGTCTCCCACAGTGATAGCAACTGGAATAGATGGACAAGTGCTCTGTGGACAAAAGTAGTGGAGCCATTAAGCATTCATTTTTTCTAAATGAAATCACATGATTAAACTCAAATCTCACCACAAAATCAACTGAGCCTTGTATAAATATTTAACAGTAACGAACAACAGTGTTGTAATGAGAAGAGGAAGGAGGTCAGTAGAGAAAAATGAAGCTGACATTTTACTTATTTCTCCACACAACTATAATGATGATTCAACTATTTCTCCACACAATTATAATGATGATTCAACTATTTCTCCATATAACTATAAAGATGATTCAATGATTTCTCCACACAACTATAAAGATGATTCAGTCATTTCCCCATAACTATAATGATGATTCAACTATTTCTCCATATAACTATAAAGATGATTCTGCTATCGCTCCACATAACTATAAAGATGATTCAAATATGAGGCTCAGTCAAAGAGTAACAGCAATAATTTAACATAAACCGTACAAATGAGACTAAAAACTCTTTAACACTTTCCAATGCAGCACCTACCACAATCAACACAGGTCTGCCACTGCTTCAATAATGCCTGGATTGCTGGAGGAAAAAAAAATCTATGCACTGCCTCTTTTACATCAGCATCCATACTGAACTTCTTCCCACCCACACTATCTTGGGGATTTGAAACACATGATATTCACATGGTGTGAATTCAGGTGAATATACAGCATGTGGAAGACACTCAAAATGCAGATCTATAATTTGCTGAGCTGTTTCATGCTGCAACAACACACCAGAACTAAACAAACCATGAAGTTTTGACCTGACTGAAGGTATCAAGTGGTTCTCAAGCTTTGCTGCTGATAGTGGCTCTTCTGGGCATGCACCGTTCCAGGACAGGGTCTTCACAGTCCCTGGGGAATGTGAGCTGATGGAGTTGTACAGAACTTCTTTGGTTTCAGTGAGGATGAATTTCACCACTCCTTGCTGGCTAGCTTTGTCTCTGGTTGGAAGTAATATATCCAGCATTCATCTCAATGACCTTATGTCATAGAAACCCATCTCCTTCAGCTTCATAATGTCATAAAAAGAGTTTCACAAACATCCTCACAACTGTCTTTCAAACTGGGAGTGAATTGTTTTGGTACTCACCTGGCGGAGACTTTTAGGCACTGCAGCATGCTGAGAAAGGTGTGATGCACCAAGCCATGACTAATCTTCAACTCTCCACCCATCTCATCGATTTTTACCTTCTATTTATTCCACATCATTCATTCCACTTCAGTGTTAGTGTCAGGTGTATTCACAACATGAGGCCAGCTGAAGCAAGCTGCATCAGCCAAATTTGACACCTCGCTTTAAATTTTCTGTACCACTAACATACCTGTGAAAGCAACATGTAGGTGTCCCCATACTACCTCTTCATTCTGCGATGAATATCTGCAGGTTTCTCACCCTTACTTGCCAACAAACAAACATAAATGTGTGCTGCTCCTCTCTCATGTCATGATTCCAATGCAGTGGCCATCTTGGATCTGGTCTGACAACATCGTATTTCTAAAATGGTTGATGTGCCTTCGTGCATATGTATCTAAAGGAGGGCATAATGTATCTGTACTACAATTGTCTACTACTCAGTTTAGAATTTTTAGAGCAAAATTGCAGTTACTTTTTGTCTCATCATCATATTTCTTCACACAACTACCAAGATGATTCAAATATTTCTCTCCATCTGACTCTAGTTTAAGGACTGGTAAACATTTTTTTTCAAGTTACTGAGCAAGTTTTTTTGTTAAAGCTTCTAATTTCAAGTTACTGAGAAAGTTTTTTTTTGTTTAAGCTTCTTCTTTCAAGTTACTGAACAAGTTTTTTTGTTTAAGTTTCTTCTTTCAAGTTACTGAACAAGTTTTTTTGTTTAAGCTTCCTCCTTCAAGTTACTGAAAAATTTTTTTGTTTAAGCCTCCTCTTTCAACTTCTCTGACCATGTAAGATGTTTATTGGCCTAGTCACCTGAACAAAGTCCACAAATTTTTCCAGATTCTTCCAGAAGGCCCTTTATCTGTCACTCAGTTCCACTACCCTGGTTTGGTTTAGTGATGTACACATAATCTTTCACTCGCTTCCACTCCCCTGGTTAGGTTTAGTGATGTACACATAATCTTTCACTCGCTTCCACGCCCCTGGTTAGTTTTAGTGATGTACACATAATCTTTCAATCGCTTCCACTCCCCTGGTTTGGTTTAGTGATGTACACATAATCTTTCACTCGCTTCCACGCCCCTGGTTAGTTTTAGTGATGTACACATAATCTTTCAATCGCTTCCACTCCCCTGGTTTGGTTTAGTGATGTACACATAATCTTTCACTCGCTTCCACTCCCCTGGTTAGGTTTAGTGACGTACACATAATCTTTCAATCGCTTCCACTCCCCTGGTTAGGTTTAATGATGTACACATAATTTTTCAATTGCTTCCACTCCCCTGGTTATGTTTAGTGATGTACACATAATCTTTCACTCGCTTCCACTCCCCTAGTCAGGTTTAGTGTTGTGTGTAACTATACTTGAATCAGTCTGAACAATTAGTTCTCACATATGGATATTAGATGCACAATGATATTATCATACACAGATACTAGACCCACAAGGATACTATCACATATGTATACTAAATCCACATGAATACTATCACATAATATTTTGAAATGATGAATGTGGCTTAACAATCTGCAGCAGCCGTGGGGAAGACAGCAGCTTAACACTGGCTTGTTGCTGGCAGACAAGGTGGGAAACATGCAAATAAAGGAGGCAACAAACACTGACAGTTACTGAAATCTTGGCAAGCTCCCTATGTGACAATCAGTGGCACAGGAAGTTATGTAAGATTACCGAAATGTAATGAAATTTTAACATTCTTACTCAACCAGTGATACTATGTTCCCTCTCTCAAGTTCTTACTGCCTTTTTTCTTCACAATTTCTCTATTCTCTACTGTTTGTGGTTTAAAGCACCTGTGTGAAGACTCTGTAATCAAATGGCCACAAAATATGAGAGGATTACTGTATTATGTGCTCAATTTCACCTCCTACTTGTAAAGCAATTTATGCCTTTTTTTTTTTTTTTAAATCATCTGTAAATTCCTTGTATGTTTTATTTTCACATGCGCGTGTGTGTTTTGGAGGGGGGGGGGAATGGGAGAGAGGTGGCTGCAGTCCCAGGGCCCCATTTAAAACTCCCCTCCCTTACTCATGTTGCAGGAGTCTAAAGAACCAAAATGGGATACCTCCATACTAATATTTATACATAAAGCAACTGGTACAAGACAAGCAGAACATTTCAGGAACCTTGAATAGGCACGGGCAGCTTCGATGAGTTCAGGCTGTAGTTTTCCACGGCTTCTGCTGCCAGTGAGGCCAGATCTGGCGGCTGTCTTCGGCCCTCCAGGGCAACCCTGCCCAGAAGCAGCCAGTGGGATGTGAAATTCTGTCTCGGCATAAAGTTGTTCCCGTCAGCTAAAAGAAACACAAATACATCAAAATTTCTAACTACATCAACATTCTTAACTAATCAAAATTTATAACTGCATTTAGGGAAGTGTTACATCAGATTTCCTATTTATTATAAACGTGCAAGAGTACTTGGCTCATGATGTTCGAATTTAAAGAAGCAACAGTAAAACAACTGTTTTTTTTTAATATTGTGATTTTTACATACACATAAGCCGTAAATGGTTTCCTTACATACAGTTGTTTAATATATCACGTTAAACACAGGATATCTTATCAAAGACGGTAGGTTTACATTTATTAATCCCTGCAAAAGAACTAATCAGCTTTGTCAACAAGTCCCAGTGCCTCTAGGAGACAGCTGACCATAATCCACTGGACACAGTCATATCATAATTTACCAGTACAGCTAAGTAGTACAGGATCTTGGGCAGACCACTGGTCACATGCTCTGTCAACACTGTTATGTTTATCACTCCCTAACAGATGCCCTCGCTCACCACTTCAAATTCAGTCTGTTCTTCTTTACACTTTCAACAACAACAACAACAATGTGGGAACAGCAGAGGCCACTACCAAGACTGAAGGCTGTGGGTTCTGCCCCAGCCCATGTCTGCTTCCACTCTTGCCAGTGCTGGCGAGGCTTACAGCACAGAGAAATCCTCTTTCACAAGGAGGCTGGAGCGCTCGTAGATTTGTCCAAAGTGTAATAAAAAAGAATAATAACACTTTAACTTGCCTTTCCTTATTTCCTTCTTCACATACTTTCAGTGTGAAGACTTGAAATGAAATGGCCACAAATATGAGAGGATTACTGTGTTTACAGTTTCATTCACTATAGTGCACGTTTCAGTGTGAAGACTTGAAATGGCCACAAATATGAGAGGATTACTGTACTTACAGTTTCATGCACTAGATGCACGTTTCATCTTGAAGACTTGAAATGAAAAGGCCGCAAATATGAGAGGATTACTGTACTTACAGTTTCATGCACTAGATGCACGTTTCAGTGTTATAGGGACAAAAATACTTCTAGATAAGGCTCGGTGATCTGATTCATAAAAGAGAATATTTCTAGTTCACTTCCTCCATCCACCTCCTAACAAGGGAGCCTCTTCCCGTTTCCTACAGTTCTTAGCATGAGTGCTTTCAACACTTTAACATTTTCGAACAATAATTAATCATCAGTCCCACAATGCACTAAATACAGCAAAGTAGCTAAGTGTTAGAGCTGTCATTTTTTTTTAAGGCTCAGTTTCTAAAAGTAATGTCCCCACTCTCTTTGTTTCCTAAAATGAATGTGAGGTATCCTTTTTCAGCCATTTGCATTACTTTCATTCTAAGTTGTACAGTTTAAATTTAGACAGAAATCTAATCTTCCCATAACAGCCATACAGCAAAAAGACTTCAACTTTCTCCTTTGTCATACCACTTCCCCATCCCATCATGCACCTGTTAGTGTGAGAATCCCCTGCCTAAACAGCAGAGTTGCTGGCAGGAATGTCAGTTTGTTGTTGCTCACATCCAGCTGTACCAGTCTGTAGCACTGAGAGATCTCACAGGGCAGGTGAGTCAACCTGGAGATGGTAGTACAAGCATGGAACTAGACAGTAGTACAAGCATGGAACTAGACAGTAGTACAAGCATGGAACTTGACAGTGGTACAAGAATGGAACTAGACAGCAGTACAAGCATGGGGCTAGATAGTAATATGGGCATGGAACTATACAGTAGTACAAGCATGGAGCTAGATAATAGTATGGTCTTGGAACTAGACAGTAGTACAAACATGGGGCTAGATAGTAGTATGGGCGTGGAACTAAACAGTAGTACAAGCATGGAACTAGATAATAGTATGGTCTTGGAACTAGACAGCAGTACAAGCATGGGGCTAGATAGTAGTATGGGCATGGAACTAAACAGTAGTACAAGCATGGAGCTAGATACAAGCATGGGCATGGAACTAAGTAGTAATATAAGCATGGAACTAAACAGTACAAGCATGGAACTAGACAGCAGTGCAAGCATGGAACTAGACAGTAGTACTAGTCAGTAGCATGGAATGAGATAGCAGTACAGGCACAGAACTAGATGGTTGTACAAGCACAGAAATAAATGGTGGTAGCAGCATAAAACTAAATGGTGACAGCAGCATGTAACTAGATGGTGATACAAGGATGTAACAAATGCAGTCTGTTTTATTGAGACACATACGGTCCTTCCCCCACTAAAAAGCAGAATCAGCTTTCAGTCATCTGCAGTTTGAAAATAATTAAATAAAAAAATGAAAAAAAAATTAGATATTCATAAATTACAAGCTCGCCTGCCTGTATGAGGAGTGGCATCATGAATCATCTCTCAGTCAGCTATTTCCTCATATGTGAGAGAGAGAGAGAGAGAGAGAGAGAGAGAGAATACACATATGTATTCATGTACCTAGATCTGCCTTTGTACTATGTGAATATGCTCTCTTTCTCTCAACTTCTTACTATCCTGTCCTTTCCGTATCTTCATTACTCTGTATTATTTGTGGTTTAATGCACCTGTGTGAAGACTTGAAATCAAATAGCCACAAATATGAGAGGACTACTGTATTATGTGCTAAATTTCAGCTTGTACTTCTGTATAAAGCAACTTATGTTCTTATTAATCACTTATAAACTCAGCTTATAAGTCTCTACCTCACTCACTCACTCATTCATTTGCATGTCCCTTGCGGAACTTTGCCTCCCAAACAGCTCTCCTGTAGGCCTCTCGGTTGTGAGCAAGATGGCCTGCTGCTGCTGCACCCATTTCCAGATCGTCAACGATGTCTTGCAGCCATCTTCGTCTTGGTCTTCCTCTTTTCCTTTTTCCCATTATGTATCCTTCCAATACGGTCTTCTCTAAATTATCATGACATTTAATGTGTCCAAAATATTTAAGTTTTCTCTGTTTAATCCTCTTCACTAGCCAGCCTTCTTCAATATTAAGCTCTTGTAGTATAGATATATTTGTTCTTTTTTGTGTCCACGATATTTGGAGAACTCTTCTGTAGCATTTACATTCAAAGGCATTTATGTGTTTCTCAGCTGTTTTGTTAAGTGTCCAGGTCTCACAGGGCAGGTGAGTCAACCTGGAGATGGTAGTACAAGCATGGAACTAGACAGTAGTACAAGCATGGAACTAGACAGTAGTACAAGCATGGAACTTGACAGTGGTACAAGAATGGAACTAGACAGCAGTACAAGCATGGGGCTAGATAGTAATATGGGCATGGAACTATACAGTAGTACAAGCATGGAGCTAGATAATAGTATGGTCTTGGAACTAGACAGTAGTACAAACATGGGGCTAGATAGTAGTATGGGCGTGGAACTAAACAGTAGTACAAGCATGGAACTAGATAATAGTATGGTCTTGGAACTAGACAGCAGTACAAGCATGGGGCTAGATAGTAGTATGGGCATGGAACTAAACAGTAGTACAAGCATGGAGCTAGATACAAGCATGGGCATGGAACTAAGTAGTAATATAAGCATGGAACTAAACAGTACAAGCATGGAACTAGACAGCAGTGCAAGCATGGAACTAGACAGTAGTACTAGTCAGTAGCATGGAATGAGATAGCAGTACAGGCACAGAACTAGATGGTTGTACAAGCACAGAAATAAATGGTGGTAGCAGCATAAAACTAAATGGTGACAGCAGCATGTAACTAGATGGTGATACAAGGATGTAACAAATGCAGTCTGTTTTATTGAGACACATACGGTCCTTCCCCCACTAAAAAGCAGAATCAGCTTTCAGTCATCTGCAGTTTGAAAATAATTAAATAAAAAAATGAAAAAAAAATTAGATATTCATAAATTACAAGCTCGCCTGCCTGTATGAGGAGTGGCATCATGAATCATCTCTCAGTCAGCTATTTCCTCATATGTGAGAGAGAGAGAGAGAGAGAGAGAGAGAATACACATATGTATTCATGTACCTAGATCTGCCTTTGTACTATGTGAATATGCTCTCTTTCTCTCAACTTCTTACTATCCTGTCCTTTCCGTATCTTCATTACTCTGTATTATTTGTGGTTTAATGCACCTGTGTGAAGACTTGAAATCAAATAGCCACAAATATGAGAGGACTACTGTATTATGTGCTAAATTTCAGCTTGTACTTCTGTATAAAGCAACTTATGTTCTTATTAATCACTTATAAACTCAGCTTATAAGTCTCTACCTCACTCACTCACTCATTCATTTGCATGTCCCTTGCGGAACTTTGCCTCCCAAACAGCTCTCCTGTAGGCCTCTCGGTTGTGAGCAAGATGGCCTGCTGCTGCTGCACCCATTTCCAGATCGTCAACGATGTCTTGCAGCCATCTTCGTCTTGGTCTTCCTCTTTTCCTTTTTCCCATTATGTATCCTTCCAATACGGTCTTCTCTAAATTATCATGACATTTAATGTGTCCAAAATATTTAAGTTTTCTCTGTTTAATCCTCTTCACTAGCCAGCCTTCTTCAATATTAAGCTCTTGTAGTATAGATATATTTGTTCTTTTTTGTGTCCACGATATTTGGAGAACTCTTCTGTAGCATTTACATTCAAAGGCATTTATGTGTTTCTCAGCTGTTTTGTTAAGTGTCCAGGTCTCACAGGCATATGTTGCGATGGGAAAGATGCATGCCCTCACTCACAGCTCCATAATAAGACTAACAGTTCATTTATTTTTGTAAAGAAAGTAACAGCAGCTTTACTCACTAACAAAACACATTTGTGGCATTTCACCTTTTCCTGTAACTTATACAAACACACAAAAGATGTGAAAAGATGAATGGAAGATAAAAGCAAGATTAAATGTTAGAGAAAGGAAATACAGCCTAACATAGTAGAAATGGAAACATTTAACTAACAGCCCAGTGATTTTTATCATGGAAAGAATGATGTACAAGGGCATGGTAGATGTTAAATTCTCAGTCCCAATATGTGACTGGACATTACAAAATGATACATATGTCAGGTACTTTTTTTCTCTATATGACCTATAGAAATACAAGACTCTGAGGTTCCAGGATTTGAGAAAAAAAAAAAAGGTGCCTTTCTTTCATTAATTTTTGCTACTTTCACAGCATCAAAACAAATCCTTTCTAACTGCTTACTTGAAGTTCTTGGTGCCAAGAAACTTCTTAGCCACACTGTATGAATTAAGAATGCAATCCTCATACTACACCCAATTTGCAACATGATGTCATTATTTTAAGCTATTCTGATGCTGAGGGTTGTGGTGGTGAGGGTGGCAGTGATGAGAGTAGTGGTGATGAGGGTAGTGGTGATGAGGGTGGTGGTGTGATGGTAGTAGTGGTGAGGGTAGTGGTGGTGAGGGTGGCGGTGGTGATGGTGGTGGTGATGAGGGTAGTGGTGATGAGGGTGGTGGTGTGATGGTGGTGGTGGTGAGGGTAGAGGTGGTGAGGGTGGTGGTGATGAGGGTAGTGGTGATGAGGGTAGAGGTGATGAGGGTAGAGGTGGTGAGGGTAGTGGTGATGAGGGTAGAGGTGGTGAGGGTAGTGATGATGAGGGTAGAGGTGGTGAGGGTGGTGGTGATGAGGGTAGAGGTGGTGAGGGTAGTGATGATGAGGGTAGAGGTGGTGAGGGTAGTGATGATGAGGGTAGAGGTGGTGAGGGTAGTGGTGATGAGGGTAGAGGTGGTGAGGGTGGTGGTGATGAGGGTAGAGGTGGTGAGGGTAATGATGATGAGGGTAGAGGTGGTGAGGGTAATGATGATGAGGGTAGAGGTGGTGAGGGTAGTGATGATGAGGGTAGAGGGGGTGAGGGTGGTGGTGATGAGGGTAGTGGTGAGGGTAGAGGTGGTAGGGTAGTGATGATGAGGGTAGAGGTGGTGAGGGTAGTGATGATGAGGGTAGAGGTGGTGAGGGTAGTGATGATGAGGGTAGAGGTGGTGAGGGTGGTGGTGATGAGGGTAGAGGTGGTAGGGTAGTGATGATGAGGGTAGAGGTGGTGAGGGTGGTGGTGATGAGGGTAGAGGTGGTAGGGTAGTGATGATGAGGGTAGAGGTGGTAGGGTAGTGATGATGAGGGTAGTGATGATGAGGGTAGAGGTGGTAGGGTAGTGATGATGAGGGTAGAGGTGGTGAGGGTAGTGATGATGAGGGTAGAGGTGGTGAGGGTGGTGGTGATGAGGGTAGAGGTGGTAGGGTAGTGATGATGAGGGTAGAGGTGGTGAGGGTAGTGATGATGAGGGTAGAGGTGGTGAGGGTGGTGGTGATGAGGGCAGAGGTGGTGAGGGTAATGATGATGAGGGTAGAGGTGGTGAGGGTAGTGATGATGAGGGTAGAGGTGGTAGGGTAGTGATGATGAGGGTAGAGGTGGTAGGGTAGTGATGATGAGGGTAGAGGTGGTGAGGGTAGTGATGATGAGGGTAGAGGTGGTGAGGGTAGAGGTGGTGAGGGTAGAGGTGGTGAGGGTGGTGGTGGTGATGAGGGCAGAGGTGGTGAGGGTAATGATGATGAGGGTAGAGGTGGTGAGGGTAGTGATGATGAGGGTAGAGGTGGTGAGGATGGTGGTGAGGGTGGTGGTGGTGAGAGTGGTGGTGATGAGGGTAGTGGTGATGAGGGTAGAGGTGGTGAGGGTATTGGTGATGAGGGTGGAGGTGGTGAGGGTAGTGATGATGAGGGTAGAGGTGGTGAGGGTAGTGGTGAGGGTAGTGATGATGAGGGTGGCGGTGGTGAGGGTGGTGGTGATGAGGGTAGTGGTGGTGAGGGTGGTGGTAGTGAGGGTAGTGATGATGAGGGTGGCAGTGGTGAGGGTGGTGGTGATGAGGGTAGTGGTGATGAGGGTGGTGGTGGTGAGGGTAAAGGTGGTGAGGGTAGTGATGATGAGGGTAGAGGTGGTGAGGGTAGTGTTGATGACGGCAGAGGTGGTGAGGGTAGTGATGATGAGGGTAGAGGTGGTGAGGATGGTGGTGGTGATGAAGGTAGTGGTGGTGAGGGTGGCTGTGGTGAGAGTGGTGGTGATGAGGGTAGAGGTGGTGAGGGTGGTGGTGATGAGGGTAGAGGTGGTGAGGGTAGTGATGATGAGGGTAGAGGTGGTGAGGGTGGTGGTGAGGGTAGTGATGATGAGGGTAGAGGTGGTGAGGGTGGTGGTGAGGGTAATGATGATGAGGGTAGAGGTGGTGAGGGTAGTGATGATGAGGGTAGAGGTGGTGAGGGTGGTGGTGAGGGTAGTGGTGATGAGGGTAGTGGTGATGAGGGTAGTGGTGGTGAGAGTGGTGGTGATGAGGGTGGTGGTGAGGGTGGTGGTGATGAGGGTAGTGGTGATGAGGGTAGTGGTGGTGAGGGTGATGGTGGTGAAGGTAGTGGTGGTGAGGGTGAGGGAGGTGGTGAGGGTAGTGGTGATGAGGGTGATGGTGGTGAAGGTAGTGGTGGTGAGGGAGATGGTGAGGGTAGTGGTGGTGAGTATAGTGGTGAGGGTGGTGGTGGTAGCGATTGTGGTGGTGAGGAGGGGGTTATGGAGCACAGGAGTTATGCAGATGTAGTCAACTAGCTTCTAGTCTGCAGGGTCATTTCCATTACAGTCTTTCTCTCTAGTCAGCCTAGTTGATAAGTATCAAGATAAGTATCATCATTACGTGTCTCTGAATCATAGACTATCCACCTGCAAGAGGAGGTACACTCTACACATGGCTCTCAGCACATTAGAAGAGAGGCAATATTCAAATAAAATTCAGTTTCACATTTACAGGACCAAGTTAAAGCTAACAATGAAATGAAAAATAACAAACAAAGGCAGAGGGATGACCTAGTCAGAAGAAAAACATCACTAAGATGATCTCAACAAACGCTGCCACCTACCTGTTGAAAGACACGTTACACTTTCTCAAAACTGTACATGAACTGAGTGAATTAGGAATGAGCCGAAGATCACAGCAGCTGACGTCAAGCCTCTGTAGGTAGACCAGGTTTCCAATGCAACTTGGCAATACAGAAAGTCTGCGGTTCCCTCGTAAGTTTAAGGACTGAATTGGATGAATATAAAGTGAATTTCACTTCTTTCTGAACTCTCCATTATATTTTACATGGCATGGATGATAAGATTCTATATTTTCGATAAATAACTGTATCTTGGTTTGAAAATCTGAAACTCTAGAAACACCGTTGCCAACTGAACTGTCATATTGGTAAATCTGATTTTCTAAATATTTCAAATCCAGAAATAACAAAATCAAATGGAAATATTTACACTTTGCTTGTAGATGATTTCATTATAAAACTATAATTAAGCGCAAACCTCTCAAAGGCCAGCTCAGTATTTTCAGCTGATAAACATAACCAGGCCTACATGAGATAGTTATTACATGCTATAGTTTGCTTCATAACTCTTCTCTTGGTGAATCTTACATCTTACATCCTTCCCGTGCTGTTAAACGTCACATATGGCTCGCATAGTTGTTTGCCAAGTTTTCCTGTTCTCGGCGAGTCTTTCAACCTCATCAAGGAATGTTATGCGCACTAAACTGGCTTCTCTTAACAATGTCTGCTTTAGAGTTTCATATGGTTGACCTCTTTTTCTTCAGCCTATTGAGGGTGGTGGTGAGGGTAGTGATGATGAGGGTAGAGGTGGTGAGGGTGGTGGTGAGGGTAATGATGATGAGGGTAGAGGTGGTGAGGGTAGTGATGAGGGTAGAGGTGGTGAGGGTAGTGTTGATGACGGCAGAGGTGGTGAGGGTAGTGATGATGAGGGTAGAGGTGGTGAGGATGGTGGTGGTGATGAAGGTAGTGGTGGTGAGGGTGGCTGTGGTGAGAGTGGTGGTGAGGGTAGAGGTGGTGAGGGTGGTGGTGATGAGGGTAGAGGTGGTGAGGTAGTGATGATGAGGGTAGAGGTGGTGAGGGTGGTGGTGAGGGTAGTGATGATGAGGGTAGAGGTGGTGAGGGTGGTGGTGAGGGTAGTGATGAGGGTAGAGGTGGTGAGGGTAGTGATGATGAGGGTAGAGGTGGTGAGGGTGGTGGTGAGGGTAGTGGTGATGAGGGTAGTGGTGATGAGGGTAGTGGTGGTGAGAGTGGTGGTGATGAGGGTGGTGGTGAGGGTGGTGGTGATGAGGGTAGTGGTGATGAGGGTAGTGGTGGTGAGGGTGATGGTGGTGAAGGTAGTGGTGGTGAGGGTGAGGGAGGTGGTGAGGGTAGTGGTGATGAGGGTGATGGTGGTGAAGGTAGTGGTGGTGAGGGAGATGGTGAGGGTAGTGGTGGTGAGTATAGTGGTGAGGGTGGTGGTGGTAGCGATTGTGGTGGTGAGGAGGGGGTTATGGAGCACAGGAGTTATGCAGATGTAGTCAACTAGCTTCTAGTCTGCAGGGTCATTTCCATTACAGTCTTTCTCTCTAGTCAGCCTAGTTGATAAGTATCAAGATAAGTATCATCATTACGTGTCTCTGAATCATAGACTATCCACCTGCAAGAGGAGGTACACTCTACACATGGCTCTCAGCACATTAGAAGAGAGGCAATATTCAAATAAAATTCAGTTTCACATTTACAGGACCAAGTTAAAGCTAACAATGAAATGAAAAATAACAAACAAAGGCAGAGGGATGACCTAGTCAGAAGAAAAACATCACTAAGATGATCTCAACAAACGCTGCCACCTACCTGTTGAAAGACACGTTACACTTTCTCAAAACTGTACATGAACTGAGTGAATTAGGAATGAGCCGAAGATCACAGCAGCTGACGTCAAGCCTCTGTAGGTAGACCAGGTTTCCAATGCAACTTGGCAATACAGAAAGTCTGCGGTTCCCTCGTAAGTTTAAGGACTGAATTGGATGAATATAAAGTGAATTTCACTTCTTTCTGAACTCTCCATTATATTTTACATGGCATGGATGATAAGATTCTATATTTTCGATAAATAACTGTATCTTGGTTTGAAAATCTGAAACTCTAGAAACACCGTTGCCAACTGAACTGTCATATTGGTAAATCTGATTTTCTAAATATTTCAAATCCAGAAATAACAAAATCAAATGGAAATATTTACACTTTGCTTGTAGATGATTTCATTATAAAACTATAATTAAGCGCAAACCTCTCAAAGGCCAGCTCAGTATTTTCAGCTGATAAACATAACCAGGCCTACATGAGATAGTTATTACATGCTATAGTTTGCTTCATAACTCTTCTCTTGGTGAATCTTACATCTTACATCCTTCCCGTGCTGTTAAACGTCACATATGGCTCGCATAGTTGTTTGCCAAGTTTTCCTGTTCTCGGCGAGTCTTTCAACCTCATCAAGGAATGTTATGCGCACTAAACTGGCTTCTCTTAACAATGTCTGCTTTAGAGTTTCATATGGTTGACCTCTTTTTCTTCAGCCTATTGTGTTCCACTTGATAGCTTGTTTTGGTATTCTCTGATTGTTTCTTCTCATCACATGGCCTACATATGTCCATCTTCTTTTTCTGATCACCCATGAGACAAGTTGTTGTTTGCTCATCTGTCTTATCTCTGCGTTGTTCTTGAATTCATTCCACTTTATACCAAGTATTTTTCTTAAGCATTTGTTTTCAAAAGAGTCTAATTTCTTATCTATTTCTTTAGCTGACTTCCAGCTTCACATGCATAAATGAGGATGGATATCACATTTGAATTGAATAATCTTAACTTGGTTTTTGTGCTTATAACTTTTGAATTCCACATGTTCTCCAGATATTTGAAGGACAATGCTGTTTTTGCAATTCTAACTTCCTTTCTGGTGTCACCATCCTGGTCTATGTAGCTGCCAAGGTATGCAAATTGGTTTACTTCATCAACAACTGCTTCTTCTACGTACATTTTTCATTCTTGATTAATGTGAAGTTTCATTATTTTTGTTTTGTCTTTGTTAATTTCAAGACCTATTTTGCTAGCCAAGGAAGACAGGGAATCTGTTTTTTCCTGCATCGATTTCACATTGTCACTGATAAGAGTTATATCATCTGCAAAATCAAGATCTTCTATTTGGGTCCCATGTACCCAATCAATGTTGGTTTTATCTGTACAGCATCTTTTCATTATAAAGTCTATGGCAGTACCAAAAAGCAGTGGAAATAATATACATCCTTGTTTCACGCCTGTTTCAATCTGAAACGATTCGCTCATTCTTGACCACACAAATATATCCGTTGTAGAGATCTTTAATGATGTTGACAATTTTAGATGGTATTCTATATAGTCTTAAAATTCTCCACAATGAATCTCTGTGTATGCTATCAAATGCTTTTTTAAAGTCTATGAAGTTCAGGATTAATGGTTTCTGTTTTTCAGTATGTTTTTCAAGTATTATATCTTGGTGGATGCATGATATAAAACAATCAGCTTCCATTCACTTTCCCTTCCACTTCCTCTTTGCTGAATTTTTTCCATTTTGTCTCATCTAGACACCACTCTTTTTTTTCCTTTCTTTCTTGCCACAACAGCAAATGGAAAATAGTATCCGCAAATCCAAATATCCTTTTCTCCAGCCACTATACTTTATGTCTTTGTATCCACAGGTCCAAAAATCCTCTTATTCCAGCTACTGTACTTCACATGAATGCTATGTAAAAGTAGGAATGGAAAAAAATAGAATAAAATAAAATAAATGGAGCGCTTAGCTGTGATTTGTAAAAGGCTGTGTTCAAAAGTGTCCATGATGGAGTATAGAGAATGTTTAAACGGAGACTTGTGATGTGTGATAAGTGGGTTGTAAAGGGGGATGGTGGGGGGGGGGGCGTGGATAGGGGAGAGTGATAGAATGGTAACCTAGCCAGGAGAAGGTGGAAGAGATAATTATAGTTGGGGTAGAGGGGTTGTAATCTGATGCTATGAGGAGGTTCTGAACTATGTGTTATAAATGACAAAGGAGTGGAATTTAGTGCAGAGGGAATATGATTGTGCAAGAGGGGAATGTTGGGTGTAGCTGAATTGTGAGTTCAGACCATGCGGTTCCAGTGTCATAAATTCTTGAATGTAGTGGTTCTCAAATGCTAGGCAGCTTCTGTCATCAGCATGATACTGTTTGATGACTGTTACCAGAAAATCAGATTTGCCTCTGTGGTTTTGGGCCACTGAAAAGATTAGGGACTGGTTTCAAAGCATGCTGGGTGATATCATACAGATGTGGTCATCTAATCTGAGACCAGTTTCACCAATATAAGTTATCCTGCATCTTTTGCATACAACAGCATACATCACACTATGAGACTCGTATGTGAATCCCTCATAGAGAGTGAGTATAGTTCTGGGAAAGATGACAGTTTCATTTCCCAGACTACAGGGCAGGTAACACAGTGAGGGCAGTTACATTTTCTTGTGCCAACATATGCAAGGTTCCGCTTCAAGTAGCTATGGACAAGGACGTCTTTAAGATTTGGTTACTGTTTGTATACTAATAGGGGCACACAGAGAAGATGTTGCAAGTATCGGGTTTGAGCTGGATTAGTGGCAGATGGTGATAAAGAATTTTCTTAACCATCTGACCATGCGGGTGAAAAGGAAGTACTAATTTAACTCTACTGGATGAAGTAACAGGTTTTTTTTTCTGAATGCCTCTTTGCAACTCACTTTTTGGATACGGTTAAATGCTTTCAGAAAGACATTTTCTAGATAGTGGCAATGATGAAAAAATTCTAATAATTTGTTGGATTAATCCATAATGTCCAATTTATCCTGACATAGATGGTGAAGACAGAGGAGTTGGGAGTATGGGATAGAGTTCGTACAAGCTTCACTAATTATTCGTATTTCACATCCTTGTGTCCACAAGTCCAAATAACCTCTTATTCCAGCTACTCTTTTTCATGCCATTGCATCCATAAGCTCAAATATCCTTTTATTTCAGCTACTCTATTTCACGTCCTTGCATCCATAAGCTCAAATATCCTTTTATTTCAGCTACTCTATTTCACGTCCTTGCATCCATAAGCTCAAATATCCTTTTATTCCAGCTACTCTATTTCATGTCCTTGCATCCATAAGCTCAAATATCCTTTTATTTCAGCTACTCTATTTCATGTCATTGCATCCATAAGCTCAAATATCCTTTTATTTCAGCTACTCTATTTCATGTCCTTGACTTTCACTGTTAGAAAAGTTTCAACTTGTCTCCACAATTCTACTGTTTCCATCTCCCCAGCAGTAATTTCCTCAAGGATCTTTTTTTTCCACTTTATTATCTCCCCCCATGTTTTTTATGCCCTTGCCTGTAAATCCAAGAATCTATTTCCTTGCCTTACACTACGAACCATCTCTGCATGTTTATTCAGCGTTTAATAAGCTCTAAGCAACTCTGTACAACTGCTTGTTAGTTCATTAACTGTGTTTTTGCCATTCAGATATCACTATGTTTTGACATTCATTTATCCTTCTAACAGAGTAATTGGATACTGGATAAGACCAAGCTCTATTGCTGGTCCCTGGAAGTTGCTTCATTACACTTGCTGAATGCCCATAAGTGTTCTGCTTATGACATCAGTATGTCCTTTAGCAATTGTTGCTAATGATTCCGATAATGTTTTGGTTATAAATTGTTCATGTTCTGGTGCACAACAGGGATTTACTTCCACTTCTTCTAATCACATGCAAGGTTGTTTGGTGTGTGCAGTATGAACTTCTGAGGAAGGTTTTTTGGGGCTGAATCTTTGATTTGCTGTTTGATCTGTTTGACTGAGATCTGACAGAGTAAATAGTTCATAAATCTGAATAAAGTGACATAAAATTTAAATAAATTAATGAAATACAGAATATGGACAAAATCATGATTCAGTTTCTTCACTAAGATTTGCGCAACAAGACACACACACAAAAAAAAGAAATAATTACTATTCTAACCTTTAAGCCATGGATGTTGAACAAAGAGACAGGAATGCTTGTGAGATCATTGTTCCTGAAACACACACATACAAAAAAAAAAACATTGCACTAATTTCCCTAAAAACTAGGCAAATCTGATTAAATGTTAAAATAAATCAGACAACTGGATGGGTAAATGTGACAATATAATCTAATTTGATAGAATGACCAAAGGACATTGCTCTGAGTATTAATATGTGTACATAATAAGTAGGTCCCAATAATTAGTGAGATATTAAAAGAATCAACGGCTGGCTCCTAAACAAAGCTATTCTAAACACTCTCTGGCTAAATTATTTATGAATTATTTCTGAACAAAAATACTAGTCACAGGAACAAACCAGAATATGCCAGCATGCATAAATTTCTGCCCAGCCGAGTTTCATCAACGAAAATGTCATCCTTTCTCCAGTTTTTATGAACCTGTAAGTGTCTCTTTAAAAATAAATACACAAATATATCCATACACAAATTTCTGGAAGCACATTCTGAGATCATGCAGCCGTGCTAGATACTTCAACTTGAACATGTGCTAAGGAAAATAGGAACAGAGAAGAGTGAAGAAACAAAATGGCTGAGCAACATCATCAGACAAGGTCAAACTTGAGAATTATCTGTCTGAAACAGCACAGGAACAGCCATAAGTGGTGAATATGACTAACTTTTTCTTCTACAATAATAAACACATAACAATGACTTAATATGGACTTTAGTTTTTGTTTGTTTGTTTGTTACAGACAGCTAACAGCTGTATTCAAATAAGAATACAGATACAAGGTATACTTCTTCTTCTTCAGCTTTCCGAGCCATTAAGGCTCATTGCTGCAGATAAAGTTCACCTCCATTTCTCTCTATTCCTAATCTTCTCTCTCCAGTTGGTGACAACAATTTCCTTTGTATCCCTTTTATGTTGTCTTTATATCTCTGTCTGATACAAGGTATACAACAAGCATTTAATATTTTACTCTGATCTATAATAGCAAACCTCCATGGATTTTCAAAACCTCTCTGCAAATACTTCTGTCTTGTATACACTTAATATCAATACAAGAACCTCCACTTATGCATGAAATATCAGTAACACCAATCCACAACATGAACTACATGTTACTCACCCTATACTAAGGCACTGTAATAAATGCAGTCTATTAATATCACAAGGTAGATCATTTAGAGAATTATGGTCCAGATATAGTTTCAACAGTTGTGGCAGTTCCAACAGTGAATCTGTGGTATGGTGTCATTACAAGATAATAATTAACAAACAGAATTCAGAAAATTTTACAAACTTTTTTTGCCAGTAATAGATTTTTTATTTGAGATAACATCTAGATTTTTTTTGTGTGTCAAAAGAAGAGCGATGCTCTTGTCAAACTGGTTGAGGTGATACTACAGCTTAGTAACATATTAAGTCTTAAGAATGACCATGTAGTTTCTGATGACAGAAAATAACCGCTACATTCAGGAATATGGCACACTGGAACCACATGGTTTGAACTCTAAATTCAGCTACATTTAACATTCTCACTCTCCACATCCATATTCCCTCTTCACTAAGCTCTACTTTTTCCTCACCTGTACTTATATACCAGAACC
This sequence comes from Achatina immaculata, assembly GCA_009760885.1. Classification (NCBI taxonomy): domain Eukaryota; kingdom Metazoa; phylum Mollusca; class Gastropoda; order Stylommatophora; family Achatinidae; genus Lissachatina; species Lissachatina immaculata. The sequence goes on along the minus strand of CM019718.1, from coordinate 20,709,216 downwards.
CTCAATGTATTAGATTACAAATGCTCTACCCCAACCATACTCATCTATTCAATCCAGGTTTTTCTCAGCCAGATTACAAATGTATCCCTCTATGTTCTGTCCAGTTTCCCCACCACCTTGTCTCACATCCCAAGTCTTCATTTAAACATTCACAACATTCTACCACATGCACTCCTGGACACAGCTTCTTACAAATCACAGCTAAGTGCTCCCTTTTTTTCTATTTTTTTCCTCCATTTCCTGTTTGTTGTATATCATTCATGTGAATTTATATTTCATCTTCTTTCCCTATTTCTTTGTCCTGTATGTTTTTGTATGAAACCAAAACATGTGTGCTCATTAATTAATAAAGCTATTCCTACTTATTTTAAAAATAGTTTTAACTTTCTCACATTCAGTGGTACTTGCTAATATGCCTACGTATTCACTGATGTTAGTACAAACAACATGACATTCACATATGTTAGTACATACAAGATGAATTCACACATGCTAGTATAGATAATATGACATTACATATGTTAGTACAGACAATATGACATTCACATATGTTAGCACAAACAACATGACATTCACACATGTTATCACAGACAACACAACAATCACACATTAACAGAGACAACACAACATTCACACTTTCTGAGCACAAGAAATGTGTGTTACCTGGGAACGTTGACAACCTGTTGTTCCTGAGGTCAATATAAGCAAGCTGGTGTAGGGACGAAAAACATGTCTGCAGGTACAAAACAATATACCAGAAATAAGAAGGCTTACAAATGGTATAGTCACCACATGTAGCTAAACTACTGGATATATACAGTTTACAGACCTCATTGTAGCTAAACTACTGGTCTATATACAGTTTACAGACTATTAAGTTAAACACACTTGGTTTTTATGCTCAGTCATGTAATATGTAGACATGAAACTAAACATAACCAGTTTTCCTATTACACCATCCATTCATTCATTTGCATGTCCCTTGCAGAACTTTGCCTCCCTAACAGTACTCCTGTAGGCCTCTCAGTTGTGATCAAGATGGCCTGCTGCTGATGCATCCATTTGCAGATCATCATCGATGCCTTGCACCCATCTTTACCTTAGTCTTCCTCTCTTTCTTTTTCCCATTATGTACCCTTCCAAGACGGTCTTCTCTAGATTATCATGATGTTTAATGTGTCCAAAATATTTAAGTTTTCTCTCTTTAATCTTCTTTACTAGCCAGCCTTAATCAATGTTAAGTTCTTGTAGTATGGATATATTTGTTCTTTTTTGTGTCCATGATATCTGAAGAACTCTTCTGTAGCATTTACATTCAAAGGCATTTATGTGTTTCTCAGATGCTTTTTTAAGTGTCCAGGTCTCACAGGCATATGTTGCGATGAGAAAGATGTGTGCCCTTGAAAATCTTACTTTTGTGTATCTGTCTGTTCCTCTCCATAGATTCTTTAGTTGTTTTACTTTCTGAAGAGCGATAGATGTCCTCCTTTTAATTTCCCTCATTGTATCTCCATTATTAGTTAATAGTGATCCAAGATATTTGAAACCCTCCACTTCTTCCAGTTTTTCCTCACTGATACATATTTCCGCTGCCTTGTTTGTTTTGTCAGTTGTCATCAATTTAGTTTTCTTTGCATTAAGGTAGAGGTTTTGCTTCGTTGTTCATACGGACTGACATAATTAGTTTTTCCATTCCTTTTTGTGTTGTGGACAGTAATACTGTGTCATCAGCATATCTAATCTCTGGTATTTCATAACCTCCAATTGTTATCTCTCTCTCTCTCTCTGAACCTTAAGTGCCCAGGGCACATGGGGCTTCCGCAAGGGTTTTCCACAAATGCCTGTCTTTCGCCTTTTTTTCTGCTCTTGCCCAGGTGAGCCCTCTATTGCTCAACATCCCTTCTGTTGTTCTTCTCCATGTCTCTTTTGGTCTACCCTTACTTCTGCTCCCCTGTGGTGTCCATCTTAGTGCTATTTTTGGTAGTGAGTTGTCAGTCATTCGGAGCACATGTCCCAACCATCGCCAGCGTCTTTCCTCAATAATTGTTGTCAGTGGTTTCATCTGCATTTCTGCCAATAAGATGTTATTTCTTATGGTGTTTGGCCAAAATATTTTTTTAATTCTACGTAAACATTTAGTCTGGAAAGAATTCAACTTGTTTTCTATGGTTTTGGTGATTTTCCAGCATTCACTTCCATAGAGTAGTACACTTAGAACATTACTCTTAAATATCCTGATTTTCATATTTATGCTTAGTTTATTTGATTTCCATATATTCTGTAGCATTGCAAAAGCCTGGTTTGCTCTAGTAAGTCTGCTGTTGATGTCCTCTGTGCTGTCTCCATTTTCTACTACTCTACTGCCAAGGTATACAAATTCGTTGATCTCCTCCACTAACTTGTTATCTACTCTGAGTACATTTCTGTTGTTCACATTTTGCTTCATTAACTTTGTCTTTCCTACGTTGATCTTTAGTCCTATGTTGTTTGCATTCTGGGTTAACTTGTTTATTTTATCTTGCATATCTTTGTGACTGCTTGATAATAGACAAATGTCGTCCGCAAAGTCAAGGTCCTCCAGCACTGTGTTAAGGGTCCATTGTAATCCTCTGCGTTTGTCTGATGTTGCCTCCTTCATTAACCAGTCTACTGCCAAGATAAATAATGTTGGTGATAGTACACATCCCTGTTTCACTCCTGTTTGTACCCTAAAGCTGCTGGAGGTATGTTCTCCACAGATAACTTTGCACTGAAAACCCTCGTATAGGGCTTTGATTACATTAACTATTTTATGGGGGAGGCCATGCCATCTCTGTTGACACTGTCAAAGGCTTTCTCAAAATCTATGAATAATGCATATGTTGTGCTATGCCATTCATTTGCCTGTTCTAATATTTGTCTAAGTACAAATATATGGTCTATGCATGATCTTCCTTTCCTAAATCCTGCCTGCTCTTTCCGAAGTTTTTCCTCAAGTGTTGGTACAATTCTGTTGATGATTATTCTGCAAAATACTTTACTAGTGAGTGGCAGTAGGGTAATGCCTCTCCAGTTCCCGCAATCTCTGAGGTCACCCTTCTTTGGTAGTTTTACTATAAGACCAGTTTTCCACTCCTCTGGGGCTTTTTCTAAATCCCAAATTTGTTGTAATATCCGGCAAAGTTGTTTTGGTGTTTCTGTTTCTTCTGCTTTCAACATCTCAGCAGTCACTTCATCTTCACCTGGTGCCCTGTCTGATTTTAGCATCTTTATCGCCTCTTTTACTTCATTTATTGTTATTGGTCCTGTATTGATGTTTAGTTCCGCTTTTGCTTCAGGTATATCTATTGCTTGTGCTGCTTGTGTTCTGTTTAGTAGGGTGTTAAAGTGTTCCCTCCATCTTTCAATTTTTTCTCTTTCTCCACTGACCAGTTGTCCATTTTGTGTTCTTACTGCACTTTCACATCTTGTATTGAAGTTACCTGTCATCTGCTTTGTGATTTTATATATGGTTTTCATGTCATTTGTATATGCTGCTTTCTCTGCTGTCTCTGCTAAGTTGTCATAATACTTACGTTTATCTTGACGGCATGATTCCTTCACTTCTTTGTCTTTTTGTGCATAATTACTTAAAACTCGTTCTTTAAGCCGTTGTGATTTGGTGTTCAGTAATTTTTTCTTGATTTCTTTTCTTTGCTCTATCTTTTCCCATGTGGTCTCACTTATCCATTCCTCTTTTCTCCTTTTCCGATATCCCAGCACCTCTTTTGCTGTTTCCTGTAGTGTTTTATTGAACTCTAATATGGACATTTCTGCTTCGTCTTGTAGGACACTGAAGCGGTTCTTAAGTATTATTGAGAATTCATTTCTTGTTTGCTGGTCTATCAGTTTTCTTGTATCAAAATGTATCTTTCTGTGTTCTCCGATTCTGGCTTTCCTTAATTTTAGTTTTATTTTTGCTACCAGAAGGTTGTGATCACTTCCTATATCTGCTCCTTTCCTTGCTCGCACATCTTGTAGTGACCGTTTCCACTTGTTGTTTATTAGTATGTGATCGATTTGGTTTTCTGTGGTTTTATCTGGTGACCTCCAAGTCACTTTATGGATGTTTTTGTGTTGGAAAATTGTCCCTCCGATGGTCATCATGTTTTCTTCACAGAAACTGCACAGTCTTTCTCCATTTTCATTTATTTCTCCAATTCCTTCTCTTCCCATGATTCTTCTTCTATCTTCATTTCCTTCACCTACTTTTGCATTGAAGTCGCCCAAGATGAGTAGCATATCATGCTTGGGTATTGTTTCTACTGTGGCTTGGAGGCTGTTGTAAAAATCTTCTTTTAATTCCTCTTCAGCTGCTTCTGTTGGTGCATAACAAACTATAATAGACAGCTTCGTGAATCTTGAGTTGAACCGTGCATATAATAATCTCTCATTTATTGGGGTCCATTTCAGCAATGCTCTTGATGCTTCTTTTGTTATAATCAATGCTACTCCTCCTTCATGAAGATCTTCTTTACCTGACCATATTATTGTATCTTCTGTGTGCTGTGTTGTTAATTTCCTTCTGCCTTGTCCTGTCCATCTTGCTTCTTGTATTCCTAGTATGTCTAGTTTGTATCTGTGCATTTCCTTGATGGTTTGTGCTAGTTTTCCAGTCTGGTTTAGTGTTCTTACATTCCAGCTGCCTATATGCATCTTTTGTTTAGGTTCCAGGAGGTCTGCAGTCGGGCTGGGGACTTCCAGTGGCTGGCTTTCATCCACAACCTTCATGGGCTCAGTTTCCTGATACGCATTTCTCCTTCCACCTGCATTTGCTTTTTCCCTTGCTTCTGTTTCTGTAGCAGTCTGATAGTTTTTTACCAGATAGGGTTGCTGGCCCTATGCTGAACCCTCCTTAGTCGCCTTTTACGATCATGCATGGTAGGGTACAGTGGTCCTATTCTTTGCAGATCCCGGGTACCACACGGGGGTCCAATTGTTATGGCATCATAATATTCTTTGGCTACATCTTCTCTAACATTCATCATTATATTTTCAATATACAAGTTAAATAAGTAAGGTGACAGTATGCACCCCTGATGAACCCCTTGTTTTATGTCAAACCAAGTTGTTGTTTCATCATTTATTCTTACTGCTGCTTCTTGGTCTAGATACAGCAGTGATGCTAATTGTATCAAATGTGTTGGAAATCCCATTTTTTGCTTTATTTCCCAAAGTTTCTGGTGTTGTAAACAATCAAATGCCTTTGAGTAGTCTATAAAGGCTAAATATAGATTCACATTAAACTCTCTGCATTTCTCTATTATTAATCTTATATTGAATATATGAGATCCTCTTCCTTGCCTGAAACCAGCTTGGACCACATTGACTTCTTCTATTTTCTTATGAAAATAGAAAATCCTATTTGTATATATAATGTTCACAAAAAGAAATGCAACAAAAGCGATGTTGTGATTTAAATTGAAGTTTGCTGATCAGACAAGGGCAAATTGCCTGAAATGTTCACTTGGACATGAACTTCACGTGCTGACCTGAATTCTACTCAGCAGTTGAATCATGAGCAGAGAAAAGCGACATTAATCAAAACAGCATTTTTGACAATAACTCATGACAGGTTCATGAGAATCTCATGAAACTTACTGAACACAAAACTTATTGACCATGTTATTGAATGCCTATAAAAGATTGATGCTCCTCGAATCAATTCATTTGAAAATTCAATGCACAAGTATGGCTCATCTCACTACAGAACAACAACTCATCATCATTGGATGTTTACAGACTGGACAGTCACAAAGTGTAGCAGCCAGACAATTTAATGTGGTTAGAAGCACCATTAGTCGCCTTTGGAACCAATTTCAAGAAACTGGCTCTGTTGCAAACAGGCCACGCAGTGGAAGACCCATAGTCACAACTCCAGCCAAAGACTGCTTCATACGGCTGTGTCACCTCAGGAATCGATCTGCATATGCGTCCTGAACAGTCCAGTCAATGACAGCAGCTCATCAAATTTCAGATCAAATGGTCAGGAACCGGCTCCACGACGCTGGTCTTTGGGCTAGAAGACCTTACAAGAGGTCCTGCTCTTACAGACCGGCACTGCCAGAACCGACTGCAGTGGGTGAGCCAGCATCGTCAGTGGACCTTTGCAAATGACTGGAGAAGGGTTTGGTTTAGTGATGAATCATTCTTTCTGCTCCAGCGACACGATAGACGAAGAATAGTTTACCGCAGAATCCATGAGCACTATGCCCAGAACTGCGTGGATGAGGCTCCTCCACATGGTGATGGAGGTGTGCTGGTGTGGGGGACGATCAACTTCATGAGAAGAAGTGACCTGGTGCAAATTGAAGGATGCCTGAATGCCCAATTATACGTCACTGAAATTCTTCATCCTCACATCCTTCCACTTCTGGCTGCACCAGGGTTGATTTATCAGCAGGATAACGCTCAACCTCATGTGGCACAACTCACCACCCAGTTCCTTGCTGATAACAACATTCAGACCATTCTGTGGCCATCCATGTCATCAGATATGAACCCAATAGAACAGTCATGGGATGAACTCAATAGACAAGTCCGTCAGCGACAGCTGTCTCTTGCACTGCGGGAAGAGTAGGCAGTCATACCACAACAACAGATCCAGTGGCTACATTACGACTACAGTAGTGTTGAGTTTCGTTTTTTGAACAGTATATAATCTAAAATTAAAAACACTTTTTTAAAAATCAGCAAAGAGTAAATGTTCATGTAAATATTTTTTGTCTGCCCTTATTTGTGGCAAGGTTTAATCTTTACAAAATGCCCACATGCTGAACCAAATCAAAACTGATTGATTCTCCTCTATGTGGGGTCTACTGCACCAATCATCCTACAACCAACTTCGCTAGTAGCTTTTTATTAGGTATTTGATAATAATAAGTTGGTTACAGTAACTGCCAACCTCGGAAAGTTTTGGTTTAAATCGGTAATTGCTAACTAATGCGACCACTGATATGTCTTTCAGTAATACGTGAAAAACTTGCTGTGACATTAACTTGTACTTGTACTTATATAATCTCCTTGTAACTGCAAGCTGGTGTTCTTTGCAGCCGATGCTGTGAAGGTGTTGAGGTATAGCATCGTATCAACTTGAGAGAGGGTTACGGCAGTTATTTTCTCAGTCCCAGAGTACAGCTAAAAAGCAGGGGGTGTGCAATGCTTCTTTAACAACTCCACCACCATGGGGACTATGGTGATCCCTGCCCCGTTAGCCAGGCTATGCCTGTTACCGGGGGTACCAATGGAGAGGCGGGACAGGGTCTTGGTCAGCTATAGTTCACTAACCCTGATGCTGGCATATCAGCTATGGGTCGCTGACTGCCTCATCGGACAGCATCTTCACCTCCACTGTGCGACACTAAAGAATGAGTAAGATGTGTCCATGTCAAATGTGAAATTTAACGTTCATGACTGAACTATAAGTGATATATAAAGCAAAATTACTCCTCGCTGTGACATACAGGAATGTCTGAGATCAAGTTGTGTCTTAAGCTGATACTGACAAGTCTCCTCATCAATGTCACATGTTCCGGTAGGCAAGTCAGGCAGTTGTATGAAACATTCAAGCTGCAAGCACTCATGTGATGAAAGCCAAGTCGAGGAGGCAATTCCTGAAGGCACAACTGACTGAAAAAAGAGAGATAAAAAAACTGTTACATGTCTTTGACTACACATATGTAGGCAAATGATGACCCCCCCCGACTTAAATGGATGGACTGCTCCATAAAACCCTACGTATATCAAAATGCATATAAAATGGAGCACATTCTATATTTTTATGTCACAAAGACAATTTAATAGTTATATTAAAGAATAAACATATGAAAAACAATCAAATTAGAATAAAAATTGCTGTAAACCAAGAAATATAAAAAAAATATAACTGTACAGTATAGTACAATACATTCTATACCGTACTGTAAGCACTATATTAAAAAAAAAAGTAAAGGTAAAGGTAATCTGTCATGCCTTAGAGGCACATAGGGATATGGTGATAGTGGCCAAATTTTCCTTGACCTGTCAGCACACTAGAGGGTGATATGATCAGTATCACGCCTGGCTGCCTTTCCTTCTCAAACTCCACAAGAAGTCGGGTACCCATTTCTACAGCTGGGTGACTGGGGGTGCCTCTGGCCAGATTTGAACCCCGGACCTTCGCCATGAGAGACCAGTGCACAAACAACTTCGCCAAGCATTATATAGGGAAAAAAAACAACAACAACAAAAACTATGAGACCTCTAAAGTCAGGGATTTGAGTTGTATGTATATGTCTATGTAAGTATGATCTACGCAGGTCAGAGAGCATCTGTATACTTTCACAATGACAGAAGATGGTGGGCCTTATATTTACGTACACTTTCAACATAATGTGCGAATGAAAACATCTTGAGACTCAGAAAGCAGAAGAACTGGTTACATTGTTCCTTATTTCACAACCCGAAGCTTACTGGTTAAAACTGCGTGATGATGTAAAGTAATTGTTAAATCAACTCAAAGCAAAAGATCTGCATGCTATCAGATTACTGTGGTGGAGCTTACAGTGAGTCCTGACACTGCAGCAAGATGACAGGAGTCTCGTCATCTTCTTGTTTACACATTGAGACATAAGAAAATCACTGATGGCCAACTTGTCATCATCATGACCATCACCACCACCAACACTTCTACACTGATATAAGAGCCAAAACCTGGACCCAGGAAAACAAACTGGGTGGAAAACTGTGAAGACCTCAATGGGTTTTGTGGAGGAGACCCATCTTGTTGTTTAAATGATTAAGCATATTAAATGAAATGCAGAATAAGCAGAACACCATCATTATAACTGAACAGAAAGACAAACTGCTTGGTTCCAAATCAGTCAGAGCAACAAAATCTAACAAACTTCAAATACCACACTTCTAACATCAAATAAGAGCTTTGACAGATCACAAGAGTCTTACAATCAATGATTTATTAGTTTTATTTTCTTCTACATTAGCAGGAAACAAACAAAAAAAATGTAGATCTTGTAACTAATAAAGACTCTTTTTGTCTTATAAGACATATTCTGAAGCATGCAGATGTTAGCTGTTTGTAAAAAGTTGTTGAGCTCTCTTTCATTGTGCAAGCTTCTCCCATGGCTGATTATAGCAATAACTGACTGGCTAATCAGTAACAATAAACAAAGTTCATTTTGTAAGGTGATGTCTTCTTCTTCAAATCTGGCTCCCGTTTTCTACTCAAATGATCATCATCATTCGTCATTTATCATTTCAGTCATCTATATAGTTTTTGTGTTTTTTTTTTAAGGGGGGGGGGGGGGTTTGTTTCAGTTTTAAGCATTGTATTTTACAACAGAAAGTTCTCTGTTTTTTGGTGGTTTCCTGAGCTATGAGAACTCTGACCACAATATGATTCTTTCTCTAACAGCCTCATGATATAAAGAACTAACAGCCTCATGACAAACAGGCCTGTGACACAAAGAACTAACAGCCTTATGACACAAAGAACTTCCATCCACTCTAGTCACTGTTTTCTGTCTTCCTGAGAGCACTCAGTCTGTAGGGGGCATACCGACTTCACGCCTCCAAGTTTGGTCTTGCAGTCTCCACAGACAGGAGTCTTTGCCATCTTCTTCTGCTACAGATACACCAGCTTTCCACCAAGAGTCTTTGAGACTTTCCTGCGGCTGGAGTTTGTGTTGCAGGAAAGCCGACATCTGAAGGTGAGATGCTGAACCAACTTCAAGGGTAAAACCAAAAAATGTATGTAGACATTTATATATCGTCTGTTGTTATTATAAAACACTTTTGTGACAGCAAAAGTTAACCACAGGTACCTGAGATCAATTATGCGTTCACTTCTACGGCAGTTGTTTGGCCAGGGATTATAGGCCATGGGCTGCTTCCTATGTCCTTGTTGCTGGCAACCTCCAAGCTTCTCACAACATGCATGACATAAACCATAAACACAGTGTCTCTCCCACATTCCTTTATCACATCTGGAATGAAAGCACACTAATATTTTATAAAACATTATAAAGATTAGGGATATAATTACAGATAAGTTAAACCTAATAAATAAAACAATAAAATGTTATGTACTTAAAATATCAACAGCAATAAATACAGGTCAAAATAAGTATGCAAAAATGGGTATTAAAAAAAAAAACACATCTGGTACTTGGTGCATCCAGTAGACTTTTGTTAAGTAACAGGTGACAAGTCCCAGAAACCAATCCTTTTTTTTCTTCCCTGTTCATTCAATATGACTCCAGCATAGTCCCATATTTCATGGGACTGAGTTGTGCACAAAATCCATTTGTCTTGCATTTACCAAGTGTGATGACAGTGATTCTGAGTTCCTCACAGTGTAGGCAGATATTCTGTCTCTGGAGGCAATCTGCCCTCAACACAGTGTGCTGGGTACTCACTTTGTGCAAATAAGTTGCCTTAAGGGCTGCGGTGACGACAGACTATCTCAGTCCTCCCAGTTCCGAGACTAACAGACCACATCAGTACTGACTCAGCCAATTCTACATTCCTAGAAGGTAATGACAAGCATTTTATCCTATGCAGAATTCATTAAATCAGTCAATGTCCATGTATGCCTGATGTGTTTTGTTGAACTAATGAGCACAACAACAAAAATGAACAGAGACATAACTGAACAGACAACTCACTTCAGGCATGTAGGAGCAGTACTGCTTCTTGTAGTTGCAGCCTTGCTCTGTGCAAAACATTAGTTTTCAAACAATAAGCAATGCTGAATGATAACAAAACTGTCTAGCAGTGCTACATTCCTGAACTACAACATCTGTTACTACTCTGAAAGAAGAATCTAATTCCTTCTTTAAAAAAAAAAAATAAACATGAAAGATATGGTTTGATATTTATTATTTGATATTTAATCACAACATGACTGTTCTGTGAACTTCAATTCATTTGTGGTAGCTGATGTCACTGTGCTGATTTTTAAAACAGGCATCAGGCTGAGTGATGTGTGGGATATATCTGCTGTTATGTCATAGAGTGGACCTGAAAAACAGGCATCAGGTTGAGTGATGTGTGGGATATATCTGCTGTTATGTCACAGAGTGGACCTGAAAAACAGGCATCAGGTTGAGTGATGTGTGGGATATATATGCTGTTATGTCATGGAGTGGACCTGAAAAACAGGCATGGTTGGGTGACATGTGGACTAGGTTAGCACAAAGAACATGCTGAATATCACATCCTTTTAACCCGAGACAGTTGTGTATCTAAAATATAACATACCACTAAAAAGAACACATCATTAATACAGAGTCTTGACCATCTTTAGTTTCAAGGTCTAAATGACTGTATCCTGCCAACTATCTCAGCAGATCTTGTTCAAGCTGTTAAGTTTATTCATGGCAGATGGAAATAGAAACAGCAACACTAACAGTTAAATGTATCTCTTCCACAATGAAACTCTTTTCAAATAAAATAACACTCCCTGTCTTGGTTTCTTTGTTCTATAATAAAGGTTTGTGGGTTATGTCAGGTTTGTAGACTGCAGCAAACTAGTAACACATCCTGATCACATGAGAAACCAGCTCTGACATCACTACACTACATCACTGCAATCTACCTCACAAATGCATTCTTAAACCTATCACTAAAACAGTGTACAACAATCACTCTCATATCATCACCTCTTTCCTATGTTTCCTGTTTCTTGTACTGCACTTCAGTGAGTCAAAATTTATCACCGCAAGCTTTTCTAATCTTGCAACAAAAGAAAAATCATCAGAGCAAGACATATGTGTATGTGACTGCACAGTTTCAGCACCATGTTCCTTGGCTGGATGTGCTTCCACTTTCTGCACGCGCCGTAAGTTACATATGAAAGTGTAAATGTGCCGCAACACTCCAACAACTGAGAAACAGAGGAAGAAATATGGTATCATGAGAAAAAGCATTTGCAGAAAATATTATATAAGTCGATATCAGAAAGTTTCTATACAATTCCTAAAAAACAGTATAGGCTTACCTTATTAAAAATGTTATCACCGTCCGCTTTGAAATAGTCCTCTTGGGAACATACACAGTAATCCCTGTGTCTCTTCCATGCCTATGAAGGACTACACGAGTACTTTTCCTGAAAGCCATCCACTACTGCCTGTGATTCTGTTTGGATTTCATCTACAACATCAAAGCATTGCCCCTTTAGCTTCAACTTCATTTTCAGGAACAATGCAAAGCACTAGGTCAGGTGAGTATGGAGGGTGTGGAGTGTTGCTAGTCATCCCACAAAACTCAAGGCATAAACCAAGATACTGCTGCTTCTGATCAAGAAACAAAAGCCAGGAAACAAACTTCGCAGCAACACAGGGCATGCTCTGGTTTTCCATCAGGATCTCCTGCCAGACTCCATAACAGGTTCGGACCATGTGACTGACTGATTGATTGATCTTTATTTCCAAAGGGTTAAGAATTGAGCACTTGGGCCCGTCTTCTGCTCTTTATCATACAACTTTCACTCTCTTCCAGACATTCTAAAAATATGTTGCGCATATAACAAACATAGTTAACATTTAAAATAAAATAAAACATTTAAGTTTCACTCTTAACCATACACTCTATACAGAAAGTAACTACATACATATAAAAAAAAGTTATTTTCACAATCTCAAACTAATGACTATCTACTAAACTACAATTTCAGTACTATTCAGAATAAATAATTAACTGAATTCAATGGCCTGTAAGAAGAGTCTAAAACAACATGTAAATTTTATGAACCATAGAGGCATGTAGCTGACATCAAATAGATACTGGAAAAGTTTGTTGTTGTAGGAAGGAATATATATTTTTTTATATAGGGTAGGAGGGTATTCCAAAGATGAGCAGCAGAATAAACAAAGCTTTTCTTGAAAAGATCAAGTCCTAGGTTTTGGAAAACATATATTGTTTAAGCATTGGCTAAACTGTGGGTTATATTTAAACAATTTCCATAAATAAGATGGAGCATTCTGTGGTAGAATTTGATGTACTAACTTGGCTTTGTTGAAAAGGAACCTGTTCTCAGGAGGCAGAATTTTGATACATTTGTGTTGATTTGTTGTTTGTGCATGATCTTTGTCACTAATAAGCTTTACTGCTAATTTCTGAAGTGAGTAAAACTTCTTTGTATTTGATACACAGCAACCATCCCAGATTGTTGAGCAGTAGTTTAAATGTGTTCATATATGTGATATGTAGTATTGTCTTCCTTGTGTCGTGATTGATGAAGTGCTTAATTTTGACTAACTAGCATACTTTTTCAGGGGAACGGAAGTAAGGGTAGACCAAAAGAGACATGGAGAAGAACAACAGAAAGGATGTTGAGCAATAGAGGGCTCACCTGGGCAAGAGCAGAAAAAAAGGCGAAGGACAGGCATTTGTGGAAAACCCTTGCGGAAGCCCCATGTGCCCTGGGCACTTAAGGTTCAGAGAGAGAGAGAGTATACTTTTTGCACAATGAGTTTTGTTAGACCTTGCATATGAGAGTTCCAAGTCAGATGTTGGTCAGAACTAGCATTTTGCACTTGCTAACATTTTCTATCTGTGATGTTTCTGTACATGGCTGTAGTGTTTTTGTCACGATTTTCTACCGATATTTTCCAGCTTAAACAAACTGTAGGATTTATTACATGCAAAAGGAGAAACACAATAATCTTGAGAGATCACAACGTGATCAAGATCTGTGAACCTTTTTTTCTTTTTTTTACCTCTGTAAATAAATTATTAAATGTACTAGAATTATTTATTTCCCATAAAACTCGTGGAAAACGGAATGCACTCGATATACCAATGTATCTCTTTGGCCAGCTAATGCATTCATTTCTTTCTTCATGCAAAAAAAAAAAAGAAAGAAAGAAAACTCAACTCAACTCATGTCTCAGAAACTGTGACATTTCTTTCTCTGAGTAAACACAATTTTATTTTTCATTGACAACCAAAGCCGGTCTTCTTCACGCCATTGCTGTCAAACACCATCAGCCCAGCTCCTGGTCATATGTACCCAAACGGCTGAGACACACGTCCGCGCCTACGCCCCGACCTCGCTACAAATCTTCTACATTTCGACTTTGTAAGCCAACACCACGCATTTTTACATACGTAATCGATAATTTAACAACGCACTTAACAACTATTTCACTACTGTCATGAGATTAACTTTCCCATGAAATAAAACTGATTTTTTTTTTAAAACGGGGAAAAGAAAATGACCATAAGTGAAGCAGTCGAGACCGACTGAACACAAACATTTTTTTTAAAACGTGAAAAGCATTCAATTTTAACAATGAAAATCGTTCTCCATGTTGGATTTTAAAGCGATGCTGACATACGATTACAGATTCTGACCTACCCGACAAGACAGACGAGCTTGTGATGACCGTGAATACTACGATGTTTGGGATGCTCCCTTCCTTTAGTAGCTCCCGCAGAATCTGCGTTAGTTCCTCCATCATCCACATATTTCCAGCAAGTAACGAGCGTGCGGTCCGGCAGAAGCAAAGAGCATATGAATTATATAATATTCGTACTGGCTCAAGTGGTCTGACACTTATACTATTTCACTGCAAGCGAATAATCGCGTTCGCTTTTGATCATATTGATTGTGTTCTTTCTTGATGTGTCCGGCATCAAAATAGATCCGCGACTTATTTTCGGCAATCAGATGTTCCTTTACCAGTCGTGAAAGTATAGCCCTTCATTTTGTTATTGTCGTAAAAATCTGTTTTATCATAAAGGTCTATCTCAGGTTGTTGATGTTACAGCCTTCTACTTTCAAATCTTTATAGCCTCTAGTGATGTTTTCACGGTATAATGTGAACAGATCAGGTGACAGAAAACATCATCAGGTGCCGTGCCGACTGGCGTTGGCTATTATGCTTCTCCAGAGTACACGATCCTTCATGCAGGCCATCAGTTCAGTTGGTGATCTCCTCTCACACCATCCCGTCAGACTGTCCAGTATCATTTCTCTTGGTCTTCCTCTTGATCTTCTTCCTTCTATTTTTCCTGTTGTTATAATATTTTCAATGCCCCCTCTTCTCATTGCATGTCTTATGAAAGTACATTGTCTCTCTCTTATCTTTTTGACAAGGTTTTTTTGTATCTCCAGCTCTTCTCATACATTCTTCATTACTTATTTTTTGCTGTCCAGGGGATTCGCAACATTCTTCTAATAAACCACATTTCTGCTGCTTCCAATGAGACTTGCCTATTGTCCATGATTCACTTCCATATAACAAGATAGGTTCAATATAGCATTGACACTTTCCGTGCCAGAGGAAGAAACACGGACGTGTTATGGAGTGCCAGAGTAAAAACGCGGGTCTTGATATGTTAGGGGGTATAGTTATAAAATGGAATGGAAAATAGTATTTCCATGTACTTCTGTATACTTATTATGTTTCAAAGTATAACTAAATAAATGAAAATTTCTTAAATGCAGAGTTTTTTTTTAGGAAAAAAGAAGTAATGTGATGTTTTTAGACACTGACTGTGCCCAGTTCACCATCGGCTAGGTCTAGATATGCACTACTTACCATCTGAGATGTGTATATCTACTTGTCGATCTCATATTCTGATTCTATGTTGCATTCTCGCTAAATTAATGTCTGAAATAACTCCTAACTACTTCTCCAGTCGTCTAAATATGTCTAGATCTACTTGGGATACATTCAAGAGCAGTGGGGTGGTCACAGGCCATGTCCATACCCCTATCTACATCATAAAAAAATTTTAAAATTTCGGTCTTTCTCTTCCTTTCTCTCGCTCGGCATCGCTCGTAACTTGGCAGTCTTTCGCCATTTTGAAAAGTGTCACCGGAATCGCGGACGAAATATGTACAATCTAAATGTTACACCGGTTGTTTTATTGAAACAAACCAATGATCATTATAATGACCATTGGCACGCATCGGGTATACCGGGAGCGTCATTATAATGACCAAAGGCACGGAAAGTGTCTTGTTTTATACCTGTGTTCACTCTTTATTGCTGGTTTTTTTTTATTCCAGGTCATATTCTCGTATCTTTACCATTTACATGTATATTGTTTTTTTTAGTATTCATAATGTATCTTCATATCTAACTCTGTCAAAAGCTTTGTGTAGTCATTAAGGACCTGAACAATTAACAAAAAGATGACAGAGACACTGGATGCAATATAAATGTAGATTTTGGAAAAGGGAGGAACAAATACCATGGACAGACAGAAAAACAAAGCGAAGATGTCCTCAAAGAAGTTTCAAAACAAAGGGAAATTTGTTAAAATTATATTTAAAATAAAAAAAACAGCCAAAATTTCTTAGATATATCATGAAAATACAGTCGTTAGAGAAATTCATAATGACTGGAAAATTCAAGTGACAAAGAAAGAGAAGAAGGCCAATAGAAAAATATCTCAGTGGACTTACGAAGTGGCAAAGAAAAAGAAAAGTATTTGAATTGTTTGGGAACACCAAGAACCACACAAGATGGAGAATACAGATGCTCTCTGACATGGCATGTCTGCCTGTGCTA
Organism: Achatina immaculata; assembly: GCA_009760885.1. Classification (NCBI taxonomy): domain Eukaryota; kingdom Metazoa; phylum Mollusca; class Gastropoda; order Stylommatophora; family Achatinidae; genus Lissachatina; species Lissachatina immaculata. Next base: position 20,692,675 of record CM019718.1, on the reverse strand, counting down.
GTAAATAAAACAAAATATCCATTCTTTTAGACATGTCATTCATCTCAATAATTTTGTCTGTCTACACTGTTGTGTCACCAAGAGGTTCCACTCATATTTGGAACTGGTTTGGTTTCTAATTTATGAAGTTCCAAGTTGATACATCTATATATATGATATTATTACCTGCTTTTACCTGAATAAACAAATAAACTGGTTCCTAATTAAAAGAGGCCAACCACATTAAACCTTAAAGAGGACATTGTTAAGATAGGCCAGTTTAGTAGGCATAAAATCCCTTGATGAGGTTGAAAAGCTCTCTCAAAATGAAAACTTGGCGAACTACCTTGCGAGCCCTATGTGACATTTAACAGTATGAGGATATAAGAATAATTCAGTTACTACCTAGCTCTGCTCCATAGTTTCTTATCATCACCATTATCATCACAATTCACTCCCTTGAGAGCATAGGCCACGGATAAAGGCTCTTCAGTCACCCCTGTTCTTGGAATTATTCTCTGGTTCCTTCCATGTGTATCCCTTATGTCTGAGCACTGTCATAATTTTTCTTCTCCAAGTAAGTCTAGGTCTTCATTTTTTTTTGTTCCTTAATTAAAGATTTCTTGTCAGTGCTTGTCTTGCTATGCTGGTGTCGGGTTAACTCAGAGTGTGGCTATTCCACCCCCATTTCCTAGACATTATTTGTAGGTTCATAGGTTCTTGTCCTGCCATTTCCCAGACCTCCTATCTTCTGTTGTACTGTCTTGGTCATTTTTTTTTTTTTTTTTTAGACAACGAAAACAACAGGCCGTGACCCGGTGGTACTGCAGACCGGGTCCACCCGTAATGAGATGTGGACCATACCCCCGGCATTCAATGTGCAGGGCAGGCCTCGGGCATCTCGTTTAGTTAAAAAATAGCGACGCTTTTGTTAACCAAAGGGTATGTTGATCAGGGTACCTGCTAAGAGGACACTTTGACCTCAGCCACTTTGATCTTAGCCAAAAGGCCTACACTTTGATCTTAGCCAAAAGGCCGAGTCATAATCCATGTCTCTGAACCATATAGGACACTCTTTACATTTGTATTGAAAAGCCTAAGTTTGGTTCTTGCTTTGATGTTCTTAGATGACCATATTCATAAATATGAATATGACCATAGTCTATAAATATAGCACAGTATCTTGACATTCATGGAAGGAAGAGGACTGTCCTAAATAAAATCTCATTTTGTGTTTATTTTACAGTAATGTTTTATCTTTTCTTCTAATCTTGAATAAGGTCTTTTTGTGACTTAAATACTGTGGGGGTTTCATTGTTCCTTCACTTTCTACTCTGTAAAACTGGTATACATTCCCCCACTTTTACTGTTGTCTGAAATATTTCACCACATTCGAAATCCCACTCACATCTCAACATAAACAAATAACACATACAAATATAAACTTCAACACATCTCAACACAAACAAATAACATACAAATATAAACTTCAACAAACAAAAGTTCTGCATGAAGGGAAACAAACCAATTTATTTCTGTTTTTAAAAATGGACTATTTTTGTCTACACCCTAAAATGTGACAGCCTAATTAAAAAAAAAAAAAAAGAGTTATTTTTCTTCCGTATTTAATGAATGTAATAATGATGATAAAGATGATGATATTACAGTGAAAATATTGAAAAAAAATTTAAGATGCACACAGTACATCCCCAGATGTTTTTTGCCAAGGAACCACAGGAAGCAGAAACGTTTTTACTACTGATATTTTCCAGCGTAAACAAACTGTAGGATTTATTACCGAGCAAAGGAGAAGCACAATAATCAGGGGAGATCACAATGTGATCAGGATCTGTGAACCTTAGCTGCTCAAGACCTTATCCCATCTCCAAAGGATGTTCTAGACAAATCAGAACATTCTGATATTACAGCATGCCTAGTGGCACAAGAACTGACATGATTTCACTGACCGAGGGGGAGGGGGGAGGGGTCTCTGAGAAGCTACCCTGAGAGTTTTTAGAAGCCACTGCACTTTCACAATGACTCGTCAAGAAGATTTCTGAAATTTCATGTCATATAATTATCATAGCGACTAGATCAGAATCACATGTTTTTGAAAGTCGTAATGCTATCTAAATCAGCGGTGTCAGACACGCGACTCATCCCTCAGCTGTCCGTCATCTTCACACTCCTGTTCTGCTCCTACACCTTAAAAAGCATCATCCAGTTCATCCACACCATCTCTAACTAGTACATTAAATATGTGCCACTGTGAAAGTTCTACACGACTGATACAAGTGATCTATGGCACACCACCTGACCCTCATTACTACTGTGAAAGTTCTACACAACTGATAAAAGTGATCTATGGCACACCACCTGACCCTCATTACCAATGAAAGTTCTACACAACTGATAAAAGTGATCTATGGCACACCACCTGACCTTCGTTACCACTGTGAAAGTTCTACACAACTGATACAAGTGATCTATGGCACACCGCCTGACCTTCGTTACCACTGTGAGAATCAAAACACACAAGCAGGAAAAAACAACAAAAATACAGCCAAATATTAAGATTACCTTCAATAGCAATAATGGGCAACAAACTTTTAAAAAATCCAAAAAAAAACAAAACACTTAAGGCAGAGTAAAAAAAAGATAATGGTTTTACTGCTATTCCTGTGTTTTTAACAGTCTGTACTGAACTTGACTTCCTATCATAACTAAATGCATTGACATAACATCTGTTGATGCAGAAGTTATATTTACAACACTTTGTTATTTTTTTTTTTTTGGCTTATAGATTCTGGAGCTTATTAATGAACTTTATACATCTGCCAAACTTCCCCCATCCCTGCCCAAATGTTTTCCACTGTGTACAAACTATCCACTATATAGTTTTTGTCACATTTTTCCCCCAGTACCGTACACATGTTGTACACACTTTTCTTCTTGTGTGTATTCAAGTTTGGCTCTGGATGATCCTAAACTCATTTATCTGTCATTATTACATGCCATGTACAAATGTAAATGCAACATACTCTAGTCAGAGTGTACACAGCAGTTTTTCAGACTGTCTGGTGGTCTTACAGCACAATATTTCCGCCTAACTTTCATAATTCATACACTGTCAATGCAGCACAATTCTGAAATCATATTTCATTTTACATATCTCAAAATGCATGGTCCATTGCATGCTGAATTATGTTCTGCCCCAGCCATGTAAATAAACAAGTAATGATCAATCACTGATAATGGTTTGTGATAAACAACTTTTTATAATCAAATCTGATTGAGAATTGAAGTTACGAGAGTGCAAACAATAAAGTTACAAAATTTAGTGTTATCTCATTCTTGTAAAATTTGCCTGTACAGAACACAAAAACACAAATCTATTTAAACTCATTATCAACTCTACACAGAGAATACAGAAACCATAAACCATGGCCCATCAGCAAAAACGAACATTTTTTTTCTCTTGATCATCATAAAAACAAAAGCGCGTCTGAGCAACAAATTTTAACCATAACATGCTTGTGCCCTGAAAAACACAACTACCAAAATGATTAATGATTAAGGAGTATGATATATCTCTGAACACACACGCAAAATAAAAGGAGTGGCAGAAGTTCACTGTACAAAGATTCACCTCTATTCACCCTCTCAATTCTGTGATATTCTTGCATTCAAGATTGTCCAGTCCTGCATAGCAGTACCATTTTATCTGGTCAAAGGATAATACAGCTTATGACAGACTTCATAGAAGCATATGACCAATTTCAAAATAATATATAAAGCTGGTTTAGTGTTGGCGGGGGGGGGGGGGGGGGGGGAGAAGAGAACAGTTAACACTGTTAATTTACCGTAACATCTGGAATGAATGCAAAGATTTATAATGAGTATGAAGTATGAACAAAACAACAACAACAAAAAAACCGATGAAAGAATATTAAGAACAACTATTGAAAAACAAAAAAAAAAGAAAAGAGAAAAAAAAAAGAGCAATATCTACATCATAAAGAAGACACAAAAACAGGTTTATCTTCTCAATGATCTGTACAGTGGTAGCTTCCTTCAGTCAGTACTGACTATATCCCAGTGCCCTGATGGTACTCTGCTAGTGTAGATTATGTGTTGACTTAAACATGACAGGCATACTCTGTCATAACTTCTGACAGGTGAAAATCTGAGAGATTTAGCACCAAATGAGAAGTAATATATACACACACAAGAATCTGAAGTTTTACATGACAGAACCCACAACTAAAATAAATGGAAATGAGAAACAAAAGCAAGAAATGAGTGAGGATAAGAGTATTAACATGTTAGAGCAAGATTTTATGAGGGGAAACAGTCCATTTCATCATCATGCCAAAGTTGATGCACGTATCCTCACAATGAAAACTGCACATAACATTGAGCATATCATAACTATGTGTACAGAAACAGAATAAACACAAGAAGAAAGAAAAACATTGAAGATAATAATTACAACAGCATAACAAATGATACATCTGTTAAAATATCTGCAGCCACAGTGTAGAACTGATTGGAGATTTTCACAGAAAATAACACTGTTCTTTTACTTTTGCTGTAGCTCTGAATAGACTCCAGAGTCTTGATCTACATTTTCTTTTATTGCGGTGATGTGCATTTACTAACATAAGCTTTAATGCTGCACATGGTGAGATCATTTCTTAGTAAACTTTAGAAAATGAAAGTTACTGCATTACCTTTGGGTAATTCTTCTTGTCCTGACTTCTGTGACAGATAAAAGGGATGGCGACTGCAGTAAAACTGGTTTAAATAATAAAGGTAGAGGTGTGTATGGTGCAGTTTTACAAAGTGAGGGAGGGAGTGAGTAAAGTGAGAAAAAAACGAATAGAAAGTATGAGAATGTATAAATGAAAAAACATACAAGATCCGATCATTCTGCTGATGTACGATCTCGGAGGGTCCTAGAACAGCGCCTTATTTTCCAGACTGGCTGTCCCCACCAAGCTGGAATTAACAATGTCTTCAGCTTTCTGTAACTTCTTTAGTTTTCCACTCCCCTTTTTTTTTAACTCTACTTTCTTTCTCCTAGCTACCCCTCCCTACCACCACCCTCTTTTTTTCTCTGGCAACATATTGGTGTTTATAGGGTCTTGTTCTATTCACCAGTTTATGTTTTTCATTCATTATCTCTCCGTGTCCCCTTTTCCCTCCCTCTTCCCTCCCCCCACACCTCCTCTAGTGGCTATCATATTTCTATTGCCTTTCCCCCCACCCCTTTCTACCACTTGTTTTCCTCCTCTCTCTCCACCTCTTCTTTATGATTGGCTCTATCGGGTATCCTTTGTTGTGGTCCGTGTGGTCTTTCTAAGACTAGACACACATTATTTCCTACTTCTGGAGGAGCCCACATTAAGATAAGTTGTTCGTTTTGTTTTGTTTTTTTTTTGGTGTCTCGTGCATGTCATCCTCGAAAAAGGCTCATGCCGAAATATCGGATGTTGTATGTTTTTCATTTATACATTCTCATACTTTCTATTCGTTTTTTCTCACTTTATTCACTCCCTTCCTCACTTTGTAAAACTGCACCATACAACTCTACCTGACTTCTGTGACAATGATTTCAACATGATAATGATTTTTTCTTAGCTGCATGTCACTGGAATATGACAATGACTGCGCATATGTTATAATAATTCCTGCTACCTTAACTCTAATGATAGCTTACGACCATAATCTCTGAATATACTGTGATAACTCTTTCTTCCTGAATGTATCTGACCTACACCCAACAGACTGTGGCAGTACTAGAAGCAGGTGCATGACAACAGGAAACATGTTCATTCACAGAATCAAATGACTGGCATTTCTGGAAGCCAGCTCAGGTAACTGCTCACTACAAAACAAAGAATGTTAACATAAACTAATGACTATGGTCATCCTTTGACTAAAAACTACAAGTAATGCTATAAAACCAGCCAGCTTGTATATAAAGTCACCGAAAATGGCTTTCCCAATTCAAAAGGCAGTCCAGATGACAAAAATCAGTCTGGACTCATGGAAGTCAAAGAAGCACGAAGTGTACTAAGTATCTTATATGCAGCAAATAAAGTGATGGAAGTTTGTACTGGGCTATTAAAACAATCAACTCACATGCCCAACCAAAGGCTAAACAATTTTTTCCCAGTTATATAATTTATATGTTTCACATCGTGAGAACAGATAACTAAAATGAACATGTTTTGGTTATGATAATGTTGAAAATTACTGGCATATGGTTATGACCAGTTACATGGTCAATGAGGAATGTCTATAACTTCCAGTGCCAAATTTTTGAGCAGAAAATGTTTGAAAAGTCTTGAAACTTAAAATCAATTATTTAAACACAAATATTAAGGTGGTGTAAAGAACATGCAAATTATCAGAAGAATGAAACTAAAATTTTAAAAAATGGGTCCAGGGCACCACATGCCTTAAGAAGACTCATGAAACTGAAATTCTGTTTATTCTTGTAACCTCACACACATCAAGATAAGTAGTACCGCACTCACTATCACAACAATGTCAGGTTTTCAATTTCTAATATCACACATCCCATCAACACCCTCTTTCTGCCTTTTATTAGTTCAGCTAAATGTCAACCTTCTTTCTGTTGTATTTTAAGAATGACTAAATAGCCAAAACACATTGAGTACTGGCTAAAATCTTTCAAACTCACATGAACAACTTCAATATTACCATCTCCTGCAATACTGTAACATTTTGAAGTAAAATGAAAATAATGAAACAATATTGTCTACCAGGTTGTTTCTGCAGTTGGGAAGGGGGGGGGGGGGGGGGGGGGGGAAGAATATTTAAAATGACTAAATCTGGATGCTGGAATGTTGAACATTCAAATTTATTTCTGAATTAACAAATTTTTAACAAAGACCAAATGCATAAATACTGCCATAAAATTTCGCACATTAACCTTGCAAAAAGTATCCTCATGAAATCAATAACAGAAAAAAGAAAATTAGAACATGTGACCAGATATTTTCTCATGCTGTCAGAAAATTTATCCAAACTGCCAAACTTCATAAGCATCCAAGAAATTTATAAGCATAATTTTTACACTCTTATTAACTGAAGAGCTAGATTTCTTAAAGTAATGTACAAAGCAAATTATCATTAATGCATTTAAGTTTGACAACTTGTTAGTGAAACTGAAAATGACATAAATACATATATATATTGACTGTTTGGGCCTTGTTGTTGGAATATGGTCATGACCGTCTATATGGACAATGAGGAATGTTTTTAACTTCTGATGCCAAATTGAATATTGTTTAATATTTCTGTAACTCTTCATCACAAATATCTTAATGAAACATCTCTTGGTACTGGCCACAGTTCTGATTAATTTTTCATACAATATTACAGCATCTTTTATAGTTCAGGAACCAATACCCAATTTTATCACATTTATTTTACCTGACCAGTGGTTATCAATCTGGGGGGTCTGTGGACCTGCAAATGAATTGACTCAATTACAGAAAATGTTAGTACCATCTGGCTTCTATTTATTTTGCTTTATTTTAAATGATGGGTCTGCATAAATGGGGTCTACAACTGTTCTTAAACTTTGTGAGGGGTGTCCACAGCCTAAAGCAAAAAAAAAGTTTAAGAACCATTGCATCACATCTGTGACTCCTCACTGCTGAGTTAACTCTTTGTGTACTGGGGGTTTTTCCCTCAAATGACCAATGCTCATCTCAATGGGGTAAATTTCTTAACATAGAATGGGACGGTTGTCACATTTAGAAGGATCACAAAGGCATAGTCTGAATCGCAGCATGACATATTATACATTTTTTTTAATAGGAAAAGTTGTATGTTGTTTTTCTAATAAAATTGTTATTAATATATTAGTATTTAACAGAAAAAAACGAGCTAAGAATTGAGAAGAGTTGAAAAGAAAAAAAATGGAAAATTATGATGAAAAATGTTCTCTCTTACCCAAGTTTCCTCTGTAGTAGGTCCTTGTGATATCCAAACTGAATAGAATTTTACACAAACACCATTTCCTCACATAAAATATACATTAATTATTTATTTACAGTTAATTTACAGTCTACAATACACTAATAACATGGCAACACCATGGCCGGTGGCCCATAAGCTTAGAAAAACATTTTAAAAATTAATTTTTGTATCACAACATGGCTCTCAATTCACACGCGGGACCTCGTGTTGACGCTTGTATCATACTGGAAGCGATTTCTACAACCAGTTTTGGCCAGATTTTAGGCAGTGTATGATTAAATTCACTTTCAGAGCCCAATTCATTACCAGCACATGACGTGTACACAAGGGAAAAAGTGTCCGCTGGGTCGTCACACAGTGTGACGCGAAGTATAGAAAGAGTTAAGTCACTAATCTCCTGTGTTCTGCTACCATATTTCCCACAGAAATTCTGAATTAAGAGACTATCTCGGCTTCCTTTTTTTTCCAGCAACAGAGGCCCAACAGTCAACATACTGATATGTATCATTTTCCAGTTTCACCAACAAGTTGTTGAACCTAAATGCATTAATGAAAACACCCATCAGGTTCCCATTCTACATCCTAGGTTCCCAGGTTCAATGCTAGTCACTGCATCAATAATCAGAAAATACTGATTCATAAACATCTTGCAACTATTTTTCAACTGAAGCACACAAAATGGGATTATGTGTTCTCGTTGCCATTAAAAAAATTAATAAAGCCATATGTGACTGATCAAACATAAAGAATATAAATTTCTTCAAGACCTTGTTATATCTCTGGTGAGTTGAAAAAAAGTTTTCTCAGTATTTCAACAAAATTTCACATGACAACAATAATGAGTAACAGTTCACAATATGTGGATTTTCACATAATATTATATCCTGCCAAGATGTATAATGTATAATTTAATGCTTTGATCTTTTCTAAACCACTTTATTAAAAAAAAAACAGAAACAAAAAACCTGCTATACAACTCAGTTTATATACAGACCCTAAACCAGTTGTGGTTCATTTATATGCTGTTCTTCAACAAACTTTTGCTGTACTTTGGTATGTGAAATCCATAAATGATTACCTTCATGTGCTGACTCATAAATAACCAAAAGGAATTACTTTTTTGTGGTATAAAATTAGTTGTTTATGACATGACACATTTATGACATGAACTGCAGGTCATCTATGAAAACTTTGACAGAATTAAGAAAGTGACAAAACTGGTTTGTCTAAAATGCTCTGATAAAGGACAGAAAAAAAATAAAAAATGAAAAAATAAAAAGGTGGCTATTTGTTCATTTATTTTCAAAAATGGCAGTTCTGGTCATGGCTACTCACCATAGATTTAAAGACAACAAAATTACCACTGTTACTCATGTTATGAAATAGAGCAATCAGTTTTTTAATCCATACTACAAAAGATGTACAACCTGTATCCTCATACATCTGTGAAAAGTCAGCTTCTTTCCGAAGTATAAACATGGGGTGTTAATGAACTATATCTATATCTTGATGATTATCAACAGTCTGTATGTGTTCAGGTATATGGACACACACAGACACTGACCGGTTGTCTACCAAGAAAGACTAGTTTAAAAAAGAAATTTATTTAACCCTTTTAATTCTACTATTTTTAAAGTGATAACATTCTTAACTGGTCTAATTTTCAAACACTTTCTTCTCATTGTTTTACTCTATCTGGCATTTTAAACATATCATCTGTACTGTAAAATGTATTTTATACACAATTTTTTTTTAAATGACACATGAGTGAAATGTCAAAACTGCATTGTTTATTAAAAAAAAACTTTTGACAAGTAACAAAAAAGATTTAAAGGAAAAATATAACTTTCCATTTATTTCTCTAATTAAAAAAAAAGAACACAAACAATTTTTTAAAATAAATATTAACAAGATTTTATATTATTAGTATGAAATACAATTATTTAAAAAAAAAAAAAGAATCATCAGCAACAGTACAGAGAGAGTTACGAAAATGAAGCTCCATCTACACTGAGTTATCTTCCTTTTACCCCCTCCCATGGGGTAACATATTTTTGAAAATTACTACAAGAGATCAGACTGCCAAGTATTTTAATTAATGAAAAGTTTTATTTTCTCTGTCAAACCAGGTTCAATGTTATTCACAAACCTAAGTTGGATTTCCACACAGCAAATAAACTAACATAAATGAAGAATCTTCCTTGGCCGTGTTTTACTGCTTCCGGCCAACAGCAAATCTTAAACACTCTCAATGAATGCAACAACGCAAACGACAAATATTATCATCACCTACACCACAGCTTTTGTGCGCTTTTTTTGTGTCACACAAGTCTTTCACAAGAGCTTGCCGCTTCATTCTAAATTTCGTTAAAACTTCTATTCCCCCCCAACATAGCCAACAATGAAGACTTCAGCCATACATTTCCATACAACCCCTGTGTCTCCTTCCTGCATCAAATTCCCAGAACGACCCATCAACTTGGAAAGTTTCAATTTTCTTGTCTGCAACTACAAATTTTATGCCTTTAACAACCAAATGACAGAAGTTGTCTTTATTTTCTAATTATGAAAAGTGACATCCAAAAGAAATTATAGTAAATGTGCAGCAATACACAATATACTTGATTTATTGATTACTTATATCAAATTATTTTTAACAAATAACATTTCATTTCAAAGTACCTAAGAGAATATTCCAGATTTGTACCACCAAATTATTTTAAAAAAAAAAAAACATAACCAAGTCCTATCAATATATACTCCCGGATTTCACGTCTATTTAGATACAGAACACCAATTCTTTTGGTATATATTGTTGTTAATCATAAAGAAAAATATATAATTTACATGAATTAATTATTATTCCAATTAAATCTGTGGTTTTCATGTACATGGGTGTGTAAGGGAACACGTAATGACGTGACCATACTGACATAACTTGGGGAAAATGATTCACGAACAAGCCTCGACAAGACAAACTGATATTCAGTTTTTACTCACCGCAAATGTTGCCAAGACAAGAAATGAGTTTATTTTGTAATTTATTATCTCTTTCCTTACTAATCTCTTCACATAAAATTTGTCCACTCCCTCTGACACACACACCAAAAAAAAAAAAAAAAACTAAACAGAATTTCACTCTCTGCACATGATCCTAGCCAAAGACAAAATAGCCTCTTCTATAATCATCCAATCAACTTCTATGTCATTTCACATTTTTGACTCTCGCTCCAAAAGTTTACCAATAAACAATGCTTATCAATATCTTCAGTGTGTGCCGAAATTGTCAATCACTGATTTCGAAGTATCCGATTGGCTCGTTTGTTTGCCTCGTCCACACGTACATTCAATGACCCGCCCTGCTCCACCACAATGAAACAAAAGAAAAAAAAGGAAAAAAAATATTAATTCAAATCAGTTTACTACAACACAAAGTAATCATAGAAGAAACAAGGAAACGCAAAGATAAAAGAAAAGCAAAAACAAAAAACAGAACTTGAAATAAAAATATGGATGAGAATAAAAACTTGTTTTCAAATAATTAATGACCCAAAACATGGTTGTAACAGTTACCACTTTTAACTTCTCTCCACTCTGCTAAACGTAAACCCACTTCCTGTAAGAGCCAGTGTACAAATATGTAAAGAAATTTTTGTTCCAGCACCCCATCTTTAGAATCTATTTTAAGCAAGCATAAACAATGGCTTCCAGTGTCTGAATAAACAGTCACATAAATCAACAAATAACTCTACCCAATGATAAAGAATGTCTGGTCATGTTTTACCATCTTAAAACAAGAGACCTAACAGCTAAGGGACAAAGAAAAGTATGAAGACAAACTACTAATCATTACTTCAAACACTACTAATCACTGCTTCTAACGCTACTAATCACTGCTTCAAACACAGTATGGTAATTTAGTGGCCCCATTGTCTGAACATGATCTCTTTACAATAATGCAATGCTGCAGAGTACGGCAATAGTTCAGACAGCAACAACAATAGTGAGTTGTCTAGTTACATGTAACTATATTAGAATGAAAGAATTATTCCATGATCTTAATGGGAACTCAAATGAAAAAAAAAAAACTGTGACTGAAATGATGCATGAAATGCTCTCCACCAGTGATATACTACACGTCTCAGAAAGGATACAATGAATGCAGCATAGTCAATGGTAAACAAGATACAAGATAACCATAAGCACCAAAAGACACCCATATAATAAAATCTACAAATGACTGCAATGTAACCAGTTCTTTATGAATTAACATTTTCATTTCAAAACATCCTGTAGTTACAGTTACTTCTGTAGAAGTTTTTGTTTTTGTTTTTTTATGCCTGCTGTCAGTGAAAGTAAATTTATATTTTCAGAGATAAGAGGGCTTCCTGATATACCTATAGGTATATTTCCTGATATAAGTATATTTCCTGATATAAGTATATTTCCTGATATACCTATAAGATGTTAAATCTTGCTTAACCTTAAGATCTTATATTTATTTACAAATTTCTTAATCCTTGGCCTTGGCAAGCTGAACTGGGTACTTCACATCACAGTACTGCTACTTTGCTAATCACATGAAGCATTCATGAAGAAACAGATGGATTTTGGTGGAAAAGAAATCAATTTCTTTTTTTTTTCAAAACCTAAGAAGAAATCAGTTTGCCATTAAAACTGTCATAATTTTCAAGAATATTAAAATCTTAAGAGTGATGTTTCAACCTTCTAAGCGACAGCAAATGAAATCTTAAACAAACCTTCCTAAAGCTTAAAAAATAAAACCTACTCATTTACATTTCCTTGGATATAACCGAAATGTGGAATTGCTAATTTACTTTTCCTTGGATATATTTTTTCTTCAACCTTCAACAGAAGTTACTAGATGGGCTATCAGTGTGGCTAAGAAGAAAAAACTGGCAGATCTCATAATCAATGCAAAAGACAGGGAATTGTAGAGAGAAATGATCGCCTACACCACACGGAATGGCACTTAGAACTTCAACAGAAGTTAAGCAAAAAATCATGCACCCAGGAAGCGAAAGGTGAAAGATGGAGGCTGAAAACTAAAAGAACTGTACAAAAAATTCGTTATATCGCTGTGAGGAAAAACTGTATTATCAATTAACATTTATATAACATCACAAAATATAATGCTTCTAGATGCCACTTCTGGAAAGAAGAGCTAAAATGAACATTATACATGAACAAGACATTTATCTTCAAAAAAAAAAATTCTTATAGAGGAACAGAAATGAAATCACCGAAATACATCATATGAACAGGCCAAAAGCAAGACTTTAAAATATCATATGCTTAAGTACGATGAATATAAATCTTTCGGTCGCTGGTAACGCAAAGAAAGAGAAATGCTTCCGAGTAAAACAGCAAGAGAACACAGATCTGTCATGGACTGTAACAAAAAAAAATTTAGGATTATAAAACAATAACCAAATTTCAGCTCCTTCGAAAATATAAACCAAAAAGGTTGAAACAAACTAATGCTGAATTTAAAAAAAAACAAAAGAAATGAAATTAAATGTTGTTTACAACAACCCTGTATATATAATAAAAAAATAATTGCATATAAAAATAAAATACAAAACAATCAGAAACAAGACCTGTTTATTTTGTATACTTTTAAAACATCTGGCCTTGGTTGATGGTTTTTCATTTATTGGAATTTGAGAAAAATTCTTTACTGAAATATGAGAAATTTCTGTGTTAAAAATTTGCTAGACCTCGAGTTATCTTAGAGTGATACATGACAGAGGCTTTCCAAGGAGAATGCCTTTCATGAGCAAGCAGGCTACAAAAATTCCCTGCTGCTATTATCAACAAATGACCAGATTTTGACAAAACGAACAGGTGGAGCCAACACTCAGCATGACCTATAAAAACACAATCTGAGGACTTGAACAAAAAGCAAATAAATGAAGATTTATATATGAAGATTTATATAATGAAAAAAATAAATGAAGATTTATATAAATGAAGCACTAGAACATGGGACTAAACATTTTCTACGTCGCTAAAACTGAAGCGTGCAAGTGCTGAAACTGAAAGAAACGAAATATTAGAAACAATGTTCATGAGTTTCATCAAATATAACAAATAAAGGAAACGAAACTCATAAACAACTTATGATAATTTGGAGATTCAAATGACATAGCAGAGAGTAACTAACTACAGTGGGTTCTTGAATCTCAGTTGTGCATATCGCCAAAACCCGGAGCTACTTCTGAGATTCAGTATCAGAGATCAAAGCACACCAATGTTTAGGAGTGGGCAAAGCAACACAAAAATATGGGAAGCTAATGTGGAAATACAAACACGTGGTAACTATCACATATACGTGAATGCTGTTGGTAAAACAATTTCCACCTTCTGGTTAAAGCACTGCTCAATCTCTGCTTGAAAACTTCCATTTTTTTGCTCTGAAAACATATCTCAAACTCTTTACAGAGAAATTTGACAAAAAAAACCCTGGATCTGAATTACATAAAAGATGCATCAAACACTTTTGTGAAGCTGATGATATTAAGGGGATATCCAAAGAAATATTTTTACACGTTGGAGGAACTTTGAAATTTATTAGCTGTATCTGAACAAAGTGTGTTTATCTTTAACAACTGTGAGCAAAGAAATTACAGAAGTAATACTCATTTTTAAAAAAAAAAAAAAGCAGCGCATGACACACAATGGGAAGCATATGACACAAGATCTACATTCGCGTTGTTTGGTGTGTTAAGTGTCTGGCGCCGCTGAATACATTAATTCTCCTTGAGCAGTTTAGTAGCCCTCTGGTTAGCAGCAGTGATGCGCGTCTCGTTGGACATGCCCTGAAACACACACGAGGGTGGGTGGGTGGATGGACAGGAAGTTCAGAGAGTTAAGGTCATTGACATTTTGCTTAAAACATGCTACAGTGACTAGAATTACTGGGGGGGACAAAACTGTCAATTCAGTCCAAAAAATTTTCAAATAAAAACCAAATCACAAAATAATCTCATCACACAAGTAATCTTAAGACATAAAACCACAAAAGAAAATACATTCCCAAGAATCCCATTATCCAATGAAATCCAAATTGCATATAAAAAATTTATTAAAAAAAAAAAAATCAAAACCTCTGAACCCATAAACCTTTAACCTTAGGAATGTGAAGAAAAGGTGAAGAAATATAAATAACTTTATCTTTCTGTGATAGTTTTCTAAAACACTGATGTAATATCACATTAAGAACACATAAATTTACTGAAACAGGAGAAATGCACACAGACAATAAAGTCATCGAAGGTCTGCCCTAATGGACATCTTGAGAACCCCAGGGAAATGGATGCCACGACAGCAAAGTGAATTATACATTATCCAGAAAAATACTCCTCTGAGTAAACAAAATGACCATTTAACAGCATCTTCAAGCGAACTCTTTGTCATCTTGACAAAACCTAAACATGAACTAAATCCAAGAACCAAAGATCACAGATAAGAAGTACAGGACGTCAAAATATATGTTTTGAAAAAAAAAAAAAAAAAGAACTTATTGGGTTTGAACTGCAAATATTTCTCATGCACTTCAGGACAGAACCTTCATTGCAGAAATGAAATCCATTACAATTAGGCACAAGAACTTCAAGAGAGTTATCAAGCATACATTTATGTATAGTACAGCAGTAGCACTAGCAGTCCAGAAACTGGAAGTATATTTTTTTTTTAAAGACACTCCATGAATATAAAGATTGTTTGATGACAATGTTTAGAAAATTTTACTGTTATTCTAATGTAGTCCCAAAGTTCAATTTGAATTGACTACATCCATCAGCTGAACTTACCCAAAGATTATAGTAAATGAGGTGGATACACAAAAAGACTAGAAGTCCTACTCATAAATTTCAGCCATGTGTAAAGTACTGAGAGTCCAGGTCGTCACTGCCATACTGGATCATGCTGCTGAGGATGAGGAGCTCCCTCAAGAAATATCTATTTTCTGATGAGGCAAAACTCCACACTCACAGTGTAGATAAACATCCCAACTATTGGGTGTGATGATTTCAGGGACCACATGTAATGATGGAACATGTCCCTGACACCTGCAAGCTAGGTGTTTGGTGTGGCACTGAACTGTAGGTCCAATCATCTCTCATAAGGACACCACTACCACCAGTGTCCAGAGATGCTGAAAAACTTCGCATTTTTGCAGAAACATAACAATGAAGGCTTAATCACATTTGGTGACATTGTCCATACTGCACTGGAAAACAGATTTCTGATTCACTGGTTCATCCATAATCTTGATTTGATACTAACAGACTTTTTTCAGGTCTGCTTGAATCACGTATACAAGTGCAATGAAGAAGTGAAGCTGCCTTTTTGCCTGCATCACTGATCTATCACAGACTTTACTGTGCCACGTATGGATATATGTTTTGACAGAGACAGAATTCCATTTGCTCCCAGACAGAAATATTATCAAGAAGATACAATTAAAAGACCGGCATTAGGAAGTTACTAGCACTGACAGACAGAAGATAACTACTTCTGAAATAAGAAAAAAAAAAACTTTAAGAGAATCTCAAGTGGTACCTGGATAGATGACATCCACAGCACTTTTAAATCATACTGACATCACAGATCTTTCACATGACATATATGTGTCATTTCTCATCACATGAGGGAAACAGCAGATAAATGGCAGCATTTCCTTAACGCACACTGGACTATTATAGGAGATTTTAATTTCAAAATGCCATCATCATGATCTGCAAGAACAGCTCACATCTCAGACTTTACTATAATAATAATTCAGACCCACATTGATTGTGTATGAAAATCCATTTCTGGGCTTCTGACCACAATATAAACTTTAATAATCAATAAAACTTTCATCCTTCACAGCACCTAAAGCCATTGCTAAACAATGGAATAAGATTATACAAAGGCATTATGATGAAGCATTACACACCTCTGCTGCAATTATTACACAGATTATTATTACACAGATTATTATTACACAGAAATAAACAAAGGTTATTTTCAACTAAACAAAGCCACACCATGAAGATCACATTCATGTAGTGAGAAAGCACACATAATCTCATGAAGGAGACAAGTAGCAGCCAGAAACGTTCATGTATGACAGCCATTCACTAAATGCTATGTTGGAAATGTTCATGTATGACAGCCATTCACTAAATGCTATGTTGGTATGATTATAACCCACCCATGACAAGATCATGACTACACTGACTCTTGACACATTTCCATGTCTTTGCTATCAGAACAGAAACATGTATTATTATACAGTGTGGAAATTTTGTAACACTTCCATATGACCTTTTTTTTTCCCTATTTGCTCACTCTATGCCTATCCCATTTCGTCACCAGAAAAACAAAGAGGTTTGTTCATCTACAACTGACTGACTTATTTAAATACTGAAATGATGATGCTCTATATAGATTAACACAACACCTTATATGACATATTCAAGATGAGGTCTTACTTCCATACCTAGAGCATTCTCTGTAAACTTTATGCCATATTTGTCAACTGTGCAAGAAGAACTGCTCAGAAACAACATGAAGTGAACTAATTGTGTTCATAAACTTGGGAAATACATGCTCCATATTAACAAAACTAAACTTCTGGTATGTGTTTGTGCTGTGGTGTGAACATATGCTAAATATGAATACTGTTGTTACATACAACAATGTGGGGGGAGGGGGAAGAGAATAATGGATCCACAGGTGACTATATGGAAACGACCATGCCCGTCCAAATTAATTGAGTTCAGAACAGCGGATGGGGTATCCATGCACCTGTGGCAGGAAATTTAACACTCAACGTGGCATGAATTTACACAGAATGAAGAAGGGATGTGGTGGTTCCTTGCTGCCCAATACTCAACAGTGCACTTCGACGCCAGTCTCAGATAAGATATCAGAAGATCTCTGTCAGGATATAAACCACAGCACAGGGAATATTCAGTCTGAGTCAGGCAGCAGGGAGGCAATGCAGCCCCCCGACGAGACCAGAGACAAAATTAACTTCCCACCAGCAAGTGCCAAAAGCATACGGGAAAACCTGGACAGAGGATTATGCAAAGAATTGGACAAACAGATGAGAGGGAAAAACCTTGAGCAAAAACTGGAAGCATTTTGGTAACATCATATATCTTCACTGCCACAAAGAGTTTGGAACCAAACAGGCAAAAAGAGAAAAAGTAACATCAAGAAAGTCCAGAAAACAGAGGAAAATAGAAGCAATAAGACAGCAGAAGAACTATGCCTGGAAAATGTTCAAGAAGGCACATGAATCAGAAAAGGAAGGACTAAGACAGGTTTGGCAGCATCTAAAATCCCAGCATAATGCCCTTTGCAGAGCTGAAAGACTATGTAAAATGAAGAGAGAAACCAGATATGCAAGAGAGAATGTATAAAATAGGAAAAAGTAGGAGCAGCTTTATTACTTAACGATTACAAAGTTGTGACGTTTCAGCGTGAGCCTTAATCATACAAAAACATACAGGACGAAGAAATAGAGAGAGGAGATAAAGTATAGATTCACATGAATACTAAAAAAAAAAAAATTTTTTTTTAAGGTACTTAGCTGTAAATTGTAAGGTGTGACTTGTCCGGCGGTGTGTGTCAGGAATGGCAATTTTCATGAAAGACTCAAATGCAGTGAAGCAGGTCACAGAAGTGGCACAGAATGGACCGAACATCATAGATAAAAGCAGGCTAGTGGAGAAGTTCAAAATATTGTGCCTCCAGTTCATGGGATTCCAAAACTGATGTGGCCACCACTCTTTTACGAGGTAAGTACTAGCACAGTAGAGGCAGTAGAAAGAAACATAAATAAATCCATAAGAAAATGGCTGGGAGTACCACCAGGATTGACTGATGTAGCACTGTACTGCAAGAAGAGCAAACTGCAGCTACCATTCAAGTATGTGGTTGAAGAATACAAGGTAGGAAAGACAAGGCTTGCAATGATGCTACAAGAATCTACAGATCAGCCAACACTTAAAACCAGACGAAAATGGAAAGTAAGTGAGGAAGTGACCACAGCCAGGGAAACACAGGAACTGAAAGAAGTAAGAGGATTCACCCAGACCAACAGAAGGGGATTTGGTCATGGTGAAATCAAATCGTGGTCAAAGGCCTCCTGTAAGGAAAGAAGGGATGATTATATATATATATATATATATATATATAATATATATATATATATATAATATATATATATATATATATATCATCAGCGAAGTAAGGAATTCACAGGATGACAAGCAGGTCCAGAAGGCAGTCTAACAGGCACAGAAAGGTTAATGGACAACATGGGAGGAAGTCCTGCAGAGATCACTAACATGGAATGACATCTGGAAAGTGGCACCCTTGAGACTCAGCTTCATGATCAGAGCCACTTATGACCTTCTACCTACAGCCTCCAACCTATACAAATGTTATCAGAAGACACAAAGTGCCCTCTCTGCAATGAAAGGCAAACATTGGAACATGTACTGTCAGCATGCAGAGTATCGTTAGGTCAAGGACGCTACACCTGGCAGCACAACAGAGTGCTGCAGGAACTAGTAGCCATTGTAGACAGGGCAAAAGATAAAGCAAATAACGGCAAAAGAGTTGAGATCCCACCTAAATACTTTATAGGTGCTGATACAACATCGAATATTGAAATCAGGGACATTCCCCTACCATCACTGCTAGATAGTGGAAATGACTGGGATGTGATAGCGGACCTACCAGGAAGAAGAGAATATCCGACTGCCATTAAGAACACAGGAATGCGTCCGGACATTGTAGTGTACTCCATAGAAAAACAGGAACTAATAATGATTGAGCTTACAGTTCCATATGAAACAAGAATAGAGGAGCAACATCTATTCAAATATGAGAAGTACAATGATCTGGTCAAGCAACTGAGGCAGGGGGCAGGAGTTAGGGCAAAAGTGATAGCTATAGATGTGAGAGCGAGAGAATTCATAGCAACTTCAGCATACGACCTATGTAAGCAACTGGGCATAAAGGGACAAGCAAAAGCAAGGGCACTGAAAAGCCTTTCAGAAACAGCAGAAAAGGCCTCATGCTGGCTGTGGAGTATGCGAAACAAGCATTGAGAACATAAATAACTTCGCTTGTCGCTGCTAATACCAGTCCTCCATGGCTAAATCGCCAAAGACGCACTTCAAAAGTGCAGTGCCAACTCAATTCCGGGACAAAAAAGCAACAACTCACAAGACCTCTGGGAGTCATTACCCAGAGGGGCCTACCCCCCTTAGAGTGTCAGGAGTTTAATAGGGCTGAAACACTTGTCTGAGAGGGGCGTACTTCCTCTGATGATCTGAAGGAGATGTGTTGTTGTTCCGCTCTCTATAGTAGAGAGTTTCCTGCATATATAATTTAAAATAGTTCCTCATTTCACAAAATTACCACTTCTGATAATAACAAAAAACAGTGCCTTGACTCCCAACATGGCTGCTTCTGCCTACAGCAAAAGACAGTGCCTTGACTCCCAACATGGCTGCTTCTGCCTACAGCAAAAGACAGTGCCTTGACTCCCAACATGGCTGCTTCTGCCTACAGCAAAAGACAGTGCCTTGACTCCCAACATGGCTGCTTCTGCCTACAGCAAAAGACAGTGCCTTGACTCCCAACATGGCTGCTTCTGCCTACAGCAAAAGACAGTGCCTTGACTCCCAACATGTCCACTTCTGTCTACAGCAAAAGACTGTGCCTCACCTCCCAATATGGTCATTTCTGCTTATGAAGACAAAGGAGACAATGAAAAAGCAGCCAAGGCCCCTATTTTTTTCACAAACCTTCCCTGAAAACTGTAATTTCTTTTGCTGACAAAAGGGAAAAGGTGACAGCCAGTCTGTATATTAAGATATAACTATAAGAACATACATCTTACACCATTTACTGCTTTACCATTTTGTCTTATCTTCTTCTTCTTCATTCGCATTGTCTGTCTATATCTGCAGTCCTGTCTCTTGGATAAATTTCACTGTTTTTTGTAACTCATGTATGGAACCGTAGAGCTTATCTTCTTTAGTGGTTTCACTGGGCCAGTAATTATTTCTCAGTGTCTCGTAGCTGATGCAGTTCTGGAGGATATGTTCCACAGTTTGGGGCACCTGGGCACATATACATAGATTAGTAGTACCAACCTTAAACTTTGTATACATATGACTTCGGAGTCAGCTGTGTCCTGTTCGGAGACGGAAAATGGTGACTTGTTCCTTTCTGTTTAGCATGTGATAGTCATCATGTGGTGGTGTTTGTGGCTTCCTGTAGGTTTTTATCATGCTTTTCTTCTGATTATAGGTGACTGGTATGTCTGGTTGCTCCATTTCAGTGCCCTCTTTGGCCAGATGGTCAGCTTTCTCACTGCCTGGTATCCCACAGTGGGAGGGAATCCATTGCAAAGTGACTCCATGTTGTAAGCCAATTTTTGACAAGGCATCTTTAAGGTCTGGTAGTTTGTTGCACTGAAGAGCTTCCAGTACTGACCTTACATCTGTGAGAATTACTACAGGACATGTATCAATTCTGAAGTCTGATAGTTTTTCAACTGCAGCAATAATTGCCCTAACTTCTGCATCATAGTTGTTGCAGTATTTACCAGTGGGTATGGAAATCTTGTCAATGGTGTTGTTTGGATATTCAATATATGCTCCTGCCCCTCCATTCTTTATGGCATTATGTGCAGATCCATCTGCATACACACGTATCCAGGTGTCACATGGATATTTGTCATCTATCACACTAAGTGTGGCTGTTGATCTTACAAGACTGCTCTGCATCTCACCATTCTGCACACCTTTCACTTCAGTCTGAATAGTTATTTGTGTATAATCTGCTTCTTTCCATGGTGCATGCTCTGGTACAGATGATAATGGAGTGACTACAGTTGGAAGGTCAGGTATCAGCTTACGCATACGCTTGGCCTGATGAATGAAGCTGCTTCTTTTAAGCCGTCTTAATGCCAAGTTATTGAATCTTTCCTTCAGGGGATGGCTTACAGAGCTAAGGAATTTTTCTCCCATGGTCATGACCTTTGTGTCTCTACGTTCCTTTAGCGGTTGAACACCAACTATTTTCTGCATTTCTAATTTTGTCTTATAATTCTGCTCATGAAATCAATGCTCTCAGATACCTAAAATTTTATCAATCTGTCTCAGATACTCTCCATACACATACGGCAAAAGTTCATCTCAGATAATAAATTTTATGTTTATCTGTCTACAACTCCTTTCACGATTACTGTCTCACGGCTACTTAAAAACTTACATAGGGTTTGCCTTGTGAGTTTCAACAACTTCAAGCAAGTTTCAACCATCTAGAATTCATAAATCACAACCACCACTTAACCTAAACACAGAAGCTTTCTGCCTATCAAAAAGTCAAACAGTACTTTCACCCAAGCTCTGTCAGTTATTTTAGTCCTTAAGAAAGTATGGCTTACTTCACTATCTTTCTGCTCCATACATCAACATTTGCTGGCAAGGTTATACATGACAGACAGCTTCATCAGCAGAGACAACACATAAAAGAAGACAGTCAAAACTTTGTTAGCAGGCACTTTCTAGCCATGAGAGAATGCTGAACTAACAGCACAGTAACCTACAAAAAATATACACTTCAAATTTCATAAAACGGGCCAGGATGGACATTATTCCTTCTCTAAAAAAAAACAGTTATTTGTACAATGTTTTCAAGCCATCAGCACTCTGTCATAGCAACAACAATCAGCTGAAATATATTCACATAAAATGCATGAATATTGCTAGGCAAACAACTGGTTCTCTTTGCCAAAGCATAAAATTACCTGGCACATTTATGCATGACAATATCAGAAAATAAGGTCATAACACAGGTTTATTCCGATAAGAAAATATATGCCCCACAGTTTATTCATACATTCCTGAGTTAACTCAGTAATTACCTCAAAAATTAAGTGCTAAAGCTAAATATATTGTTTCTCTGGCCCCATTAAAAAATTTCCAGGTTCCCTCCTCCCCAGATTAATGCAGGACCATTAAGAGAAATACACCAGAATTTGCAAGAAGCATATGGAGTCAAACTCCAGTTTAAAAAAATCATAGGGATATATGACTCACCTTCTGGTTGATGCGATCCAACTGTCGATTCTGAGACTCAATTTCATTGCCCATGTCTACAGCCATGTTGCGCAGATTGCTGACCATGCCAGCCACCTCACCGATGTTCTGTTCCATCTCGTCCTCTCTGGCATCATTTGTTATTCTGGATAAATACAACATAAAGTTTCTTTCACCAAAACAGCGAGAAATGAGTCCAAAGATGATTGTGCTGAAGCTGGAATGGTGTGGTTTCTCAGAAGAAAGTCAAGGGCACCATCTAAGATAACAAGTCAAGGGTACCATCTAAGACAACAAGTCAAGGGTACCATCTAAGACAACAAGTCAAGGGTACCATCTAAGACAACAAGTCAAAGTTACCATCTAAGATAACAAATCAAGGGTACCATCTAAGACAAGTCAAAGGTACCATCTAAGACAACAGGTCAAGAGTACCATCTAAGACAACAAGTCAAGGGTATCATCTCAGATAACAAGTCAAGGGTACCATCTAAGATAACAAGTCAAGGGTACCATCTAAGATAACAAGTCAAGGGCACCATCTAAGACAACAAGGGCACCATCTCAGACAACAAGGGCACCATCTAAGACAACAAGTCAAGGGTATCATCTAAGACAACAAATCAAGGGTACCATCTAAGACAACAAGTCAAGGGTACCATCTAAGATAACAACTCAAGGGCACCATCTAAGATAACAAACTGGGAACATCTAACAAAAAAGCAAATGTAGAAAGGAATCTAATTAAATCCATCAAGAAGATGACAGTAACCACTAATTAGATATATAATGCGAAGGGGAGGGCTTGAAAACATCATAATAGGAAAGATAAATGAGAAGAGATGCAGAGGAAGGTCAATATATTTTTTTAAAAACATGGACGGTCTAACATGATCTTACATCCCTCCTGTGCCGCTATAGCATCATAGTTCAACAAGATTTCCTGTCTTTGGCGAGTTTTTCAATCTCATCAAGGGATGTTATGCCCACTGAATTGGCCATGTTATGCCCACTGAATTGGCCTCTCTTAACAATGTCCTCTTTAGAGTTTCACGTGGTCAACCTCTTTTTCTTTGGCCTGTTGTGTTCTACTTGACAGCTTGTTTGGGGATCATCTGATTTGTTTCTTCTCATCACATGACCGACATATGTCCATCTTCTTTTTCTGATCAACCATGAGACAGGCTGTTGTTTGCTCATCTGTCTTATTTCTGCGTTGTTCTTGAATTCGTTCCACTTTATACCGAGTATTTTCCTTAGACATTTGTTTTCGAAAGAGTCTAATTTCTCGTCTATTTCTTTAGTTGTTTTCCAGCTTTCACATGCATAAATGAGGGTGAATATTAAGTCTAACATGATGGTATAACAAAACAAAAACAAAACAAAAAATCACCAACTCAGCTGATGGAAAATATCAAGGACTGAGATCTACAGAGAAACATGACCCCGCCAATGCCTACCAGTATGGCGCCTGATGATGACAGTGATGAAAGTTGGAACCTGAAGCACAGGCAAATGAAGGTATATGATGTAGATTACTGGAATATCTGTTCTTCTGTCAAGTCTATATTTTTGCACCATCAAGCAGTGTACAATACACCATAACACAGACTAATGTGCAGTATACTCAACCACAGAACAATGTTGAATATGCTTCACACCTAAAAGTAGTGATGAGTTTACATAATACCACAAGAAAACAAGTGCTTAGCACTTAGAACATAACATCACAGCAGAGTACTGAGCAGTCATAATATCAATTTATTTTCTCACTAAAGTGCTTTGTCTACGATTTTTTTCCTACAAAACTGTGTTCTCTTACTTTATCATAATATCACTGAGTAGTACTGAATGGTCATAACGCCACAGAATTGTGTTCAGTAAAGATAAAGCCACAAATATGTGTTAAGCATATATAACATCACACTAAAATGATGAAAATATACAAAATCAGGAAGCATACACAACACCACAAAGAAGAGCTGAGACTACACAAGATCTGATAACTCTCATCTTAAACTGGTGTGCCATTACCATTTTATGTCATATATTATCACATATTCAATGTAATTTTGTCACCTGCTACAATTTTTTTACCATTTCTGATAAATTTATGATTTCTTCTTATGTCTTATATCCTTCCCATGCCGTTAAACATCACATAGGGCTCGCAAGGTAGTTCACCAATTTTTCCAGTCTTCAGCAAGTCTTTCAACCTCATCAAGGGATTTTATGCCTGTTAATTTGTCCTCTCTTAACAATGTCCTCTTCAGAGTTTCACGCGGTTTGCTTCTTTTTCTTTGGCCTGTTGTGTTCCACTTGATAGCTTGTTTTGGGATTCTCTGATCGTTTCTTCTTATCAGTGACCAACATATGTCCATCTCCTTTTCCTGATCACCCATGAGACTGCTTGTTGTTCAGTCATCTGTCTTATCTCTGCATTGTTCTTGAATTCATTCGAATTGATGCTGAGTATTTTCCTTAGGCATTTGTTTTCAAAATAGTCTAATTTCTTGTCTATTTCTTTAGTTGTTTTCCAGCTTTCGCATGCATAAATGAGGGTGGATATTACATTTGAATTGAATAGTCTTAACTTGGTTTTTGTGCTTATAACTTTTGAATTCCATATGTTCTCAAGATTCTTGAAGATCGATGCTGCTTTTGCAATTCTAATTCTAACTTCTTTTCTGGTATCACAATCCTGGTCTATGTGGCTGCCAAGGTATGCAAATTGATTGACTTCAATATCTGCCCCCTCCACATGTATTTTTCCATTCTGATTAATGGGAATTTTCATTATTTTTGTTTTGTTCTTGTTAATTTCCAAGTCCTATTTTGCTAGCCGGTGAAAACAGGCTATCTGTTTTTTCTTGCATAGAATTCACATTGTTACTGATAAGAGTTATGTCATCAGCAAAATCAAGATCTTCTAGTTTATGATTTTTTTAAAAAAATTTAAACTGATCTCTTACAGAACCATCGTTCACAACAAATATTTTATAACTGAATAAACCAATGAATAAACATACTAGTACACCAATGAAGAAAATATGATGGTATCTTATCTTATATCTTATATCCTTCCCGTGCCGTTAAACGTCACATAGGGCTCGTAAAGTAGTTCGCCAATTTTTCCTGTCTTCGGCGAGTCTTTCAACCTCATCAAAGGATTTTATGCCTGTTAACTTGGCCTCTCTTAATAATGTCCTCTTCAGAGTTTCACGTGGTCTGCCCCTTTTTTTTCGGCCTGTTGTGTTCCACTTGATAGCTTGTTTTGGGATTCTCTGGTCATTTCTTCTCATCAAGTGACCAACATATGTCCATCTCCTTTTCCTGATCACCCATGAGACTGCTTGTTGTTCAGTCATCTGTCTTATCTCTGCACTGTTCTTGAATTCATTCTACTTGATACCGAGTATTTTCCTTAGGCATTTGTTTTCAAAAGAGTCTAATCTCTTTTCTATTTCTTTAGTTGTTTTCCAGCTTTCGCATGCATAAATGAGGGTGGATATTACATTTGAATTGAATAGTCTTAACTTGGTTTTTGTGCTTATAACTTTTGAATTCCATATGTTCTCAAGATTCTTGAAGATTGATGCTGCTTTTGCAATTCTGATCCTAACTCCCTTTCTAGTGTCACCATCCTGGTCTATGTAGCCGCCAAGGTATGCAAATTGATTGACTTCTTCAATATCTGTGATATATGATGGTATACAGATGGAGAAATTATGTTAGCATACAGACAGAGAAAATATGATGGTATACTTCTTCAGCTTTCTGAGCCATCAAGGCTCGTTGCAGCAGCTAAAGTTTGCCTCCATTCCTCTCTATTCTTAATCTTCTCTCTCCAGCTTGTGACACCAATTTCTTTTATATCCTCTTCTATGTTGTCTTTCCATCTCTGTCTTGGTCTACCCCTTGGTCTTGTTTCCTCATCTCATGTGCATACATAATTTTCATTTGTCTGTTCTCTTCCATTCTTTCCACACTTCCCAGCCAGCGTCGTCTGTTCAGTTTCAAGACATTTATAATTCACTGGGATTTAAATACGCTGTTCACTTCAGTCTTCTTTCTAGCTCTCCACTCCACTGCTGATATCCTTTATGAGTCCAAAGATTCTTCTTTGGATCTTGTTCTCAAAGATCTGCAATTGTTGATCATCTTTCTTTGTTGTACTCCGTGTTTCTGATTCATACATGACGGCTGGTCTTATTATAGTTTTGTAGATGTTATTTTGGTGTTTTGAGACAGGATATTGGATTTTAACAGGTGTTGCAAGGCAAAGTATATTTTATTCCCTATCTGCATTCTGCTTTTAATTTCCTCAATTATTGTGTTGCTTCTGTTGAAGATTGTGTCAAGATATTTGTATATTTCCGCTTTCCAAATAATCATCTCTCCAACATTTATATAATCTGGATCGTTCTGCCTCTGGTCTCTTGATTTCTTCATATACTCTGTCTTATCTTGGTCAAGCCCACTTTTAGTGCCACATCTCTTAGGCGTATGCAGCAGAAGAACAAGCTAAAATACTAGAATACACTGATGACATCAACCTGGAGGGGGAAACTATGCAAGAAGTCATCAATACCTGCATGTTGGTATACAGATGGAGAAAATATGTTGGTATACAGATGGAGAAAATATGCTGGTATACAGATGGAGAAAATATGCTGGTATACAGATGGAGAAAATATGTTGGTATACAGATGGAGAAAATATGCTGGTATACAGATGGAGAAAATATGTTGGTATACAGATGGAGAAAATATGTTGGTATACAGATGGAGAAAATATGCTGGTATACAGATGGAGAAAATATGTTGGTATACAGATGGAGAAAATATGTTGGTATACAGATGGAGAAAATATGCTGGTATACAGATGGAGAAAATATGTTGGTATACAGATGGAGAAAATATGTTGGTATACAGAAGGAGAAAATATGTTGGTATACAGATGGAGAAAATATGTTAGTATACAGATGGAGAAAATATGTTGGTATACAGATGGAGAAAATATGCTGGTATACAGATGGAGAAAATATGTTGGTATACAAGCGAAGAAAATATGAATGTATACAGGCAGAGAAAATATGCTAGTATACAGATGGTAAACATGCATATAGGAAAACCTTTTGGACACAAGGTTATGAGCTGCTCAAGATGCAGGCTGCAATAATGATGTGAAACAACCAAAAATATATTTAAAAAAAAGAGAAAGACCTTTCATGAACATACTGGAATAGAAGATTACATCTGAAGTGCAGAACACTGAAGGCCAGAAATGCTGAAGAGATATAAGTGTCACATTTTTACAGAAAGCAGTGAACACAAAACACAGTGTTACTTCCACATGGACTGTCTCACATAAGCTAAATCTCACCAAAAACCGACTGTCTTCTCTACAAATACTACAGCTCTTTATGCCAGATGACAATCAACACAGCTAAGCTTTTGCTGATCATGAGGGGGAAAAATGTCAGGGTTGGAAGCTATTGAAAACAAGGACTCCTGAACAATATACAATCAATACTGTTATTAAGGCAGCCAACAGATACATACGGTAGTCCATGTTACAGCCAATGTGATGAGCTCCCTTTGTCTGCCACAGCTCATGCATAAATGCTAGCAGATAAACTCAAGAACTAATTGATGAGGCAATTCTAATAAAAAAATTTGAAAAAACAGCATAGGAAATAGGGGAACATGATTTAAAGAAATGAAAAACTAGAATATATATATATATATATATATAGAGAGAGAGAGAGAGGAAGATTTCACAGTTGAGAAGACATGCAAGAAAAAAGAAAAAATAATATGTCATTTTAATACTGTCTTGTTTCTGGATAACTGGAGAATCTACTAAGGGAATTCTTGGGAGAAAAAAAAAAGTCACAAACTAACAAGAGCTTCCAGGAAAAGACAAGCAAAACTTTCTGAATATAACACAAACAAGGCATCATTTGCAGTGACAGGATTTGTCAATCATTGGAAAATTCAGTGACAAAAAGAAATCAAAGGATACAAAGAGAGATACAGAGAGAGAGAGAGAGAGAGAAATATTCAGATGGACTGACCAAGTGCCACAGAAAATGAAATGCAAATGAGGTGACAGAAATAGCAAGGAACATATACATAAATAAGCAAGATCACAAATGCCTATCAATATAATGTTATTTAAAGAATGAACTGATGATGATGATGATGATGATGATGATGATGATGAAGATTATGATGATGATGTGGTGCTGAATTACTGGAAGAATGAGACAGCTACCAGTTGATGATGATGATAATGATGTGGTGCTGATTATTGGAAGAATGAGTTACCAACTTCATCATGATAATGATATGGTTCTGATTACTGAAAGAACGAGCTACAAGAGATCCGGTTTATTAAATTGTGCCCACCAAACTTCCAAAAAAAAAAAAACCACATCCATTTGCTTTGGTACCATCTTGTGAGACAATGAAATCCACTAATTCAGAACCCATTTCTGATCATCATGAGACAGGAGAAAGACCTGCCTAGACCCACCTGCATGCTAAATCTCAATAATAAGTACCCAGAAAAGTAAGGTCTGCGTGGGTAGGGGTCAGACAAAACTTGCACCCTGGTCCTCCAGGGTGGGGGGTTGTAGCATGAAGCCAACGACCCCATCTCCGTAAAAAAGATTAGTGTTATGGAACAGACAGAGAAGCCTCGAAATTGGATGGATAAAAATGGATTACAAAAGAATGAAAGAGAACAGACAAACGAAAATTATGTATGCACAAGAGATGACGGAAACAAGACCAAAGGGTAGACCAAGACAGAGATGGAAAGACAACACAGAAGAAGATATAAAAGAAACTGGTGTCACCAAATGGAGAGAGAAGATTAGGAATAGAGAGGAACGGAGACAAACTTTATCTGCAGCAATGAGCTCGGAAAGCTGAAGAAGAAGAAGAAGCCAGAAATGAACCATTTACTGAAATGTAAAGACCTGATTCTTCCATCAAGTGATGCTCAAACTAAATTCTGAACTCAATGCATAAATAAGAGAGAAATCCTACAAGACTTATATTATGGTGTACCAGAACTGACTGTAAATGATACATAACATAAGAGGTAGCAGCGATGAAGCTCTCAATAACCCAAAGCTCCAAGGACTGCTCCGAGTGAGGAAGGTAAATACTGGAAGTGAAAGAGAAAACATACCAGCAACACTATCACCGAAGCTGATCATTACTCATACACCACACACTATATGAATGTTGTATGTCAACAAACAATTATGTTCCTGTTTTACAATGCAAATTCCTGCAACACTATCTTTTTCGTGCACTCTGTTATAACAATCCATACAAATGAATACATCATACACAGAATGAGCTCTATTTACAGCAGTGGTTTCCAGACTTGGCAACAGAGCCCCAAGGAGAAAATGAAATGGATGATTTGGAGGGGGGGGTAAAAAAAGGGGGGGGGGGAGTGTGAAGATGCTGTCAATCTGGCAATCATTATTCCATAACTGACATTCTAGGATCATAGCTGAACAACAATACTCTGTCCTGCCTCCTAACCTAGCCAAAGGGGCAGGGGTCCCCATAGTCCCCATGACAGCAGGGTCTGAAGTATTGCATATCCCTTTGCTTTAAAGCTGCTGCACCCAGGGACTTAAAAAAAAAAACAGCCACCATAACCCACTTTCAAAGTGACATGATGCTGTGCCTCAACACCTCAACTGCACTGAATGCAAAGAACATCAGCTTGCAGTTCCTGGGACAAAGAAGGAGGAGAGGGAGGGGTGTGAGAAAGAGAGAGGGAGGGAAAGACAGAGGGGGAGGGAGGGAGGGAGGGAGGGAGAGAGGGAGGGAGATTGATTGATTGACTGACTGATCTTTATTTCAAAAGGGTTAAGAATTGGGCACACAGGCCATTCTGCCCTTTATCATACATCTTTCACTCTATTCCAAACATTCTACAAATATGCTGTTCATGTAACAAACATAATTAACACTGAAGCTGAGAGACATAAAATAAACTATAACATTTATGTTTCACTCTTATCCATTCGCTCATTACAGAAGTAACTACATAAATATATAAATGACTATCTATTTAACAAAGATTTCAGGACTATTCAAAATAAACAATTAACTGTATTCGGTGTCTGTAAGAGCAGTCTAAAATAATTTTAATTTTTATGATTCATGGAGGCATGTAGTCGACATCAAACAGATAGTCGCAGGAAGGAGCATAACTTATATTTTTATACAGGATAGGAGGGTATTCCACAGAAGAGCAGCAGAATAACTAAAGCCTTTCTTGTAAAGTCTGGTTTTGGAAGACATATGTTGTTCAAGCGTTGGGTGCACTTTGGGCTAAATTTAAACAGGTTCCACGGATAAGGCGGGTCATGCCGTGAAAGAATTTGATGTACTAACTTGGCTTTGGGGAGAGTGGAGGAGAGAGAGAGAGAGAGTGGAGGAGAGAGAGAAAGCATAGGAAATGGCAATGTGAAATGCACAGCAGAACCAACTGAACAATGGTTTCTGAGGGCACTGGCAGCAGTCTGAAAAGGTTTGGAAGCTACTGATTTACACAAACTTCAAACTTTACAGAAGATAAAACTAAAGTTATAAAACATGCCAGTAAAGCAGTATTACCAGGAGCTGACACAGGAAACAGGGAGATGAGACGATAATGCAAGAAAGAAGACAGCATCATTAGAGGTCAAAAGAGGATGTCAGCCATCGGTGTTCTGGTATCAAGCTTGTAGAAGTTACTGCAATCTGGGCAAATGAGAGAGAAACTGGTGTTTCTCCTGGGCGATGGAGCTTTGATAGAGCCTGCTTCTTAGATCTACTCCAAGAATTAAAGTAAGGCTCTGCACCTTATCCAGTGTTATGTTTGATATGAAAGCTAACATAAGTCTCTATGCCTTATCCAGTGTTATGATTGATATGGAAGCTAAAGTAAGCTTCTATGCCTTATCCAGTGTATGCTTGATAAGGAAGCTAACATAAATCTCTAAGCCTTATATAGTGTTATGCTTGAAATGGAAGCTCTTCACCATGGTATCTAGTACTAAACTTGAGTTAGTATTTACAGAGAGTTATGACAATACCAACACATGCACTTAATACCTCAGATCTTATCCATAGGCCTAGAAAAATCATAATAGATGATGGGTGAGGCTCTCAGAGACTTATTCAACAAGGACAACACAAGAGTTCGTAAGACCATTTTGTAAGACATTATAACCGTAAAACCTAATATCTGTTTGTAAACCTAAAAATAAAGAAATCCATCAACAAAAAAATACTTCACAAAGTAATTACACAGTTCCATTCACATTACTAATAAAGTTTTAACAAAGTCCACAAAACACTTGCTGACCTTGTGATGTAGCCTCCAGTAGGACCTGCCCCATTGCCTTGATCCACCATAACTCTGGGCCCATTGGTATTGACTTTCCCATCCTCAGAAGCTTTCCAGGTCTTGTTGTAGTCTGATCCCTTCTCAAAGTTTTTAACCCTGTGGGACCAGTCCTTTATTTGTTATATATCACATCAAAAAATTAGCATTTCACAGTTTAGGAAAAAAAAACAAACCATATCAAGTATCAGGAAGTTACAGATTCTTCCTCAGCTCCATGTACTCCTCTCTGAGTATAGAGGGGGCTGTGTGCAGCAAAGTGAGACAACAGAAAGAGTAGGGATGAAAATGTATACAGCAAGCATGTTAGATACCAAACAGAAACAGTAAGAGGCCACCCTGTATTCTAACACAATGATCAATGTAAAGATAACAAAAAGGATGTTAGATACCAAACAGAAACAGTAAGAGGCCACCCTGTATTCTAACACAATGATCAATGTAAAGATAACAAAAAGGATGTTAGATACCAAACAGAAACAGTAAGAGGCCACACTGTATTCTAACACAATGATCAATGTAAAGATAACAAAAAGGATGTTAGATACCAAACAGAAACAGTAAGAGGCCACCCTGTATTCTAACACAATGATCAATGTAAAGATAACAAAAAGGATGTTAGATACCAAACAGAAACAGTAAGAGGCCCACTGGGAGCAGAGCCCTGGATTCTAACACAATGATCAATGTAAAGATAACAAAAAGGATGTTAGATACCAAACAGAAACAGTAAGAGGCCCACTGGGAGCAGAGCCCTGGATTCTAACACAATGATCAATGTAAAGATATCAATCTAACCAGACAGCCAAGAAGCATAACTAAAGCACAGATTCTATGTTTTCACAGGATCAGCTGATTACAAAATGATGAACAGAGAGTTACTCTCTTCTCTAACATATTTTCAAACTCACTCACACTACTGATCTCAGTGAAGCCAATCACCCGCTCGTGTACTCAGCCAATCACCTTCTCATGTATTCTGCCAACCTTTTTCTTCAGCATTTAACATTTCTGACCATGCTACACCAGGAGCCCTGCCAAATTGACAAAAGTGCTTGGTTTTCTCCAAATACTACCACCAGTATTCAGCATCAACCTTTCTGTCTAGGCCTTGCACTGTTTTTTTGTGCCTGGGTTAAGTACCTGTCTACTGTATCTAACTACACTCCCACAAGGACATTTTGTTTGTGCATGATATTTATATCTAACTACATTCCCACAAGGGCATTTGTTTGTGCATGATATTTATATCTAACTACACATCCACAAGGACATTCATTTGTGCATGATATTTATATCTAACTACACTCCCATAAGGACATTTTGTTTGTGCATGATATTTATATCTAACTACACTCCCACAAGGGCATTTGTTTGTGCATGATATTTATATCTAACTACACTCCCACAAGGACATTTGTTTGTGCATGATATTTATATCTAACTACACTCCCACAAGGGCATTTATTTGTGCATGGTATTTATATCTAACTACACTCCCACTAGGGCATTTATTTGTGCATGATATTTATATCTAACTACACTCCCACAAGGGCATTTATTTGTGCATGATATTTATATCTAACTACACTCCCACAAGGGCATTTGTCTGTGCATGATATTTATATCTAACTACACTCCCACAAGGGCATTTGTTTGTGCATGATATTTATATCTAACTACACTCCCACAAGGACATTTGTTTGTGCATGATATTTATATCTAACTACACTCCCACAAGGGCATTTATTTGTGCATGGTATTTATATCTAACTACACTCCCACTAGGGCATTTATTTGTGCATGATATTTATATCTAACTACACTCCCACAAGGGCATTTATTTGTGCATGATATTTATATCTAACTACACTCCCACAAGGGCATTTGTCTGTGCATGATATTTATATCTAACTACACTCCCAAAAGGGCATTTATTTGTGCATGATATTTATATCTAACTACACTCTCACAAGCCCATTTATTTGTGCATGATATTTATATCTAACTACACTCCCACAAGGGCATTTATTTGTGCATGATATTTATATCTAACTACACTCCCACTAGGGCATTTATTTGTGCATGATATTTATATCTAACTACACTCCCACAAGGGCATTTATTTGTGCATGATATTTATATCTAACTACACTCCCACAAGGGCCTTTTGTTTGTGCATGATATTTATATCTAACTACACATCCACAAGGACATTCATTTGTGCATGATATTTATATCTAACTACACTCCCATAAGGACATTTTGTTTGTGCATGATATTTATATCTAACTACACTCCCACAAGGGCATTTGTTTGTGCATGATATTTATATCTAACTACACTCCCACAAGGACATTTGTTTGTGCATGATATTTATATCTAACTACACTCCCACAAGGGCATTTATTTGTGCATGGTATTTATATCTAACTACACTCCCACTAGGGCATTTATTTGTGCATGATATTTATATCTAACTACACTCCCACAAGGGCATTTGTTTGTGCATGATATTTATATCTAACTACACTCCCACAAGGACATTTGTTTGTGCATGATATTTATATCTAACTACACTCCCACAAGGGCATTTATTTGTGCATGGTATTTATATCTAACTACACTCCCACTAAGGCATTTATTTGTGCATGATATTTATATCTAACTACACTCCCACAAGGGCATTTATTTGTGCATGATATTTATATCTAACTACACTCCCACAATGGCATTTATTTGTGCATGATATTTATATCTAACTACACTCCCACAAGCCCATTTATTTGTGCATGATATTTATATCTAACTACACTCCCACAAGGGCATTATTTGTGCATGATATTTATCTAACTACACTCCACAAGGGCATTTTTGTGCATGATATTTATCTAACTACACTCCACAAGGGCATTATTTGTGCATGATATTTATATCTAACTACACTCCCACAAGCCCATTATTTGTGCATGATATTTATCTAACTACACTCCCACAAGGGCATTTATTTGTGCATGATATTTATATCTAACTACACTCCCACAAGGGCATTTATTTGTGCATGATATTTATATCTAACTACACTCCCACAAGCCCATTTATTTGTGCATGATATTTATATCTAACTACACTCCCACAAGCCCATTTATTTGTGCATGATATTTATATCTAACTACACTCCCACAAGGGCATTTATTTGTGCATGATATTTATATCTAACTACACTCCCACAAGGGCATTTATTTGTGCATGATATTTATATCTAACTACACTCCCACAAGCCCATTTATTTGTGCATGATATTTATATCTAACTACACTCCCACAAGCCCATTTATTTGTGCATGATATTTATATCTAACTACACTCCCACAAGGGCATTTATTTGTGCATGATATTTCAATTTGTCAACACAGGTTCCCTGTGGTCAGGAGTGATTTGGTCCCTGGTAACATATTGGAATCAGCGACTGATCAGCCAAACAATCTTGGGCAAAAAGGTAGTATACAAAAAAAAGTTTCCAAATCTTTCACTCCAATCAAGTTCTGAATATTTCAATTAAAAAAGATCTAGCTCTGCCTTGGAGGAAAAAAAACCCACACCTGTACAATTGGTGCCAACAAAGTGTACTCAACAGCTTCCATATGAGACAACTAACAGACCAGCACTTGCCCCCAACCATCACCTCATGCTCTGCTTACATCATCTAAAGCAACCAACCTCTTCCATGGTAGAACACACAGTCCACAGCACTTTTCTAGCCCCTCCAGGTTCTTCTCAGCATCTCTCATGTCCTGGTTGATCTGATCCATGCCCTCCTCTATGCGGTCCAGTTGTTCTGTGAGTAGATATCATTTTACTCAAGTACAAGTCTTGTTTACAAACAATGCTAAAATAAGCAGGTTAATTCTGTAACAAGACAATTTGGCACAATGATTTATATGAGCTGATGGGCCATTATGTATATCATTTAGCATAAAAAAGTATGTTTTTTTTTCTAACACAAGATGTAGTATGGGAGTATCTGACTCTTAAAACACAAAGCAATTTTTAATAAATATTTTATGACAAAAGTCCTTATCTCCACATTTAGTAACAAAATGGCTCTAATAAAGTGAGTCTTAATTTAAGTTATATAACAAAAGAAGAGTTTTTCAATATTTAACACACACTCACAGATAACAAAACTAGTTGTGCCATTTAGTTACTGAAATTTCACATCAAGTAATGAAATGAGTTAATCAAAATTACACAAAACAACTTTTCCAATGTAAGAATAAACCCTATTATAATAGGCAGTAAACTGCACTGACTGAACTGCCATCAGTAATGATTAAAGAAATGGGTCTCTTATAATTAAAAAAAAAAAATCATGTTTCTATTTTCAGCTCTTTGTGTCTATTTGTTCAAATGGAGCAGGAAATTGAAACTGACAGAATATGGCTGTGTTAGAAAGATGACAGTGTCAAATGTGAGTTAACTAACCATATCTGGTTATGTTCCTGCTGTATCTCAGCATGCAATCCAGTGATGTGCCATGTCAATAAACAGATGGATGGATGGATGGATGGATGGACAGACGGACGGATGGATGAACAAGTGGATAGACAGATGGGATAGGTGGATGGCTGGACAGTTTGTGAAATGGATGAATGGATAGCTGGACAGGCTGTAAAACAGATGGATGATCAAATAGCTGAACATGCTGTGAAATGGACTGATGATCAAATAGTTGTACAGGCTGTGAAACGGATGACCAAACAGCTGGATCATACAGATAGATGATCAAATAGCTGGACAGACTATGAAACAGATGGATGATCAAACAACTGGGCAGACTGTGAAACAGATGGATGATCGAATAGCTGGACAAGCTGTGAAACAGATGGATAAACAGATGAACGACTATTTTTTAAAAAAACATACTGATGGACAAGACAGGTGAACAGACTAACGAACAGATGGATGGCCGTGTTGACATGTTGGGAAAACAAAAGGATCCAAATGAAGGAAGCAGGGACAATATGCAAGAGGAATACCAACACTGAAATAACATACACAGTTTGACGGAGGCAGTCACATAAAAAAGCCACATTAATAAGACACAGAGGCTAAAAAAAAACGAAAAAAAAAAACCCGAGAACCATAATTTCCCTGCCCCATACTTCACGTACTAAAAGTACACAAGATATGAAAACGCAATTTTCGCATAATACTTCCCTGGCTGAGGTCAGCTCACGGGGAAATAAATGATGCATGTCCCTGGTGTGAGCAGGTCGCCCGCAGCGCAGACAAAAAAAAAAAAAAGCTCCATCGTAACATGAAAACTAGAGAACGGTTGACACGCTTCCGCTCTCACTTCAAGTATCCTGCAGTTCCTTGCTTACATAACTTGTCGTTATTTCAGCGACGGATCGATGTTTTACTGCCCACTGATACAAACAAACTGATAAACAGACTGGGCAGAGTTTGTGGCCAGAAAATATAGAACATAAGACAGATTAATTGGGCGGTTTCTTGTCACCGCGGCTAACTCCAGGTCATTATGACCTATACCGCAGGAATTTTTTTTTTTTTTGGGGGGGGGGGTCTTTCCTACAAAGGCACCCTGCAGCACACTCACTACATGTATACTAACTCACTACATGTACTCTAACTCACTGCATGTACACTAACTCGCTACATGTACACTAACTCGCTACATGTACACAAATCCACTACATTTACGCTAACTCGCTACATGTACACTAACTCACCATACGTACACTAACACTATATGTACATTAACTCACTACATGTATAACTCACTACACTGCACTAAATCGCTGCGTGTACACTAACTCACTACATGTACGCTACAAATACAATAAGCTACAGCAAAACCTGCTACTACTTAAATTTATGCTTAATTTTTGCTACAAATACGAACTTTTTACAAAAAAAGAGGGGGGGGGGGAGAGAAGAGGACAGTTTTATCAAATTTTCATCCACAAAATGTCAATTTTATCATG
This sequence comes from Achatina immaculata, assembly GCA_009760885.1. NCBI lineage: Eukaryota > Metazoa > Mollusca > Gastropoda > Stylommatophora > Achatinidae > Lissachatina > Lissachatina immaculata. The sequence goes on along the minus strand of CM019718.1, from coordinate 20,654,098 downwards.
TTTAAAGTTGACTCTGTAGTCCTATAAAGAAACTGGTAAACGGAACATAACTTCTGTTCCACTTCATACATGAAAATCAACGTGTATAAAACACTAGCGTATATGATTCTTGTTTTACTGATGTAGATTATGCTTCTGATCTTAACAAAATAAAAGAAGAATAATTAAAAGCAATACAGCAAGTTCTTTACAACAAGAAAGCTTCTGTGGTGAAATTGTAGGGAATAGATTAAGCTCATGGTTACCGGGGTTGATTGGCAACCCTAAGAGTAGGAATAAAATGGGCCAGTTACCGGTTAATTTTGAGAGGTGCGCAACTCTGAAAATTAACCGGTAACTGACCCATTATTCCTACTCTTTGGGTTGCCAATCAACCCCGGTAACCATGAACTTAATCTAGTCCCTACAAAATCATACTTTTGCTACTGAAATCATGATCCCACTGGCAAAGAATAATCAGTTACAACGAATTTAATATTATAACCAGCTAGTTATGTAGTAAGCATTTTTGTGGCGAATTTTTATCCGTAGCCAAACTTGAACATGGCGATTTTTGCCACTTCCAACGAACAGTGATGCAGCGAGTTATCTTGCAGTGAAATTTTGGACTGGTTTTCCCAGGTCCGTGCACCACGGGACGCTGGTCACAAGTCCTGGAGCAAGGCAACTGAAACTGACTTCTCGGCAAGCTCCACAACCTCTTCTTGGCGAACTTAAACAACACAAAACCCTCGTTTCTTCATCATTGCGTAAAGGAAGGTCTGCGTGACGCTAAATCACGATTCACTGGCCCAGATAATTCTATCAATACTCTATCTCGGTATCTTTGCTCTCTCCTGGTTTTGCTCCTCTCTCTCTCTCTCTCTATCTCTCTGAACCTAAAGTGCCCAGGGGACATGGGGCTTCCGCAAGGGTTTTCCTCAAATGCCTGTCCTTTGCCTTTTTTTCTGCTCTTGCCCAGGTCAGCCCTCTATTGCTCAACATCCTCTCTGTTGTTCTTCTCCATGTCTCTTTTGGTCTACCCTTACTTCTGATTGTGTTCCTAATTAGTTTCTTATTACCCAACAACATTAACTCCACCTCCTGTTATAAACACACACAAACCACAAACATTCAAGTTGTAAATGCGTGCTGTAACGTATAGATTCCCTATTAACCAACTAGCGGCTAGTAGACAGATTAACGAAATGGCAAACCTACATCCAGCACGGAAACTTCGCTTGCTCAACTCAATCGCCAGCGAGTTTGCTGTGTTGCTAGTTTTCTTGGATAAACTTTATAAACGTTAATGTACATATAGTTCAGCAAAACTATTTTCACAATGTCACTTGTTATTTATGTTGAAATGTATCGACAATAATTCAGTTTAAAAGTAAATATAGCATGCAATTCATCAATTATTTATTAGTCACTGTACGAGGACATATACGTGTTTCACTTTAAAGAAAAGTATTATTATTTTTACTATAAAATGGTGACTTTCTATCTTCTTTTTATATAATCCTGGGCGAAAACTCTGTACTTCCAGTGACCCACACTGACATTCTAGTGTTAGAGCTGGCGAACATCAACCGATCAAGACCCTGTCCCACCTCTTCGTTGGTACCCACAGAAACAGGCCTAGCCTGGCTAACGAGGCAGGGATCGTCACAGTCCCCCGTGGTGGTGGAGTCTGCCAAAGAAGCAGTACACACACCCCCTGCTTTTTAGTTCTACTTCACTTAGGGACTAAAAAAAAAATAGCAGTAATAAACCGCTCCCAATCCGATACGATGATGTATGTGAACATCTTAACAGCAAAAAAAAAAAAAAATAACAGCCACTTGCATTTCCAGGGTAGAAGAAGAGGAAGAAGAAGAATACGGTGGAGGAAGAGGGGGAGGAAGAAGAGGAGGAGGATGAGGAGGAAGAAAAGGAGGAAGAAGAAGAAGGAGAGGAGGAATAAAAAGAGGAGGAGAAGCAGGAAGAGGAGAAGGAGGAAGAAGAAGAGGAGGAGAAGGAGGAAGAAGAGGAGGGAGAAGGTGGAAGAAGAGGAGGGAGTAGGAGGAAGAAGAGGAAGAAAAAAGAAGAAGAAGAGGAGGAGGAGGACGAGTACGAACAACAACAAAGAGGATGGGAAGAAGAAGAGCAAGAGGATGATGATGATGATGATATCGCAATATCGTGTAGTAATTAGGCAACTTCAGGAGTTGCAGTAACGTACAGAAAGGCCAAAGCGACTGTGCCAACAATGCACAACGCTGGCGTATATAACCTGCAGTAAAGTCTCATAGTTCCCAACTGTTTTGTTCAACTGCTTTAATCTATGTTATTTTATATCTGGTAATACAAACATTCTTAAGTAATAATTAATAATTTACTTTAATATGATTTAGTAAAAGAGTTGCTTCATGACCACTAAACGATATCATCTTCAACATCTAATATCACCAAAAAGAAGTGGGAAAAAAAGCAGACATCATCCAAATGATGCTAACCTTGATCGAGATATAGGAGATAATCTTACATCTTTCCAGTGCCGTTAAACGTCACATAGGGCTCGCATTGCTGTTTGCCAAGATTTCCTGTTCTTGGCGAGTCTTTCAACCTGATCGAGGGATGTTATGCCCGCTAAACTAGCTTCTTTTAACAATGTCCTCTTCGGAGTTTCACGCGGTCGACCTCTTTTTTCTTCGGCCTGTTTTGCTCCACTTGACAGCTTGTTTTGGTATTCTCTGATTGTTTCTTCTCATCACATGTCCATCTTCTTTTTCTGATCACCCATGAAACAGGTTGTTGTTTGCTCATCTGTCTTATCTCTGCGTTGTTCTTGAATTCGCTCCACTTTATGCCAAGTATATTCCTTAGGCATTTGTTTTCAAAAGAGTCTAATTTCTTGTCTATTTCTTTAGTTGATTTCCAGCTTTCGCGTGCATAAATGAAAGTGGATATTACATTTGAATTGAATAATCTTAACTTGGTTTTTGTGTTCATAACTTTTGAGTGCCACATGTTCTCAAGATTTCTGAAGGTCAATGCTGCTTGTGCAATTCTAATTTCCTTCCTGGTGTCACCATCTTGGTCTACGTAGCTGCCAAGGTATGCACATTGGTTTACTTCCTCAACAACTGTTCCTTCTACTATATTTTTCCTTCTTGATTAATGAGAAGTTTCATTATTTTTGTTCTGTCTTTGTTAATTTCAAGACATATTTTGCAAGCCAAGGAAGACAGGGAATCTGTTTTTTCCTGCATTGATTTCACATTGTCACTGATAAGCAAAATCAGTGACAATGGGTCCCATATACTCAATCAATGCCGGTTTTACTTGTATAGCATCTTTTCATGATAAAGTCTATGGCAATTCCAAAAAGCAATGGAGATAATATATATCCTTGTGTCACGTCTGTTTCAATCTGAAACCATTCGCTCATTCTTTCTTCTGTATTGACTCTCTCTCTCTCTCTCTCTGAACCTTAAGTGCCCAGGGCACATGGGGCTTCCGCAAGGGTTTTCCACAAATGCCTGTCCTTTGCCTTTTTTTCTGCTCTTGCCCAGGTCAGCCCTCTATTGCTCAACATCCTCTCTGTTGTTCTTCTCCATGTTTCTTTTGGTCTACCCTTACTTCTGTTCCCCTGTGGTGTCGTCCATCTTAGTGCTATTTTCTGGTAGTGAGTCTTGACTACACAAACATATCCGTTCTAGAGATCTCTAATGATGCTCACAATTTTAGATGGTCTTCCATATAGACTTAAAATTCTCCACAATAATTCTCTGTATATGCTATCAAATGCTTTTTTTAAAGTCTATGAAGTTTAGTATTAATGGTTTCTGTTTTTCAGTATGTTCTTCTTATAGTAAAGATCTGGTCAGTAATTAAAACATAAAGTTTTACTCTGTGTGTGTGTGGGGGGGGGGGGTGGAGGAGAGAGAGAGAATGAATGAGATTCCACTAACCGGAACCAATTATATTCATACAAGCTGTAACGAATTTTCCTGTAACGAACTAAACTCGGGTGCAGATTAACTTCTTCAAGCGAGAGTCTACTGCATCTGCATAGGCTGGCTCCATCAAATCCCCGCGCCTGCCAAACACAGAACTTTACAAGTGCTCTCTCTCTCTCAGGAGGACGCTAAATTATCCTAGTTCTTAGTTTTTTTCTCCTCCTCTCCTAGCCTGGCGTGCCGCCTTATAATACTGTATATGAGATTAGGGTACTGTTACGGCCGTGCTCGATACAGTATATGAAGATGGGATATTTCTAGCAGTCAGATTCGCCTTTCTGCAGTGCTGACAGCCGTGTCAAGGAGAGCTGACAAACCAATGCTAGTACCTCCACGTACTAAATGTTCTCATATTATCAACAGGACACAACGGGGATAAGAATGATGTGCAATAATCCTAACAGAGTGGAGTGTATGATCAAACACCTGCTTGTTTTATCCGTTCAAGAAGATAATATAAAATCAACCCACCACACGATCTTCGTGTGATAAAGTGAATTTATCTGCTGGATCTTCACAGAGGGAATAGCTGGCAAAAGCTTATGGTGAAATATTATGGTATGTATGTCCATCCTAGAGAGGAAAAAAAAAAAAACACTACACAAAGCCCTGTTAGACGTGACCTGACTTGTCTCCTTCCCCAAATACCCTTTAGTATTGATGGGCCAAACGGACTCGGCGATTTGCTTCACGTAATAGGATATTAAGATTTCTGTGATTTCCTGTCTCCACCTCTACGCCTGTGGGGTGAGCTTGAACGTTTCCTGTGCTGTCCTGCCTGGTAACAGTCGTGTAACGTCTGGCAATGTGACCTGTTGTTCCTGGATGTAACGTAGTAGTGCACTCCTCCAGCCCTTCAACTGTTGCCCTGATGGTGTCGTATCTGGTCGGTTTAGACATGACAGAAAGAAACATGATGGTGACTCGAACCCCGGGATTCTGCAGGATGAGGCAAGTGCCTAGCCATGAAAGGACAACGCACTTATTGAAAAGAGCCTGTACATGGTAGGCACAGAAATACCTCACAACATGAACAAGAAATCTTGTGTATGTAAATAGATCAGATGAGACAGACACACGCAGAAATACCTCACAACATGAACATGAAATCTTGTGTATGTAAATAGATCAGATGAGACAGACAGAAACCGACATATCTCACAACATGAACAAAAAAAAATCTTGTGTACGTAATAGATCAGATCAGACGGACAGGCAGGCAGACAGACACAGAAATACCTCATAACATGAACAAGTAATCTTGTGTATGTAACAGATCAGATGAAACAGACAAGGAGGCAGACACAGAAATACCTCACAACATGAACAAAGAAATCTTGCGTATGTAATAGATCAAATGAGGCAGACAGACAGAGAGGCACAGAAATACCTCACAACATGAACAAAGAAATCTTGCGTATGTAATAGATCAAATGAGGCAGACAGACAGAGAGGCACAGAAATACCTCACAACATGAACAAAGAAATCTTGCGTATGTAATAGATCAAATGAGGCAGACAGACAGAGAGGCACAGAAATACCTCACAACATGAACAAAGAAATCTTGCGTATGTAATAGATCAAATGAGGCAGACAGACAGAGAGGCACAGAAATACCTCACAACATGAACAAGAAATCTTGTGTATATAATAGATCAAATCAGACAGGCAGGCAGCCACACAAAAACACACTCCGCCTCATGTAACATACAAACACACCAAAACAAAACATACAAACGTACAGAATCAACGGCAGAAATCACACATTTACCTATCCATGTAAACCTGTGCCGCTGAAAAGTGGTGAAATTAAACTTTAAAACTCTCACGGCCTGTCACAAATATTTAAAAATAGATGATAATCCCTGGCAGAAATCGGCTGAAACGCTAAAATGAATAAAGCCGTGCAGGCATCTAACAGATAATGGGCTAAACAGAACAGAACAGCATAAATCTTTCATCTCTAGGGGCACAAGAATTCACATTTAGATTCTGCGAGGTCACGACAGCCTCATTATAAATAAAGTCAGTTAGGAACACAAACGCAATTCAAGGGAGAAAAAAGTATATGATGAAAGTTATCTATGGCAGGAGATAAATATGAAGATCACAGAGAGAATCTGGAAAGAAAAGAAACTGACAGAATGTGTCATTTTCCATCAGGGTGATCTTTTCTTAGAAAGAAAAATTCTTCAGGACAAATCCACAAATACGTAAAGATAAAAATAGTATTATCTCACTTGTTTTTTTTTTTCTTTTTACCCACAAAAATGTGATGAAAATATCAAATTTGGGGGGAAAGGGGGGGGGGGTGCAAGAGCAGCCAAAAAAAAATCGAGTTGGGGAAGAAGTTTGAGGTAAGATAGAAAATAGACAGAAAAAAAACGGAGACACACACAGACACAGAGAGAGAAAGACACAAGAGAGACAGAGAGAAGACACGGGAGAGACAGAGAGAGAGCCAGAGAGAGAAAGACAAAAGAGACTGGGAGAGCAGGAGGGAGAAAGACAAAAAGAGACAGAGAGAGCCAGAAAGAGAAAGACAGGAGAGACACAGAGAGAAAGACAGGAGAGACAGAGAGAAAGACAGGAGAGACAGAGAGAGAGGCAGAGAAAGACACTAGAGAGAGAGAGAGAAAGACAAAGAGAGAGACAGAGAGACCAGGAGGGAGAAAGACAAGAGACAGTGAGAGCCAGAAAGAGAAAGACAAGAGAGAGAGAGAGGGTCAGAGAGAGACACACACAGAGAAAGCCAGAGTGAATGAATGAATGAATCTTTATTTTTAAAGGGTAAAGAATTGGGCACGCAGGCCCATCTTACATTCTGCCCTTCATCACTCCATCTTTCATTCTTCCCACACACCCACAGACCGAAAAGACGTGCAGACATAGAGAGAGTCGGGGGGGGGGGGGGGCAGAGGGAAAGAGAGAGGGGTTTACATCATAAACGACTATAAAACAGTTGAGAAAAGAAATATGAATGAAATCTCTCAATTTTACTACTGCCAATCATAACTTGAATCCCTAGGGAAACATAATTTCCCCCTGTTTAGCTCGCTGTTAAAACAATCCAGAATCCGAACATTCAAAGCGAAGATCATTAAGAAGGTGCTTCAAACCTGATGTTCATGTCGTGTTGAAGACTGTATGTGTGTGTGTGTGTATTATGCTTGTGTGATCTTACACTTTCATTTCAGGGCTCATACATTCTCTGAGCATATCCAAGTTCTAACTACATGTCTTCACCTCACATTACACCTATCTTCACCTATCGTCCAGTCACACAGACATACATATCTATTTACAATGTCAACCAGTAAAATCAATAGCTAACAACCAATGAACATAATAATTGCAGTAAATCAAACGAAACTCCAGTGGATGAGTAACAAGCGGTGCACCGTGTAAATCGATGGTAAGATTTTTTTTTCCTTGGCTGGGTTCCGGCGATTCATTAGTGTCACTATGTGTACATATGAGGCGTGTGTACATGTGAGGTGCGTGTACATGTGAGGAGTGTGTATATGTGAGGTGCGTGTACATGTGAGGTGCGTGTACATGTGAGGTGCGTGTACATGTGTGGCGTGTGTACATGTGAGGCGTGTGTATATGTGAGGTGCGTGTACATGTGAGGTGCGTGTACATGTGAGGTGCGTGTACATGTGAGGCGTGTGTATATGTGAGGCGTGTGTATATGTGAGGTGCGTGTACATGTGAGGCGTGTGTATATGTGTGAGGTGCGTGTACATGTGAGGCGTGTGTATATGTGAGGCGTGTATATGTGTGAGGTGCGTGTACATGTGAGACGTGTGTATATGTGAGGCGTGTATATGTGTGAGGTGCGTGTACATGTGAGGCGTGTGTATATGTGAGGCGTGTATATGTGTGAGGTGCGTGTACATGTGAGACGTGTGTATATGTGTGAGGTGCGTGTACATGTGAGACGTGTGTATATGTGAGGTGCGTGTACATGTGAGGTGCGTGTATATGTGAGGTGCGTGTATATGTGAGGTGCGTGTATATGTGAGGTGCGTGTATATGTGAGGTGCGTGTACATGTGAGGTGCGTGTATATGTGAGGTGCGTGTACATGTGAGGCGTGTGTATATGTGAGGCGTGTGTATATGTCAGGCGTGTGCATATGAGACTCGTGTGTAAATATGTGAGGCGTGTATATGTGTGAGGTGCGTGTACATGTGAGGTGCATGTATATGTCAGGCGTATGTATATGTCAGGCGTGTGCATATGAGACTCGTGTGTAAATATGTGAGGTGTGTATATGTGAGGCGTTTGTATATGTGAGGCATGTGTATATGTTAGGAATGTGTATACGTGAGACGTGTGTATATGTTAGGGGTGTGCATATGTGAGGCTCGTGTGTAATGTGAGGTGTGTCTGTGAGTGCGCGCAGAAAACCTGCCAAGCTAGACAGAAAATGTAGTCATGTTTGTTACTTAATCTCATCTAATGTATTCATTTCACGTCTTTGTATGCATGTTTACATATACGTCAACTCAATTACAGGCTCTGTTATTTGCTGAGGGAGAAAAAAACTCACCCTCACACTGGCTTAGATTTATCTTTATATATTTATGCTGCCTTCGGCATTATCTCTCTCTCTCTCTCTCTCTCTCTCTCTCTCTCACATACACATACACACATATCTAGTGTACGAGCCAAACACTAGAGCAGGTCAGGTATTTCCTGCTCAAGCTCCTGTTTGTTAAAGTGTCTGGAAACCTGTCTAAACATAAAACCTCTGCTTGCATGCATTTATCCTGCGCACTAATCTACTCCTAACAACCAGGGAAGCTCACAGCACATGTAATCTCCTAACAATATCAGACAGTACATGCAATGAACACGGACAAGTCAAAGTACGGCACTCAAATATCGTGACACTAAATTTTTTTTAAAAACTGTCAAGGCCATGCAGGAAAATACTAAAGGAAAATCGCAGCAGAAAAGCCTACACAATGCATGCTAAATATTATGACATACAATATAAACCAGCTAGACATATATCACATTATATCATTTCGTGTCTGACCACAGTTAGACATATATTACAATATATCATCTCTTTGTCTGACCACAGCCAGACACATATTACAATATATCATCTCTGTGTCTGACTATAGCTAGATATATATTACAATATATCATTTCATGTCTGACCACAGTTAGACGTATATTACAATATATCATCTCTTGTCTGACCACAGCTAGACATATGCATGTCTGATCGATTGTCCACATACACAATGACCTAAAAAGTTAAGAGTTCAAGACACCGATTTGTGAAGGCGCTAACACTCTGCTTGTTAGGCAATAAAATATAACCGGCTAGTTTTGTAATCCTAAATAGAATGAAATATAAACACAACATTTAACAAGAAAATGCAAGCCAAGAACACCAATTAAAAGTGCAACAAATAAAAAAAAAACGATGTTCAACATATGCATGCTGTACAAAGACAAAATAAAACTACTAAGAAGATGAAGTATAAACATTCTAAACATATCCGAAAGTTACGCACAGTTTACAGAATAAAAGTGATGCCAACTCCTCCAGCCTGAAACAAACCACCGTAAAACAGTTTGGGCTCGGGGAAAGTTCCTGGATGGTTGTAGAAGCAGGGCTTCTCAAGTCTAGACTAAAAGATACCAGCGTTTACGGCGATGCCAGAAAAAAAAAAAGTAAAGTATTATTTCACCACCACGCGGGAAGCAAACATAATAATACACTGAAAACCATAGGGAGCGGGAAAGTTTACGGCAAAAGAGCAAAGAAGACGACAACACCAGGGGCGGATCATGAAAAAGTTGTTCCCTCCCCCCAAGTCCTTGTAAGGGCAAGAGAACGAGAAAGTTTGAGATCCACAATGCCTCAAGTTTACTGAGAGCGACTTACTCGTACATCAGTTGAAAAATAAAACCGCAAATGACTTTCAAATTATGTACGCATTTCCAATATATCTCCCGCTTTTATATCGTCTCTTACGAGCGAGGTCTGTTATTTCTTCATTTGCAGCGTCTCTTACAAAGTCTATTTCTTGTTACGATCGATAGTTGTCGCCCATCTCCTCAGCCTATTCTTATGGTAGCCAATAAATAGCTAGAGCCGCGGTACTGGATGGATGTTTCCAAGTGTTCATATCAATTACTACAGGCGGTAGGGGAGCTAAACAATTAAACGGCTATTTAGTTCAGCAGAAACAATGTCAAGAAGAAGAAAAAACCTCCATCCTGTTTAAGCTCCCATGTCTGTACAGAGATAAGACTCCAACCAGCTCACGGGGGGGTCCGCGATGTTTTCTGAGCCAGAGCATAAAATACGTTGTACAGAACATATTCAAATCTAGGTTGGGGAGGGCGAACACAGCAGAACTAACCGTATCTATTTTACCTTCCTTGTTCCTTCTGTTGCTGCTCCGTGTTTGGTTTCTATTTTAAACAGTTTTTCAATGTTTCCCACAAAACACCAGCAACCCCCCCCCCCCATGGGATGCTGAAAAGACTTATAGAACGGCCCGGTACACATGACCGCCACACACGAATAATCATATTACCAATCTGAAACCAATAACATACCAATCTTCCCTGATACTAATCCTAGCTGACACCAAACCTCCCTGACACTAATCTTCCCTGACACGAATCCTCTCTGATAACCAACCTTTACTTGTACCAATCCTCTCTGATAACCAATCTTTAATGATACCAATCCTATCTGATAATTTTACTGATACCAATCTTATCTGATAACCAATCTTTACTGATACCAATTCTCTCTGATAACCAACTTTTACTTATACCATTCCTCTGATATCCAATCTTTAATGATACCAATCATCTCTGATATCATCATCATCATCATCATGTGCCGTGCCGACTGGCGTTGGCTATTATGGTTCTTCAGAGTACACGATCCTTCATGCAGGCCATCAGCTCAGTTGGTGATCTCCTCTCACACCATCCTGTCAGACTGTCCAGTATCATTTCTCTTGGTCTTCCTCTTGTTCTTCTTCCTTCTATTTTTTCTGTTGTTATAATATTTTCAATGCCCTCTCTTCTCATTGCATGTCCTATGAAAGTACATTGTCTCTCTCTTATCTTTTTGACAAGGTTTTTTTTGTCTCTCCAGCTCTTCTCATACATTCTTCATTAGTTATTTTTGCTGTCCAGGGGATTCGCAACATTCTTCTAATAAACCACATTTCTGCTGCTTCCAATGATTTTTGTGCAGACTTGCCTGTTGTCCATGATTCACTTCCACATAACAAGATAAGTTCAATATAACATTTTAGGAGTCGTTTTCTAACATTCATTGATAAGGATGTGTTGGATAATATGTTTTTCATTCTCTGAAATGCAGTCTTTGCTTGGCCTATTCTGTTCCTAATTTCCGTTCTGCATTTCCCATCTGAAGTTATTACTGCTCCATCTGATAACCAATCTTTACTGATAACCAATCGTCTCTGATACCGGTCATCGCGGACAAAAATCCTCTCTGAAAAGTGAACACCATTTTTTTTTTTTCACTTTACGGGGCTTAAAATTCGGATAACATGTCTACACTATGAAATATTACGTGCGCGCCACTAAGGCATGACAGGATTACCGTTACCTTTTATATGAGTTACACCTACCACACAAAGGCCATTCTCTGATTATGATATTGAGCGTGTGTGGTTGAAAAAACGTGGAAATGACAAGGAGAAAGATGCACAATGAACAGGGGATAATGCTGAAAATTGCCGAATAAACAACACTGAATAACGGAGCCGTAGTGTCTACAGACAACCAAAAAAAAAAAAAAACTCCCGCCTCCAAGACTCTTCTAAATGACAATAACCCATTCTAGAACAAGTTGAGATGTGCATACACAGCAAAGGAAAACTGATCAAAACCTGTCACATCTCTACATTATAACCCCAGTGACATGATCTTGTGCTGTTACAGTCTTGTCGCCGGCGTAAGAGCGGGGCATGCTGAAATATCTGCAGGTCGGTTTCCGAGTGAGCAGAAAGGGCCACTGTGTTCATTATTCACTCGCCTCGACGCCTGTTTTCGAGATCTTCACCAAAATGTCAGCAACTGTTTGAAGTCACATGGAGGAACCTCTGAACAACAGACACCAACAATCGCTGTACCATGTTATCATACTAAGACCAGCTTCGCCCTTTCTAACTCCACAATATATATATATATATCTTCGCTATTTCTTTCATCAGATCACCTTAAAATTAAGCAAACATTTCCTTTCTCTTCATGTAATCTAAGAAACTGGTAGGATTTCCAATGAAAACTGGGCAATGATAGGCCACTATTATTATTAGTGTTGTTGTTATTATTGTTGTTGTTGCTGCTGTTGCTACAATAACAGTTGATGGCAAGTATACAAAGTTAATGCATCAAGATGTGAGTAAAAGAATATTACAATGCCACAGAGAGCCAATACTTCTACATGCTTGTGAAACTTGGGTGGTCAATAAAAAATATGACAGAGAAACTGGAAGTAACAGAGATGTGGTTTTGAAGAAAGATGCAACAAATGCCCTGGACGGACAGCAAAAAAAAAACAAACTAACACTTCCTCAAAGAAGTTTCAGAACAACGAGAACTAGTCACAATGATAAGAAAAAAGCCAATCAAAATTTCTTGGACACATCACGAGAACTTGGAAACGACTTGGAAAACTCAAAGGGAAAAAAAGGAGAGAGGAAGCCTATGATAAAACTATCCCACTGGACTGACCAAGTGGCATGAAAAACAGAAAAGCGTCTGAATTAATCGTAAACGGCAAGGAACACCCAAGATGGAGAACCATGATAGCCAAGGCTATCCGCCACGGTACATAACATTAACCCCACTAAATGTCTTTTTATGTATATATCGCGGTCCTCCCATATCCGCGGCTTCAGTTACTCACGCCTGAAAATATTAAATCTTAAAACATCCCAAAAATACTCATCTGTTTGAAGCGATAAACTTCGCGCGCCCGCCCGCCCGCCCGCCCGGCGGTCTTCCCTAAGTTTCCCGCTCACACAGTCACACCATAACATCCGAGGTAAACAATGCCCACACCCGAGATATCGCTGCGACTGCTGTACAGTGTTTTCTATCATTTATTATTAATACGGCCCAAACACCCAAAGCAGTGATGCTTGCAATTCTGCCAAGCCATGAAGAAGCCCTTGAAGTCCTTCCTTTATATGAGAAGATTACCATTCTCAAATTAATATTGGAATAAAAAAGAAACGTCCTGTGCTGAGGTCGCCATAAATTACAACAAGAATGAATTATCTTTTTTGTGAAGTGGTTTAAAGAAGAAGAAAAAAAAACAAATGCATGCTAGGGTTGCTTGTTCTCCTAAACCTGCTAAAGTTACGTCCCTTAACGCCGTGATACGTGCTCCATGAAAACGGGAAAAGCTTAAGATTTCTAACAGGAAAACACAGACATAAAGCGTAGTCCGGTTAACGGTAACATATTCTTTACATTAAATGATACCATATAAGTGTGCATACATGCTAGAAAACGTATACTATACAGGGTTCAACATTATCCGCGGTTTCAAGCATCCCTAGAAATTCTTCGAACCAAATGGCCACGGGTACGGGGGGCAGGGTGAAGGGAAGCTACACAGCTCAGAGCACCACCAGATGCACGGCCGCGAGTAACAGAAAAAAAAAAACCTACGTCTAACAATCGAACTGGCCAGCCCAGACAACAAAACTTACAGCGACTCCCCAGGTATGAAGGCACACCCCTCGCGATGCTCTCCACATCTTTATCCCGCCCTGCTGAGTGTTTTCCCATTGCGATTACGTATAATTTGTTGACGCTATGTTTTCTGACAGCGCTGAGGTGGGGGATGTCACATCAGAGCACCAGGTGTCAACTGGCCAAACTCGGGTAACGCCAAGAAATCCATTATACCCACCATCATAAGCGCATTAACTCGGCACACCAGAGAAGAAAAGATTCTCTCGGGCGCATTCAACCCTCTTATATCTCTTTCCCGTTAAAAAAGGTGGATGTTTCCAACCGCAATCTCTCAGATGACAGACTCTCTTTTGATTGCTTTTCCTAGCCCGACTTACCTTCACCTCTGACCTTCACCAAAGAGTACGCCTGATCATTATTATTGTAAAAAAAAAAACCTCCAGGAAAACACATAACTGAACAGCGGTTTTTTTTTTTTATTTCCCCCTCCATCTTAAAGGGCTGTCGTGACACTTGAAATGCTTATCTCTCCCTGCCACCAACAATTTCACGACAAATTCACCCGATGTCTGAGTCGGTATACAAAAAACAAAATCTGCACGAACTCTATACTTACATAAAAAAAGCACTTGTCACTCGTTCCTACTGCATGCTCCCTCACGTCATACCTGAACATCTTCCTGTACAAACTCCGCAATCACTTTCTCTCATGTTGCAAATAATAATAATAATAACAACAACAACACAGAAAATAAAAACAGAAAACAAAACAAATTTCAGACGGCTGACTATCCCATGTTTGTGCTGCAATCTTCAACGCGGGACACGCTGTTGTCGAGTACTGAAGCCAGCCAGAAAATGTCGAGACATGGGAAAATCACAAGTTTCCCCTTCATTCTGGAACATAAAGCTTTCAGTAGCGCGTGCAACAGAAAATATCTATTCACATAAGCGACTACCAGTGCTTATGAGAAAAGAGTTACATACAACTCAGCTCCATAAACACAACTTCAAACAGTAGGTTACATGCAACTCAGCTCCATAAACATAACTTCAAACAGTAGGTTACATACAACTCGGCTCCATAAATACAACTTCGCTTCTGCTCCGCACCAGTTCAATAATAATTTTTTTTTCAAAAAGCCTATTTTCAACAGATCAGGAACTGAACTAACTGTGTACAGCATATGCCTGTGAGACCTGGACAGTTAACAAAACAGCTGAGAAACACATAAATGCCTTTGAATGTAAATGCTACAGAAGAGTTCTTCAAATATCATGGACACAAAAAAAAGAACAAATATATCCATACTACAAGAACTTAATATTGAAGAAGGCTGGCTAGTTCCTCTGTAAAGAGGATTAAACAAAAAAAAACTTAGTTATTTTGTTCAGAGAAGACCGTCTTGGAAGTGTGCATAATGGGAAAAAAAGAAAGGAAGAACAAGGCGAAGATGGTTGGAGGACATCGTTGATGATCTGTGAATGGATGCATCAGCAGCAGGGCATCTTTCTAACAACCAAGAGACCTACGGGAGAGCTGTTAGAGAGGCAAAGTTCTGCACGGGGCATGCAAATGACTGACTGACTGACTGACTGGAACTTGTCGCAGGCGTCTCACGTACCTATAAAATAAATTAGCTACTGGAACTTGTCGCTGGCGTCTCATGTATTTTTCAGCCAAAATGATTACTAGAAATTAACGCCGATCCAACTTCTGGATACCTAATTCCTCGTTGACTTGGATGCTTTCAATGGAACGAGTTTTAGATTCACGTAGGCCGATGCTACACTGCCATGAAGAATGACACGTTAGTTTAACCCTATTTTTATGCCTATATTGGTAGTGAGAATCGAGGGACAGACAATTTAACACAACACTGAACAATAAAAAAAATAAAACTGAAAACATGGAACGTATTTATATAATATCATCGACTGGACTTTTTAAAAAATACGTGAAACTCGTATGTAAACAGAAAGATGTGGCATTAATCAATGAATGCACATAGTAACTAAAAGACAAAGACAAACCATGAAAAAAAGGGGGGGGGGGAAGAGAGAGAGAACAGGACAGAGTGGAAATAAGACAACACCGTTAAGACAAAGCGGACGACATCAACAGATCAGACATTGCAACAAGATAAGTCAGCAAGATGAAGGCTCGCTGCAGTCAGTTCTCCACTTGGAGGACACCCATATAAGAACGGTGTGTAAGAAGAAACTCTACACAATTCACTGAGATGTTCTGATTGTTGCTGAGGTCCTGTACTCCGCCAAAAGCAGCAAACGACATGAGGCAGAGACATAAAACTCTCGTGATCAGGTACTTGGCAAAGTTATATGTTTCTACAAACACAACTTACACACACACACAAATAATTAATTAATTAATTTAATTTAATGAAACGCAAAAACCATTCAAATTCGGTTATATATAAAACAAACAGATAGCCCCTCACAGAGGGCGAACAAAATAAACGGCCTGGAAAGATAGCACATTAATAATATAATCAAACAAAAGTCCCGGGAGACACAGACTTGCTATATTTTTGTAACATAAAACTACCTTGTTTTCCCCAAAATGTAACTCTATGGGATTTTTCCCCCCCCTTTACAATTTTTCGCCTGACCAATAAGAGGGAAAAAATGGCCTTCATTAAAACACAGGAAGCCAAAACAAAACAGTATTTCTATACTCAAGTGTCAGAGCTTCACTGAAGCTGCTGACTGGCTGGGCGTTCACAATCAAGCTCTTTTCCTCATTATCTAGCACTGGCAGCGCTTCGTGTCCCTCCACATCACAAATATGTTCTGGTTTTTATTCTTCTATTCAAGAACCTGTTAGCGCAGTTATTGTCTGAATACTCTCTCACGGTACTCAGTATAACTGGTCAGCGCCCGGTAGTATTGGTCAACTGGTCAGTACTTGGTAGTACAGGTCAATTGGTCAGTACTCTGTGGTACCGGTCAACTTGTCAGTACTTTGTGGTAGTACTGGTGAATTGGTCAGTACTCTTTGGTACTGGTCAACTGGTCAGTACTCTAGTACTGGTCAACTGGTCAGTACTCTAGTACTGGTCAACCCCACCACTTCGCTGTTTCGTCATGTTCATTACTCACTGTCCGGCTGGCTTTCAGCCACTCGGGAAGCCAGTCCCTCTCTTACTTGGCTCCATTATGTTCTGTCTCCAGAAGTTGAAAGAGCTTTTGTCTTCATAATGAAAGACGGCGGAGAAAATACGCTTTGAAGTAGACGAAGAATCTTGAGCGCTTCAGTTCTGCGCTCACATACAAACGCACACGAGCGTGCACACACTCACACATATATAACGTTCCGCACCCAAGGTTCTGTACCGTGCACCAGTGGTTCTCAAATACTTCACGTCCAGAACCACTTTTCCAACTACACATCAGTTGTAGACCACCACGTTTTTTTTTTGTAATACCGCCATGTCATGAACCCTTTCAATTATTTTTATTAACAGAAGACACTTAATGTCAAATCGATAGAGCAGAAAGCTTCGTAGACAACAGGATGAGAACCGCTGTTCTGTGCCCACACACAAACACGCTAAGCCTGACTGCCCGAGCACGCCATAAATCTACAACGCCCGTTTCCCCTCTATGGCTCTGTCATAGATCTATAAATACAGTACCTCTATCCACTCCCAACTGCTAGAGGACTCCAGGCTACCAGCGGTTGTAAACATGCTGGCTGAGATCACAGAAATACATTCAATGGCATGCACACTCCAGGGCACTTAAATCCTTCATTGGCCAGCAGGGCACAATCACGTCAATAAACTCTTTTAACGTCTATGGAGAACTGGGGGATAAAACTCTACGGGCACTGCCAGGAAATTTAATTAAAAATTCCTATAAAACTCAAAACTCCACTAGTCCAGGCGTGGCTAAATTCATAAAATCGTATCATTAATGATATGATTATAAATAATACCTTCCTCTAGACGTAGTCCAAAATTTCAGAAAATTCTTTGAGATATTGTAAGTATAATTGAAGCGAAAACTGACAGCTGTAATGTACAAGTTTCCCTATGAACACTGAAGTGCCAGTACATATCTCAAACCATATTTCACTCTGCCTATTCCATTTTTTATTGAATATTTTTTATCAACATGAACTATGTGAGACATTAACATCACTTGAAGAGGTCCTTTTTTTCAGAAATATGCCAGATGCTGTCCATTTTTCCTGCACAGGACACATTAAAGGCATAAAAACCCCTTAATTTTGTCAATATGGCAAAAATTACAATCATTAAGACAAAATAAAACGGATTAACAACGGAAACTGCGTCTATTGTTCCTCCTCATTCATTTATACTAGCATTATGTGTATCCTTACCACCAAAGTCTTTCCCCCTCTCTCTAATCAATGCTGGGTTAACATCAGCAAATCCAATTTTGTACCCAGTGCCGGATTTTGACGTGAGGCTCCAAGTTGCATATAAAATGTACAAACTAGGGAAAAACAAATAAGAATAGTTTTATTACTTAACGAGTGGTTCTAAGGACTGTCATAGCCGGAGGCGGGGTGGAGGATACGCTCTCCACTCTAATTAAATGTCTCCAATGCGTTCGTCTCAAATAGTCTCTGACAGTCAAGTCCAGCTCCTGGCCTTCTCGGGGCGGAACTGTTCAAACTGACAGGAGAAGGGGCGACGGCGAATATCTGGCGCCCGGAAGCCAGACGTTTTGGGCAGGTGAGAGTCTTGTTTGGTAGCTCATCTGAGAGAAGCGAAACTCTGATTTAAAACTCGCTGCTGGCGAGATTCTTCAGCTGCCGTGCGTGGAGTGGGGCTCCTTCCGGCCAGTGAAGAAAGGTGCGAATGGGGTTGCCGCGCGACGCCACTGTGGAAAAGCTGAAAGAAAGGGTTAAGTGAAGTAATCAGTAGTCTCGAGGTCAGGACTGCTCAAATCACAGCACCTCTGCTCTGGAAGCCGGCCACGTTCTATGTACACTCATACCGGGCGAATTACCTGAACCGGCTTAACCCAGGGTTTAAGAAATTGCTGGTAAGATTCTTCGGTTGCCGCGCGTGAAGTGAAACTCCTCCCGGCCAATGGAGAAACGCGAAAAAGAAATTAGGGTTGCCATGCGGCGTCGATGTGAAAAAGTGATGAAAAGAATAAAGTTAAGCTTAATCGGTATGTCTAGTAGTCTCGCGGCGAGAGCTACTCATACCACAGCACCTCTGCTCCAGAGGCCGGCCACGTCCGATATATACATACTGGTGAAATATCCCTAAACTGGCTTAAACCAGGGATGAAACTTGATGGCTACTCATGTCACGGTACCTCCGCTCTAGAGGTCGGTCACGTCCTAAATACGCCCATTCTGGGATAATACGCATAAACCGGCTCAACCCAGGGGTGAAACTTAATGGTGGCGAGGATTCGTCCTCCTGGACAAAAGCTTCGTCCTGGTCACAACTAGGAAGGGTAGCGGCCACGACCAAAAAATGCTGAAGTCTGAGACACTAGACAAATGCAGTCTAGATAGGCAACCACCTCTCACCCAGCGGGGATATATGCGATTCCTAATCACGCTGAGGTTTTCCGGTGAGAAAGTCCAACGCTGGACTGGATGGGCAACCACCTCTCACCCAGCAGGGATATACTGACATCCAAAACAAGTCGAGGTTTTCCGGTGAGAAAGTCCAACTCAAGATTAAACTGGTGCAACGAAAACGACGGTGCCACGCAATCCCGCTTCTGCGACCCACCAAGAATTCAGGCCCAAGCCCCGCGATACTCTGAACCTCTTGTGATCCTTTCGGGAATCTCTTGTGGGCCTCTCGGGGACCACAGGTTGACCACGGCACACACAGAGGACCACATGAGAATATTCAGCAGGATCACGGGGCGATCTTGGTGGCAGAAACGAACGAACGAAGAAGAAGATTACTTAAAGAGTACATAGTTGTGACTTTTCGGCGTGAGCCTTAATCATACAAACACATAGGACGAAGAGAGAGAGAGAGAGAGAGAGAGGGAGGGAGGGAGGGAGAGAAAGAGAGAGAGAATAAAATATAAATTCTCAAGAATGCTGTGTAAAAAATAGGAATGGAAAAAAATATAATAAAATGAATGGAGCACTTTAGCTGTGACTTGTAAGAGGCTGTGTTTAGAAGTGTGCATGGTGGAGCGTCGAGAATGTTTAAATGGAGACTTGTGATGTTTGATAGGTGGGACGTAAATGAGGAGTGGAGAGCGGGGAAAGGGGAGAGTGTAATACAATGGTAATCTAGCCGGGAGAATGTGGAATAAGTGGTTACAGTTGGGGTAGAAGGGTTGTAATCTGATGATGCGAAGAGATTCTGAACCACGTATTACAAGTGAGAAAGAAGTAGAACTTAGTGCAAAGGGAATATGACTGTGGAAGAGGGGAATGTTAGGTGCAGCTGAATTGCGAATTCTAACAACGTGGTTCCAGCGTCCCATATTCCTGAATGTAGCGGTTTTCAAGCGCTATGCGGCTTCTGTCATCTGCGTGACATTGTTTGATGGCTGTTACCAGAACATCAGATTTTCCTCTGTTGTTGGGGCCAGTGAAATGATTAGTGGCTTCGTGTATAGTTATATACTTAGTTTTATATACATATACACTAATTATCCGCGTGTTACTAAGTTACATATAAAGCTTGGGACTCTCTAGTTTACACCAGAAGATTTATGAATCTCTAAGCTGCAACTTGTTTTAGAATTTAATCATGGCCGGCATACATTGCCTAACCACACGAATGTGAGACCTGACTTCATAATGCATGATTTTAACCGTTAACTGCGCATGACTGTATCTACAAAGTTCTATCTCATGAAAGCTGGTCGGGGTTATTTATAATCTAAGTGATTTCGTGGAAATAAAGCGGGAAAAAATCACTTTCTGCGCAAATCCCGGAGACAGAATTACGAGAACTGCAATTTTTTTTTTTTAAAGGTAGAGCATGACCTTTGTTCTTTTAGCAGATTATGATCAGACATGAATGAACTCATAATTACAGTTCGCTAATGGCGCGTGATTATAATCTTAATAGGAATAATAATCATAAAAGAACGATAACAATCAGAAAATAATGACAGTATTTTATTATAAAAGTTCACTCATTTTCAGTTCAGTCTGGCAGAGGCTACCTAGTTAAAGCAATAATTTCACCACGACGGCCTAACAAATCGTACAGCTTGAGGAAAATGCCCCGGACTCGACGACCTAACAAATCGTACAACTTGATGAAAATGTCCCAGACTCGACGACCTAACAAATCGTACAGCTTGAGGAAAATGCCCCGGGCTAGATGACCTAACAAATCGTACAGCTTGATGAAAATGTCCCGGACTAGACGACCTAACAAATCGTACAACTTGAGGAAAATGGCCCGGGCTCGACGACCTAACATATCGTACAACTTGAGGAAAATGCCCCGGACTCGACGACCTAACAAATCGTACAACTTGATGAAAATGTCCCGGACTCGACGACCTAACAAATCGTACAACTTGAGGAAAATGCCCCGGACTCGACGACCTAACAAATCGTACAACTTGATGAAAATGTCCCGGACTCGACGACCTAACAAATCGTACAACTTGATGAAAATGTCCCGGACTAGATGACCTAACAAATCGTACAACTTGAGGAAAATGGCCCGGGCTCGACGACCTAACAAATCGTACAATTTGAGGAAAATGCCCCGGGCTCGACGACCTAACATATCGTACAACTTGAAGAAAATGGCCCGGGCTCGACGACCTAACAAATCGTACAACTTGAGGAAAATGGCCCGCGTAGGTAGCCTACTTGTCCCATCAGCATATTCACTTCCCAGCCAGGCGGAGGCTGTTATGACAAAGAATGCCTTTAAGATAAAACATTCCCTTTTAGTCCCAGATTAAAAAACAAACAAACAAACGGAAGCCGCTTAAAAGAAAAGGATCTTTAAACTATTGGTCTCGTCGCAGTATTGCTTCAGAAATCCCCTCCAAACATTTCAACTGAGTCTACTTTTCTCGACAATTCAGATCTGTATGGCCGTTTCATTTAGTGCTGTGTGACCCTTCATGTTTTGTGCTTTAATGTCCACAATTGGTGCCGGCACAAAAACAAAAGATGTGTGTGTATTAGCTCACTTATCATCCAAACTTGAAAGTCTTGCCACACTGTTTAGCTTCCCTAGTAGATGACGTTTAATAACTACCTGAAGAAATACTCAGAGGAGGAATAAAATTTCACAAAATGCATTAGCAACTTCTGCCAGCAGTTCTGTTACTGGGAATCGGCGGTCTCTTTCATAAGCAACTTCTGCCAGCAGTTCTGTTACTGGGAATCAGCGGTCTCTTTCATAAGCAACTTCTGCCAGCAGTTCTGTTCCTGGGAATCGCCGGTCTCTTTCATAAGCAACTTCTGCCAGCAGTTCTATTCCTGGGAATCGCCGGTCTCTTTCATAAGCAACTTCTGCCAGCAGTTCTACTTCTGGGGATCGCCGGTCTCTTTCATAAGCAACTTCTGCCAGTAGTTCTACTTCTGGGAATCGCCGGTCTCTTTCATAAGCAACTTCTGCCAGCAGTTCTACTTCTGAGAATCGCCAGTCTCTTTCATAAACAACATCTGCCACTTAATTTGTTCAAACGACCTACATCATATAAGTGTATTGGTTTCCTTTACGAACAACCGTGTATCGCCATTTTAACTACGTGTTGGGTTTAGTGTAACGCTACGCGCTGTCCACATGTACATCTTACCGCCAGTGAGATGTAAGGGCATTTTATGGGTGGTTACCTATCAATATGCAGAATAAGACAGATGACTGAACAACAACCAGCTTCATGAGTGATCAGGAAAAGGAGATGGATATATGTTTGTCATGTGATGAGAAGAAACAGACAGAGAATACCAAAACAAGCTATCAAGTGGAACACAATAGGCCAAAGAAAAAGAAGCAGACCACGTAAAACTCAAGAGGACATTGTTAAGAGAGGCCAAATTAATAGGCATAAAATTCCTTGATGAGGTTGAAAAGCTCGCCGAAAACAGGAAAAATTGGCGAACTACCTTGCGGGCCTTATGTGACGTTTAACGGCACGGAAAGGATATAAGATACGATATTTATCAATATACACGATATATACAAAGCTAAGACTGCATTTTGAAAGAGAAATCACCCTGTCAAAATCTTATTCTCCATGAACACGTTGTGGCCACTAACATAATGTTCACGTTAGGCATCATCAAATGTTACTCCCAGCTCTTTTATCCCAGCTTTTTTATCTCAGCTCTTTTAACTCAGATTTTTTATCCCAGCTCTTTTATCTCAGCGCTTTTATCCCAGCTCTTTTATCTCAGCGCTTTTATCCCAGCTCTTTTATCTCAGCGCTTTTATCCCAGCTCTTTTATCTCAGCGCTTTTATCGCAGCTCCTCTATCTCAGCGCTTTTATCCCAGCTCTTTTATCTCAGATTTTTTATCCCAGCTCTTTTATCTCAGCGCTTTTATCCCAGCTCTTTTATCTCAGATTTTTTATCCCAGCTCTTTTATCTCAGCGCTTTTATCCCAGCTCTTTTATCGTAAGCAAAGATCACCGCGAGCGTCACAAAAATTGGCGAACTACCTTGCTAGCCCTACGTGACGTTTAACGGGCACGGGAAGGATGTAAGGTATAAGAAAGAACACCCTCTTCCTGCGGAATAAAACAGAAAATCCTTTAGTGTATGTTGAAACAATCGAGTGACAAGTGCCCTCCAAACTCAACTGCGAAGAACTGACGGCCTTCAACAGCGTCAACTCCAGAATCTGTTGATCATGTGGATGGCCTTCAATAGTGTCAACTCCAGAAATTGCTGACCATATTCATGACCCGATTTTGGCAGATCAACAAATTCGGATGGAACCACTGATAAGAGTCCAGGAAACCTGTTGGGCTCATAATTCATGAGCATTTTTGTGTGCATAAACTATCGGCCAATGAGCGCTGAAATGTTTGAATGAAACAAAATCAAGAAACGAAATCGAGTGGACACATCCAAGTTGATTTTGCAGCTTTCTGGGCGATCTAATGATCATGTCTGGAACAACTGGTCACTGTTGATGAAACATGCTTACACCACTATAATCCCGACATTAGACAACAGCCCTTGCAGTGGCGGCACCCGGATCCTCCACAGCCGAAGATTTTCCAGACAGACAGACAGACAGACAGGCAGGCAGACAGACAGACAGACAGGCAGGCAGGCAGACAGACAGGCAGACAGACAGACAGACAGTTTGTTAGTTTGTTTATTAGTTTGTTTGTTTGTTTGTTTGTTTGTTTGTTTGTTTGGGATATGTAAAGTATTCTGACGTTAGATTACCTCCCGTATGGCCAAACAGTTAACGCTAAATACTCGCTGTGCTGATTAAAGATGAAGTGAAAGAAAAAAAAAACGGCAAGGAAAGATACAAAAGATGCCTTCTATTTGAAGGACAATGCATGTGCTCTAAGACATTGAACGTGTTAAAGAATCTGGATTTTGAGTGCATAGATCGTCCACCCTGCTCCCCAGATCTTTTTTCTTGTTTCCTAACCTTAAAAAGGTATTCGAAATGGATGAAATTTACGAATGATTCAAAGGAGATAGCAGCAACAGAGCAGTGTTTCAGTGACAAGATAACAGATTTTTTCCCCCTCTGGAAGGACTAAAAAAAAATAAATAAAGAACTTAAGAAAGAATGTGCCAAGTATGTTTAACATCAAGATGAATATGCAAAAATATTCAACGATATGCAAGTTTCATGGTTCTTCTTGGTTGGGCCGATAATTTTTTTAGCACTACCTCGTACACTTTGCTTTAGTATGCTCATCATCTAAGGAGACTTGGAGGAAATAAGGCTCAGTCAGTCAATTTCATGTTCCTTGTGGAACTTTGCCTCCCTAACAGGTCTCCCGTAGGCCTCTGTTGTAAGCAAGATGCCCTGCTTCTGATGCAGCCATTTGCAGATTATCAACGATGTCTTGCAGCCATATTCGCCTTGGCCTTCTTCTCTTTCTTTTTTTTTCCCATTATGCATTCTTCCAGGGCGGTTTTCTCTAAATTCTCAGGTAAATATGGCTATTTTGGCGATTTTCAAATATACTGTTAATATCCTCGTGTCCTCTCTGGATTTAACATTTAGGTAAACACCACAATTATATATCAAGGTTAAAACTACTAGTAAAAACTATTTTTGATTAAACGTCAGGGTAAAAATTATTTGTAAACACCAGCTAAATAACGATATGATTAAAACTATTGGTAAACACCATAACTAAACAACGCCATGGTTACAATTTTTGGTAAACACCATAGTTAAAGAACGTCAGGTTAAATTTTTGGTAAACATTATATTTAAATAACGTCGTTGTTAAAATTTTTGGTAAACATTATAGTTAAATAACGTCACTGATAAAATCTGCGATAAACATTACAGTTAAATAACGTCACTGTTTAAAATTTTGGTAAACACTATAGTTAAGTAAAGTAACGTTCTGGTTAAAACTTCTGGCTAAACTAAAGGCTATAACTATTGACAAACACTAAATGGTATAATTAGTGATAAACAGTTCAATTTAATAAAGACAGGATGACAATTAGCGTGAAGTGAAACAAAACTAAGTCCGATTTTTTTTTGTTTTCCTAGAAACTAGCCCACAAGCTGTCAACAAATTTGGTAGAAATCAGGAGGAAATTGCCGAAACCATATTGTTAACAAAGTTCTGTGGAAATAATTCTCCCGCACTAAACCGAAGTCATCTTCTCCTGTTTCTAAGTGCTCTCCTATACGCGATGCGATACTGTCATGAGACTTTTACTTTTTTTCATGATCGATATCTTCACTCGCGTAAGCGGAAGCTGTTTTGTTTGTGGGAGTGTTTTAACGATACATTTCCTTTCTCGCCTACACTTCTTTGATTTGAAGGGGGGGGGGGGGCGCGGATTTGTCATACAATGAATAAAAGTAAGTAGGTTAGGTTATGTTAGGTAGGTAGGTATACACACATATACACGTCTAGTGCGATAGTATATTTATATGTCCCATGTGGAAGTACAGGCCAATAATTAATATTCTCACCGCCCGCACACAATTTCACGTAACAGGATATAGTTGTTTTGTTTATAACCCAGCAGAGTGGGATTCTGTCATGGTGAAATCCAACGACGGTCAAAGGCTTACAGTTTAAAAAAAAAGAGGATATGATCATCAGTGGAAGAAGAAACACAGAGTCCAGAAAGCAATTCAAGTGGTCCAACACGGCCAACGGACAACTTAGGAAGAGATACTGCGGAGATCAAGGACATGGAATGATATCTGAAGAGCAGTTTAGCAAGAGGTACTGCGGAGATCAAGGACATGGAATGATATCTGAAGGGCAGCTTGGCAAGAGGTACTGCGGAGATCAAGGATATGGAATGATATATGAAGGGCAGCTTGGCAAGAGGTACTGCGGAGATCAAGGACATGGAATGATATCTGAAGGGCAGCTTGGCAAGAGGTACTGCGGAGATCAAGGATATGGAATGATATATGAAGGGCAGCTTGGCAAGAGGTACTGCGGAGATCAAGGACATGGAATGATATCAGAAGGGCAGCTTGGCAAGAGGTACTGCGGAGATCAAGGACATGGAATGATATCTGAAGGGCAGCTTGGCAAGAAGTACTGCAGAGATCAAGGACACGAAATGACATCTGATGGGCAGCTTGGCAAGAGGTTCTGCACCCACCCACCCACCCCCACCCATTATTTCTAGACAGCGCAAATGCTTGGGATATCATAACACACACCTTCCAGCAAGAAGAGAATATCCAGAAATCATCAGAAAGACTCCAATACGTCCAGACATTGTGACTTTACTCAGCAGTAAAAAAGGATTTAACAGTGATCGAGCTTACGGTCCCACATGAAACCAGGATAGAGAACCAGCACATGTTCAAAAGTAAGAAGTCCGGTGATCTGACCAAGCAATTAAAACAAAAGGCAGGAGTAATGGCTTTGATGATAGCTGCAGAAGTAAGAACTAGAAGGTTTTCCATAGCCATAGCTTACGATTTATGTAAGCAACTTGGCACAAAGGGACAAGCAAAGAACAAGAGAACTGAAGTGTCCTTCAGAAAAACAAAGAAGAAAAAAGCAGAAAAGGCTTCATGCCGGGCGCTGAGCATGCGCAGTCAGCAATGATAAAACTTAAATAACTTAAGTTATCACTTCTAACAGGAGTCCTGTGCGCTAAGATGAGTTTCCAGATTCTATGTCACACAGGTGATGGTGGTTTAAGTTCGGGAACGCAACAACAATAAATAATCAACAGTTTCCGTCTCTGGGATTCATGACCCAGAGAACACCCCCCCCCCTACTAAATTCAAAGTTAATGTTACAATTGTTATAATTGTCTAAAAGGTCGAAACACGTGTATAAGGTGGGTGTACTTCCTCTGATGATATGGGGAGTTGTGCAGCTGTTCCGCTCTCTATACTAGAGAGTTTCCTGTATTAACATTGCATAATTTATTCTCAGAAACAAACATGAAGGAAGGGGGTAAATAATTGCAGACAAACAACGATGACGTTCATCAGCTAAAACAAGGCAGCGCCGCTGTATCATCATCAACATGGCCCCCGCTCTCCATGCACGCAAGTCGCATGTGCTAAAACGTGTAATTATCTGCACTGCTGAAAATACCAGAGGTTGAGAATTCATAAATCTTTTAAATCCCACCGCTGCTCCTGTCAGAAATTCTGAGACATCGTGTGTGGGAGCTGTACATTCTGTACACCAAAGTTGTTCTGAGACATCGTGTGTGGGAGCTGTACATTCTGTACACCACAGTTGTTCTGCGACATCGTGTGTGGGAGCTGTACATTCTGTACACCAAAGTTTCAAGATGCAGACAAACAGCGAGCGATGTTTAACATTGTGTACGGGGGATGGGAGGGGGCGGCAGCTAATGAGAATATTTAACTTAAAAGGGGGAGGGGGCTTGGGCACGATGATTGAGAGAACCAATGACACAGTGTATCTTGAAATAGATCATCTAATCAGCTGCTCGGAGACATACGTTAACTTTCAGGAAGTACACGCCTTCCACATTAAGGTAGGAGAACATGGAGACCTGAATACGAGGAACACAAATGAAGAAAATAAATAAATAAAATAACCAAGTGCGGGAGGAAAGCCTAGATGGATTGGAAGCAAAATACGGCTTGGAAGAACCGAATCACTTTGTGGGCTCAAAAAAGCTGCTAAATCTAGGACAAAGATGGAATAGTTAGAAGGATCAAACTGCAATACAGAGATTTTATTTGGCGAATATAACGTGTGACATATAAGAATATCTTTATGTCACGTTCTCCATCCTATAAAGCCACTCCTCTCTACCGATACCATTGTACGAAAGCCTGGATTCTGATAGCAAAGACGATACTGTCGTTCTTGTTTAATGAAAATCCTCGTATCTTTAACATATCAGACAGGGAACGAGTTACGGTGGATTTTTATTAAGTTCAGGGGCGATGGAAGGGAGGAAAAAAAGAACAAGGCCTCTTTAGAATGTTCAACCCCCACAAGCCCATGCTTCCTGATGATCAAGATGCAATATTATAACAGCCTGCTTAGCATCTACACGTGGACGATACACGCTTAGATCGAGGGGTGTACGACCTTGATCGAAGCGTCATCGTCCACGTGATTTGGTAGTTCGTTTCGGGGATATATATATATATATATATATATATATATATATATATAAAAACATTGGTTTGCAACAGTTTGGGATAAAGGCAATGGCCGGGCGAAGTATTGTTTAGCTGTGCTTATGGATGTGCTGTAAATTCCTGTGTATTATGGTGATCGTCAGTTACATTCTCCTTGTGCCCATTTCATGTGGTGTGGTTTATGTAGTTGTGTAGTAAGGTGTGATGTAGCGTTCGTGTCACTCCGTGTAATAAGATAAATTGTATCTGATTTCATTGTGATTTTCTCTGTTGATTGGCTTGGTAACAAGTATGCTTTTGTATTATGCTTTTTCATGTAGATTGATCATGTGTTTGCATCAATACAGATGCTGTTGATGTAGGTAATGGCAGTAATGGCTGCAGAAATGAAAGTGCAATGGCACATATAGTCGTGGTAGATGCCACAGGTAGGGCCCAGTAAGCTGAGGGCCCCAGGCACATGGAGTAACAATGTAAATATTGCAGAATTATTAACTGATATTATGATTGACTTAATTTGCATTTTCACTGATTGTTCCTCACATTGTTTTGCCTTTATTGATGAATAATGTCTTAATGTCATGTTGATTGTCAGTGTCAGCTGTTTGTGGTTCTTGGTTCACTGTAAGATTAAAATTGTTGTATTACTGAATTCAGACTTCGCGATTTGTACCGCATGTTAATGTATCGTTGTGCTCACTGAATGATTGAGGATTTAAACAAAATTACCATACACTGTACCAAGGAGGAGAGAACCTGGGTTGGTAGTCATGATGGGTGGAGCTAGATTGGCCTCGAGTACGGTAGTACACCGCCAAGGGAAATGTTGGTCTGTAACCATCCTGAGAAAATACTCCTCCCACTAGCTTTAATGTAAACTTGCACCAACAAGCTTTACATATAAGACAGACAGGGTCTTGACCAGCTATGGTCCTATGGCCTTGACTGCACCACCACTCTCAAATGCCCATAAAATGCAGGCTCGCATAATTGAATAAACTTTTTAAAAGTATATTTTCATTTTATTTCAAGGTTAAAAAAAAAAAAAACTTTTCTGACACAAGCGCTTCCGATCTCCATACATTTCTTTGCCAACGTGTAAGTTTGTTCATGAAGTTCATCACTGGACAGAAATCAGGATACCATTTTAACATCCAGTGTAGCCCCGCTGAATTTCTCCACGTCCATCTGTAAACTCAAACTTTCACAGCACAAACATCAACAGACTGATTCCCCCAATTCCCTAGTTGTTGCAAGTCTTCAAATAAATGGCAGCTGAGGCAACTTTTTGTTAACTGTGAGAAATTCAGTCATAGCACAACGAACTGAAACTTGTTAGAGGTCGCCATTCTGGTCTAAACCTATCAGGAATTGTGAGAAGTTCCGGCTATCTAATCCCCTCCCATCTTGCTTCCTTTCAAAATGGCGGAGAACAGACGCTGTGCCTAGACAGACAGACAGATCGAAAGCCGGACAAATAGACATACGAGCGGAAAGACAGACAAAAAGGCAGGCAGCCAGACTGGCAAGCAAGCAAGCAAACAAACAGACAGACAAATAGATAAACAGGCCGACAGAAACTTTGTAACCAGTGAATGGTTTATGAGAGCGCAACCCCAGCGTGTGCTGAGAAGAGTGCACTTGTAAACACGCGATCCCACTCTCTCAGATACGTTCCTTTGTAACGGATCATTTGTTACTAATAAACTGTGTTTGTATTCAGATGACAAGTTTGCTCATGTTACGTCGTAACTTGGTATTTTGAAATTTTCTCATTTAACTTCATAACTTGGCATTTTCACATGTTACTTCATAACTTGATATTTTGAAATTTTGTCATGTTACTTCATAACTTGATATTTTGAAATTTTCTCATGTTACTTCATAACTTGGTATTTTGAAATTTTCTCATGTTAATTTATAACTTGGTATTCTGAAACTTTCTCATGTTACGTCATAATTTGATGTTTTCAAATTTTCTCATACTATTTCATAACTTGGTATTTTCAAATTTTCTCACGTTTCTTCATAACTTAACTTGGTGTTTTTTAAAAAATCCTCTCGTGTTACTTCACAACTTGGCGCTTTAGAGAAATCTGGGAAGGTAAATGCAGCCAGGCGTGGATACTGACCACGTCACACTTTCAGGTGCCGAAGGTGGAAGGTCGTTGAAATACCGGCCTAACACTGTATAAACAATATGTCTGAATGACTTTGGAAACGGGAACATTACCCTCCCCCCCCCTCTCTCTTTTTTGTTTGTTTGTTTGTTTAGCTTCTTAACTTGGCGTTTTGAAAGCTGCGAACCTCCTGTTTTGAACTGAAGCGCAATTCAGCAATGTCAACGAAGATTGAAGGAACGTTCTCTACAACTACAGCGCGTTTCCATCTATGTGCGACTTCAATGCCAGTGAAATAAACCATAGCACGCATACAAAGCATTCTGGGAGTTCATGTCAGAACCCAGCGACAATAACTGACCTCCCGACCTTTAGAAATCGGATGCACCTCCCACAGAGGTACCAGCGGATTATTCTCGAGAGAGAGGGAGTCCGGGATGAGGTCAGATATCCCCTAACAACGGCTGACCTTTAACGGGCTTCTGTTGCACTCGCCCTGGGCTTTGCACATTACACGCAAACAACAATCAATACTCATCGTTCATTATGCCAGTGTTTGTCTAAGGCATCAAAAACTTTACACAAACTCGATTCACTGACGTCGTTTATTTATTTGTAAAAGGTACAAGGACGTGTTCAGCCATTAAACAATCTCGTTTTCAGAGCCTGTATTTCATGTCCCCCTTGTTGTTTGTATACAGAGGGAATAATAATATGGTTTTTTTTTCTTAGTTTAGGTTCAGTTCTTTTATGTTAGCTATGTGTCATCAGTTTTCCGTCAAAGCTGGCTCCTATGTAGTTTCTCATATCTTTATGAATTCATGACATAAGTACTGCACTGTCTCAAAAACGTCTCACTGGGGACAGAAGCTTTAGCTGGGACATGTTCTTCGGACACTTGGCTCGGGCGACAGAGGCTGGGCGCAGGAGCCAATCGCTCGAGACCTTGGCATTCAGGACCTTTGCCAAGGAACTTTCAGTAATTCACCATAGCCTGAAAAATACGCATAAGTCCCCCCTCCCCCTCCAGAACATCATGACTGAAAGATAATTTAAGCTTCGTATATCTGTGCATACGCTGGAGATATCGGCCATCAAGTCAACGGGTGGTTTTTGTTTTAAAGTAATTTGTGCTAAACCATTCTTTTTCACGTTAATTTCTTGTCATTTTCTCAGAGCTCTGATGTGAAAACTAAACCAGCACTGTCAGAACTTTCCAACTCATCTTGTCAGAGCAAGATCAATTATTAGCGTCTCGCTGAACTATCAGAATACACAATCCTCCGATTATATATGGTAAAGATTAGTTTTCTTCTAATCTTACTTTTCTAACTTCGTTTCCATTCCTCCCATACTGTGTGATCCTATCACTGTTATATCTGCTTTTGCCATGCTGAGTACTGTTACAGTTGTTAATACTGATCATTTATTAACTAATAAACTGTGTATTTCTATACAGACGACAAGTTTGTTCATGTTACTTCATAACTTGGCATTTTCACATTTTCTCATGTTACTTCATATAACGTGGCATTTTCACATTTTCTCATGTTATTTCATAACTTGGCATTTGCACATTTTCTCATGTTACTTCATATAACTTGGCATTTTCATATTTTCTCAAGTTACTTCATAACTTGGTATTTTTCAAATTTCCTCATGTTACTTCATAACTTGATATTTTAAAATTTTCTCATGTTACTTCATAACTTGGCATTTTCACACTTTCTCATGTTACTTCATAACTTGGCACTTTCATATTTTCTCATGTTACTTCATAACTTGGTATTTTCAAATGTTCTCATGTTACTTCATAACTTGGCATTTTCGCATTTTCTCATGTTACTTCATAACTTGGTATTTTCAAATTTTCTCATATTACTTCATAACTTGGTATTTTCAAATTTTCTCATATTACTTCATAACTTGGTATTTTCAAATTTTCTCATATTACTTCATAACTTGTTGCCACTTTGAGTACTGTCACAGCTATTAACACCCTTGTACTTGCTCTTGCTATTCTGGGTACTGTTACAGCTGTTAATACTGCAGCACTTGCTGTTGCCATTCTAGGTACTGTTAAAATCGTTAACACTGTTGTACTGGCTCTTGCCAGTCTGGGTACTGTTACAACTGTCAACAGTCATTTACAATACCCAACTCCTGCCGCATCTGCCACACTACGATGCAGTACGTGAGTGCGCTCTCTCCTTGTTGCAGCAGGTCGCTCATGCGTCTCAATATTATCCATGCATCGTAGGGTTTTAGAGCCGTCGGGAAATCTATCATCATCATGCGTCCTGAGAACAAGCGTGACCTAACATATCTCTAGCCAGATCTGGAGCTTGGCTTTGAGTCCAGTGGCTTTGAGTCCAGGGGCGTCAAGCAAGTAACTTTTTTTCTATCATGCCCCCCCCACCATTTTCTAATCCAACAATAAACTGCAAAAAAAAAAGCCTGCCCCAACTCCTACCCCCCCCCCAGGAAAGAAATGATAAACCTCTGCACAACATTTACCACATCAGCCGCACATCAGTCTCCACTACATGAACTCCTTTGTGGGACTAATGATCTGAGACGGCACGTCAAATAACGGGTCGGCAACGTGAAAATATCAAGAAGCATCTGTAAACATCATCAAACCAGTAAGGTGCCGGATACAATGTTCTGTACGGCCATGCTTCTACGTTCTACACTGTCCTCGGAGGCGCCTGTTGTATTGATTGTCTTCCTTTTCCCATGCTACAGACCCTGAAGATATTTCTCTCATTATGGTCCTTTTTATCTCTTTTTTGCTTTGTAATTTTCCCGCACATCGATTTCTCTAACAGTTCTATTCTCATGGCGTTCGTTGTACAAAGAAACGATACCGTCCTGCCCTTGATGCTTTTCAGTGGATATATTATGTAGCTTTCAGAAAAACTGCTTAATTTGTTTTCCTGGTAGTTTTACTGCACCTTGCTCCAAAACATCTGCGTCTGCGCTACATGTACATATTTTAATACGTGTATACAGTACAGCACGGTGCGTAATACACTATTTCTGCATCTCCACCTCTTTACAGTTACAGAAACGTGAGATATAATAATTCAACATCCCACTAAGAAACAACCAACGGTTGAAATGTTCCAAATTTGAAAATACCATTTATATTATTCTTCTTCTGTTGCTGCCTCTTTATCTCTTCTTGTTGCTCTTCGTTTTGTCTCCAGTTCCAAGTGCTCAGTCAGAGAAAAATAAACCGACGGATCGCCATCTTGAAGTCTTCATACTTGTCCCGGAATTTTCCAACATCGGCTCTTCAAGGGCTAGAATTGAGCTCTGCAGGTTTGCTCCTTGGACTGCGAAGACCGTTTTGGTACATACTGCGTGCGATCTGGGCTAGTTCGCGTTATGTAGGCAGACATGTGGTCTGTAACGGAGGACAAGACTACGCAAGACTTCACGTTATGTAGGCGGACAATATGGTCTGTAACAGAGGACAAGAACCTCCGTTTGGTAACCGGGATCTGCAAAGAATAGGACCACTGTACCCTACCACGCATGATCGTAAAAGGCGACTAAGGAGGGTTCAGCATAGGGCCAGCAACCCTATCTGGTAAAAAAAAACTATCAGACTGCTACAGAAACGGAAGCAAGGGAAAAAAAAAAACAAATGCAGGTGGAAGGAGAAATGCGTATCAGGAAACTGAGCCCATGAAGGTTGTGGATGAAAGCCAGCCACTGGAAGTCCCCAGCCCGACTGCAGACCTCCTGGAACCTAAACACAAGATGCAAATAGGCAGCTGGAATGTAAGAACACTCGCTGTTGGCGAGATCTTCAGCTGCCGTGCGTGGAGCGGTGCTCCTCCCGGCCAATGAAGAAATTTGCAAATGAGGTTGCCGCGCAACATCACTGCGGAAAAGGTGGTAGAAAGGATAAAGCGAAGCAAACAGTCAAATCACGGCACCTCTGGTCTGAAGGTCGGCCACGTCCTGAGTGCAGTCATATCGGGTGAAATGCATGAACTGGCTTGTCCCAGAGGTTAAGACACTGCTGGCTTGACTCTCCAAATGCCGCGCGTGGAGTGAAGCTCCTCCCGGTTATGGAAGTAAATGCGGAAAAGAAATAAAGGTTGCTGTGCGGCGCCGATGGGAAAAGGTGGTGGAAAGTGAAGTTTAACCGGTATATCCAGTAGTATCGCTACGATAGCTATACCACAGCACCTCTGCTCTAGAGGCCGCCCACGTCCGAAATACACCTACACTGGTGAAATATGCCTAAACCGGCACACACCTGGGGTGGAACTCGATGGCTAGACATGTCATGCCACCTCCGCTCTAGAGGTCGGTAACGCCTGATAAACACCCATACTGGTGAATTTTGCCTAAACCGGCTCATACCAGGGGTGAATCTTGAAGGCTATGCATGTCACAGTACCTCTGCTCTAGAGGTCGGTCCCGTCCCAAACACGCCCATACTGGGAAATGCCTAAACCGGCTCAACCCAGGGGTAGAAGTCACTAGTGGCGAGGATTCGTCCTCCTGGACAAAAGCTCCATCCTGGTCACAATTAGGAAGGGTAGCGGCCACGACCGCAAAATGCTGAAGTCGGAGACACTAGACCAGGGAAGTCTAGACAGGCAACCACCTCTCACCCGGCGGGGATGTTTGCGTATCCTAATCACGCTGAGGTTTTCCGGTGAGAAAGTCCAACCCTGGACTGGATGAGCAACCACCTCTCACCCGGCGGTGATACACGGGTATCTCAAAACACGTCGAGGTTTTCCGGTGAGAAAGTCCAACTCTGGCCTGGGTGGGCTACCGCCTCTCACCCAGCGGGGATGCACTGATATCCTAAACACGTCGAGGTCTTCCGGTGAGAAAGTCCAACCCTAGACTAAACTGGTGCAATGAAAACCACGGTGTCACGCAATCCCGCTTCCGAGACCCACCAAGAATACAGGCTAAAGCACTGTGATACTCTGAACCCCTTGTGGTCCTTTCGTGGATCTCGTGTGGTCTATTTTGGACCACACAGGGGACCACGGGACCTAACGAGGACCACAGGCGTGAATTCAGTAGGTTCACAGTGCGGTTTTTGGTGTTAGAAGTGAACGAAGAAGAAGAAGAAGAAGTAAGAACACTAAACCAGACTGGAAAACTAGCACAAACCATCAAGGAAATGCACAGATACAAACTAGACATACTAGGAATACAAGAAGCAAGATGGACAGGACAAGGCAGAAGGAAATTAACAACACAGCACACAGAAGATACAATAATATGGTCAGGTAAAGAAGATCTTCATGAAGGAGGAGTAGCATTGATTATAACAAAAGAAGCATCAAGAGCATTGCTGAAATGGACCCCAATAAATGAGAGATTATTATATGCACGGTTCAGCTCAAGATTCACGAAGCTGTCTATTATAGTTTGTTATGCACTATTATAGTTTGTTATGCACCAACAGAAGCAGCTGAAGAGGAATTAAAAGATTTTTACAACAGCCTCCAAGCAACAGTAGAAACAATACCCAAGCATGATATGCTACTCATCTTGGGCGACTTCAATGCAAAAGTAGGTGAAGGAAATGAAGATAGAAGAAGAATCATGGGAAGAGAAGGAATCGGAGAAATAAATGAAAATGGAGAAAGACTGTGCAGTTTCTGTGAAGAAAACATGATGACCATCGGAGGGACAATTTTCCAACATAAAAACATCCATAAGGTGACTTGGAGGTCACCAGATAAAACCACAGAAAACCAAATCGATCATATACTAATAAACAACAAGTGGAAACGGTCACTACAAGATGTGTGAGCAAGGAAAGGAGCAGATGTAGGAAGTGATCACGACCTTCTGGTAGCAAAAATAAAACTAAAATTAAGGAAAGCCAAAATCGGAGAACACAGAAAGATACATTTTGATACAAGAAAACTGATAGACCAGCAAACAAGAAATGAATTCTCAATAGTACTTAAGAACCGCTTCAGTGTCCTACAAGACGAAGCAGAAATGTCCATATCAGAGTTCAATAAAACACTACAGGAAACAGCAAAAGAGGTGCTGGGATATCGGAAAAGGAGAAAAGAGGAATGGATAAGCGAGACCACATGGGAAAAGATAGAGCAAAGAAAAGAAATCAAGAAAAAATTACTGAACACCAAATCACAACGGCTTAAAGAACGAGTTTTAAGTAATTATGCACAAAAAGACAAAGAAGTGAAGGAATCATGCCGTCAAGATAAACGTCAATATTATGACAACTTAGCAGAAACAGCAGAGAAAGCAGCATATACAAATGACATGAAAACCATATATAAAATCACAAAGCAGATGACAGGTAACTTCAGCACAAGATGTGAAAGTGCAGTAAGAACACAAAATGGACAACTGGTCAGTGGAGAAAGAGAAAAAATTGAAAGATGGAGGGAACACTTTAACACCCTACTAAACAGAACACAAGCAGCACAAACAATAGACATACCTGAAGCAAAAACAGAACTAAACATCAATACACGACCAATAACAATAAATGAAGTAAAGGAGGCGATAAAGAAGCTAAAATCAGACAGGGCACCAGGTGAAGATGAAGTGACTGCTGAGATGTTGAAAGCAGAAGAAACAGAAACACCAAAACAACTTTGCCGGATATTACAACAAATTTGGGATCTAGAAAAAGCCCCAGAGGAGTGGAAAACTGGGCTTATAGTAAAACTACCAAAGAAGGGTGACCTCAGAGATTGCGGGAACTGGAGAGGCATTACCCTACTGCCACTCACTAGTAAAGTATTTTGCAGAATAATCATCAACAGAATTGTACCAACACTTGAGGAAAAACTTCGGAAAGAGCAGGCAGGATTTAGGAAAGGAAGATCATGCATAGACCACATATTTGTACTTAGACAAATATTAGAACAGGCAAATGAGTGGCATAGCACAACATATGCATTGTTTATAGATTTTGAGAAAGCCTTTGACAGTGTCAACAGAGATGCACTGTGGAAAATCCTAAGATGGCATGGCCTCCCCCATAAAATAGTTAATGTAATAAAAGCCATATACGAGGGTTTTCAGTGCAAAGTTATCTGTGGAGAACATACCTCCAGCAGCTTTAGGGTACAAACAGGAGTGAAACAGGGATGTGTACTATCACCAACATTATTTATCTTGGCAGTAGACTGGTTAATGAAGGAGGCAACATCAGACAAACGCAGAGGATTACAATGGACCCTTGACACAGTGCTGGAGGACCTTGACTTCGCGGACGACATTTGTCTATTATCAAGCAGTCACAAAGATATGCAAGATAAAATAAACAAGCTAACTCAGAATGCAAACAACATAGGACTAAAGATCAACGTAGGAAAGACAAAGTTAATGAAGCAAAATGTACTCAGAGTAGATAACAAGTTAGTGGAGGAGGTCAACGAATTTGTATACCTTGGCAGCAGAGTAGTAGAAAATGGAGACAGCACAGAGGACATCAACAGCAGACTTACTAGAGCAAACCAGGCTTTTGCTATGCTGCAGACTATATGGAAATCAAAAAAACTAAGCATAAATATGAAAATCAGGATATTTAAGAGTAATGTTCTAAGTGTACTACACTATGGAAGTGAATGCTGGAAAATCACAAAAACCATAAAAAAACAAGTTGAATTCTTTCCAGACTAAATGTTTACGAAGAATTAGAAAAATATTTTGGCCAAACACCATAAGAAATAACATCTTATTAGCAGAAATGCAGATGAAACCACTAACAACAATTATTGAGGAAAGACGCTGGCGATGGTTGGGACATGTGCTCCGAATGACTGACAACTCACTACCAAAAATAGCACTAAGATGGACACCACAGGGGAGCAGAAGTAAGGGTAGACCAAAAGAGACATGGAGAAGAACAACAGAAAAGATGTTGAGCAATAGAGGGCTGACCTGGGCAAGAGCAGAAAAAAAGGCGAAGGACAGGCATTTGTGGAAAACCCTTGCGGAAGCCCCATGTGCCCTGGGCACTTAAGGTTCAGAGAGAGAGAGAGAGAGAGAGGACAAGACTACGCAAGAGTTCACTATTCAAGTCCCCTGAAAGAAAACTTCACCAAGCCAACTGAAATGTGTGATTCTCCATGAACAAGTCAGGGTGTATATATTAATATTATATAATGAATCACAATTACTAACGGTAGTAGTATTATTAGGTTATTATTTTTGCGCGTTATGACAAGATTGGAGATTTATATATTTATATATAAAGTAAAACGCTGATTAAAGCACACATTAATTAAGAGTTTCTTACACGAAAACTACACGCAACAATATCTGGACCCCTTGAAGCAAGATTTAAGACAATTTGGACCGGGGGTGGGAGGGGGGGAGAGAACTGGTTATAAAACTACCCACGCCTACCCAGCATAAGAACACTGGCACCTTCTCTTTCAATAAGTAAAATAACTAGATATTCTTTCTGTTCTCATCCCTCTTGTGATACTTTTTTTTTTACGATTATAAACAAATCCCTGACGGACACAACAAGTTTACTCTAACTGAGCTCGTCTTGAATGAAGTTTCCCGTCTTTGCTTGCAAAAACTGCTGCAAAATCATATCAAGTTATTGATAACAGTTTTCAGCATTGCACAACCTTTGAAATGCATTAGCCGTCTCTATGAAAGCTTAATAATTTCTTTTTTTTTTCTTTCCTCTCTTTCTCTCTGAAATCGATATATTTTTAAAAAATTATCTGTCATTTTCAGCATTTACACAATTATCCTTGAAGAGCAAATATTCTGGTCCCACACGCACACACAACTCCCTTTATCTTCCCTTCCCCTCCCCCTTTCTTTGTGACTTTTAACTTTATTTGTACCATCAGTGAATGGCTGGAAACAAAAATCATTCTGTAAAATCAGAGGTTCTCAGCCGTTCTACACCCAATGACCACTTTTTTCTAATTATAACTTGCTGGACCAGCAGTTTTATATCGACATGCCATCAGCCTTTCATTGTTTCTAGTCGGTCTCTCTTTCATCCCCCTCTCTCTCCCTCCTCCCCACTCTCTTTCTCTCTGAGCCTTTTGGTGACCAAGCTTCATGGGGGTTCCGCAAGGCTTTCCACACACGCTTGTCTTTTTGCCTTCCACCACCCCCCCCCTTGCCCAGGTGAGCCCTCTATTGTTCAACATCCTCTCTATTGTTCAACATCCTCTCTATTGTTCAACATCCTCTCTATTGTTCAACATCCTCTCTATTGTTCAACATCCTCTCTATTGTTCAACATCGTCTCTATTGTTCAACATCCTCTCTATTGTTCAACATCCTCTCTATTGTGCTTCATGTTCTTCTTCGATCTACCCTTACTCCTGTTCCTCTCAGGTGTAACATCTTGTGTTTATACTGCACGAGGACCGCGTTGGGCTTGAGGCTACCAACGGCTGGCTTTCACCCGCAATCTTTATGAGCTCAGTTCTCTGATGTGTGTCTCTTCTTCCATAAGCGTTTGTTTGGTGTTTTTTTTTCCCTAGCTTCCGTTTCAGTAGCAGTCTTGATTTGTTTGTTTGTTTGTTTGTCTGTCTGTTTGTTTTTGCCGGATAGGGTTGCTGGCCCTATGCCGAACCATTTTTAGTCGCCTTCTACGATCATGCCTGGTAGGGTAGTGTTCCTATTCTTCGCTCCCTCGACAAATGGCCAGGTCCCGGGTACCACAAGGGAGGAGGAGGGAGGGGGGGGGGTCGTCCTGGGGTTGGGTTCTATACAACAGATAACACTTTTAACGCCAAACTGACAACGTAGCCGATGAGCACCCGAAACTGTGTGGCTCCGGGAGAACACGGTGACCATGTCTTGCTCAGCAGAACACGCCTGGCATATCCCTTGGCTGCTGTTTACTGTACCAACTTCGCTTGCTGTTGTTCCTTTTTTGTAGGGTTTGGATCTGATGTCGTAGTAGAGACTTTATTCATTACCTTCATCATTATCTGATATGCAGGTGAAATACACGGAACACCTGTAACCAGCCAAGATGGTGTGTGTAAAAAGGGGGGGGGGCAGAACAAGAATATAATGTTTTCATCCTCTCCCTCTCCGTCAGTTTTCAGGTCTGTATCTGGCGTATAATTAACGTTAAAACTTCTTAT
This sequence comes from Achatina immaculata, assembly GCA_009760885.1. NCBI lineage: Eukaryota > Metazoa > Mollusca > Gastropoda > Stylommatophora > Achatinidae > Lissachatina > Lissachatina immaculata. Next base: position 20,613,409 of record CM019718.1, on the reverse strand, counting down.
TCTCCCGTACAACTAGTCGTTACGTTAAAACTTCTTACTCTCCCGCACAACTAGTCGTTACGTTAAAACTTCTTACTCTCCCGCACAACTAGTCGTTACGTTAAAACTTCTTACTCTCCCGCACAACTAGTCGTTACGTTAAAACTTCTTACTCTCCCGCACAACTAGTCGTTACGTTAAAACTTCTTACTCTCCCGCACAACTAGTCGTTACGTTAAAACTTCTTACTCTCCCGCACAACTAGTCGTTACGTTAAAACTTCTTACTCTCCCGCACAACTAGTCGTTACGTTAAAACTTCTTACTCTCCCGCACAACTAGTCGTTACGTTAAAACTTCTTACTCTCCCGCACAACTAGTCGTTACGTTAAAACTTCTTACTCTCCCGCACAACTAGTCGTTACGTTAAAACTTCTTACTCTCCCGCACAACTAGTCGTTACGTTAAAACTTCTTACTCTCCCGTATAACTTGTGTAAAAACTGTGCTGTCACATTCCATTACTCTCTCTCTCTCTCTCTCCTCTCCTCTCCTCTCCTCTTCTCTCCTCTCCTCTCCTCTTCTCTTACGTTCTAAATTTTATAACTTTCACTTGTTTTCGCGTTGAGCCGGGATTAAAACTTTTCACTACAAAACTTCGCCAATGTTACACAACCTTTTCTTCCGGAACTTTGTCAACGTTAAAGTTTTTCGTTCTGGAACGTTGCCAACGTTCGAATTTTTCTCTTTGGAACTTTTCAAAATGTTCAAACTTCTCTCTACTGAACTCTGCCAGCGTTAAAACTTTTCTCTCTTTGCTGATGAGCTCTGCTAACTCACACTGAACCAATGTTTAAACGTCTTCCGTGGGGTGTTACATAAAGCGTATAAACAATGTACGTACACAAACACTATAAGTTATAATACAAATATCTTACAAAATCTGCAACTTTTCAAGTGAACAAGTGCTATGAGAAATATGAAATATTTCCTTCCACGAGAAACTGGATTAATATGAAATAATTTAGCAAGCTGTTTTACTTCAATTCTGAATTATGAAATTCAACGAATGAATGAATGAATTACTGAGATCTACTTTCTTTCATCTTACTAAGATCTACTTTCATCTTCACTTCTAAAAAAAAGTAGAATTTAATTTCATCTTCATTCCTGAAACACTACTAAGATCTATTTACATCTTCATTTATGAAATACTATTGAAATCGACTTTCAGATTAATCTTGTAACAAGAAAACTCCAGAAAAGAAATTAGAAAATGACTTGAGCTCATCTTTTTTTTTCAGTAATAATTTTTTTTTTGTTCTAACAGTGAATACTATTCGATCTGGTTTAAAAGTCTACTGCCTTGAAAAATTTAAACAATTCTTCTATTGCCTTGAATAGTTTAAACAATTTTTTATTGTCTGGAATAGTTTTAGTTTAGACAGTGTTTCTATTGACTGGAAGTTTAAACTACTGTCTTGAATAGTTTGAATCCGGCCGGCGGCACCCCAATCACCCAGCTGTAGAAATGGCTACCCGACTTCTTCTGGAGTTGGGGAAGGAAAGGCAGCCAGGCGTGATACTGACCATATCACCCTCTAGTGTGCTGACAGGTCAAGGAATATATGAGCATTAACACCATATCCCTATGTGCCTCCAAGGCATGACAAGGTCACCTTTACCTTTTTTTTTTTTACCTTGAATAGTTTAAACAATTTTTCTATTGTCTGGAATAGTTTTAGTTTAGACCATTTTTCTATTGACTAGAAGTTTACACTGTTGTCTGGAATAGCTTAAACAATTCTTCTATTGTCTGGAATAGTTTTAGTTTAGACCGTTTTCTCTATTGACTAGAAGTTTATGCTACTGTCTGGAATAGCTTAAACAATCTCTGGAATAGTTTTACTTTAGACCGTTTTTCTATTGACTAGAAGTTTACACTATTGTCTGGAATAGCTTAAACAATTCTTCTATTGTATGGAATAGTCAGACCGTTCTTCTATCGTTTGGAATAGTTTAGACTGTTCTTCTGTTGTCTGGAATAGTTTAGACCGTTCTTCTATTGTCTGGAACAGTTTAGAGCGTTCTTATATTGTCTGTAATAGTTTAGACAGATCTACTGTCTTGAGTAGTTTGGACCGTTCTTATATTGCCTGGAATAGTTTGCATCGTTATTCTATTGAACAGAATAGTCTGAACAATTCCAGTATTGCCTGGAATAGTTCACACCGTTATTATATTGAATGGAATAGTTTAACACACTCCACTATTGTCTGGAATAGTTTAGACCGTTATTCTATTGAACAAAATAGTTTAAACAATTCCACTATTGTCTGGAATATTTTAACAACTATTGTCTGGAATTATATAAGCCGTTCTACTGTCTGGGAGAATTTAAACTCTAAATGCGTGGATTCATGTAACTTTCTTCACATTTCTCTAATGAAAGTCACCGTTTAAAAAGGAAAAAAAAAACAAACGATCACCAAAGTATCATGCAGGCGTTATAGAACGAGGAGAAATGCATTCACAACAAAGGGGCTACAGAGTCTAATGCCATCGCATCCACAAAGAGGGCATCAAAAACGCAAATTAAAATCGTGACAATACTAGCAACAGAAGGAGAGAAAATTCTAAACAGTGCAGACCATATCAAAACTAAGCTACGACAATAAACATATACTGAGAAAGGGGAAAAACTCATAAAATTCAAGGAAATTAGAAACAAAAACATATTAATGGTAGGTTACGGGAACAAAAGAAAAAGTACTCTTAAAAAATGAAGACAGTGCAGGAAAGGCACTGTTCAGCACAATATCCAAGATAATCTGCCTTACCTCCTTGCTCGTCCAACATGACAAGGGTCTTTATGCCCGCTTCCTTACTCTAATATATTTAAGGATAGAGATGGTGCGGTTGTCAGTTTGTTTAATACAACAAGACATAACAACAATGAAAAGCCAAGTCATACAATTAAAACAACACACAAACCGTACCTCATATCACAATAACGTAATCACTTCAAATGACAAGTCACAAGACAGAACCACGACAAACAGATTGTAATGTGTAACAGTTCAACTAATATATATATATGTGAGAGTGAGAGAGAGAGAGAGAGAGAGAGAGAGAGGCAGGAGAAAATTTACTCTGTATGGATGAACAGAGACAGACATGGGACGGGAGAGACAGAAGAAGACAAGTGACGAGAGATACAAAGGAGCAGAAAAGCCAGACAAGGAGAAATAGAAAGACAAGAGGAGAGAGATACAGAGGAAGAGAGATGCAAAGACAAACACAGAGACAGACAGACAGAAGATGATACATAGATAGACACAAAGAAAGAGACAATCAGGGTGGGAGAGTGAGACACAGACAGGAGAGAGATACAAGGAGAGACAAAGAGAGACACAGACAGGGACAGAGACAGAAGGAGATAGATACAGAGACAGACAGGGAAAAGAATGGAAATATTGGGAGAGAGACAGAGACAGAGACAGATGAATAGAGATACAGACACAGTGAAGGTGAGACAGACAACAGACTGGAAGAAACAGAGAAAAAAAGAGAGAGTGTGCGTGTGTGTCACATCACAGCAGTAATATAACATTACACCACAAACAGCACTTTGATTAAAATAAATCTCTGTTCTTAATCAATCATATGACAAAACGTTCACTGCCTATATATATATATATATATATATATATACGCACACAGTAAAAGAAGCAGCAACATCGGCCAAAGTACACCACTACATAAATAAAACTAACACAAATATGATGTTACTTGTTTTGATCTATCGTTCATACACGAACAGACATTCCTTGGTCAGTTATTTCATAATAGTAACTGAAGTAATAACTCGGACATATCTGACGTTTTACTGTCCTGATCAGTAATAAAAAAAAACAAAACACCGCCACAGATATGATGACACTTACCTCCTCGCACATAGCCAGCATTCGACGAGTACTCTCCAGCGACTGCAAGACAACAAAGGGGCAAATTATGAATATAATTACCAGTAAAAAAAATACAATTGATGATGATGATGATGATGAACTAGGCTAGAAAAAGAAAACTGCTTCAAGACAAACTATTCTTTAAATAAGCGCAAGAGAATCAGGTCAGATCATAATTTACACTTTAAAACATACATCAAGAAGATGAAGAAGCAGAGAAAAAAGATCACGAATATATAATGATACACTGGCGTTATAATCGGGGAAGAAGGGTGTATAAGAGAAGAAGAAGATCATCAATATATAATGATACAATGGCGTTATAATCGGGGAAGAAGGGTATATAAGATTAGGTTTCGGGAAAGTCGTCCTACCATTCCCCCCCCCCCAAACCCCATAAAGAAAAGCTGTTTGGGCTACTCGCAGGAACAGTAAAGCAAATAAATTCTGTGTAAGAGCCTTCAGTAGCTTGAACTGAACATATCTCATCACAAGTACTCAAACGTTAGGCGTTACTTACAGCCAGCTTGGCTCCGGCCTAAAATTTACTGACTTACAACCACGTCTCAACATCTATTCTTAACATGTATTCTTAAGACTCTTGCGGGGGGGGGGGGAGTTTAACTGTACAGAAGTACTATTAACTGCATAGACTTGAGTGATAGAAGTGGCGCTGACTGTGGAAGAACTATGGAAGAAATGGGCACAGATTCTCACGGTGAACTAAGAAAAAATCTTCTTCCCGCTTCCATTCATTTAACACCACTGATACAATTAATGTGCAATGGAGTCGCTCGCCATGCCAGTAAACTTTCTTCTCGTTTCAGAAGCAGGTGAGTGAGACCTATCACATTTCCTAGGTGCTCACTGAAAGGACACCAAAGGCTTGTGTGTAAATCTCCGGATACCAAAAGAAATTGTGTTCACTTTCATAGGAGTCTATGAATCGCAATACTAGAATGAGTTCTTCACTCCCGCTCAACAGCTTTCAGCCCATATTTTGTTTCTGGAGGCTAGAGTTTAGCTCTTAAGTCTTTGCATAGGTCTATTTTGCAGGATGTAATTTTGCAGCCTGGAAACATATGGCATGTTCTGGACCAGTGTTCTTAACCTGGAATCCATGGAACAATTTTTTTTTCGGGGGGGGGGGGGGTGTGGCGTGGTCACAAGTCAGCATACAGATTGGTTCGATTAAAGGAATCTTAGCATCATCGGGGTTCTATTTACTGGTTTATTTTTTTTTTAAACAGAGGCTCTTAAACCGAACAGGATGTCTGTGGTCAAACAAAGGTTAACAACCAGTTCCATGGAATCTGAATCCATGAGCTTCTGCACCAGCAGGCCATGCAAATAGTGACTGTGAGAGAAGAGAACTCTTGTATCGCTGCTGCTTCATTTCTTTCGCCAAAAAAAAAGTGCTGAAACAGCCTCTTGAAAGAGTAATATATATATATATATATATATATAATTCCTCTGCTCATACTGGCCGTCACATGTTTACCTCTTTTGTCAGCCAGAAAAATATCGCTGACATACAAACGGAAGATTACGCAATGACAGCCATATCGACCACACAAGCTAACAATAAACAGCAGATACGGCGCCAGTATCGCTCTCGCAACAAAACACAAAAATAAAACAACAGGGAAAAAAAACCAAACAAACAACAAAAACTGGGAGGTTAGAGGGCAGCTAGGCTTAGCTCACTCTCGCTATAAAACCATTGCTGGCCCAATCTTCGATGCTTCCAAAATGATTTTTGTGAGAGATAAACACAATTTATTACACACATTTTGTGTTTATCAACCTTTTATTTCTTTATTTTATTTCTCTTTTTCTGCGTTGGCGGAACCGGGGAAAAAAAAGTTAAGACCATGCTATACGCGAGGATCTGGAGCACATAACCAGGATGCTGAGGCACATTCTATCTTTCTCCTGATGCGCAAAGAAACAAGTCGTCGAGCACTATCCCATCTATTCATGACGATCACAGAACATATAACCCTGCAGACAGACCAGTGTGGAATCCGTATATGCATATCTTCTTCTCGAGACCTCTTGTGGCAGAAAATCTAGTACCCCCCCCCCCCCCCAAAAAAAAAAAAAAAAGAGCCAAGGAACGTGGTCACACATAATTCTTCACCTCCCCGAACATAAGCAGGGATGATAGACTAGTTTTTTTTTCCTTCTTCATTTCATTTTCTGGCTACATAATGTGAGGAGTTTCTTAGGAAGCATCATTACTTCTCTGAAGTCTTCTTCCAAAACAGATATTATTATGTGAGAGATAACTATATCAACATGGATACTTTTTTAAAAGGCCACCAGCGTCGCCCTCTAGACATTTATGGTTCATTTTGACTGACGGCCGACTTCTAAATGAAATCATTCCATCAATAAAATGGATGGACATATAAGTCAGTGCTGCACTGGTTGCCATGGACAAGACGTGAGTGAGTGAGTGAGTGAGATAAGAACAGAGAGAGAAGGAAAGAAAGGGTGCAAGAGAAAAAGAGGGAGAAAGAGACATACAGGGGGAGGGATAGAGAAAGAAAGGGTGCAAGAGAAAAAGAGGGAGAAAGAAAGAGAGAGGGAGAAGAAAGATGGAAGGAGAAAGAAAGACAGAGAGACAGAGACAGAGAGAGAAATACACAGGGAGAGAGAGAGAAACAAAGAAAGAGGGGTGAGACAGATAAAGACTGAGGGACAGACAGACATAGAGAAAAAGAGATTTAGGTAACGAGACAAAGAAAGAGAGGACATAAAGAAACAGAGAGAGGGGGGTGACAGAGAAAGGGCGATGTAGGAGGGAGGGTGATAGAGAGACAGAAATTGAAGGGGGTGGCCAAGAACAGAGAGAGAGAGAGAAAAAAGAAAAAAAAAGGGGGAGGGGAAGTAAAGAAAGACTGGGAGGGAGAGCAAGCGATAGAAAGACAGAAAAAAGTAAGGGTGAAAGAAACGAGAGAGAAAGAGAGACCGTAAACAATGAAATCGTAAAAAGAAGAACACGGAGCCTATCTATGAGAACTTGACTTCCCAAATGCTTTCCACACAGTCTATCTACAACTGAACTGACTTCGGATCTGATCCTTAACTTCACGTATGTCCTGCTTAGTCCTGCTATGTCTCTCTGTTTTTTTTTCTGTTAGAGAAGAATCTTTTGTGTATTCTCTGACGCATATTTCTCTACCCCAATGTGTTGTGTAACTTCTCATGCACCAAACAAAACTTTCACAGCTGTTACATCTACCAAGAAAGGTGCGTCTCTGAAAACTCTTCACTGAATAGCCCGGTACTTCAAATAAACTGTCCTTCAGTTTCATCCGCTTAGTCAACACCTCTGCCATCTTCACATCTCGCTAGCTTTTATCAATATCTCTGCCATTTTCACATCTCGCTAGTTTTTATCAACATCTGTGACATCTTCACATCTCGCCTGCTTTTATCAACATCTCTGACATCTTCACATCTCGCTTGCTTTTATCAACATCTCTGACATCTTCACATCTCACTAGCTTTTATCAACATCTCTGACATTTTCACATCTCGCTAGCTTTTATCAACATCTCTGACATCTTCACATCTCGCTAGCTTTTATCAACATCTATGACATCTTCACATCTCGCTAGTTTTTATCAACATCTCTGACATCTTCACATCTCGCTAGCTTTTATCAACATCTTCACATCCAGCTAGCTTTTATCAATATCTATGGCATCTTCACATCTCGCTAGCTTTTATCAACATCTTCACATCTCGCTAGCTTTTATCAACATCTTCACATCTCGCTAGCATTTATCAACATCTTCACATCTCGCTAGCTTTTATCAACACCTGTGACATCTTCACATCTCGCTAGCTTTTATCAATATCTCTGACATTTTCACATTTCGCTAGTTTTTTTAAACATCTTTACATCTCACTAGCTTTTATCAAAGTCTTCACATCTCGCTAGTTTTTATCAACATCTTCACATATCGCTAGCTTTTATCAACATCTTCACATCTCGCTAGTTTTTATCAACATCTTCACATCCAGCTAGTTTTTATCAACATCTTCACATCTCGCTAGCTTTTATCAATATCTATGGCATCTTCACATCTCGCTAGCTTTTATCAACATCTTCACATCTCGCTAGCTTTTATCAATATCTTCACATCTCGCTAGCATTTATCAACATCTTCACATCTCGCTAGCTTTTATCAACACCTGTGACATCTTCACATCTCACTAGCTTTTATCAATATCTCTGACATCTTCACATTTCGCTAGTTTTTTTTTACATCTTTACATCTCGCTAGCTTTTATCAACGTCTTCACATCTCGCTAGTTTTGATCAACATCTTCAAATATCGCTAGCTTTTATCAACATTTCTGGCATCTGCATACCTCACTAGTTTTTATGAACATCTTCACATCTCGCTAACTTTTATCAACATTTTCACATCTCGCTATCTTTTATCAACATCTTCACATCTCGCTAGCTTTTATCAATATTTCTAGCATTTTCAAATCTAGCTAGTTTTCATCGACATCTTCACATCTCGCTAGTTTTTATCAATATCTTCACATCTCCCTAGTTCTTATCGATATCTTCACATCTCTGCTATCTTCACATCTCACTAACTTTTATCATCGCCTCTACCATCTTCACATCTCGCTAGCTTTTATCAACATCTCTGAAATCTTCACATCTTGCTAGCTTTTATCAACATCTCTGATATCTTCACATCTCACTAGCTTTTATCAACATCCATAGCACTGCCTATAATCTTCAGGATCGTGAAGTGAAAGAAAAAAAATAGCAATCGATTCCTCGTCGATAACATCCATGTACACAGATTTTCTTGTTATTTATTATTTGATACCACTTTCTCTCGAACCGATATAAACATTCGATACCGCCACTGATACTTGCACCCACCCTAGAAGGTCACAGCCGTGGAAGAACTTAAGTCAAAAACAAAAACAAAAAAAACTGAGTGCCCAAGTGGTTAGCACACTAATCTCCTATGACGAAGGTCGGTGGTTCGAGTCCAGCAGGAGGTGCCCTTGTCACCGTGCTGCAGAAATGGATACTCGGCTTTTTTTCTGTAGTTGGGGAAGGAAAGGGGACCAGGCATGATGCTGACCACGTCACAATCCAGCGTGCCGACAGGTCCATAGCAATTTGGACACTAACAATGGCAAAAATAGCACGAAATATACATATTATAAATTAGCACCAAGTGCTGCCTACATATATATATATATATATATATATAATGTTTTCAGTCTATCACTGTGTCTACACCTATTTTAGTATATCATTACACTACATTTCTTTGTCAAAGATCTACTTTTAGTATCTTGCTAGATGCTTTGCGTGAAAAAAAAAAATTGCCACGTGTTTGGTTTTCGAGACCATCAGAAACAAACAATCTTGGCGAAGCTGTGATACTCATTACTGAGGAAACCTCAGTCTTCTCAACTACTTCAGCTCAATTAACAGATCACGTCCCGAAGAAAATCGTGTATAATCAGTGCAAAAGCTCGGTACTATTTTTGGAGGCAACAGTCGCTGGGCAATAAATTGTATTTGTTCAGAGCAGAACAACAGCCAACATTGCCCAGATCTGCGGGGCACCTTTCAAGGGTCGCATTTCACGTAAATAATTGTATTTTCATTTCTGCTCCCGTCATTTTTTGATATACCTAGCGCAAATAATAAAAATAGCCTCGCGATAGATTGTACTGCTTGTGCGCCACAAACACACACTGCCATCTAGTGTCCGCCCTGTATAATGGGTGTTGTAATATCGACCGGATTGAAAAAAAAAAGTGCCGGATTATCAGTTCCCTGAAAATCTGTGACCAGCCTATGTGTGTTCGGCGAGAAATATGAGATCACAGAACGATCGTGCGACAACATCAGGGAGAAGTGATCTCCAAAGAGTGAAATGAAGCAGGAAGCAAAACGCGAACACGGGGGAGATAACTCCATCAAAGAGAAAAAAGAGGGGAGAACTCTCGTTATTATAATCATCATCATCTTGTGCCTTCTCGACAAAGAATGTTGGCTGAAACAGATGTCCTCCATGTCTAATCTATCTCTAGTCTTGACCACGCTTGTGGACAAGCTGCCATGACATCTTTTGGTACTGTTCACTCATCCCCCATAGTTCTCGCCCTTGCCCTCTCCCTCTAGATAAAGATGACCACATTCTCACATTAAAAAAGGGCCCAGCGTCTGTGGTTCCCCCGGCGCTGTACAATAACGTGACAACGAAGAGCAAAACATAAATAACGACACTTCTAGTCGCCCATTTCTGGATGCCTTCAAGTGTGTCTGAACCAATAAGACGGATATCTAGCTTGTCTCCCATGTGGGGGTGCCATGGGCCAGGGCTACCAATACATGGCGTGAACTTACCAGCGCTGCCAAAGGACACTCGCTCTTTCCTCTAAGTTTTTTCTGTTCCTTTTACTCGTCACAGCGCGCTCTCCCATAATGCACAGCGAGAAATAAAAACAAAACATACGAACAAAAAAAATAGATATATATCGACCGCACAATGCCATTCAAGCTTGGGCCTACGCACACAGCTGGGCAAATGAATGAACAGGAAGCCCTTCTCTACGGGACAACTGGATTACCAGTGCGATGGGCAGGGGACGTTTGTCATGATGTATTGTTTGGTAACTGGCCCAGACAGTCGACTAGGAACACTCCTGACAGTAATTGAGGCTGGAATATGAAGCAGACTGGGGAAAGCGTGTACAAGATGTGATCTCTAGGTACGAACTATGCCAACTCCAGCGTCTCGGCTAAACACCGGACTAATACTTCTTACCCGCTGCTTCGTGCAGTTCATCCATTCTAAAGCTTCTCTCAATGTTCTCCTAATAAAAAAAAAAAAAACCAGCGATTCTGTCCAAAATTATACAATAAATCAATAAACAGTTTTAAATTACACAGTAAAGTTTTCAAATATCCTTGAAATTTCGGCGGTATTCTTCCACTTTTTTGTTTTGTTTTTGAAAGATCAAATATTTCTACGTAATTATCTGTTTCCCTGATTTCGATCTTGAACTTTATGACGATGTTCTAAATTCTAGAATTTCTTAACACTTGAAAAGCATCACATGACATTTGAAGAAAAAAAAGGGGGGGGGGTGGAGGAGAAGACCTTGTTTATTTATGTATTCTTCACTTAAAAGGTAAAAAAAATTACAAATCTGGATAAGTACAGTATTCTCCTTCCTCCATTTTCCTTATCCGTGAGTGTTAAGTTTCAAGTTCTTCTCTCCCCCCCCCCCCTCAAAACTCCCTCTCAAAAAAAAAAAATTGCTTGAAACCAGTGATAATACCAAACCTTATACAACATAATTTCTTAACATACACAAAAACACACACACATGTGATAATACCAAACCTTATACAACATACTTTCTTAACATACACACACACCTGTGATAATACCAAAACTTATACAACATACTTTCTTAACATACACACACACACACCTGTGATAATACCAAAATTTATACAACATACTTTCTTAACATACACACACACACCTGTGATAATACCAAACCTTATACAGCATACTTTCTTAACATACACACACACACCTGTGATAATACCAAACCTTATACAGCATACTTTCTTAACATACACACACACACCTGTGATAATACCAAACCTTAGACAGCATACTTTCTTAACATACACACACACACCTATGATAATACTAAACCTTATAAAACATACTTTCTTATCATACACATACACACACACCTGTGTTACAGTTTACTTTTAAAATGATACACATTATCGCACCAACAAAAACAAATTAACAATAAACAGAACAATTATAACATTTCAGTTCTCCACTGTAATAGATTTATGAATTTCTAATTTCTGGATTTTATTTAATATTTTTATCAAATATTTTAAATCTAATATTTGTATGCAATATTTTCACATCGCGGGTAACTGCGCGGACTCCGGGGAAAGGGGAGGGGTCTACTGTATACTTCAAGATGATAACGTGCTATCACGTGTCAGATCCAAGCCAATCGCCGAACGAGTAAAACTAAAACTGTTCACATTCTAAACCAATTACTTTGTTCAAGTTCTGCGGGGTAGGTAAAGCGAAACTCATGTGATTATTGTCTGCTCTCGGAGATCAGGAGCGACCCTTTATCAGGGCTTCTCTGCCTTGGGTTTGAAGCTGAGAAAAGGAGCGACTGGCAACAAGGTTTCTCAGCGTGTTTGGCCGTGCGCTCTAAAGTCGGCTTCTCATTCAAGAGCTCGAATCACGAGGTCAAGTACTGTATAGTCTAGGTATAAAACAAACAAACAAACAAACAAAAAGGTCTACCGCGTGAAACTCTTAAGAGGACATTGTTAAGAAAAGCCAGCTTAGTGCAGAACCTACGCCGACAGTTCTCTAAAATTACACTGTAAAACTGCAAGTTTCACCAACACGGTCAAAAAAGACACCGGTGTCGCACTTCAAAAGTGATACCTCCTTTTTCTGGTCGTCATATTTCTGTTCGATGCTGGGAGAAACGCTGTCTGGACCATCCTTTCTCCTTTCCAATAGCCCCACTGCGGACATTCTAATAAAGCGACCTACAAGTCTGCGGCTTACATCCGTGCAGTCTGCCCTTAGGGCCTATGCATTGCGTGAAAAAAATGCGGAATAATTTTTATTGTATCTACATTTTTTGCTGCTTTGAGACTTCAGCGCGGCCCACAATACTCCCTGTTACGGCCCACGGGTTGAGAACCACTGGTCTATGTGTAGTAAACCTAACGTCAAATACTGTACCAGTTAACTAAGTTGGTTTAACAAGGTGCCCATCCCTTTTTATACTCCCACAAACCATCGTTCACTCCATGTGCTGCCATTATTATGCATGTGACACACTTTAAAATACTTAATATATCATTATGAGCTGTCTTGTTCCCCCCCCCCCCCCCCCATTCTAATTTTAGCCGTCATGTTTCTCAGAACTGGCACATTAAAAAATAAATGTTTCTGATTTTCTCTTATATCTGAGATATTACGATTCTGAAAACCTTTTTTTTTTTCAAAAGTCTGGCAAAAACGGGACTAAAAACTCCTCACTGGCGCTGACCCTGACAGTCTAGCTTTGGACTGGGCACTTCTGCTGGAACATACAAGGCCATGCCTCCCACAGTAAAGGACTAGATTTTATTAAATGAGACCTGAATGTCCTGATAATCTCTCTGAAAGAACAACTGAAATAGTCCCTCACAGCAGATGAATGTATACTTACGAGAGAAAAAAAATGAATGCAAAAGAACTGATAATAGAAGAGTCTGTAACAAACCTACAAAGCAAAGAACTAGCGATAGCAGAGTCTGTATAAATCTACAAAGCAAAAGAACTGATTGATAGAGTATGTAACTAATATACAAAGCAAAAGAACTGACTGATACAGTCTGTACCAAATCTACAAAGCAAAGAAGAAATTATTCTAAAGCAAATAGCTTATATATAAAGAAAAACATCTGAAGACGAGATAAGTCAGCACGTAACACCCCTTTGGCTACAATAAAGAGGCAAGCTTGAAACTAAAGAAAAACTTCTGAGCACAAGATAAGTCTGCACATAACACCCCCTTGGCTACAATAAAGAGGCAAGCTTGAAACTAAAGAAAAACTCATGAAGACGAGATAAGTCAGCACGTAACACCCCCTTGGCTACAATAAAGAGGCAAGCTTGAAACTAAAGAAAAACTCATGAGATAAGTCAGCACATAACACCCCCTTGGCTACAATAAAGAAGCAAGCTTGAAACTAAAGAAAAACTCATGAAGACGAGATAAGTCTGCACATAACACCCCCTTGGCTACAATAAAGAGGCAAGCTTGAAACTAAAGAAAAACTCATGAAGACGAGATAAGTCAGCACGTAACACCCCCTTGGCTACAATAAAGAGGCAAGCTTGAAACTAAAGAAAAACTCATGAGATAAGTCTGCACATAACACCCCCTTGGCTACAATAAAGAGGCAAGCTTGAAACTAAAGAAAAACTCATGAAGACGAGATAAGTCAGCACATAACACCCCCTTGGCTACAATAAAGAGGCAAGCTTGAAACTAAAGAAAAACTCATGAAGACGAGATAAGTCAGCACATAACACCCCCTTGGCTACAATAAAGAGGCAAGCTTGAAACTAAAGAAAAACGTCTGAAGACGAGATAAGTCAGCACGTAACACCCCCCCCCCCCTTTTGGCTACAATAAAGAGGCATGCTTGAAACTGAAAAATGAAGGGAATTTCTGAAGCTCTTCTAAAAGATTATCATCACTGAGAGTAAGAAAAGTCATTCAGTGCTCCAATGTCTTTCCGCGAAGAGGTAGCTGCACACAGTGTCACGCTTCCTAGCACTTCTCTAGCATCCCGGACTAGTGGAAGGTGACAGGCAAGAATCGGTCTCACACGCTAAATCCGAGAGGCCGCTACCTTATACCCCTGTAGGACGCCAAAAACTGATGGATGGATGGATGGATGGATGGGTGGGTGGGTTGGTGGATGGATGGATGGGTTGGTTGGTCTATGGATGGATGGATGGGTGGGTGGGTTGGTCTACGGATGGATGGATGGATGGATGGATGTCCTGCCAAATGAGACGAGTCCAATGTCCCTGGCACGCCCCGGATCGACCTGTACATGGTGCTACCCGCCTACTGATGTAGGAGACCGTGTCATGTGACACGCTCTATAATCAGAGACTCCGTTTGGGAAAACTCTTTCTTGCTCCAACGGCGCTGCTTCTGGTGATGCTACAAAACTCCACATCGGCTCCTTCTCTGCCTATATGAATAAATGACCGAAGCTTTCTAAAAAAAAAAAAAAATATGCTTTCTGTTGTTCTACTTTAGAATTATGAACAGATCTAAAAATGTTCCAACTTTACCATGAGTGTGGTCAAGTTTCATCACTGGCATAATTTTCTGTGGAAGTGTAAGTTACAGGGAATCCAGACGTTGTTCAAAGTCAAAGAAACGAATTGATGGTAGGTGCACCAAATTTTGCAGCGGATGTGTCAATGAGACTGCTGTTCTGAATAACAATTAGTCTGACATAATGTCACACATACCCCCCCCCCTTTCTTCTGAACAATAATGGACTAACCCAACGATTAATTTATATTTACAGACAGATCCAACTATCTGTGAAGCAGGGAAATGTGATATTTTCTGTACTATCTTATCTGTTCGCCTTTAACTGTATGAATGTGTACGGTAACAGTGCCTTTCAAATATTAACATTTCAAATGTTAAACAATATGATAAACAGTATCCCACTTATATGTGTTTTCAAATAACAGACAAGAACATCACTGCAAGCGGCATAAATAGTTTAACAAGAAAATCATACCAGAAAGAAGCAACAATTTAAATTATTACATGTGCAGCAAATCAAAGAGAGAAAATGCTGTTCTGATTTTTTAAAAAGTAGGATTAAATTCTCTTGTTTATTACTTTTTATCTATACAGAAAGATGTTCTTTTCTAAGTCTAAATTATTACTTTTTCTATATACAGAAAGATGTTCTTTTCTAAGTCTAATTTATTACTTTTTCTATATACAGAAAGATGTTCTTTTCTAAGTCTATTATTTTTCTGTATATAGAAAGACGTTCTTTTCTAAGTCTAAATTTTTTTTTCTGTATATAGAGAGATGTTCTTTTCTAAGTCTAAATTATTATCTTTCTGTATATATATATTTTTTTTTTCCGACCAATACGGCCCTGAGGTCGACCCAGCCTCGTAAAATGGGTACCAGAGAAAATCTGGGAAGTAAAGGCAGCGAGGAAAGGAACTGGTCACCCTACCTCATACGCTGATGACCCAGCATAATGAGGTCTCTAACGCTTCACCCCCTACGGCATTTGAAATGCTATGGGACTATCTTTACTTTTTTTTACTATATAGAAAGATGTTCTTTTCTAAGTCTAAATGATTATTTTTCCGTATATAGAAAGACGTTCTTTTCTAAGTCTAAATTATTATTATTATATACAGAAAGACGTTCTTTTCTAAGTCTAAATTATTATTTTTCTCTATATAGAAAGATGTTCTTTTCTAAGTCTATTATTTTTCCGTATATAGAAAGATGTTCTTTTCTAAGTCTATTATTTTTCCGTATATAGAAAGATGTTCTTTTCTAAGTCTAAATTATTATTTTTCTCTATAAAAAAAGATGTTCTTTTCTAAGTCTATTATTTTTCCGTATATATGTAGCATAGCCTTGTAAGTAATGATTATAGTTGTTATTATTATTATTATTAGTGACATGATCAGGAATACAGTTAAGAATGTATTGGGGGGCAGGATAGTAGATCAAACGGCGACAGAGAAGGAATAGTTCGAAGGACGAAGAACGGATACTCAGTACTTCAAAGACCTGATCAAAGGTAAACCGAATCGACATGGGTACGCCGATAGATCGTAAGAATGGTCCAGTACTAACATTGCGACTTCACGCACACATGCAGTAGCCGAGGAAGAACAACTGACCAGTAGATTAAACGACTGAACAGAGACCGGACTAGGTCCCGAAGCAGATAACATGAAAGGGATGGGGGACTTGTTTAATTGGAGGTAACAACTGGACCGACGGAGATGAAAGCGACTAACACGAAGACCCTAGTTGCGGCCGGTTGGAACTTACGAATATAAGGCAGGAAGAAAGAGATTCTGGGAGAGCAGATGAGGATTCAGGAGGCAGGGGGAGGTGCAGGCAGCTGCAGGTAAACAGATTAGGACTCAGCTGCAGATAGAGAGAGAAGGATTCAGCAAGAGAGATGTAGAGATAGAGACATAGTGTTAGACTGAACTAGTGTAGCAAGAGATTGTGCAGTAATTTTTACCACGAGCTTTTGTATTAAAGTATGAAGTATTGAATATTGTGAAGCAGAGAACGCTGCTTAAATACTGCTTTTAGAATATGAGAAGTATGATATTGTGATATTTTGAGATTATATACTACAAAGATGAAAACAACGAAATGTATGCCAAGTGACGTTATCCATTATATGTCTGGATCATATTTATCAAAATAAAAGTTATGCAGTGAACTTTTCATCGGACTTCTCTGGTCCAGCGAATGATGTAATATGTTGTGAAACATCAATGTGTGATGTGACGATTAAAGAGAAACGTACTGAATAATAAGATAGGACCAAGAACATCTTCTTGAACAACAAAAGAGAACTCATAAGTGTTATATATAGAAAGATGTTCTTTTCTAAATCTATTATTTTTCCGTATATAGAAAGATGTTCTTTTCTAAGTCTAAATTATTATTTTTCTCTATATAGAAAGACGTTCTTTTCTAAGTCTAAATTATTATTTTTCTCTATATAGAAAGATGTTCTTTTCTAAGTCTAACGGCATCCATGAAGGCATCTACCACCAAGAGGATCCCCCCTTCCACCTCAATCCTCTGCCAAATGTTGCTGGCGCTGGTGATATATCACACAAAAATTGTAATCCAGAGCCAGCGCAAGCAGATGCCTGGACACACGTCATCAAACTTCAAGCCATCTTCTTTCCTCTAGCGCTCTTCTTTTCTTTTCTCCTGACTGCTTCGTGACGCGTCTGCCTTGCTGGGGTGTTGGGGGGAGCGCTGATGAGGAAACTATCACAGCACATTACAGATTTTTTCTTCTACAACATTCCTTCTGTGAGGTCATCTCAGCTGTCTCTGATCTTTCTCAACATTCCCCCCCCCCCCCCCTTTTCCAATCTTTTTTGTAAGAGCTACAAAATTCGCCCATCAGACATCTCTCATTGTTTTGTTTTGCTTTGCTTCGTCTTAGTTCCCTGTCATAAACCTTGGTTAATGACAGGTCTGGAACAGGTAACGAACTGTGAATTGATTCTTCTCTATTTTTCTTCTGACTTCACTTTCTTCTTCGTGTCAATATGATTTAAAAAGGAAGAGAGGAAAAAAAAATTCTTTACCCATATAATAATACTTCACATTACAAAACCAGGCATAAACAACTCCAAGCTTTATGCTGATGTGAATCAAATAATCAAAATTTCTTACTTTACTCTCAGCATACAGGTCGTCAATTTTGCCTTTCACACACATTCTCTCTCTCTCTCTCTCAGGCACTCTCTCTCTCTCTCTCTCTCTCACTCAAATGTGTGTCTGAGAGCGTCTGTGCGTGAGACAGAGAGAAAGAGAGAGAGAGAGAGAGAATGGATGAGACAGAGTCAAAGAAAGACGAGAAGGAAACTTTGAGAATACCAAAACACATGGACACCTACAAAATGTGGGAAAACAATATATGTCACAAACATATATATATATATATATATGACAGAGACTATGGTTATATCTAAAAAAGCAGAATCCACCAACATGCAGTGTAAAATTAAACGCAACTATTCTAAAGTAGGTGCAGACATTCAAATACCTTGGAGCAGTAATAACTTCAGGTGGGAAATGCAGAACAGAAATTAGGAACAGAATAGACCAAGCAAAGACTGCATTTCAGAGAATGAGAACCATATTATCAAGCTCAACCATATCAATGAATGTTAGAAAACGAGTCCTGAAATGCTATATTGAACCTATCTTGTTATATGGAAGTGAATCATGGACAATAGGCAGGTCTGCACAAAAATCATTGGAAGCAGCAGAAATGTGGTTTATTAGAAGAATGTTGTGAATCCCCTGGACAGCAAAAATAACTAATGAAGAATGTATGAGAAGAGCTGGAGAGACAAAAAAAAACCTTGTCAAAAAGATAAGAGAGAGACAATGTACTTTCATAGGACATGCAATGAGAAGAGGGGGCATTGAAAATATTATAACAGAAAAAATAGAAGGAAGAAGATCAAGAGGAAGACCAAGAGAAATGATACTGGACAGTCTGACAGGATGGTGTGAAAGGAGATCACCAACTGAGCTGATGGCCTGCATGAACGATCGTGTACTCTGGAGAAGCATAACAGCCAACGCCAGTCGGCACGGCACCTGATGATATATATATATATATAAGCAAATCATAAACATCATGAAGCATGGGACCTACTTCTATAAACAGTATCAGGTATGCATACTGTGAAACATTAGACCCACTCCTATAAACAGTACCAGGCATAAACACTGTGAAACATCAGACCTACTTCTATAAATATTACCAGGCATTAACACTGTGAAACATCAGACCTACTCCTATAAATATTACCAGGCATAAACACTGTGAAACATCAGACCTACTCCTATAAATATTACCAGGCATTAACACTGTGAAACATCAGACCTACTTCTATAAACATTACCAGGCAATTACCGGCATAAACACCGTGAAACATCAGACCTACTCCTTTAAACATTATCAGGCATAAACACCATGAAACATCAGACCTACTCCTATAAATATTACCAGGCAATTACCAGGCATAAACACCGTGAAACATCAGACCTACTCCTATAAACATTATCAGGCATAAACATAGTGAAACATCAGACCTACTCCTATAAACATTATCAGGCATAAACACCATGAAACATCAGACCTACTCCTATAAATATTACCAGGCAATTACCAGGCATAAACACCGTGAAATATCAGACCTACTCCTATAAACATTATCAGGCATTACCACCGTGAAACATCAGACCTACTCCTATAAACATTACCTGGCATAAACATAGTGAAACATCAGACCTACTTCTATAACATTACCAGGCATAAACACCGTGAAACATCAGACCTACTCCTATAAACATTACCTGGCATAAACATAGTGAAACATCAGACCTACTCCTATAAACATTACCTGGCATAAACATAGTGAAACATCAGACCTACTCCTATAAACATTACCTGGCATAAACATAGTGAAACATCAGACCTACTCCTATAAACATTACCTGGCATAAACATAGTGAAACATCAGACCTACTCCTATAAACATTACCTGGCATAAACATAGTGAAACATCAGACCTACTTCTATAACATTACCAGGCATAAACATCGTGAAACATCAGACCTACTCCTATAAACATTACCTGGCATAAACACCGTGAAACATCAGACCTACTCCTATAAACAGCAACTGCCATAAACAACAAGCGCCATCCTGCTGGCAACACAACAAACAAACACACAGTATAATTACTTCGTTCGTGGAGTCCTCAATCTGCCGCCTGAGCAGGGCGTCCTCTGACATCTCCCCGTCCAGGAGCTCATCGTGAACTTCTCCGTCGGCGTTCATGTTTGCCCAATCTTACCACAAAACAATGAATATCCCCGTTTGATTCTCCCTTCAACGTGGTCTCTTATTATCCCTTCTACTTTCCTCTCTTCTAGAGGTATAGCATCTCAGTGTACTTTCTATCAGAAAAGCCTAAAGTCCCTCTCTCTCTCTCTCTCTCTCTCCACCTTTATCACTTCCTTACATCACCGTTAGATCCCTGGACCTGGTTTTCACCAGACGGCCGCGTTTTGAAAACGGAAGCTCCTGGCTATATCGGTCTCAGCTTGTGAGAAAATAGAACTCCCTAAACAAACTAATCTTGACCCTGGATTGCCGAGATGAAGACCGAAAATAATGACCGAATCTTTTATTATTTTTTTTTCAATCCACTATCACACGTGTATCGGGAGTTGGGAAGTAGCACACGGTGATATGTCACACTGCACTGAAATAGTTTCTGCTCTGTTTGTGGAGGGAAACTCCAGATCAAACATTGGTTGGTTTTCTGCTGTGGGATCCAGCTAATCCTCGCTGATATGTTTACACCAGTCGTGAGACTGGAGAGTTTTGCTAAGCACACAGAAATCAGTCGTCGGGGTTGAGGCTTTACAATGCACACAGGAACCGATCGAAAGAGTTACGGTCTCTGAGTACACTAAAATAAATAAATAATAATAATAATAACCCGGTCGTGAGATTTAGAGTCACAGAGTACACTTAAAAACTGTTCACGGAGATTTAGTCTCAGACTGCACTTAAAAACTGGTCGTAAGATTAAAGATATCTGAGAGCATTCAAATACTGGTTGTAAGATTTAGACTTCTTATCTCATATCTTATATCCTTCCCGTGCCGTTAAACGTCACATAGGGCTCGCAAAGTAGTTCTCCAATTTTTCCTGTCTTCGGCGAGTCTTTCAACCTCATCAAAGGATTTTATGCCTGTTAACTTGGGTTCTCGTAACAATGTCCTCTTCAGAGTTTCACGCCGTCTGCCTCTTTTTCTTTGGCCTGTTGTGTTCCACTTGATAGCTTGTTTTGGGATTCTCTGATCATTTCTTCTCATCAAGTGACCAACATATGTCCATCTCCTTTTCCTGGTCACCTATGAGACTGGTTGTTGTTCAGTCATCTGTCTTATCTCTGCACTGTTCTTGAATTCGTTCCACTTAATGCAGAGTATTTTCCTTAGGCATTTGTTTTCAAAAGAGTCTAATTTCTTGTCTATTGTTTTCCAGCTTTCGCATGCATAAATGAGGGTGGATATTATTTTGAACAGAATAATCTTAACTTGGTTTTTGTGCTTATAACCTTTGAATTCCATATGTTCTCAAGATTCTTGAAGATCGATGCTGCTCCACTAAAAAAAAAAAAAATCAGTCTCAGAATATACTCAAAAACCAGTCGTGAGATTTAGAGTCTCAGAGTGCAATAAAAAAAAAACCAGTCGTGAGATTTAGTTTCACAATATACTGAAAAAAAACCAGTCGTGATATTCAGAGTCTCAGACTGCATTCAAAAACCAGTCATGAGATTTAGAGACACAGAGTGCACTCATAAACTGGCTGTGAGGTTTAGCGTCTCAGACTGCACTCATAAACTGGCTGTGAGATTTATGGTCTCAGACTGCACTCATAAACTGGCTGTGAGATTTATGGTCTCAGACTGCACTCATAAACTGGCTGTGAGGTTTAGCGTCTCAGACTGCACTCATAAACTGGCTGTGAGATTTATGGTCTCAGACTGCACTCAAAAACTGGCTGTGAGATTTATGGTCTCAGACTGCACTCAAAAACTGGCTGTGAGATTTATGGTCTCAGACTGCACTCAAAAACTGGCTGTGAGATTTATGGTCTCAGACTGCACTCGAAAACTGGCTGTGAGATTTATAGTCTCAGACTGAACTCAAAAACTGGCTGTAAGATTTATGGTCTCAGACTGCACTCAAAAACTGGGACTGGAATATAAATTTAAGAGCGCACAAACAAGAAGGCACTGAAACATATATGTTATATATGTCTTACAATAACACCAGTTCACTTTAGCCGTCACTACGGGAGGTGAAAACATCGCAACTAAAGCGGCAGTCAAAACTACATACAACATATACATAATATTACAACATAACCAGACTGAGAAAATCCGTAACTAACACTGTTTACAGCGCCTGCTTCTAAAACGTTAATGACCAACTGTAAAGAACGTTCCTAAACAACTAAATTAGCACGATCTTGTTTCTATAAATGATAAAATATTCATCAATCTGACATGATTATTTGACCTCGGTTCGATCGACTGACCAGCATGAAATCACATTACACAGTGCATAATTTTATCCTGAAAAAGTGAACATTTGCCTCCAAATACTGACAAAATAAAAGTGGTTCCATTAGGCTAAGCCATCACATTATGAACGCTTAATACTTTCTAACACTTTCTAACACAGCTTTTATTAGACAGCACCAGACGCGCATGCTAAGAAAAGAAGGAAAGCTCTTATCACGTAATCTTTGTTTATGATACACGGAAAACTCCATATACCAGAATGAATCACAGTTCTGAGCTGCAGGTAAAAGTATCTGAATAAAACTATGGCACACCGTTTATTTCCAGATCGGGGGGGGGGGGGGGGGGGGGGGGGGGCGCTGATTCATAGGATCGATATTTACCTCCCGGGTTTAGATACGTTTCAAAACCAGAAAACTTTGGAAAAAAAAAGGCAGGCAAATTTACTTAGCTAATGTTTTCCAACACGGCGTGTAAATAGCCCAAGATAAAACTGCTGAAAACTGACACACGTGACACAACAGGAGTGACGTCAACTGTGAAAACAGAGCTAGGCTACCAACACGACCCAACCGCTGTGGCGGGTGAGAAGTTATAGCACGAGCTTACTGAAAATGGTGTTCTGTACTTCTATATGGTCTGAAATCACGATTGCTTCCAGCTCAAAATTGTAAACTTGGAAAATATGACATTTTATTCCTAACTCAATCACAGCCCAACCTGAATTTCTTATTCTGCTTTTTGAAAATAATATAACACCAGACACTTTTCTAAATAAGCTAAAATATCATCAAGCTATTTTTTTTTAATAGATCGTGGAGGAAAATCTTAAGTAATCTGTGTTCAGAAATCCGGAAAGAAAATCTTTCTATATTTATAAACAATCAAAGGGATACACTGAAAAGAGATACACTCAGCAATCGTTAATCCTAGTAACTACAAAGCTAGGATTTTTTTTTCTGGTAAAGTAGAATAAACAGCGCTGAGATTAGCTAAGAGACTACTGATGTATCCAAGAACAACCAATCTATATCTGACAGAATAAGGCGTTTCAGCTGCGACCTGTTGTAATAGGATTATCTCTAGCACTTTCAAGAGGATGTCCAGCTAAACTGAGGGCGTCCAGCGGATAAAGAAGATTCTATCCTCGTTAACAACTCGCGGATCACACATCGGCTAGCGTTGGTCATATGATACATGTTGCATGTTCAGTCTTCGAAGGCAGGCTCTGAGAGAAGCTATCACAGTGCTGGAGAGTGATCTTCTAGCACAGTATTGTCTGATTGTAAAATCGATATGACGTTGGCATGCGTTACAATTGATCACTCCGCCAGCGATATTCCTCTCTCCCAAGTCGACATCTGCCACAGGGACACCGCTATATCCAGCCTCTAATACAAATCGACGGCATTTATAACTGTTACCATTCATAAGACAAGCTGGCTAACGTGTGTCTCCGTCTGTATCGTTTCCTTATGACGTATCTGTCTACCCGCGTTAGTCTTTGCCGCATTCCATCACCTCGAATATGCGCAGACAGAGGCTTCCATTCATTCTTGTTCTCCCAGCAACGTCCCGATAACGCGAACAGCGTGGGCTAGAACTCCCGACAGCCGAGAAGATAATACAAGCCCGCCTCATCGGCTCATGCCAGAATACGCCGGCAACGTGACTGCTGCCACGATGTGGACCATAGGTGCAGAACTCCAGAACCACTCTGTCCAGGTCGGCATGTGGGCGTAGCGTTCATGCAGACAATACAAGGATGCTGCATCTCAGGTACTTCGTGTGATAGTGAGAAAGGCTACAGGTGGTACTAAAACATACAAGAAGTCACGTGGAAGCGGAACCTTAAACATGACCGTGAGCTTGTACGGCATTCTACAAAATAAACGCGATACTCTACAGAATATGAACTACCACCTATCGTGACACTCTGCAGAATGTGAACTACCATCTAACGTAATATTCTACAGTATGAGAACTACCATCTAACGCGACACTCAGCAGAATGTGAACTACCATCTAACGCGACACTCTGCAGAATGTGAACTACCATCTAATGCGACACTCTGCAGAATGTGAACTACCATCTAACGCGACACTCTGCAGGATGTGAACTACCATCTAACGCGACACTCTGCAGAATGTGAACTATCATCTAACGCGACACTCTGTAGGATGTGAACTACCATCTAACGCGACACTCTGCAGAATGGGAACTACCATCTAACGCGACACTCTGCAGGATGTGAACTACCATCTAACGCGACACTCTGCAGGATGTGAACTACCATCTAACGCGACACTCTGCAGGATGTGAACTACCATCTAACGCGACACTCTGCAGGATGTGAACTACCATCTAACGCGACACTCTGCAGGATGTGAACTACCATCTAACGCGACACTCTGCAGGATGTGAACTACCATCTAACGCGACACTCTGCAGAATGGGAACTACCATCTAACGCGACACTCTGCAGGATGTGAACTACCATCTAACGCGACACTCTGCAGGATGTGAACTACCATCTAACGCGACACTCTGCAGGATGTGAACTACCATCTAACGCGACACTCTGCAGGATGTGAACTACCATCTAACGCGACACTCTGCAGGATGTGAACTACCATCTAACGCGACACTCTGCAGGATGTGAACTACCATCTAACGCGACACTCTGCAGAATGTGAACTATCATCTAACGCGACACTCTGCAGGATGTGAACTACCATCTAACGCGACACTCTGCAGAATGGGAACTACCATCTAACGCGACACTCTGCAGGATGTGAACTACCATCTAACGCGACACTCTGCAGGATGTGAACTACCATCTAACGCGACACTCTGCAGGATGTGAACTACCATCTAACGCGACACTCTGCAGGATGTGAACTACCATCTAACGCGACACTCTGCAGGATGTGAACTATCATCTAACGCGACACTCTGCAGGATGTGAACTACCATCTAACGCGACACTCTGCAGAATGTGAACTACCATCTAAAGCGGCACTCTGCAGGATGTGAACTACCATCTAAAGCGACACTCTGCAGAATGTGAACTACCATCTAACGCGACACTCTGCAGGATGTGAACTACCATCTAACGCGGCACTCTACAGAATGTGAACTACTAACGCGACACTCTGCAGGATGTGAACTACCATCTAATGCAATATTCTACAGGAAGAGAACTACCATCTAACGTGACA
The DNA here is from genome assembly GCA_009760885.1 of Achatina immaculata. Classification (NCBI taxonomy): domain Eukaryota; kingdom Metazoa; phylum Mollusca; class Gastropoda; order Stylommatophora; family Achatinidae; genus Lissachatina; species Lissachatina immaculata. The sequence goes on along the minus strand of CM019718.1, from coordinate 20,587,712 downwards.
GTTTACAGAATAAGAACTACTACCTAATGCGACACTCTACAGAATAGGAACTACCACCTAAAGCAATACTCTACAGGATGAGAACTACCCTATAAAATGACTTTCGTTTATGATGAGAGCCACCATATAGAAACTGAATTTTTTTATGATGAGTACTAGAACATTATTCGTACAATTAAATGCGTCATTTTTGGAATGGACATAACGTATACGACAACATCAAGCAAACATACGACAAGATGGGAACCAGAATATAAAATGGCATAGGATCAGATGAGAAACATCAATTTTAAAAAATGGTGCTGTACGGCGGGGCAAGACGCCAGCTGCGAGAATACAAGCGGAAAATACTTGCGGCAGTGTTACTTCAACAACTTCCTAACACCTCGTTCTCAGATGATCTCCATCTAATTTAAGTGCTACTGGCCAGTTTCTGATGGACTCTACACAAGGTAAGCCTATTCTTTATCCAACTGCGTCCGCTGGATAGACACTGTCGTAGAAATTTAACAATTCTTACTTTACAGAAAAGTGAAGAGAGTAGAGCAGTGGTTCCCAAATCTTGGTACGTGGCCAAAAAAAAAAAGGGGGGGGGGGTCCGTGACATAAATCTGCTGGGTCCTTTCTTTTTTTAGATTTTCACTGTGAAATGTTTAACAACCGATGTTTCGGCGAACCCAGTGAGGAGAAAGGAACTTTTATTTCGCTTTTAAAAATAGGAAACACTGAACCAGATGTGAAAGCGATTGTTCCAAAATAAAAAAAGAAGGCATGATTTCTCTCACCTGATTTAACTGTCACACATTTCATATTCTGTTCATTTGTCAGAGCAAGTAGGAATGTTAATTGCTGTTAATCTCTTTCTTAACTACATTACTGTCATTTCGAAAATTCACCAACTTCGTCCTGTGTTTTTAGTGTGGTGTAGCGTTAACTCACTAAAGGTTACCAACCTTTTCTGAAAAAAAAAAATGTCTTTTGAATTTAAAGCACATAGCTACCACACAGATATGAAACCCCTTCAAAGTATGGGGGTCCGTGGCCTGGATTCTGAAACTGCAGGGGGTCCGCGGACTTTTGATAACTGGGAACCACTGGTTTAGAGTAATACAAGCGGACGCTTAGACCACAGAGAACACAGTCACTTCGGCCCGAAGTTAACATCATTTAGTCACAGTTTATATTCAATAAATAAATAACAATTATCACAATATAATAACAACATTCTGAAAACATTATGACAAGATAACTTTGGCTTGAGTAGAAACGTCATAATACACCAATGTTCAATATTTTAACAAAAACAAAGATACACTATTAATCTGACATTAGTCTGACAGACGAAGACGTGAACATTCTGATGAGGCCCTCAAAGAAAACAGAACATGAATATTACAGTCAGCAATTACTACATCCTTGCCAGATCTTCACGGAGCATGGGTACCAGAGCTTTTAAATGAGTATATTCAACGCACTGTAACGGGAGAAGGAAGCAACTTCTAGTTTCAAAGGGTGGAAAAATCTTCGTCCGTTTCACTATCTGCTCTTTCTCATTCCACCTTCACTCTGTCGCAGACATTCAGAGTAGCACGAGTGTTACTAAATATATAACCAGCATGAGCACAATATCTCACATCTTACATCCTTCCAGTGCTGTTAAACATCACTTATGGCTCGCATGGCATTTCGCAAAGTTTTCCTGTTTTCGGCGGGTTTTTCAATCTCATCAATGGATTTTATGCCTACTAATTTGGCTTCTCTTAACAATGTCAGAGTTTCACGTGGTCGACCTCTTTTTCTTCGGCCTGTTGTGTTCCACGTGACAGCTTGTTTTGGAATTCTCTGACTGTTTCTTCTCATCACGTGACCGACATGTCCATCTTCTTTTTTCTGATCACCCATGAGACACGTTGTTGTTCGCTCATCTACCTATCTCTGATTTGTTCTTGAATTCGCTCCACTTTATACAGTGTATTTTCTTTGGCATTTGTTTCCAAAAGAGTAATTTGTTGTTTATTTCTTTAGTTGTTTTCCAGCTTTCGCATGCATAAGTAAGGGTGGATATTACATTTGAATTGAATAATCTTAACTTGGTTTCTGTGATTATAACATCTGAAAGCCATATGTTCTCAAGATTCTTGAAGGTCAATGCTGCTTTTGCAATCCTAATTCTAATTTCTTTTTTTTTTTTGTGTCACCATCCTGGTCTATGTAGCTGCCGATCTATGGAAATTGGTGTACTTCTTCAGCAGCTGTTCCTTCTACGTATATTTTTCCTTCCTGATTAATGGGATGTTTCATTATTTTGTTCCCCTTGTTAGTTTCAAGTCTTATTTTCCTAGCCGAAAATTTTCTTGCATCGAATTCACAATAAAACTAACCAAGCAAAATATAAAATAATTTTTTGTTACGTTCAATCTAAACCCCACATATACAACAACAGATAAAAATACTAAATGTATGGGCTATGAATATTTATCACATTCACACAAAAACGACATCTTATCTTATATCCTTCCCGTGCCGTTAGACGTCACATAGGGCTCGCAAAGTAGTTCTCCAATTTTTCCTGTCTTCGGCGAGTCTTTCAACCTCAACAAAGGATTTTATGCTTGTTAACTTGGCCTCTCTTAATAATGTCCTCTTCAGAGTTTCACGCGGTCTGCCCCTTTTTCTTCGGCCTGTTGTGTTCCACTTGATAGCTTGTTTTGGGATTCTCTGATCATTTCTTCTCATCAAGTGACCAACATATGTCCATCTCCTTTTCCTGATCACCCGTGAGACTGGTTGTTGTTCAGTCATCTGTCTTATCTCTGCATTGTTCTTGAATTCATTCCACTTGATGCCGAGTATTTTCCTTAGGCATTTGTTTTCAAAAGAGTCTAATTTCTTTTCTATTTCTTTAGTTGTTTTCCAGCTTTCGCATGCATAAATGAGGGTGGATAAAAACGACATACTGATATCTTAATGCATATTAATAATATACGCTAACAGAACTACTGAAAGCACTCCATAAATATACTCTCATTGTCAGAAAAAGTCTAACGCTGCGAGGAAGGTGTACAGGTCTTACGGGAGCATATAATCAAATTCAAGTACATTCTCGCAATGTTAAAAAAAAAATCTGAAGTAGAAACAAGTATTTTTTAAAGTTCTGTGTGGGTTGGAAGAGTATTCCAAAAGTGAATAGCAGAGCAAGCAAGTCAAATCATGACTTTGGGAAAAGAAACCTGTTTACGCGCTATCTATTTTTTTGGATTACATTTAAACAGTGATCAGGAACAGTGCGGAGGACTCTGCGACACAATTCTACGAACTAATTTGTCATTGTGCGAATGGATTGATTTTTTTTACTTCTAGAATTCTTAGCTGTGTGTGTAGCGTTTATTTGGCCGTGCACACAAGAATACACTACATCTACTTATCCATATAGACAAGAATACACTACAATTATTTGGCAATACAGAAAAGAATACACGCTTACAATTGTTTAGATAGAAACAAGAATACACACTATTTTTAATTGACTGTACAGACAAGAGTACACTACAATTATTTGATCATCCAGACAAAAATAGACACTACAATTATTTGGCCTTACAGATAAGAATAAATGTTATTTGACCATACAAAAGACAATTAAAAATATGCTACAATTTGGTCACACAGATAAGAATACACCATAATTATGTGATTATCCATACAAAAGATTTTAAAATGGATTTTTATACTGAATACAGGATTTTATATAAACATGGATTCTTTTACATGTTGCAAAGGTTGACCATCTATTTTTTTCAACTAGTTTTTTTAAAATTATTGTAACAAATCTGTATACAGAGTATAATGATGTAAGGATGCATAAATAATTTTTCAAAATAATCATCATCATCACTGTGGTTGCTTTAGTGGCTACGTGGTTAGTGAACTAGTCTCACGGTGAAGGTTGGTGGTTTGAATCTGGCCAGAGGTGTGTCCCAGCTGTAGAAATTGGTACACACCCACCTCCTTCTGCAGTTGATGAAGGAAAGACGGACAGGAGTGAAGCTGGCCATATCACCTTCTAATGTGCCGAAAGGTCAAGGAAAATATGGGCACTAACACCACATCTCTCATGTCCCTCCATTTCACAACAGGGCAAACATTACCATCTTCATCTCCATCATGTACAGCAGGGAATGTTGATTGCAAATAGATCCCCTGACCTACTCTATCTTTTGTTGTCATACGTTGATATCTGTCCTTCTGTTTGTATCATTACTGCCCTAGTGCTTCCCCCCCCCCCACCCCCTTTGTAGAATGTTCAGTAAATTGTTGTTCTTCTTTATATAGTCAAAACATATGCACTGTTTGCTTCATATGTGTTTTTAAAACCATTTTAATTATTTACTTTTCAAGACATGTCCTCTTCAGCTGATAATGTGAATATTTATCAAAATGCAAATAGTATAAATAGCACGTAAATGTCCTACTATATGGTTCAGAGACATAGGTTATGACCAAGACAATACAACAGGGGATACAAACATTCATGAACTACTGCTTGAGGAGGGTTTTAAACATTAAATGGCAGGAAAAGATCAGGAATGAGGAGGTCTGGGAAAGGGCAGGACATGGACCTATGAACCTACAAATCATGTCTAGGATGTGGATGTGGATTGGTCACACTCTGAGGAAAGCTGACACCAGCATAGCAAGACAGGCACTGACATGGAATCCTCAAGGAAACAGAAAACGTGGAAGACCTAGACTTACTTGGGGAAGAGAAATTATGACAACATTCAGAGACAAGGGATACACATGGAAGGAAGCAAAGAATATTTCCAAGAACAGGGATGACTGGAAAGCCTTTATCCATGGCCAATGCTCTCAAGAGAGTGAATGATGATGATGATGAAGATTATTATTATTATTATTATTATTAATTGTAATAATAATTAATGCAGTTCCATATTTTGTGAAAGATATCCTTGCTGTAGGATATGACTTTTTATCCACCCCTGTTTTAAGGGCAGTTTTAAGAGTTATAATTCATTTATTCATTCATCAAATACTGAGGAGAAAGTTTACCCCCCCCCCCCAAAAAAAAAACCAATCTTATTTCCAAGCCATTTGTGTGCACTGCAAACAGTGATAAAGGAATACTATGGACTCATACAAGGACAGCAATGAAAAGATTATGAAAACTGAATGGCAGGTGATGAATCGAAACTTAAAACCTTCGTGATAAAAATCAAGAATGACTTGCTAAGCAACAGTTAAGAGATGGGGGTGATTGCAAGTGCTATGGAAAAGAAACCAACAATAATATGCACTATGATCCTGGTAACTGGACTCCTTCCAGCTCATTCATTCATTCATTTGCATGTCCCTTGCGGAACTTTGCCTCCCAAACAGCAAGCCTGTAGGCCTCTCGGTTGTGAGCAAGATGGCCTGCTGCTGTTGCATCCATTTCCAGATCGTCAACGATGTCTTGCAGCCATCTTCGTCTTGGTCTTCCTCTTTTTCTTTTTCCCATTATGTATCCTTCCAATACGGTCTTCTCTAAATCATCATGACGTTTAATGTGTCCAAAATATTTCAGTTTTCTCTCTTTAATCCTCTTCACTAGCCAGCCTTCTTCAATATTAAGCTCTTGTAGTATATAAGAGACCAAATTTACGCTCAGATTTTGGGACATGGGTCGGGTCGATAACTTTTCACCGCCTCCCCTTCCCCCCAGTTACAAGTCCGTCTGTTTTACCGTATTTATTAAAGTGTTGTTGTTTTTTTTTTTCAAACTGACCGTTTGATGTGCTGTGTGCCAGATTCCAAAAGTAACATTACTTTTCATGTTCAATTAAATAATGCACCAGATGCTCTCTCTCTCTTCTCTCTCTCTCTCTCTCTCTCTGGCTTGTAATATATCAGCCATTCACTTCCATAACGAGAACGTGTTTATCACATACATTATGGAAAACCCTAATCTAACGCCCTGTATGATGACTGTAAATCTTTCAACTTTTTATCCAAGTTAAACCTTCTGAAACTTCTGACTTGAAACAACAGTATTAAAAATATCGAAGAAAGTCAAGTGCAGAAAGAAATCCTTACTAATAAAAGACTGGCCATATGTGAAGCAAGGAAACAACCTCTGAGTGGACAACATAACGCGAACACGTCAAAATGCTCGGGGAGCGAAGAACTAGAGATAACTTCCAACAAATTGTTATAACACAAACAGAACGGCCGAGATAAGGTTATCGCTCTCCATCGATAACAGAAGGTGATTTAGCTGATGGGGGCAGCTAATGTTGGGTTTCCCATGAGGTTCACCAAGTGGAGATTCTACCCATTAAGTGATTGCAGGAAACTATATTCTCTAAGTTTGTAAGAAAGGGTAAAAGTAACGTTTGGAGACAGTATCACAGGACTGGGAACAAACTCCTGTCTTCTCTATATGTTCCAACAAACGAAACAGCCACAAAAAAAAAAACACTGTCTGTGTCCTTGTCAGAAGTCCATTATAAGACTTGTATACGTCCTGCATGTTGGCATGTCCTTTCTGGTATCTTTTATCTAATCCTTTCTAAGACTGATATAAACTAGATATCATCATCATCATGTTGCAGTGCTGCCAACAAAAGCAGTCAGGATCTTTGTCTGAAGTAACTGAGCTATACCGGATATGCCTCTACTTAAGACAGTTAAGTCTGTTACGACGAATGTCTCATATATTCTTAACAAACCCTTTCGCGTTACATCCAACTACGGCTATGGTCTAAGAATTCGCACGTGGCCATTCTAACACAAACGATTCGATCGTGCTGCCAGCAGTATAATGATATAATAATACACTTCAAAATTATAATTACAGACCAGCACAATAGTCTGCAACTAAAATTATAATATATCTTATCTTATATCCTTCCCGTGCCGTTAAACGTCACATAGGGGTCGCAAAGTAGTTCGCCAATATAAACAGCCATTTTACTGATATATGCACATGTATCTACTCTTTCTTTACTCCTATTCTAACTGTGAATGGTCAGACTTTACTGCAAAAATATATCGTAATGTACGACCTATACCGTTGTCGAAGTCCCATCTTGACGGACAAGGTTTATTGCTTTCTGCGCGCTCCTGGCTCCTGTGCGTGTGTCTGGTGTTTGTACCGTCTCAAAAACGTACATATAAACTATTCACCAGATATTTTCGATCTTATCCTTGGCTCCTTAGCCCCCGTCCAAGTCAAGTGACGCTCGGAACTGCAGCGTTACTTACCCTATCTGTCGCACCTAACTGCTTCCCCTTATTCCCATATGGCCCAGGCAATACGCCCAGACTGAAGATGTATGAACTAGCCAAACAGCTCAATCCAAAGCTTTTTTTTTTCTTAAATAGTCTGGGGATCTGTTACAACCATTACGTGAGTGCCACCGCTCTCCACCAGCTATTTTTAACAGCCAGGCCATATAAACGTGTAAATAAAACAAAAACTGAAGCACAAGTAAGAGAAATGTATAATTTGCGAAGATCGTAATGGACTAATTTGTTTGGTCGCTGAAGCTCCTAGAAACGTGAAAAACTATATTGTTCAAACAAAAACAAAAAAAAAAGACAGAAAGTCAACATTATTGTAGTCGTAATGGAAGCCAAATTTCAAACTTGTATCAAATTTTACTTTACGGAATTAATGTTGCAATCTTGGCATGAAGAAACTTTAAGACTTTAACAATGAAATGATGTTCATTAAATCTGGTTTGGACTTTTATTCTTTGCGACTGAGGCCTCCGTTTCAGTAAGGTGTATGGCCTCCTCTGGCATGTATCAAAGAATATCTCCTTGACATAGATCCGATCAGCCGTTGGATCTGTTAGGGATGGCTGCCCACTCTTCCTGCAGTGCAAGAGACAAGTGTCTGAGATTGTTTGGCGCCACGTCTCGCTGTCGGACTTGTGGATCTGTTGTTATGGGATGGCTGCCCACTCTTCCTGCAGTGCAAGAGACAAGTGTCTGAGATTGTTTGGCGCCACGTCTCGCTGTCGGACTTGTCTGTTGAGTTCATCACATACGTGTTCTGTTGGGTTCATGTCTGATGACATGGATGGCCACGGAATGGTCTGGACGTTGTTGTCAGCGAGGAACTGGGTGGTGAGTTGTGCCATATGAGGTCGAGCCTGGTTCAGCCAGAAGTGGAAGGACGTGAGAACGAAGAATTTCAGCGGTGTATCGTTGGACATTCAGGCGTCATTCAATTTGCACAAGGTCACTTCTTCCCGTGAAGTTGATCGTCCCTCACACCAGTACACCTCCACCACCATGTGAAGGAGCCTCATCCACGCAGTTCTGTGCTCATGGATTCTGCGGTAAACTCTTCTCCGTCTATCGTGTCGCTGGAGCAGAAAGAATGATTCATCACTAAACCAAACCTTTCTCTGATCAATCGCAAAGGTCCATGGACGATGCTGGTTCGCCCACTGCAGTCGGCTCTGGTGATGCCGGTCCGTAAGAACAGGACCTCTGTAGGGTCTTCTAGCCCAAAGACCAGCGTCGTGCAGCCGGTTCCTGACCGTTTGATCTGAAATTCGACGAGCTGCTGTCATTGACCGGACTGTTGAGGACGCAGATGCAACTCGATTCCTGAGGTGACGCAGCCGTATGAAGCGGTCTTTGACAGGAGCTGCAACTATGGGTCTTTAACTGCGCGGCCGGTCTGCAACTGAGCCAGTTTCTTGAAATCGTCTCCAAAGGCGAATAACGGTGCTTCTAACCACATTAAATTGTCTGGCCACTACACTTTGAGACTGTCCTGTCTGTAAACGTCCAATGATGATGAGTCGTTCTGTAATGAGATGAGGCATACTTGCGCACTGAATTTTTAAATGAATTGCCTCGAGGAGCATCAAATCTTTTATAGGTATACAATAACATGTTCAGGTAGTTTCACGGGATTCTCGTGAACCTGTCACGAGTTATTGTCAAAAATGCTGTTCTGACTAGTGTGTGTGTGTGTGTGTGTGCGTGTGTGTCATGAATTATCTGCTGAGTACAATTCAGGTCAGCACATGAAGCTGGTGTCCAAGTAAATGTTTCTGGTAATTTTCCCTTGTGTGATCAGCAAACGTCAGTTTAAATCGCAACATCGTATTTGTTGCGTTATATATATATATATATATATATATATATATATGCAACGATAGTTATACTGTTCAACAACTGGAGAACTGAATATAAAACATAGACAACGGTAAAGAAAAACCAGTACAAGCTTATCAAATATAAGAGAGAAAAAAACAACAGGGAGCAGGCTTTTTAACTAGTAAGTGAACACATGCATAAATGTTCAGGGCTACTCTACTAACGTACATACTAACCTACTGCATAAAGAGAGAGACCTCCGCTAGCTAACATAAAGAGGGTGACCTCCATTAGCTAACATAGGGAGACCTCCGCTAGCTAACATAAAGAGAAGGACCTCCGCTAGCTAACATAAAGAGAAGGACCTCCGCTAGCTAACATAAAGAGAGGGACCTCCGCTAGCTAACATAAAGAGGGTGACCTCCGCTAGCTAACTTAAAGAGAGAAACCTCGGCTAGCTAACATAAAGAGAGCAACCTCGGCTAGCTAACATAAAGAGAGAAACCTCCGCTAGCTAACATAAAGAGAGAAACCTCCGCTAGCTAACTTAAAGAGATAACTTAAAGAGAGAGACCTCCGCTAGCTAACATAAAGAGAGGGACCTCCGCTAGCTAACATAAAGAGAGAGACTTCCGCTAGCTAACATAAAGAGAGGGACATCCGCTAGCTAACATAAAGAGAGATACCTCCGCTAGCTAACATAAAGAGAGAGACTTCCGCTAGCTAACATAAAGAGAGGGACATCCGCTAGCTAACTTAAAGAGAGATACCTCCGCTAGCTAACATAAAGAGAGAGACTTCCGCTAGCTAACATAAAGAGAGGGACATCCGCTAGCTAACTTAAAGAGAGATACCTCCGCTAGCTAACATAAAGAGAGGGACCTCCGCTAGCTAACATAAAGAGAGGGACCTCCGTTACCTAACATAAAGAGAGATACCTCCGCTAGCTAACATAAAGCGAGATACTTCCGCTAGCTAACATAAAGCAAGATACTTCCGCTAGCTAACATAAAGCGAGATACATCCGCTAGCTAACATAAAGCGAGATACTTCCGCTAGCTAACATAAAGCGAGATACTTCCGCTAGCTAACATAAAGAGAGATACGTCCGCTAGCTAACATAAAGCGAGATACCTCGGCTAGCTAACATAAAGAGAGATACCTCCGCTAGCTAACATAAAGAGAGATACCTCCTAGATAGCTAACATAAAGCGAGATACTTCCGCTAGCTAACATAAACCGAGATACCTCCGCTAGCTAACATAAACCGAGATACCTCCTAGCTAGCTAACATAAAGAGAGATATTTCCGCTAGCTAACATAAAGCGAGATACCTCCTAGCTAGCTAACATAAAGAGATATACCTCCGCTAGCTAACATAAAGCGAGATACTTCCGCTAGCTAACATAAAGCGAGATACCTCCGCTAGCTAACAAAACAGACTGTCCCATTTAGGGTAAACTAAAACCCCCATGCCTCTTGAACTCTGATTATGGATGCTACTCCCTGGATCAGAAAACAGCCACACACAGGTCTACAAGACAAAACACACATACACACATGCGCGCGCGCACACACACACAACACAAAGTTCAACAAACAAATTTCTCTCGCTTGCATGTATTTTTAATGTTTTGTTTCCAACCCACGACATATATGATACCCGATCGCTTAGGTCCCGCAAACAGAAAGAAGAACAGTGGACGCTGGGCACACTCCACGTTTAGCATTAAATCGGTTATTTACATGCCCTCCGTGACAACCTATAGAACACACAGAGATCTGGCAGAAAATTTACATTCAAATAACCGCCGGCTGCTGAGAACGTTCCAAAACAACAAAGCTGAAACAGGTTCCCATCCAGTCTATGCGAGCCTACATACTGGCGACTCATCCCTGCAGCAGAATCTATACTTTTACAATCACCGGCCTGTTCATGCGGTCTGGCGTTTTTGTAAACAATCAACGCCATCTATACACATGTGCTGTGTAAAACTGTCGAAAAGGTTCTATTATTGTACATTTTCTAACAATATTGTCGCCCTTCAACGGCTGCATTAGTTGTACTCTGGAATATCGCGGGACAAGAAATCAAAGGAGACGCATGATGGGATATCGGAAATGTGCCTTCCCTGTGCTTATGGCGCATTCATGTTCTCAGATTACACTATGTGTCCATCCAACTTATCAAGAAACTTCTATAGCATGCTCTTTTTTTTTTTTTAAATCAAAGATCGTAGACGCCATTTTTTACTGGGAAATGACGTGATGCAAGCTTTTTGCGTTTTATACCGTATAGATCTACACAATCTTAACTGTATGCTAATAACCCACGTTACAAAGTTTGTTTTTTTTACATTTTATTTTACATTTCTTCCCCCCCCCCCCCCCCCTTTCTCTGATCCTTGACAATCAAGCTTTGCTCTTTTTCTCTTTCTGCTCCATGACAATCAAGCGTTGCTCTTTCTCTTTCTGCTCCATGACAATCAAGCGTTGCTCTTTCTCTCTTTCTGCTCCATGACAATCAACCGTTGCTCTTTCTCTCTTTCTGCTCCATGACAATCAACCGTTGCTCTTTCTCTCTTTCTGCTCCATGACAATCAACCGTTGCTCTTTCTCTCTTTCTGCTCCATGACAATCAAGCGTTGCTCTTTCTCCCTTTCTGCTCCATGACAATCAAGCGTTGCTCTTTCTCTCTTTCTGCTCCATGACAATCAAGCGTTGCTCTTTCTCTCTTTCTGCTCCATGACAATCAAGCGTTGCTCTTTCTCCCTTTCTGCTCCATGACAATCAAGTGTTGCTCTTTCTCTCTTTATGCTCCATGACAATCAAGCTTTGCTCTTTCTCTCTTTCTGCTCCATGACAATCAAGCGTTGCTCTTTCTCCCTTTCTGCTCCACGACAATCAACCGTTGCTCTTTCTCCCTTTCTGCTCCATGACAATCAACCGTTGCTCTTTCTCCCTTTCTGCTCCATGACAATCAAGCATTGCTCTTTCTCTCTTTCTGCTCCATGACAATCAAGCGCTGCTCTTTCTCTCTCTCTCTCTCTCTGGTCCATGACAATCAAGCGTTGCTCTCTCTCTCTCTCTCTCTTGTTCATGACAATCAAGCGTTGCTCTTTCTCTCTCTGGTTCATGACAATCAAGCGTTGCTCTTTCTCTCTCTGGTTCATGACAATCAAGCACTGCTCTTTCTCTCTCTCTCTCTCTGGTCCATGACAATCAAGCGTTGGTCTCTCTCTCTCTCTCTCTCAATCAAGTGTTGACAGTCACTGATTCCCATAATCGTCTAACCTATTATGTGTGATGGACCACGCTATGTGCCACACTTTTAGTCTGTCAAGTATCTTGTCCGTCTTTCTCTGTCCCTCCAGTTTTCCTGTTGTCATTAAGTGTTCCAGTTGACCTCTTCTCAAAACATGCCCTACAAATCTAGACTTTCGTGCTCTGAATTTTGCCATAATCTCTTTTTACCCAACCTTACTTAGAACTTCTTCACTTGTTTTATGGAACGTCCATGGTGTGTGTGTGTATATATATATATAATACATATATATATGTATATATTATATGTGTGTATATATTATATATACACACACAAACGCTGTTTAAATGGCTGACCTACCGTCAGAGTTAAGAGTTAAAGATTATTCTAAACCTATATAGCAGTAAGTAAGCCGGTGTTGACAACTCTGACGACATTATGTGGAGCTCTTCAACCGGTGTTGGCAACTCTGACGACATTATGTGGAGCTCTTCAACCGGTGTTGGCAACTCTGACGACATTATGTGGAGCTCTTCAACCGGTGTTGGCAACTCTGACGACATTATGTGGAGCTCTTCAACCGGTGTTGGCAACTCTGACATCATTATGTGGAGCTCTTCAACCGGTGTTGGCAACTCTGACATCATTATGTGGAGCTCTTCAACCGGTGTTGGCAACTCTGACATCATTATGTGGAGCTCTTCAACCGGTGTTGGCAACTCTGACATCATTATGTGGAGCTCTTCAACCGGTGTTGGCAACTCTGACATCATTATGTGGAGCTCTTCAACCGGTGTTGGCAACTCTGACATCATTATGTGGAGCTCTTCAACCGGTGTTGGCAACTCTGGCATCATTATGTGGAGCTCTTCAACCGGTGTTGGCAACTCTGACGACATTATGTGGAGCTCTTCAACCGGTGTTGGCAACTCTGACGACATTATGTGGAGCTCTTCAACCGGTGTTGGCAACTCTGACGACATTATGTGGAGCTCTTCAACCGGTGTTGGCAACTCTGACGACATTATGTGGAGCTCTTCAACAGGTGTTGGCAACTCTGACGACATTATGTGGAGCTCTTCAACCGATGTTGGCAACTCTGACGACATTATGTGGAGCTCTTCAACAGGTGTTGGTAACTCTGACGACATTATGTGGAGCTCTTCAACTAGGATTAGTAACTTCACAAACGACAGCGATACGACCCAAAGTCACGGTGCACTGACTGCAGAACTTATGATTAGTACCCGTATAAACTAAACAGTTAATAGTGAGACGATACCAAGTCACGGTTCACTGACTGTAGACTATATGACTTGCAACTGTGTTAAGTAAAAGGCCCTACATAGCTCACGATGAGAATTTCCTACTGGTTTCAGGAGACCGTAATGCGACAAAGAAACAATAGAACATGAAAGAAACCGGGAATTCAGAGAGACACGAGAGAACATTACCTCTTGCCAAAGCATGTCACACGTTGCCATTAAATCTGGTGTCACGTGTAACAGTGGGCTGGTCATTATTCATAACTGTAATACTTGCTGTGGCTATAAATACGGCAGATATGAGGGCGTTTTACAAATCAGTAATAAATAATGCAAGAACGATCAAGATTTCCAGTCTGGATCAGTAGGTCAAACTTTCAGTGACGAGAGTGAGGTGCGGGGGGGGGGTTCAGAGAAGAGAGAGAGATCTGGGGGTAGGGTGGGGGAATAATAAGAGAGAGAAAAAGAGGGACAGAGATAGAGAGAGTAAGGGACAGAGAAACTGAGAGAGAGTGATGGATAGGTGTATATAGTTTGAGGGAGAGAGAGTGAAAGATGGAAGGGAGAAAGAGATGAGAGATGCGAAGAGAGAAAGAAAGGGACAGTGAGAGAGGGACAGGGATAGAGGTAGCGAGGGGAGAGAGGGTGAGACAGAAAGAGTTACAGTAAATGAGAGAGATAAAAAGGGAGAGGGGGAGCTGAGACAGAAAGAGTTACAGTAAACGAGAGAGATAAAGAGGGAGGGGGAGTTGAGACAGAAAGAGTTAAAGTAAGAGAGAGAGAGATAGTGAGGGTGAGAGGGAGCTGAGACAGAAAGAGTTACAGTAAGCGAGAGAGATAGTGAGGGAGAGGAGAGGTGAGACAGAAAGAGTTAAAGTAAGCGAAAGAGACAGTGAGGGGGATGGGAGATGAGACAGAAAGAGTTAAAGTAAGCGAGATAGTGAGGGGGAGTGGAGGTGAGACAGAAAGAGTTAAACTAAGCGAGATAGTGAGAGAGAGGAGAGGTGAGACAGAAAGAGTTAAAGTGGAGCGAGAGAGATAGTGAGGGAAGGGGAGGTGAGACAGAAAGAGTAACAGTAAGTGAAAGAGATAGTGAGGGAGAGGGTGGCTGAGACGGAAAGAGTTAAAGTAAGCGAGAGAGATAGTGAGGGAGAGAGAATATGAGACAGAAAGAGTTAGAGTGAGAGAGATAAAGAGGGAGAGGGGATATGAGACATAAAGAGTTACAGCAAGTGAGAAAGATAGTGAGGGAGAGGAGAGATGAGACAGAAAGAGTTAAAGTAAGTGAAAGAAGTAGTGGGGGGAGGGGAGGTGAGATAGAAAGAGTTAGAGCAAGTGAGAGAGATAGTGAGGGGGAGGGTAGGTGAGACAGAAAGAGTTAAAGTGAGCGAGAGAGATAGTGAGGGAAGGGGAAGTGAGACAGAAAGAGTTAAATTAACTGAGAAAGATAGTGAGGGAGAGGGGATATGAGACAGAAAGAGTTAGAGTAAGTGAAAGAGATAGTGAGGAGGAGGAGAGGTGAGACAGAAAGAGTTAGAGTAAGTGAAAGAGATAGTGAGGAGGAGGAGAGGTGAGACAGAAAGAGTTAGAGTAAGCGAGACAGATAATGAGGGAGAGGGGAAGTGAGGCAGAAAGAGTTAGAGTTAGTGAAAGAGATAGTGAGGGAGAGGAGAGGTGAGACAGAAAGAGTTACAGTAAGCGAGACAGATAATGAGGGAGAGGGGAAGTGAGGCAGAAAGAGTTAAGAAAGCGAGAGAGATAGTGAGGGGGAGAGAGAAAGAGGAGTGATACAATGAGAGTCGAGAAAGAGAGAGCGAGAGAGAAATCTTGACAGACACCGCAATAAAAATAAGACCTCTTGACTTTCACCCAGACAAATTCCTCCCTTTTATTATAAGTAGCAGTTAAGCTCCCTCTTATTATAACTGGCAGTTAAGCTCCCTCTTATTATAACTAGTAACTAAAACGAACAAGCAAAAGTTACGCAGAACGAGTAAGAGAACTATGTAAAATAAACAAGTGCTCACACGCAGACATTTCATGCTGGATCTCTCTATTTTTGTCCAACGTTGATTATCTGCTGCCCTGTCATTTCTGCTATCCTTGTTATGTCTGCCACATTTCTGTAATCTGATACACTTTTATTACAGAAAACTTTTGTTTTACCTTTTTTTTTTCAATCAAATCTGAGATATATTTCACAGCGTTGGGCAATGGCTGTGTGTCGTATTTCCATCCACCTTGTAAACTTGTGATATGTACCAAACTCCGCCTGTTGTATGTTGCTTTTGCAATCTTTTATTGCGCTGTTCTCAAGCTTTTTTTTTCCTCTCCTATCTTATATCACTTTCCTAGCTTTTGTATAACTGTATCATGTACCTTCATTCATTTTCACAAACGCGTTCCATAATCAAGACTCCCTAGAGCGGCACCATATCTAATGACTCTTTGACTTCAACGCTGGGAATATTCTCACATCAGGACCCTCTTTAACAGACTTGTAAACCCTGAGTAAAGCAATGGACTGGGACCCAAATCCATTATTTTAACCCACACAAAGAAGAGTTACACTGACAATACTCCAATCGTAGGACCACTAGGCAACTGTCCCGTGTGCCCGTACCTTAAAATGGGACTGGCTGCAATATATACTGGGCAACTGTCCCGTGTGCCCGTACCTTAAGATGGGACTGGCTGCAATATATACTGGGCAACTGTCCCGTGTGCCCGTACCTTAAGATGGGACTGGCTGCAATATATACTGGGCAACTGTCCCGTGTGCCCGTACCTTAAGATGGGACTGGGTGCAATATATACTGGGCAACTGTCCCGTGTACCATACCTTAAGATGGGACGCACTCATTCATTTGCATGTCCCTTGCCGAACTTTGCCTCCCTAACAGCACTCCTGTACGCCTCTCGGTTGTGAGTAAGATGGCCTGCTGCTGATGCATCCAATTGCAGATCGTCAACGATGTCTTGCAGCCATCTTAGTTTTGGTCATCCTCTTTTTCTTTTTCCCATTATGTACCCTTCCAATATGGTCTTCTCTAAATTATCATGACGTTTAATGTGTCCAAAATATTTAAGTTTTCTCTCTTTAATCCTCTTTACTAGCCAGCCTTCTTCAATATTAAGCTCTTGTAGTATAGACAGATTTGTTCTTTTTTGTGTCCACGACATTTGGAGAACTCTTCTGTAGCATTTACAGAATGGGACTGGCTGCAGTATATACTGGACAACTGTCCCGTGTGCCATACCTTAAGATGGGAATGGCTGCAATATACTGGGCAACTGTCCCGTGTGCCCGTACCTTAAGATGGGACTGGCTGCAATATATACTGGGCAACTGTCCCGTGTGCCCGTACCTTAAGATGGGACTGGGTGCAATATATACTGGGCAACTGTCCCGTGTACCATACCTTAAGATGGGACGCACTCATTCATTTGCATGTCCCTTGCCGAACTTTGCCTCCCTAACAGCACTCCTGTACGCCTCTCGGTTGTGAGTAAGATGGCCTGCTGCTGATGCATCCAATTGCAGATCGTCAACGATGTCTTGCAGCCATCTTAGTTTTGGTCATCCTCTTTTTCTTTTTCCCATTATGTACCCTTCCAATATGGTCTTCTCTAAATTATCATGACGTTTAATGTGTCCAAAATATTTAAGTTTTCTCTCTTTAATCCTCTTTACTAGCCAGCCTTCTTCAATATTAAGCTCTTGTAGTATAGACAGATTTGTTCTTTTTTGTGTCCACGACATTTGGAGAACTCTTCTGTAGCATTTACAGAATGGGACTGGCTGCAGTATATACTGGACAACTGTCCCGTGTGCCATACCTTAAGATGGGAATGGCTGCAATATATACTGGACAACTGTCCCGTGTGCCATACCTTAAGATGGGAATGGCTGCAATATATACTGGGCAACTGCCCTGTGTGCCATACCTTAAGATAGGACTGACCACTACATCTACTTCAGTAATGTATTGACCTTTTTCAGAGATCTGAGGCAGACAAGCGAGATTTGTAGGACATTTTCTAGAAGAGGAAAATTGGAACACATTGTGCCAACTGGAAAATTGAGGGAAGAAGAGACAGAGGAAGACACAGAGAGAGAGAGAGAGAGAGAGAGAGAGACGTTACTGGATGGACTGTCAGTGTGGCAAGGAGGAAAGTCATCGGTGGATCTCATAATCAAGTCTAAAGACAGCGAATTGTGGAGAGAAATGATCGCCTACGCCACGCGGCACGGCACTTGATTGATTGACTGACCTTTTTAAAACCACCATCGTTAAACGGTCTCATTGTCAGACTAATCTGAGTTAGACAAAAAAAAGGCGCGGGGGGGGGGAGGTATCTTTATCTTGTCTAATAGTCACTGTCCATCACTATCAGCGTTAACCAAAATAACGATGATAATAACAGTGCCTCTGCCAACAGAACCACAACAACAACAAAAAATCTAATAACATCAAATCTATACACCCCACAATGAGCAACGATTATTGAGCTCAACATTGCACAAGCCCGGAAAACTGGAAGTCGTCTACTTTGATATTTCGCTTCCATAATCCCTGATCAATGTCACGCTACGGGACGCTGAAAAGCTTGCAATAATTGTCAACTATCGGTTCGATACACCTTTGATATCATAACTGGAAAGAATGACAATCTACCCGCAGCTTCCAGCGCTGCGGCCGCTAATTGCATGCAGGCCCGGGGTGTCTTCACCCGTGAAGCAGCCAACGATTTCTCTTCTTCTTTCCCACCACAGGCGATCAAGGAGGGACTGACGCAGGGTTCTAACAACACATCAAATTATCCTTCAGTTTCCAATATTTGTTTTCTGGGACGTCAATCTGAAGCTGTTAATCGTACAACTGAAAACTGCCACCTGAGGTAAACAGTTATAGCAACGATGGAGGGAAGAAAGGGGAGCAGCAGTGAGAAACAGGGACAGGGCAGAGAGAAAGAGGAAGAGACAGAGGCAGGGCAGAGAGGGAGAGAGAGACAGGACAGAGAGAAAGAGGAAGAGACAGAGGCAGGGCAGAGAGGGAGAGAGAGAGGCAGGACAGAGAGAGAGGAAGAGACAGAGACAGGGCAGAGAGGGAGAGAGAGACTGGACAGAGAGAGAGAGAGGAAGAGACAGAGGCAGGGCAAAGAGAGACAGGACAGAGAGAGAGAGGAAGAGACAGAGACAGGGCAGAGAGGGAGAGAGAGACAGGACAGAGAGAGAGAGGAAGAGACAGAGGCAGGGCAGAGAGGGAGAGAGAGACAGGACAGAGAGAGAGAGGAAAAGACAGAGGCAGGGCAGAGAGGGAGAGAGAGACAGGGCAGAGAGAGGAAAAGACAGGCAGGGCAGAGAGAGACAGGGCAGAGAGAGAGAGGAAAAGACAGAGGCAGGGCAGAGAGGGAGAGAGAGATAGGACAGAGAGAGAGAGGAAGAGACAGAGACAGGGCAGAGAGACAGGACAGAGAGAGGCAGAGACAGGGCAGAGACAGAGAGGCAGAGACAGGCAGGGTAGGGAGGGAGAGACAGAGACAGGGTAGCGAGAGGGAGAGACAGAGACAGGGCTGAGAGACAGAGACAAGGAAGAGAGGGAGAGACAGGGCAGAGAGATGGAGAGACAGAGAGAGAGATTGCATGCAATAATTAATGGGATATGAAAAGACGAGAAACGAAAGTATCTCATGTAAACGCTGCCATCAAGTATCACATGTAAATGCAAGCATCAATTATCACATGTAAATGCTAGCTATGGGCTAATTTTTCAAATCACATAATTCTTTGAGATGCTCATCCATAAAACAACACTACTCCTGCTCATTCATTCATTCATACATTCATTATGTTTATTTCTCAAGTTTTCTTTGCAGATACATATATAAATGAACCTTTATTAAATTAAATCCATAAGAAAATATGTCATCATTCACAATGAGAAGAGAGGAGGGCTTGAAAACATCATAACAACAGGAGAGATAAATAGGAAGAGAGGCAAGGGAAGACCAAGAGAAGACAAATCATGGAAAATCTAGCGCAATGGCACAGCAAGGGAAACAAAAAAATCACCAGCTGAGCTAATGGCAAATATCAAGGAATGATATCTGTGGAGAAGCATAATTGTCAATGCCTATCGGCATGGCACATGATGTTGATGACGATTATATTTATATATGTCTGTATCTTGCACTAGTGTAACGAGGGGAGAGAAGCATTAAGCAGTGCTGCTTCTACGTCTACAATTTTCCCAGGATAAGCTCCCTTGTTCATGAGCACGACTTTTCTCACGGCAAATATTCTTCATTATTTTACCAACATCACATTATAAACACTTCCACTCTTTGTTGAACAGGTCCCTCCTTGATCCATTATTACAATTTACTCCTTTTTTCTGAGACATTACAATAAGTGTTTTACAATTATTACAATTTAGGGAGTGTTGGGTTATATTTCCTCCAAAACTGTTTTGCTTTTTTGTGGCATTATGTCTTTCTGTGAATTATTATTGGAGGAGAAAGAACCTGAACCAACAAGTGAAGAAGTTTTATGGACAATAAAGAATCTGAAAAATGGTAAATCACCCGGATGTGATGAGATAACAACTGAACTTATTAAAGCAGGAGGAAAGGAATGTGCAACAATTTATCATGCACTATGTAAAAAGATATGGCATTCAGGTATTTGGTCAAAAGAACGGAAAAGAACTGTATTCATACAACTGCCAAAAAAAGGGCAACTTGAAATTATGCACACACTACAGAATCGTTGCCCTGATTAGTCATGCCAGTAAAATTCTATTAAAAATCATAATGGGTAGACTTTATAAGAAACTAGAAGAATAAGTCAATATAGTCCAAGCTGGTTATAGACAAGGAAAAGGAACAAGAGAACATATATTCAATATAAGATTAATAATAGGGAAATGCAGAGAATTTAATGTATATCTATATTTATCTTTTATAGATTATTCGAAGGCATTTGATTGTGTACCACACTAGAAACTTTGGGAAATAATGGAAAAAATTGGATTTCCAACACATTTGATACAATTAATATCATGCTGTATCTAGACCAACAAGCAGCAGTAAGAATAAATGGTGAAAAAACAACTTGGTTTGACATAAAACAAGGGGTCCGTCAGGGGTGCATACTGTCACCTTACTTATTTAACTTGTAATCTGAAAATATAATGAGGAATGTTAGAGAAGATGTAGACAAAGAATATTATGATGCCATAACAATTGTAGGTTATGAAATACCAGAGATTAGACATGCTGATGACACTGTATTACTGTCCACAACACAAAAAAAGGAATGGAAAAACTAATTATGTCAGTCTGTAAGAATAGTGAAGAGCAAAACCTCTATCTTAATGCAAAGAAAACTAAATTGATGACAACTGACAAAACAAATAAGGCAGTTGAAATATGTATCAATGAGGAAAAATTGGAAGAGGTGGAAAGTTTTGAATATCTTGGATCACTAGTAACTAATGATGGAGATACAATGCGGGAAATTAAAAGGAAGACATCTATCGCTCTTCAGAAAGTAAAACAACTAAAGAATCTGTGGAGAGGAACAGACAGAACCACAAAAATAAGATTTTTAAGGGCATGCATCTTTCCCATCGCAACATATGCCTGTGAGACGTGGACACTTAACAAAACAGCCGAGAAATACATAAATGCCTTTGAATGTAAATGCTACGGACACAAAAAAGGAACAAATACATCCATACAACAAGAACTTAATACTGGAGAAGGCTGGCTAGTAAAGAGGATTAAACAAAGAAAACTTAAATGTTTTGGACACATTAAACGTCATGATAATCTAAAAAAGATGGTCTTGGAAGGGTACATAATGGGAAAAAGAAAGAGAGGAAGACCAAGGCAAAGATGGCAACAAGGCATCATTGATAATCTGCAAATGAATGCATCAGCAGCTGGGCATCTTGCTTACAACCATGAGGACTACAGGAGAGCTGTTATGGAGGCAAAGTTTCACAAGGGACATGCAAATGACTGACTGATGTCTTTCTGTTGAACTTACAATATGCATTATTTTTTTTTTTATGTCTTGAATTTCGGATGCATTTTCTTGGGGGGTGGGGGTGGGGTTTGCATGTTATTTATAAATTGCCTGTATGTGTATGTACAGCGCATCCTGGTATTTCCATCCATCTTAATGTCACATCTGTTCCTGCCTTAGTCCACTTCTGAAATTTTCTATGAATATTCAAAAGTCTTCCCAGTCTTTGATTTCAATTTCTCAGTTTAAACATTCATTTTGCTGTGACTTATCTGTGCATCAATACAAAAGAGGTTTGATATCTGAGCATTCTGTGCTAGACTTACCCACACCTTTTTTTTGTAGCTATGTTACATTTATTCTTTTATGTTTAACTGTTGTTCTTCCTTTTTCCACTGTCCCTGAATAAAGTGTTTGGTCAAAATAATGGTTTAGTATGCTGTTTCTGAGAGCATTCTCCCTTCTTATCTTCTCTTCTCATTAGTTCTTACTATCTTTTATATCAAAGCACTGTCTTACACTTTCAGTTGTCTTAATTTTTCTTCTTTAGTTGCATTTTTACTATTGCTGTAATTACACTCAGATCAAAGCATCTCTGATTGCTTTTAATATCCTAAAATAATCTCTTAGTTTCTATTAGAGACAGGATAATACATTTGCTTTCTGGTCTTATTTTGGACGAGACTAGAGACCTTATTGGACCTGCCTGTAACAATGATAACACTTCAACATTTTAATATTTTCTTGTCTGGACTTGCGGCTGATCTTCTCGAACGCTGCATACACAAAGCAAGTACAACTACAATACAACTTCTCGCCCATTTGACCAGCATCTTATATCCTTCACGAGATTCACTTAAGAAACCCGTAGCCGACATCTGGTACCCCCAGTAACAGGCCTATCCTGACTAATGGGCCAGGGATTGCTACAGACACCATGGTGGTGGAGTCTGCTAAAGAAGTATTGCACACCGCCTGTTTTTAAACTCCACTGAGGTACTTAATTAAACAAAAAAAACAAAAAGCCTCTATAACCGACTCTCACTACAACACAATGCTACGCCTCAACATCTTCGCCACACTGGCTGTGAAGAACACCTTCTCACAGTTCCAGGATTACAAAAGAAAGTTCCCCCATGTTCTAACTGGTAATTTTCCCAATTCTCCATCATGACAAATTTTTTTGTTCCACCCCTTACAAAAGAGACATTAACCAAATACGTTTACAAATACAACTGTTGTGACTGCACCGTCAAATATACTGTGCCAAAGAGAATAAAATCAATAGGGATGGCTTATACCAAGAGACACAACTGCAATAATACAAACATGCCCACACTGCAAGGTTCCTTATTTCCTTTGAGTTAGCTTACTGGTTAATGCCCTTGCCTTCCGTATGACTGAATACTCGACGAAACTTATTTTCATGGTTCACCTCTTTATACATACGCCCTCATTTCTTTCAGTTTCTTCAGTGCTTTTTTTTTTTCCTTCAGTGTTTAACAGTTTTGCATTTAACAAAGCAGCCAGGACAATTTTCTTGCTTTCTTTTCCATGGCACCTACAATCATTCTACTGTTTTTTTTAGCTAGTCCATTTTAATCACACAGGTTTTCAATTTCAATTTATCACTTGCCATTCAGTTTTCATAACCTTTTACCTTTGTGTGAGCTGACACTTTCCACAGTATTCTTTTATCTTCATGTGTTCTGCTCACGCAGACAGCTTGGAAACAGACTGTTTTGTTTCTCTCTCTTTTTTTTAAATCTGACTTTTCATTATGCTCCTCTAAGCTGAATAGCCTTGACAATATGCTAAACTTTGTCTTCAATATTTGGTGAATGAATAAACAAAACCTAACTCTTCAAACTGCCCTTAAAACAAGAAAAGAAAAGACAACTTTTAAAGTAGGGATATCTGTTATATTTAACACTTGTTATTATTACAACTACATGCTATTTATAATACTTACATTTGGATAAATATTCGTATTATCAATCGATGAGGTCATGTCGAGGACAGTAAAGAAAAAAATGGTTTTAAAAACATATATGAAACAAACAATAAATATGTTTTGACCATATAAAGAGGAATAACAATTTACTGAAAACTCTACCAGAGGGGGAAAAAAGCACTGGCACAATGATACAAATAGATGGACAGAAATCAACGTATGACAACAAAAGACAGAGTAGGTCAGGCGATCCACTGCAGCCAACGTTCCCTGTTGGACATGATGACGACGACGATAAAGACTGCCCTATTATAAAATGAAGGCACTTAAGAATTTCAGTGTTAGCATCCATTATTTTCCTTCACCTGTCGGCACATTAGAGGATGATGTGGTCAGCTTCACTCCTGTCCATTTTTCCTTCGCCAGCTCCAGAAGGAGGTGGGTGTCTACCCATTTCTACAGCTGGGCTGGCTGGGACATACCTCTGGCCAGATTCAAACCACCAACCTTCACCATGAGACCAGTGATCTAACCACACAGCCACTCAAGCAACCATGCTGATGATGACGATGATGATGATTATTTCGACAAATTATTTATGCATCCTCACATCATTATACTCTGCATACAGATTTGCTACAAGAATTTAAAAACTAGTGAAGAAACAAAAAAAATAGTCAACCTTCTATATGAAAGTATGTGAAAGTGTCTAAGTCATGCTTATACTGTATATATGAGGAAGTAAATCCTGACTTCAGCATCAAAATCCATTTTAAAATCTTTTTTTTGTATAGATAACCACATAACTGTAATGCATTCTTATCTGTATGACCATATTGCAGCATATTTTCTCTTGTGTTTATATAGCTAAATAATTGTAGCATTTCTTCTTATTTGCAAGGCCAAATAACTGTAGCATTTCTTCTTATTTCTAAGGCCAAATAATTGTAGCATTTCTTCTTGACAGAATGATTAATTTAACTGTAGCATCTTCTTGTCTGTAAAAACGTATAATTGTAGAATATCCTTGCCTGTACAGCCATATAAAAATAGTGTGCACTTTTGTCTGAACATCTAAATAATTTGAAGCACGTTTTCTTAAATGTATGATCAAATAATTGTAGTGTTTTTTTTTCTATATGGCTCAATAACTAGTGTATTCTTTTCTATATGGCTCAATAACTAGTGTATTCTTTTCTATATGGCTCAATAACTAGTGTGTTCTTTCCTATATGGCTCAATAACTAGTGTATTCTGTTCTATCTATATGGCTCAATAACTAGTGTATTCTGTTCTATCTATATGGCTCAATAACTAGTGTATTCTTTTCTATATGGCTCAATAACTAGTGTGTTCTTTCCTATATGGCTCAATAACTAGTGTATTCTGTTCTATCTATATGGCTCAATAACTAGTGTATTCTGTTCTATATGTCTCAATAACTAGAGTATTCTTTTCTATCCATATGGCTCAATAACTAGTGTATTCTGTTCTATCTATATGGCTCAATAACTAGTGTATTCTGTTCTATATGTCTCAATAACTAGAGTATTCTTTTCTATCTATATGGCTCAATAACTAGTGTATTCTTGTCCATATGGCTCAATAACTAGTGTACTCTTGTCCATAGAGCTCAATAACTAGTGTATTCTTCACTGTAAAGCTATATGAGAGTGGTTTAAACTTGTACTTCTCGTGTACTGTGCATACTGAACAGCTCACCTCATCTGTGATCAGATTTGCCTGCATCTGAAGCTCTTGCAGCTCAGAGCGCATGTCGTTGTCATCTTTGTGGTCTCCAGACATGGCTGTGCTTTAAGCAGATGTCTGTGCCAAACCTGTCAGTGCTTGAAATAAGGTGACACACCTGACCTTCTTTAACAGGGACTTGTGGTGCTGAGGACCCCTTGGCCAACAAGCTGAGTGCACCTTGAAGAATTATACATGCAGTGTGAGTAAATGATGCTGTTCATTCATAATCTTCCTCTACAACAAATGATACCTTACAATCAAGCAAAAAAAAAAAGTAAACATCCAGTCTGAAAAGTATACAATGAAGCTTTCTGAGAAACTGCAGAATATCAAAATAACATGGGGAAAAAAAAAAAATTTCTAGGAGCACACCACCTGAAGTCAGTGAACTCAGCAATCTATTTGGGAAAACTCATCAAGGGAAAAAAATACAAAGAAACAGAAATTATGCAGCACATTAGAAGAAAATCAGCAGAAGTGTACCAGTCTGTATAAATCAGGACAGTTATCTAAAGACTGGATCACACTGATAACATTACCTGTTCAAGATCTCATAACATTACCTTTAGTATCTAGTGCAGTGCCTTTATTTTTGATCTAACAGTAACACTCAACACTAAACTTACACAATGTGCTTACAAGTATTGGGGGGGGGGGGGGGAGCACATAATAAAATGTACTTTGTGCAATTAAAAAAAAAAGCACAATGAAGGTAATACTTCTCTCAAAATGTGTATCTGCATCTCATAAACCCTTCATAAAATGGCTGGTACTCTGTAAGGCAAGAATGTCCACCATTTTACTGCCTTTTTTTTTTTTCTAAACATTCCTTTACGGTGTAAATTTTCAATTTTCTCCATGCCACTCTATCCTATGCCACCCAATCCATCATCTTCTGTGTTAATTTCATTTTTACTTTCAGCATCCTCTGCTGGTCTGCATGTGATTTTTAGGTCTTCTATTTCTCATTTTCTTCTTGGATCCAGAATAAATGAGCACTCCATGATGTTTCATGAGGATTTCCTCACTGGATGAGCCAATCCATCTCGGTCATTTTTTTTTAAGCACCTGTTTCAGCATGCTCCCCATTAACTCGATATGGAAGTGAAGGTGACCGAGTTAAAGACATAAGATGACCAAGTTAAAGACATAAGATGACCGAATTAAAGACATAAGATGACCAAGTTAAATACATAAGATGACCGAGTTAAAGACATAAGATGGCCAAGTTAAAGACATAAGATGACCAAGTTAAAGACATAAGATGACCAAGTTAAAGATATAAGATGACTGAGTTAAAGACATAAGATGACCAAGTTAAAGACATAAGATGACCGAGTTAAAGACATAAGATGACCGAGTTAAAGACATAAGATGACCGAGTTAAAGACATAAGATGACTGAGTTAAAGACATAAGATGACTGAGTTAAAGACATAAGATGACTGAGTTAAAGACATAAGATGACTGAGTTAAAGACATAAGATGACCAAGTTAAAGACAGAAGATGACCGAGTTAAAGACATAAGATGACCAAGTTAAAGACATAAGATGACCGAGTTAAAGACATAAGATGACCGAGTTAAAGACATAAGATGACTGAGTTAAAGACATAAGATGACTGAGTTAAAGACATAAGATGACTGAGTTAAAGACATAAGATGACCGAGTTAAAGACATAAGATGACTGAGTTAAAGACATAAGATGACTGAGTTAAAGACATAAGATGACTGAGTTAAAGACATAAGATGACTGAGTTAAAGACATAAGATGACTGAGTTAAAGACATAAGATGACTGAGTTAAAGACATAAGATGGGTATCATGACCAGCAAACAACTGGCAGTGAAGACACATGTCCTGTCTCTCCTTTGTGGTCCTGGAAATGAACAGTGTGTTAAGTCACGTCTGTTCAATGGAAGGAGGGGAAGGTGGGGGGGGGGGGGGAATAAAGATCAGCATGCTCCCTCAGGTGGTGGAGCTTATCAAGGAACACTCTTCTCATGTGTATTACAGTAAAACTCCCACTTCCAAGCCTCATTTATTAGGACATCAAATGTCTTTAAAGAACTTTATCACAGCATCAGCTGCAAGGACTAACATCTCAAGTACAGTCCCACCAATCACATCCATTAAACAATCAGTTTATCTCATGTCGGTAACATCATTTTCTGTTACATCAGTTTAGTCATCTTACTCTCCACAATCGTAAACAAATATCTGCAATAAGACTGTCATTTTTTTTTCTGTTCTTGCCTCTCAGATGAGAATAAGGAAGTGAAAAAAAAAATTAGCTCATTACATGTATCCTCAGTTTCAAATTCTAGACATCCATCAAGATTATGGGCACTTTCTGCAAGCTTCAGGGCATTACTAATTGCAGCTTCAAAAGCTTCTATCTCTGCATCAGGCTTCAAGATGAACTAAAAAAGGAAAACTGGATGTTCATAGAATTCTTCTGCACCCACTTAATATGAACTGAGATATGGTTCAGCACCATAAACCTTCAACTTTCGACCATAACATTTTTCCCACTCCCCAACTCACTCATAAATGTCACTTTTCTATACATGCTCTGATTCCCAGCTCCACTCAAAACTGCTTCTGACCCCTCCCCTCCCCTCCTCCCACCCCCACATCCCTGCTGTAGTCTCATATCCATTACTTGAATGGATCATTTTTCTTTAAATAGACCTAGAAAAAAATCGTAGACAAAGCACTTTAGTGAGACGTTAGAGAAAGAAAAATCACAAGAGAATTACCTAGGATTCGAACACGGACTCTGGTAGGATGAGCAGCTGTCTAGCCACAAGAGAACAGCGTACTATCAACTTAGCCAACTAACACCCCCACGCCCCCTCCAAAAAAAAGGTGTTTTATTGGCATAGTCATTAGTAACACCTTTTTTTTTGGGGGGGGGGGGGTGCTAGTTGGCTAAGTTGATAGTACGCTGTTCTCTTGTGACTAGACAGCTGCTCATCCTACCATAGTATGCATCAGACATGACAGGAGACCATGTGTATGTTTGTCTAAAAAGTTGGTACCTGCTAGAGAGACCTAATCTAAGCTTCGGAATTTCTGTGTCATAACCTCGTTTCTTTCTGGGTGTCACGATCCCTTGTGACTAATGAACAGTACTAATGACTATGCTTTATTGGCATAGTTTTATTAACACCTTTTTTGGGGGTGCTAGCTGGCTAAGTTGATAGTACTGCAGGCATTCTCTCAATACAGAGGCCATTTCCCTACTACCTGTTTTTACAGCTGTGTAGATGATGCTGTCTTATTTGGCACTCAGTTTTCCATAGCTGACATGCTAGCATCAGGGCTGGCAAATTACTGTTGGCCAAGACTCTGTCCCACCCCTCCATTGGTTACCCACCCCCCCTAACAAGCCTATCTTGGCCAATGGAACAAGGATCACCACAGTCTCTATGGTGGTGGAGTCTGTTAAAGAAGTACTGCACGCTCCCTTCCTTTTTAGCTGCACTCATGGACTGAAAAAATATCTGTCACAACCCGCTCCCGAGCCGACACGATGCGGAGCCTTAATATCTCTGCTGCGTCAGCTGCAAAGACCATCATCTCACAGTTCCAGAGACACTGAAGAAGAAAAGCCAAGTAGACTGCAAAGAGACAATACCGAGTCTTCATCCAACCTCCTCAGAATGAAAAGCCAGTATGATACTTTTTTTTCTTTTACCGAGTTATCATTTAGCTCATGTCATTGTAGGAAAGCCTAGAGCAGCTATATGAACTAACAAATGAGCTTCTTATATTCCACGTCTTGTTAAGATCTTGCGCTGTTGTTTCATTAGAAAGTATGTTATATTTTTCTCCAGCACTAACATCTGCTCCATCATTACCACCATCTGATGCCATGCCAGAGAGCATGGTTTGTTATGGATCTCAATCTTTGAGTCTTCCACTTAGTCTTTTTCTATCATGCCATCTCTTCTCTACCAGTCTTCTCCCCATTTATCTTCTCTGTTTTCAAACCCTGTCATCCAAACAACATATGAAAAGAGTGTTCATTATTTTCATAATTTTTTTTTTAAGCTTTTTTCTCATTGACTTTTTCATCTCATCATTTGGTCCTCTTCTTCTTCTTCCATGTTCATGTAGTGGTTGGTCATGTTATATTGGCAGTCCCATCATCCCAACAAACTCTGCCATCTTCTGCAGAATTTTCTTTCAGATCCTCTCCCTCAGGCCAGATCCATGTTCAGAAGCCAGCTGGACAGGGCTGCAGGAATTGTTCTGATCTCTGGATATCAGAGCTGCATGGACATTCATTTGTAGACCAATTGTTATCTCAACCGTTCAAAATCCACAAAATATTCTACTGAGAAAAAGCATTTTGTTTTTCTTTCTTTCTGGTCATCTTTGTATTCATCTTTTCATCACCCATGTCCTCCATTCACCATAATCCTATGCAAAAAGAAATTCATTTACTCATGAAACAAAGTATGAGGGCCACTGCCTGTTCATAATAATGAAAACGAGTTACACAAATTATAAGGTACTTTTTTGGTGAGCAGTATCCATACACAATTATTTTTGTACAATTTTGTTATTGTTAACAGGCTCTCCATTACGAGCGGAGCAAGAATCCCAGTCCTGGTAACCGGTCAATATTAAACTCCACCACAGCCGGCAGTATTGATGATGGTAACTAGTCAATGAACCGAGCTCCTCTTAGGTCCAAACAGTGTGACTGTGACTGAACTTGCAAAGTTTTTTTTTTTGGAGGTTTTTAGCCAACACTTCTTTTCTATCTGAGTTTATTCTCAAGATACATTCTTTGCATTATGTCGCAAATATGAATTAGGATGTGTTTTTGCATACATCTGACTTCAGCCTTTGGCCAGGTCTACCTCACTCATTTCAATCCCTATTCACTCAGCCAAATTACTGTCTGTTTATCTGAAGCACTGCATGGAAGTAGCACAGGGTCTCGGTCAGCTGTGGTTTGCTAATCTTTAACACAAGCATTCAGCTACTGGTTGCTGATCACTATCTTTTATTTTTAGCTTAAGTATTGTGTCTTTTAGCCTCTTCTGGTAGCAGAGGTGAGGGATGTTCCCAATGCTGGTTCATGCATTTTGCTGTGGGATCACAGTTGCAAACACCATGACTCATCCCTGGCAACAACTCGATCTGTCAGCTCATCTCCCTCTGTTAATCACAATGGTTTTCAACATCCCAATCCCCCCCCACCACCACCACCACCCCCCATCAACCCAGCCTGCTCCCTAAATCCTCTCCTATATACTAAACCATCCTCCAGAAAGGATATCACCACTATAAAGTCTTTTACAGTGATAATTACTGAAATGTTGGCAATTAAATTCTTCTCTGGGGAACCACTTGGATCCACATGCTGTGTTTATAGCTCAGCCAGCTTTTTACAGTCCCATCTGCACACATCTGCTTATGTAATATCTACAAATTTAGACACATACAATCTAAAACTTCATCTAACCATTTCAATCATATGTAAGAAACTTTTGTAATTCAGAACTTCATTCTCACCCCAACATTAATCAAAAATTCTGTTGCAGTGGCTGTATTAAAAAAAAAAAAAAACACCTCATTTCAGGGACAATAAAATGTCAAATATTGTATATCTGAGAGCTGCAGAAATACAGTTCTTTTTTTTTTCTCCAAATCTCATGTGAAAACCTAAGACAGAACATAAATTAACAGTGACATTATTTATATAATTTATTACTGTTTTTCCAGCAATCATCAAGGAAATCTGCTATTCATTATTTTATAATATCTGATTCCAACTTATAGTATCTGATTCCCCTTGTGCACCCCACAAAAGATTGCTCTATTTCTTGCATCCAAAGATCTTGTGGCTTGTGTTTGATTGCCTCTGTGCACCCCACAAAAAGACTGCTCTGTTTTCTACATCCAAGGTTCATGTGGTAGTAAAATAAATTGCCCAATTAAAAAGAAAAAAAAAACTCACATTCAAATGTGTAACTCAACATTTTTTTTACAATCATCCCTTGTTGCTGTTTTTAAGTATAGCAATTCCTTGGTTATATAAATAACTGAATTATTTTTTTTTAAAACGTGTATTTTTCAAGCGTGAAAAGTTCAAGTACATTATTATCGTCATTTTTGGATAACGACTTCAAGTGGCTAGAAATAACTTCTATTTATCAGTTCGATAATTCGACGTCGAAAGATCATTTACGTTTCAAAACTCTTGCACAAGAAGACAATGCCACCAAAAACGTGACTGTGAACGAGCCATCTTAAATGGATGTGCTGTGTAAATTATTTTTTTGTTCATGTATAATGTTAGTGTTATAACGAGATAATCGTTCTCCCAGTATTGAAGCCTAATAAGTTTTAATCTTGGCACAAAGACTTGTATAATAGTTCATTAATCTGAACTATGCCTTATCAAGGTCCTCAAACGATGGGAGAACCCCGGTATTACGATTTTGGGACAGTACTTACTTATTCGGTGTGGTGTTGACAAAAAAACTCTCGCCCGTCCCACCAATATGGCGATACTGTGACGTCACTCCAATTACTGCAGGGGGTGTAACTGTGATTTTTTTTTTTGTATTGAAATTAAGTTTGTCTAATTAATGAAACATACAAAATATCACCGAGATGGCGTCTCAATTTAGTTTTTTTTTTTTTGCAAAAAAAAAAAAAACGCAGGAGCAGCAAAGGAGAGGTTGATAGAAAATTACATCCTCCTTGTGCCGTTAAACGTCACATAGGGCTCGAATGGTAGTTCATCAATTTTTCCTGTCTTCGGCGAGCTTTTCAACCTCATCAAGAGATTTTATGCCTACTAATTTGGCCTCTATTAACAGTGTCCTCTTTAGAATTTCACGTGGCCTATCTCTTTTTCTTCAGCATGTTGTGTTGCAATTGATAGCTTGTTTTTGGATTCTCTGACTATTTATTCTCTTCACGTGACCGACATATGTCCATCTCCTTTTCCTGATCACTCATGAGACTGGTTGCTGTTTGCTCATTTGCCTTATCTCTGCGTTTGTCTTGAATTCGTTCCACTCTATGCCGAGTGCGGTAGACTCAGAGAGCGAAGTGGGGTAGTAGGTGGCTCTATTAAAGTGCCACAGGTGCTCAGTGAAGGGAATACCAGGCGGCTAAGAGGCGCCTTAAAACCTCTCGCTCCCGCTGCCTTGCGGGTAGGACAGGGATTCCAAAGGCTAGCGGAGAATCCGTACACAAACCGACAGAAGGCAACGGGAAACGACTGTTGTAGCTCCCAAGAACAATTATGCTTATTCAGAGTAATAGATTTGTCATGAACGACGTTAATGGATGTTCCTTTGGAATAGCCTCGTCCGGTAGGGCAGCTCACGAGCCACAGGTGAGGCCGGATCGTCATCAAGCTACTTATGGCAAAACTAACAAGTCACATGAAGTTACCATAGTCATGGGAGATTTTAATGCCAAAGTTGATAAAGGAAGAAATTCAAACATCGTTAGTGACTATGGACTGGGGGAGAGGAATGACAGAGGTTATAAATTAATTGAATGGGCAAGAATACACAGCATGGTTGTAGGAAACACCTGGTTTAAACAGCATCCTCGACGACTGGCAACGTGGTGCAGCCCAGACAAAAAGACTTTTAACCAGATAGACTACATATTAATCAACAAACGATTCCGCAATGCATTAGTGACAACAAAAACCATGCCAGGAGCTGACTGCAGTAGTGACCATGACTCACACTGGAAAAGTTAGAATAAAGCTAAAGAAAGCAGGCAGAAAAGTGAGAAACGTTAAACTGAATACAGAACTTCTTAAAATGACAAAGAACTGCGAGAACAATACAAAGTTATTATAACAAATAGATACAATGCAATAGCAAAGATAAATAGTATAGATGAACAATGGGCAATGTTAAGAGATTCTATCCACCAAACTGTTAAGGAGATAATACCACCAAAAAAGAAGCCTCTAAAAATAAATAGATGACAGACGACATCATAAGACTGATGGACAAGAGGAGGAGGAATAAAAATAACGAGGGAAAATATAGCAAGATAAATAAAGAAATAAGACGCAAATGCAGAGATGCAAAAGAAGTGTGGTTAAATGAACAGTGCAGACAGATAGAGGACTCTCACAATAAAGACAGCAAAAACATGCACAAACGAATTAATGAACTCACAGGCAGGAAAACAAAATATACCACAGGATGCCTGAAATCAAAAGAAGGTAAAATGTTAATGGGAAAAGAAGACATTGTGGGCAGGTGGACAGAGTACATCGGTGAGCTATGTGGAGGAGAAAGACCAGAATTAACACCAGATACTGAAAACTGTGATGAACCACCAATACTTGAAGATGAAATCATAGATGCCATCAAACACATGAAGAAAGGAAAAGCGACTGGGCCTGATAATATAACAATAGAAGAAATAGAAGCACTAGAGGAGACAGGAATACAAATAATAACCATGTTACTGAATGACATTTACAACAGTGGTTATATTCCCAGTGACCTGATTAAATCCACGTTTATAGCACTACCAAAGAAACCAGGTGCAAAGGAATGTGATGACCACCGGACTATCATCCTCTCATGTCACATAACGAAGCTACTTCTGAGAATCATTATGAGAAGAATAAGGGAAAAGATAAAAATGTAAATAGCGGATGAACAGTTTGGATTTGTTGAAGGAAATGGAACACACATCGCCATTGATGCTTTACGAACACTAACAGAAAAAGCTTTAGAAGTACAGAAAGATCTCTACTTATGCTTCATTGATTACACCACGGCATTCGACAAGGTAAAGCATAATGAAATTATTAAAATGCTTGAAGACATCAATATAGGCGGCAAAGAAATGAGGATTGTAAAACATCTATACTGGCAGCAAGAAGCAGCAATTCGAGTTGAAAATAGAACTGGAAAATATCAACCTATAAAACAAGGGGTGCGACAAGAATGTGTACTATCTCCAGACCTTTTTTCTTTGTACAGCGAGAATATTCTAAGAACGATCATCATAAAAATTGGAGGATACAATATTAGTAACCTTCGGTATGCTGACGACGCAGTACTGATAGCTGAGAACCAACAAGACCTGCAAAATTTCTTGGATAAAGTCGCCACAAGAAGTGAACAGAAAGGCCTTACTTTGAACATCAAAAAAGACAGAGACTATGGTTATATCTAAGAAACAGAATCCACCAGCATGCAGTATAAACTTAAACAGAACTATTCTAAAGCAGGTGCAGAAATTCAAATACCTTGGAGCAGTAATAACTTCAGATGGGAAATGCAGAAAAGAAATTAGGAACAGAATAGGCCAAGCAAAGATTGCATTTCAGAAAATGAGAAACATATTAGCCAACACATCCTTATCAATGAATGTTAGAAAACGAGTCCTAAAATGCTATATTGAACGTATCTTGTTATATGGAAGTGAATCGTGGACAAAAGGCAGGTCTGCACAAAAATCATTGGAAGCAGCAGAAATGTGGTTTATTAGAAGAATGTTGCGAATCCCCTGGACAGCAAAAATAACTAATGAAGAATGTATGAGAAGAGCTGGAGAGACAAAAAAAAACCTTGAAAAAAAAAAGATAAGAGAGAGATACAATGTACTTTCATAGGACATGCAATGAGAAGAGGAGGCATTGAAAATATTATAACAACAGGAAAAATAGAAGGAAGAAGATCAAGAGGAAGACCAAGAGAAATGATACTGGACAGTCTGATGGGATGTTGTGAGAGGAGATCACCAACTGAGCTGATGGAGTGCATGAAAGATCGTGTACGCTGGGGAAGCATAATACCCAACGCCAGTCGGCACGGCACATGATGATGATGATGATGATGCCGAGTATTTTCCTTAGGTATTTGTTTTTCGAAAGAGTGTAATTTGTTTATTTCTTTAGTTGTTTTCCAGCTTTCGCGTGAATAAATGAAGGTGGATATTACATTTGAATTGAATAGTCTTAATTTGTTTTTTTGTGCTTATAAATTTTGAATGCCATATGTTCTCAAGATTCTTGAGGGTCAACGCTGCTTTTGAAATTCGAATTCTGACGTCCTTTCTGGTGTCGCCATCCTGTTTTATGTAGCTGCCAAATTATGTACAATTGGTTAACTTCTTCAATAGCTGACCCTTCTAATTATATATTTCCTGCTTGATTAATAGGAAGTTTATTTTTTTTCTTGTTAATTTAAAGTCCTATTTTGCTAGCCAGTGAAGACATGGTATCTATTTTTTCGTACATCGAGTTGTTGTCTTCATCCTCTCAGCTCAGTTGTCAGTGATGTCGCAATCTCATCTATAGAATACGTTTCACTTCTTGAAACAGTTCAGAAAATTGTACGTATTGTCCGTTGGTGAACATTATGAAAACATATGCAAGTTATTATACAAAAATTTGATGCGATATATAAGCGCTCTTCAACGGGCTTAATAACTGTAACAAAAGATGAAGGGATTACTCTTATAATTTTGTGAACTTTATTCAGTTTTGTAATCTGTAATCAGAGACTGACACCTATCCGCACTCTGGGCGTTCCCATATGTGCTCCGCCTTCATTTCCAATATTCACTGAAGTGTAGTCCTGCTGATGGATCCAGTCACATACTGGTTTGTGTTTGTGAGAAATGTCAAATTTCTTTGTTGTTTACGTCTGCGTCTTTACTATTTTAGGTTGGCGTATTAAATCTAACATTTTTAACGCATATTTCTGTCCAATATAAATGTCAGGAAAAAATACGAGTTGCTGAGAAAACAAAATAGAAGGATAAAATTCAAGCCGACATTATGGGGCCAAAATTATATTTTTTTCAGCATTACACGCTTTCAATACCAAGAGATCAAGTTTTATCAGCTCTAACCTCCGTTGTCAATCCTAAACAGTGGAAACAGTGAATACAAAAAGACGAAACTCAGTGACGCTGAGATATAGATAATACAAAGGTAGGACGCCGAAAGTAGGATGGTCCAGTGAAAACAAAGCAGTGATTGGAGGTTGACACGAGTAAGCAAATTAGAAAAGACGAATAGAAAAGGCAGACACAATGAAAAGCGAGGATACAATAAAATCTCCGACGTGAAAGAGTAAGATAATGACTTAGGTAAATAACAAATGTATAGACGAGACTGACACGCATCACACGCGTTAGGAGGCTGTTGCGCACGGTTTTTAAATAAAGGAATGACAAACTCGGCCAGCTGACCAATTAAATATTTAGAGGCGTGGTCTATTGGACAATTGACTTATGAGAGATAAGTCACAGGGCAGTTTGAATGACGGACAATCAGAACGCTCATGGGAACCAGTGGACATCTGAAGGTTGGAGCCAAAATACTTACTGATTAATCCGTCAAGCTGGACTTGAAGTTAAAAAGGCGAGCGGAGAGACGGGGGGGGGGGGGACGGGGCGAAGAAGTACGGAAGTACAGGAGGACGAAGAAGTACAGGAGAGAGGAGACAGAGGGTGGAGCCCGAAGACGGAGGAACAAGGACGGTCAGTGAATAGAGACCAGTCCAGACGTCAAAGTAAGGAGCACGAGAAGGAATGAGCCCCTAAAAGGGAAGAAGAACCAAGAAGTTCGGAAGTAGAGGAGAGGAAGAAGTACGGAAGTAGATTTGAGAGGAGGGAGATCGTCAGAACACCGTCGGTCCGGCAAAGTGCGACTGACCAGAACTATAAGAAGGATGGTCAGTGCACGTGGACAGTCAAGATTGAGGAAAGAAGGTCCGACCAGAACAGCCAAGAAGCCATCAGATGAGAGATAAGAATAGAAGTCCAGAGAAGAGGCAAGTAGACTTTGCTCGTTAGTACACTGCGATTGAGAGACGGCCGAGGAAGACCGTCAGAAGAAATCAGAAGACAGACAAGAGAAGAAAGAGGACGAAACGATATAAAATCAGAAGTAGTGTTAGACGGAAGATGGTTTTCAAGTGATTAAGAAGACTTGACACTTTTGAAACTTTGAGTACAGTGATTTTAGACGAGAAACTAGTTGACCACGTGTTGCAGATGTGATATAATACTGAGATAGGAAATGTTCTCGTATCAAGTGTAGAATATTGTGAAGCTGAAAACATTGAGAAATGCTGCATGTAGAATATGATAGTTTGATATTGTGAACAAATGATTAATAGTTTCAATTCAAGTGACGTAGTCGACAATACATCTTGAATATTATTTGTCAGAATTAAATAAATAATGTAGAGAACATTTTCATCGGATTTGTTCTGCTCTGATTTAGTGAAGAGGTAAAGTTTTGTGAAACACGTGAGGTGTTAATCAAAGAGCATCTGTAAGATTAAATACTATAGAACGATTCTATAATATGGAATTATTCAATAATATGATAATTCACAAACGACATATTATATCTGTCTGTCTGTCTTCCAAAATGTACCATAATAATGAATCATTTGACAAAAATTACTCTAGTGTACAAACGCGAAACATAATTTGATTTAAATAACTTCGTGGCGCGAAAGCGCTAAATTAATATAATACAAAACGATTCTAAGCTAATACAGTACTCAATACTGTGTTGTACGCAATTTTGTGTGTTTTGAGATTTGGATAACGTAAAAGCGGAAATTACGTCATTTACGTTGTGTCGTACGCTAGTCGAAACCCCAACAGAAAAAAGCGATACCTTCAATCAGAATACAACTACGATACTATGACATCGAAGTTCGTCTAGAGACTTTCTAGTCAGTGTTAACACAAGACAAAAGTGTATGGTTTAGTTTTACAAAAAGATATAGAAAGACTGAAAAAAGTGGGCAGAAAAAAGAATGGCAGAAAGCAAGTTGAGTACATACAAATGAAGAACATACAACAATCCAATATTTCGGGGAAAAGCTTTTTTCACATATAAAAAGCAAAACAGACAAAAACACGAAAAAATGGAAGTAAAATACAGATTTAACTTTTTGGCCTCATTCTAGTAAGAAAGTCAGACATCACTATTCCACGTTTAGAAAAGTAATTTCCTCCCTCCACCCTTTTCGTTCGCAGTCTCTTCATTTGTTTTGTATAATTATTTGCGCTAATGTTTCATGTGGTATATTGTCTGGACATTGTAGTAAGGAGTAGTAAAGATACGCCTAATATCGTATCCCTAATATCATAGAAATGGGAATTTTATGGCATACTGTCATTGGCGAGAAATGTCACACCTAAGCTAAATGTAATGTATGACGAGATGGGAAATACCTTGACAGAGACCGAGGAATTCTGGAAAGATGGAAGGAATATTGCAGAGAAATGTATGAAACAACCGACTGTGAAAGCAGAAATTAACAGTGTGAATTATTATTGGAGGAGAAAGAACCTGAATCGACAATAGAAAAAGTTTTATGAGCAATAAAGAATCTGAAATCGCTTCTCGGCCTTTTGGCTAAGATCAAAGTGTAGTTCTACGCTCTGTTTATTTTGGAATAAACGGGGTGTTTGAGGCCTGACCTGCACATCGAATGCCGGGGGTAAGGACCGCATCTCGTTACGGGTGGACCCGGTTTGCAATATCACCGGGTCACGGCCTGTTGTTTTCGTTGTCTGAAAAAAAAAAGAATCTGAAAAATGGTAAATCACCAAGATGTGATGAGATAACAGCTGAACTTATTAAAGCAGGAGGAAAGGAATGTGCAACAATCTATCATGCACTATGTAAAAAGATATAGCATTCAGGTATTTGGCCAAAAGAATAGAAAAGAACTATATTCATACCACTGCCAAAAAAATGGTAACTTGATATTATGCACAAACTACAGAACCAATGCCCTGATTAGTCATGCCAGTAAAATTCTGTTAAAAATCATAATGAATAGACTTCATAATAAAATAGAAGAATAAGTCAATATGGTCCAAGGTGGTTTCAGGCAAGGAAGAGGATCAAGAGATCACATATTCAATATAAGATTAATAATAGAGAAATGCAGATAGAGATATATCTTTTATATACTACTCAAAAGCATTTGATTATGTACAACGCCAGAAACTTTGGGAAATAATGGAAAAAATGGGATTTCCAACACATTTGATACAATTAACATCACTGCTGTATCTAGACCAACAAGCAGCAGTAAGAATAAATGGTGAAACAACAACTTGGTTTGACATAAAACAAGGGGTCCGTCAGGGGTGCATATTGTCACCCTACTTATTTAACTTGTATACTGAAAATATAATGAGGAATGTTAGAGAAGATGTAGACAAAGAATATTACGATGCCATAACAATTGGGAGAACATATGGAATTCAAAAGTTATAAGCACAAAAACCAAGTTAAGACTATTCAATTCAAATGTAATATCCACCCTCATTTATGCATGCGAAAGCTGGAAAACAACTAAAGAAATAGAAAAGAAATTAGACTCTTTTGAAAACAAATGCCTAAGGAAAATACTCGGCATCAAGTGGAATGAATTCAAGAACAATGCAGAGATAAGACAGATGACTGAACAACAACCAGTCTCATGGGTGATCAGG
Source organism: Achatina immaculata (assembly GCA_009760885.1). Lineage (NCBI taxonomy): Eukaryota > Metazoa > Mollusca > Gastropoda > Stylommatophora > Achatinidae > Lissachatina > Lissachatina immaculata. The sequence goes on along the minus strand of CM019718.1, from coordinate 20,547,820 downwards.
AAAAGGAGATGGACATATGTTGGTCACTTGATGAGAAGAAATGATCAGAGAATCCCAAAACAAGCTATCAAGTGGAACACAACAGGCCGAAGAAAAAGGGGCAGACCGCGTGAAACTCTGAAGAGGACATTATTAAGAGAGGCCAAGTTAACAGGCATAAAATCCTTTGTTGAGGTTGAAAGACTCGCCGAAGACAGGAAAAATTGGCGAACTACTTTGCGAGCCCTATGTGACGTCTAACGGCACGGGAAGGATATAAGATATAAGATATAAGATAACAATTGGAGGGTATGAAATACCAGAGATTAGATATGCTGATGACACAGTATTACTGTCCACAACACAAAAGGGAATGGTAAAACTAATTATGTCAGTCTGTAAGAACAACGGAGAGCAAAACGAGCAAAAGACCATCTTAATTCGAAGAAAACTAAATTGATGACAACTGACAAAAGAAACAAGACAGCTGAAATATGTATCAATGAGGAAAAACTGGAAGAGATGTAGAGTTTTGAATATCTTGGATCACTAATAACTAATAATGGAGATGCAATGATGCGATTTCTATCGCTCTTCAGAAAGTAAAACAACTAAAGAATCTGTGGAAAGAAACAGACAGAACTACAAAATTACGATTTTTAAGGGCATGCATCTTTCCCAATGTAATATTTGCATCTGAGACCTGGACATTTAATGTGTCAAAATATTTAAGTTTTCTCTCTTTAATCCTCTTTACTAGCAAGCCTTCTCGAATACTTCTTGTAATATGGATATATTTGTTCTTATGTGTGTCCATATTTGAAGAACTCTTTTGTTGCATTTACGTTCAAAGTCATTTATGTGTTTGTCAGATGTTTTGTTAAACGTCATGATAATCTAGAGAAGACCGTATTGGAAGGGTACATAATGGGAAAAAGAAACAGAGAAAGACTAAGGCGAAGATGGCTGCAAGACATCGTTGATGATCAGCAAATGGATGCATCAGCAGTAGACCATCTTGCTCACAACGGAGAGACAAAAAGGAGTGCTGTTAGGGAGGCAAAGTTCCGCAAGGGACATGTAAATGAATGAATGAACTCTCTGGTTCCAAAACATTTGACTTCTTGTTGTTCCTGGCAAAATAGACACCGCTAATATGAGCGCCTCACAGAAGACCTATTTTAGTGTACAAGAACATTTAAGTCAAGGACAGAGGAAACACCCGGAGAGAAGTTTCACGTACACCAACAAAATCTATACATTATAGACGAGGGAGGAACATAGTATCGCGAGAGACATTTGGGTATCGATGATGGCTTTTATCTTGCCGTGTGCTCGCTTTGAAATGAGGACAAAATGGCGTTGTTGGCAATAGTATATTGTGGAGAAAAAGTTCTATACTGATGCAAGTCACCTGGTAAGACAAACACAACTGATAGACAGAAGTTAAATATTTTGTGTAAGTGGAATTGCATGGACTACAGTCTGACGTAGCAAGTGCTATACCTCGGATTTCAGATGGCGGGTGTAAGCAGTGATGATTCCTTGTTACGTTTCACTCCGTAACAGTGTGAATTCTAAAAGTTGTAATAATAGTAGTATCTAATTTATATACAGTTTCGTAATACGATGGATTGGCTAGACTCCAGAGAGAGACAGGGTGCGTCGATGCTAGATATCATATCAGACATAAATACTGAATTTGATAATGGCCAGACAAGTGTAGAAGATTTACAGTTTGCGTGTACAGGTGGGTTTTCGCCATTACCAACAGATGTCCTTCATTCTGACGATTTTCTCTGGTTTAACAACACTGGTTTGGATAGCAGTGATGAAATTAAATGCGAAGACAAAAATGTGACATATATTCCTGGCTGTAATTCAAGTGGCACTCCTTTCGCAACCACGTCCAGCGACTCAAAGCAAGCTAGTGGCAAAGCGGGCAGGCTGATGTCAAAAAGTCCAGGATTACAGATTGGTGGTTGCATGAGTGATAGACATACTGCTGAATCTAATCTTTCTAACAGTTGCAAACGCTCTTATTCTCTTGGTGATAGCAATTCAAAGAATGCCATTGCTGCCAGGGACAACAGACAAAGGAAGAAGAAGTATATTTCTGGTTTAGAGGAATCTGTGAGAAATCTGCAGACAGAAAATGAGCATTTACGAGATCAGTGTAAAAAAAACCGTAATACTGTAAGCAGATTACAGAATGAAGTATCATATTTACGAGGGGTTATAGCAAATCAGTCAGCTCTTTCAGCAGTTTTGGAAAATGTGCTGAAGACTCCAGGTATCAAGTTTTCTATGTCATTGAAAAGTGTAGGACAAAAAGATAATACACAGATGAAAGAGAGTCAGGCACCTGATGATGGTAGTCACAACTGTGGATATTTTCCAAATAAACTGGATAAGAATCATGTTGGTTCTTCATCTATGCAGAGCCCGTTTGGCCTAGTGAATTCCTTACCAAGCCAAAAGATGGCATCAGAAGTTTCCAGAAGGAATTTGAAATGCAGGGCTGAAAGAAAGAAACCACAGCCACATCAGAAAATAAGGATACAAAATGTGAGAGACCAGGAAGAAAGTTCAACTATTGATGTAGAAAATTATGAAGATTCAGACTCATCGGCTGCCTCAGTTTCCGAGGATGGTGTTACCAGTCAAGTTGCTGGTATTTGCTTGCATGTGTTAGGTCAGAATGTTTCTCTAGAATTCTGCTCCCACTGCAATGCTAGTGCCCACTCACGAATTAATTCAGACCATTCTTATGTAAAGTTGTGACACTGTAGATTTTGTTATTAATGAGTTTTCATACTGTGTCTTTTGTGTGAAACCTCCAGCAAAAAAAAAGAGAACCTCCATAAAAGTTGAAGTTTTTGAAATATGAGTTTTGGAAACCTTTTGTTACTTTACAGTTTTTATTTTGCCCTAAAAATACATATGTGATGAAACATATGCTCTTAAATAACCACACCCCCCCCCCCTCCCCATCCACACATACACACGCATGCACACACACACACAGAGGGAGAGAGAGAGAACTGATTTTTTTTTTTCTTGATTGTTTGTAATCCCATGTTATTCTGACAAATGTCTGCATTCCTACTCCACTAAGCTTCACTTTTGCAGAATTATATTCTCAGTGTCCAGATGCTGGTATCCACAGTGTCAGTGCTTAGGAAATTAAACATGCATCAGAGGAGGGCATGATGTCACAAAGGATAGTACAGACTCTAAGTTGGGGCAAATACTTTTCAACATTATCTGAAGCCATATCATCTGGGCTTCCATTTTACCCACTGACCAACCAGCATACTGTGTGTGTTTTTTGTTTTTTTTTGTAAATTGTATTTATCATTATATTAAATTTGTCCAAGAGACAGGACTGCAGATATAGACAGACAGTGTGAACGAAGAAGAAGAAGAAGATCATTATATTACTTACTGTAATGACTTTAAGTAGTAGGGGTGGGGGGGAGTAATATTATCAGGTTTCCAGTAGCTTTAACATTGTGCCAGTAACGAGCGAGGTAAAGGTAAAATCCCCTTTCCAAACCGTTAAGACATATTGGGTATATGGTGTTAGGCCTGTATTTCCAAAACCTTTGCCACATATGGTCAGTATCGTATCTGGCTGCATTTACCTGCTTAAATGTTTCTGGTGCCCGTTTGTAGAATTTGGGCCTTTTTTTTTATTTTTTGGTAACAAGCAGGAGAAAAGTAATATTTTTTAAAAATACAGTACTGAATATATATTTATATATATATAAATGAGAAAGGACATCTGAAAAAATTATCATTCTGTTCACAATTTTTTGTGTTCTCAAGATTTACAAATGAATGTACAGTGTAACTGATCAGTGTTGTATACTGGGAATTGTAAGAAAGCTGAATATTTTGTTAACATTTTGATTAATGATGTGTAAAGTTCAGCTGCATACTTCTTTCCATTGTTGCTAAATGAAAGTGTTTACATTTCAGCCACTTCCTTGGAAACAGTGCAAGCTGTTTGGGTTTGGCTGTAAAGAATGATGTGTGGATGAGGCATGAGCCATAGGATTTCAGTCCGTCAATATATTACATGGTCCGTTCATGTACTGTTGTCTTGTACGTTGTACATTGCTTTTCTTTTCCTTTTTTTTTTTTTAATTCAGTGTTTCTTGAATTTTTTTGTAAATCTATATTTTCACGTCTTATCATTTAAAAAAAAAAATTCATTGTGTGAGTTTTAAAGAACTCTGATATGTATACCAGAGACTTTTTATGTATACCATGTATACCAAAGACATTTTTTCAGTCTAGTTACAGTTAGAAAAGTATTATTATAGAACAAGTACCTTGCATATTTACAGAAAAATTTGAGCCATCAGTCACACCACAGGTTGAAATGTTTCATACTTTTTATCTATGCATAGCTGCTTTCAAATACTGCAAGAACTTGATATTGAAGAAGGGTGGCTAGTAAAGAGGATTAAACAAAGAAAACTTAAATATTGTGGACACATTAAACGTCATGATAATCTAGAGAAAACCGTCTTGGAAGGGCACATAATGGGAAAAAGAAAGAGAGGAAGACCAAGGCGAAGATGGCTGCAAGACATTGTTGATGATCTGCAAATGAAAGGATCAGCAGCAGGGCATCTTGCTCTCAACCGAGAGGGCCTACAGGAGAGCTGTTTGGGAGGCAAAGTTCTGCAAGGGACATGCAAATGAATGAATGAATAGTTACTTTCCAGAAAAAAAAAACCTCTCCTAAAAAAAAAACCCCAGTTATTAACAGAGGTTTCTTTTCTCTTGCAGGTGATGTCATCCAGATGGTACACTGTATGTTCAACAGATTAATGGTTGAGAAGCGATTATTTGTTTGTTTACATGATTCTTGTTATGGAATATGTTGGAGCTTCCTCTTTTCTCTCATTATGAAAGTATAGAGAGTTTTATTTTAAACTATGTTTAGTTACTAAGAAAATGTACATGGTGTTTCATAATGATGGGACACATATTAAATGCAGTTATCTAGGACTAACAAACATATTTAATATAGAATGTGTATGTACCGGAATACAGGAGTTCATAACAGTGTTTAAGGTTTGAACATCACATCCCTTAAATGTTCACTACCTCAAAGAGAACATTCTTTGGCTCTGTTTATTATCCTCATCATTAACATGTTGCAGCACATCAGCTGGAATGGTTGTCTCTCTCTCTCTCTGGATGTTTTCTTTGAGTTCTAGAGCATTATGAAACACCCTTTAATGAACGTTGTTATGAACTGTATCATGGGTGTGTATTACGCACATTTTGTATTAAATGTGTTTCTTACAGTTCTAGATAATTGCGCTTAAAATGTTTCCCATCTTTATGAAACACCCTGTAGAAGCTTAAAAGACCCGTTTCGGTGAAATCAGAATTCAGTTCTTTAAAAGTCTAGACTTTGATTGAGATTTCTGGTTGATCCAAATTTATAATTTTTATTAAAAACAATTTTTTTTTTTTAAACTTATGGCAAGGCATGCAGAGTATAATAAGCAAAATAACTGTTACTGACAGATTTGAGTCTTAACCAGTGTGGACACATGGAGCAATGTCTGTATCATGAAACATGGACTCAACTTACATGATGACAGCTATCACAGAGCAGCAGATTCAAAGAACCTATGACAGAGAAGTTGTATTCTTGATTGGTTAAATTAATGATCATTATATTTCAAATTTTATGAAGTAACGATCTTATGATATTAGAAAAAAAAAACTTGCACAAAGTTCAGCAGTCTTGATATTTTTAGTTTAGAACTTGGAGATTATGCCTGTGCTGTGCCATGTCTTCTGGCATCTGTAATCATCCACAGATTTTAGCTCTTGGTGCTTTTTTTCATGAACTATTATGCCTTTGGCTTAGACAGTCCATGGTCGCTTGCTGGTCGGGCCGTGAACACAGAACTGCCATTTTCTAACAGCTCTTTTCATTCATTGGCACCTGTGTGAATGAGAGAGAACTTTTTGACAGAATTAATTTTTTTAAATGAATGGATTCTGTAAGAAAGCCACATTTTAGCACATTCAGATGTCAATACATAAGTACGAGTGTAGCTAATATGTAGTGAAAGTAGGGCAGAAACATGCATGGGTTTTTCAGTTCCACTCCAGCACGTTGGGTCTACTCATTAAACAACACACAAAAACTGAATGAGCAGCTGCATGATGAATTAAATGAAGTGTGTCTAGAAACTGCAGAGTCAAACTGATGTGTGACTGTGGTTAACTTGTGACTTTTATTAGCTTTGCATGCCAAGGCATGTTATTAAAGGAAGAACACAACAGGTACAGAACATAAATGTTTCTTTCTTTGTGTGTTTAATGAGGGTTATCCTGAGAAGGTAAGTACAGGGGAAGCTCCACAGTTCCAATTATTATGTTGTTGTTATGATTCTCTCTGTATACAGCAGAGATGTTACGTGTTGAAATATTGGCTACATGCAATCCATTAATTCTTTTGTGTAGTTAAAGGTGGTCACCCTCCACTGCCTGTGCCTTGATAAACTCACTCTCACTCTATGTTTGTGAGAGAGTATGTGGGGGGGGGGGGTGGTATTATAACCGTAAAAAGTGACAAATTGGTGTTTACTCACATTCATTTCTCTTACTGCTTTTCTTCTCTCACCATAGTACTTCGTTATTTTCTCCAAGGCTGACCATACACATTTTTGCTCTAAAACTTTTCACTGTGATTGAATCTAGTTGTTTCTAGCTTGATAAAAATCAGACCCGGAGCACATGAGTCATGCAGTTTGCAATGTACTTGCATCTTAATGCAAAGGCTGTAGGTTGGAGAGCTGGTACTGCTGTGCTTCAGTCAACGCATCTGTAAAAATGGGTACTGATATGTTTGCATTAGGCAAACTTGTTTACTTATCTTATATCCTTCCCGTGCCATTAAACGTCACATAGGGCTCCCAAAGTAGTTCACCAAATTTTCCTGTCTTCAGTGAGTCTTTCAACCTCATCGAGGGATTTTATGCCTGTTAATTTGGCCTCTCTTAACAGTGTCCTCTTCACAGTTTCATGCGGTTTGCCTCTTTTTCTTTGGCCTGTTGTGTTCCACTTGATAGCTTGTTTTGGGATTCTCTGATCATTTCTTCTCATCAAGTGACCAACATATGTCCATCTCCTTTTGCTGATCACTTATGAGACTGGTTGTTGTTCAGTCATCTGTCTTATCTCTGCATTGTTCTTAAATTTGTTCCACTTCTAGAGTATTTTCCTTATGCATTTGTTTTCAAAAGAGTCTAATTTCTTGTCTATTTCTTTAGTTGTTTTCCAGCTTTTGCATGCATAAATTAGGGTAGATATTACATTTGAATTGAATAGTCTTAACTTTGTTTTTGTGCTTATAACTTTTGAATTCCATATGTTCTCAAGGTTCTTGAAGATCGATGCTGCTTTTGCAATACTGATTCTAACTTCCTTTCTAGTGTCACCGTCCTGGTCTGTGTAGCTGCCAAGGTATGCAAATTGATTGACTTCTTCAATATCTGTCCCTTCTATGTGTATTTTTCCATTTTGATGAAGGGGAATTTTCATTATTTTTGTTTTGTCCTTGTTAATTTCAAGTCCTGTTTTGTTAAACTTGTTTACTGCGTATACAATAATTAGTGCTGGAAGTGATGGCCTGATAAAAATTTACATACATTTTGTCAATCCCCTGCTTTCTTGACCTAACAGTTAACATGCTTCTGTAGCAAGTTAATGTATCTCCACTTCTTTCTGATCAGGTTAGAAGTACGGTGCTGTCAGTTTTGTTACATTTTATTTTGATTGCTTGTATGTGGTAGGAATAAACTGGAAGGGTAGGTTTGCTGCCTGTAATGGTGAGAGAATGACTGCTCCTGGCCTTCACAAAGTCTTCACTGGAAAATCCTTGATGGAAAAAAAAAAAGAAAGAAAATGGAGGATAGAACTTAAGATCATTTAGGAAGAACAGAAGAGTGGCAGGCTAGCATCATGCATAGTGGGGATAAAAAAAAAAGGCTGTTAAGAAAATAAAGCTCTTGCATGTAGCAAACAGGGATGACTGGAGTGCCTTTATCTATGGCCTGTGCTCTCAAGGGAGTGAAAGGGGATGATGATGATGATGATGTAGTGGCTAAGCCATTACTTGAGGTTATCTGGTACAGTGATTTATTTTATATTCTGTTTGTAATTGCGGTTTTTGCAAGAAATGTAGCCATTTTATGTTTACGTGGTCATTATTTATATTTGTAGCAGATTCAATTTTTATTTTTTCTTGCATCGATGAACTCATGAAAGTACTTGATAAATTTTCTGAAAGTATTTAAAAAAAATAAATGTCCTTTTATTTATATGATTTTCGCTTAAAAAATGTGTTTAATTAATTTATTGCTTATTTCTAGAGTTGTAGAAAGCTATGTCAGATAGAGGCAGTTGGGAAAAGTTCTTAAGTTTGCTAGATCACATTTTGATTCTTTGAAGGATCTTATCTTATATCCTTCCCGTGCCGTTAAACGTCACATAGGGCTCGCAAAGTAGTTCACCAATTTTTCCTGTCTTCGGCGAGTCTTTCAACCTCATCAAAAGGATTTTATGCCTGTTAATTTAGCCTCTCTTAATAATGTCCTCTTCAGAGTTTCACGCGGTCTGCCTCTTTTTCTTCGGCCTGTTGTGTTCCACTTGATAGCTTGTTTTGGGATTCTCTGATCATTTCTTCTCATCAAGTGACTAACATATGTCCATTTCCTTTTCCTGATCACCCATGAGACTGGTTGTTGTTCAGTCATCTGTCTTATCTCTGCATTGTTCTTGAATTCATTCCACTTGATGCCGAGTATTTTCCTTAGGCATTGGGAAAAAAAGGATCATTGGGAAAAAAAAATTAGATTTAGCTTGTATCATTATTCCAATAAAAAAAAAAAAAACCCAAAAAACTTGACACTTGGAGGTCTGGATTTTAACAGCAGCACAGAGGAATATGTCAACAACAATCTATAGTACTTTTGATGAACAGTCATATTCCTCCTATATAAAGTATTGGTTTACACAGATGCTCTATAAGCTGTACCATTTGACAGATACAGAGTTTTTTAAGTACAAAGCTTAGATGGTGAATTTTCTCTACAGTATTTGTCTTTCAAGTGGTATTGATTTATCTTTGTAAATGCATTGTTTGATGGGTGATGCACATTTCATCCTTTCAGCCCAGACAAAGCTGTCATTTATAAACATGTCATTACCATGTGGAAGGATAATAAATATTGCTTTTCCTTACAGCACGCTTGTTGTTGTGTTCGTGTACCGTTCTTATGCAAGCAAATGTATAAGCTAGCGGGTAAAGGGAAAATAAGTGATCTACCAGTCTGATAGCTTAATTTTCTTACCTTATCAGACTAGCCTCTGTTGCATCCAGAGTGAGAGTAGTGTGAACTGTTGGTGGATCCGCCATGTCACTTCATTATATAGGCTTAAGCTTACACAAGATATCAAGAGGTGGGGGGGAAAGTCCCTGCATTTTCAGCAGTGATATTTACTGCTGCTGGCAAGATTCTTCAACTGCCGTGCGTGGAGCGGTGCTCCTCCCGGCCAATGAAGAAAGGTGCAAATGGGGTTGCCGCGCAGCATCACTGCGGAAAAGGTGGTAGAAAGGATAAAGCGAAGCAAACAGTCAAATCATGGCACCTCTGGTCTGGAAGTCGGCCACGTCCTGAGTGCAGTCATATCAAGTGAAATGCATGAACCGGCTTGTCCCAGAGGTTAAGACACTGTTGGCGAGACTCTTCGAATGCCGCGCGTGGAGTGAAGCTCCTCCCGGTCAAGGAAGAAAATGCGGAAAAAGAAATAAGGGTTGCAGTGCGGCGCCGACATGAAAAGAAAAACTCACAAGAATAAAGTGAAATTTAATCGGTATGTCCAGTAGTATCACTACGAGAGCTACACATACCATGGGACCTCTGCCCTGAGGTCGGCCACATCCGAAATACACCTACACTGGTGAAATATGCCTAAACCGGCACACACCAGGTGTGAAACTTGATGGCCAGGCATGTCACGCCACCTCCGCTCTAGAGGTCGGTCACGCCCTGTATACACCCATACTGGTGAAATATGCCTAAACCGGCTCATACCAGGGGTGAAACTTGAAGGCTACGCATGTCTAGGTACCTCTGCTCTAGAGGTCGGTCACGTCCCAAACACGCCCATACTGGGATAATATGCCTAAACCGGCTCAACCCAGGGGTGGAAGTCACTAGTGGCGAGGATTCGTCCTCCTGGACAAAAGCTCCATTCTGGTCACAACTAGGAAGGGTAGCGGCCACGACCACAAAATGCTGAAGTCGGAGACACTGGACCAGGGCAGTCTAGATAGGCAACCACCTCTCACCCGGCGAGGATGTATGCGTATCCTAATCACGCTGAGGTTTTCTGGTGAGAAAGTCCAACACTAGGCTGGATGGGCAACCACCTCTCACCCGGCGATGATACACGGGTATCTCAAAACACGTCGAGGTTTTCCGGTGAGAAAGTCCAACTCTGGCCTGGGTGGGCTACCACCTCTCACCCAACGGGGATATACTGATATCCAAAACACGTTGAGGTCTTCCAGTGAGAAAGTCCAACTCTAGACTGAACTGGTGCAACGAAAACCACGGTGTCATGCAATCCCGCTTCTGAGACCCACCAAGAATACAGGCTCAAGCCCTGAGATACTCTGAACCTCTTGTGGTCCTCTGGGATCTCGTGTGGTCCTTTGGGGTCCACAGGACTTAACGAGGACCACAAAAGTAAATTCAGTAGGATCACAGGGCGGTCTTGGTGGTAGAAGCAAACAAAGAAGAAGAAGAAGAAGCAGTGATATTTAGTTTGGGGGGGGGGGGGGAAGGGGTTGGTTAGGTAGGGAGAAAAAATTCCAAGATTGTATGACTTGGGGGATGGCAAAACATAAATTGAAAAAAAAAAAAAATGCGGTTCAGCTAAACATTACATTTTTTTCCATCATTTTTTGTTTTGTTTTAGACAGACTAGAGTTTGTTGTGTAACAGTTTAGACAGACTAGAGTTTGTTGTGTAACAGTTTAGACAGACTAGAGTTTGCTGTGTAACAGTTTAGACAGACTAGAGTTTGCTGTGTAACAGGGACTGCTAAGTGTGATAACCAAGTGGTTAAAGTTAGTAGCTGTCAACATGTAAGTTCTTGTGCATATCACCTCAGTGCCAGAGAAATTACATCCAGCCTCCCCATTACATTTTGAGGCCTCCCGTTTACATTCATTACATTATACAATCAAATCAGGTAATTAAATGTACCTAGCTACTATGAGGGGGTGTAAGTGTCCTTGTCATGTAGGCAAGCACAGATTGAGATATTTATAGAGTGGACAGCTTTTGACCTTGACATGTGGCTGGTGCAGTCACTATACTTCTGACATAACTTAGTATTTGTAATGGTGTAAACATGGCTGCTCGTTTGTCAGAACGCACCTCTTTCGAACAGTGAAGTGTAGATTTTTATGAAGATATCCATGCTGAAAGCATGAAACCAGCTGCACAATTCATCATAGAATGCTTGTGCAATATGGCAGGATCAAGTGGATAGAAAAGTTCAAGGCCAATAGAGTGAATGTCTCACAGGTTGCCCATCAACACAGAATCATGTTAAACGTACCAACATGCTTATTAAAGAAGATTGACAGATTACTGTGAGATCACCAGAAATGTAGACATCAGCAACGGTTCTGCATTCTCAGTAGAGCATGATGGTCTAGGATATAATAAAGTAGGTGCCATGACAGTTGGCTGATGTACACAAACTGCAGTATTTAGAAATTGCCAGACATTTTTTGCAGTGTCACAAGGCAGATTCCAATATTCTGCAGAGGATCATCACTGGGGACAAAACTTGGGCCCTTCACTAATAAAAAGCAAAGTATGAAATGGAAATATCTGAGCTCCCCATGCAGAAAAAAAGTTGTCCATTGAACACAAAAAAATAATGTTGACTCTTTTGACATGAAAGGACCCCGCATGGAATATCAAGCAGGGAGTGACACAGTTAACTATCGGTCATATTGTGTCTTGTTCGGATTATTACAGGTGCATGAGGTCCACACCAGTAGTAGAAATGCAGAAAATAGTTGGTGTTCAAGCACTAAAGGAACGTAGAGACACAAAGGTCATGACCATGGGAGAGAAATTCCTTAGCTCTGTAAGCCATCCCCTGAAGGAGAGATCCAATAACTTGGCACTAAGACAGCTTAAAAGAAGCAGCTTCATTCATCAGGCCAAGCATATGTGTAAGCTGATACCTGACCTTCCAACTGTAGTCGCTCCATTATCATCTGTACCAGAGCACACACCATAGAAAAAAGCAGATTATACACAAATAACTATTCAGACTAAAGTGAAAGGTGTGCAGAATGGTGAGATGCAGAGCAGTCTTGTAAGATCAACAGCCACACTTAGTGTTCTAGATGATAAATATCTATGTGACACCTGGATACGTGTGTTTACAGATGGATCTGCACAGAATGCCATAAAGAATGGAGGGGCAGGAGCACATATTGAATATCCAAACAACACCACTGACAAGATTTCCATACCCACTGGAAAATACTGCAACAACTATGATGCAGAAGTTAGGGCAATTATTTCTGCAGTTGAAAAACTATCCGACTCCAGAATTGATACATGTCCCATAGTAATTCTCACAGATGCAAGATCAGTACTGGAAGCTTTTCAGTGCAACAAACTACCAGACCTTAAGGATGCCTTGTCAAAAATTGGCTTACAACATGGAGTCACTTTGCAATGGATTCCCTCCCATTGTGGGATACCAGGCAATGAGAAAGCTGACCATCTGGCCAAAGAGGGCACTGAAATGGAGCAACCAGACATACCAGTCACCTACAATCAGAAGAAAAGCGTGATAAAAACCTACAGGAAGCCTATCACATGCTAAACAGAAAGGAACAAGTCACCATCTTCCGTCTCTGAACAGGACACAGCCGACTCCGAAGTCATATGTATACAAAGTTTAAGGTTGGTACTACTAATCTATGTACATGTGCCCAGGTGCCCCAAACTGTGGAACATATCCTCCAGAACTGCATCAACTATGAGACGCTGAGAAATAATTACTGGCCCAGTGAAACTACTAAAGAAGATAAGCTCTACGGTCCCATACATGAATTACAAAAAACAGTGAAATTTATCCAAGAGACAGGACTGCAGATACAGACAGACAATGTGAACGAAGAAGAAGAAGTGTCTTGTTGAAGGACAAATTGAAACCAGCAGTTCATATGAAACGACAGGAAATGTTATCCAAAAAAAAAGTTCTGTTGGTCTGTGATAGCTTATTCCCCAAACAGCAGTGGCAACTCGGGGGGGAAACAACAGCCGAGTTGAAGTATGAGGATTTACCACATCCTGCCTACAGCCCTGATCTTGCACTGTGTGGCTTTCATGTCTTTGGATCTTCGAAAGACATTCTGCCAGGTCGGCACTCTGAGTGATGAACATTTACAGTAAGCTGTGCATTGTGGCTGCTGGAATGATGCAAAAGATTCTTCTCTGTAGTCGTTAAGTAATAAAGCTGCTCCTACTTTTTTCCTAGTTTATACATTCTGGTATCACAGCTTTACTGCAGTGCTTCGTGTATAGTTGTACACTTACACACTAATTACTGTGTGCTTCTCTGCATGAAGCTTGTGAACAGATATTAATCATGTACTGAACAAGACAGGGACTATGTTGGGGAAATAATCCTACTATTAACTGCAAGCCTTTTATATTCACTAATATATGACAACACTGACGTTACTTTTTGATTCATAAATGGTTCCACTGATTAACCTTGTGTGAAAAAGTGGGTGCAATTGTAAGCCTCATTATCACAAGCCATAAACTGATGCCTGTGTGGCACATTTGGCAGCTACCCTCCTTATGAACCAGACTAAACTTGAAAATATTTGGCTCTACCTCTTGGTTATATAAGTCTACTGACCTCCAGATTATACAAGGCATTATCATAAACCTTAACCATATGCAAAACAGCCTAACCGAAGTCAGAATATATCAGCCATGGTTATGGCACAGTATCAGAGGGAAAAGGATACCAAATCATGTTATATGAAATTTACAATTTCTGTTTACTGGGAATAATTTTGAATATATATATATATATATTTGTAACTTATTATTACACCAGTCCCAAAGCATGCAACATAAAGATGGCGAGGCAGCCGACAGAAATTATAATACAAACCATCCAACATTCTGTTACTAGTGCCAGACAATGTCCAACAACAACAACAAAAATGGTTAAATTTTCACTTGCAAAATGGGATGCATGAGAAAAGCAGTAAATAAGAAGAGACAGCAAGAAATGAAGGTACCCAATCGTTTTATACAGTATACTGAAATGTAGATATTCAATCCATTGTTACAGTATACTGAAATGAAGATATCCAGTCTTTTGTTCTTACATCTTAATCCTTCCCAAACCATTAAACATCACATAGGGCTTGCATGGTAGTTTGCCAAGTTCTCCTGTTCTCTGTGAACCTTTCAACCTCATCAAGAGATTTTTATGCCTATTAATTTGGCCTCTCTTAACAATGTCATCTTTGTTTGGTCAGCCTCTTTGTTTGGCCTGTTATGTTCCACTTGATAGCTTGTTTTGGGATTCTCTGATTGTTTCTTCTAATCACATGACCAATATATTTCCATCTCCCTTTTCTGATCATCTATGAGACTGGCTGCTCAGTTATCTGCCTTATCTCTGTGTTGTTCTTGAATTCATTCCACTTTATACCGAGAATTTTCCTTAGGCATTTGTTTTCAAAACAGTCTAATTTCTTGTCTGTCTTTAGTTTTCCAGCTGTCACATGCATAAATGAGGGTGAATATCACATTTGAATTAATCTTAGCTTGGTTTTGGTGCTTATAACTTATGTTCTCAAGATTCTTGAAGGTCAATGCTACTTCTGCAATTCTAATTTCCTCTCTAGTGTCGCCATCCTGGTCTATGTAGCTGCTGAGATATGCCAGCCGGTGTACATCTCCAACAGCTGTTCCTTCTACGTATATTTTTCCTTCTTGATTAATGGGAATTTTTTTGTTTTGTTTTTTTCCTTGTTAATTTCAAGTCCTATTTTGCTAGCCAGTGAAGACAGGGTATCTGTTTTTTCTTGCATGGAATTCACAATGTCAAAGAGTTATGTTATCTACAAAATCAAAATGTTATAGTTGGGTACCATGTACCCAATCAATGCCCGTTTTACCTGTGCAATATTTTTTCATTATGAAGTCTATGGCAATTCTAAAAAGCAAGGGAAATAGTATACATCCATGTTTCACGCCTGTTTCAGTCCGGAATCATTCGCTCATTCCTTCTTCTGTGTTGACTGCACAAACATATCCATTGTAGAGGTCCTTAATGATGGTGACAGTTTTAGATGGCATTCCATATAGTCTTAAAATTCTTCACAGTAAATCTCTGTGTATGTTATCAAATGCTTTTTTAAAGTCTGTGAGGTTCAGGATTAATGGTTTTTGCATTTCAATATGTTCTTCAAGTATTATTCTTAGAGTAAAGATCTAGTCGAGACACTTTTTCCCTTTTTGAAATCCTGCTTGTTCTTCTCTCCAGTATCCACTATATCTTTAATTCTATTCATAATAACTTTGCAAAATACTTTTGATACAACTGATAGTAAGGTTACTCCTCTCCAATTATTGCAGTCGCTAAGGGCCTTTTTTTTTTTTTTGGGTATTTTAACAATGATTCCTTTTTTTTTCCATTTTGAAGGGACCATTTCTTCTTTCAAAACTTTTTTAAACATTCTCTGTAGTTTGCTCATGTTATCACTGTTAATGGCTTTTAACATTTCGACTGTTATTTCATCTTCACCTGCAGCTTTGTACTTAGCTGTTGGATTCACTGTTGTTTCAATTTCATCTGGTGTAAATTTCATCTAGGTTGACCTTTAGTTGTTACATTATACTAAAATGGAGATATCCAATCCTTTGTTTACATTATACAGAAATGGAGATATCCAATCCTTTGTTTACAGCATACAGAAATGGAGGTATTCAATCCTTTAAAGTATACAGAAATGAAGATATCCAGTCTTTACTGATGTTTTGAAAGACAAAGAAGGAACTTGTTTGGTCATCTGATGAGACTTGAACCCTTGTCATCCACCAGCACAAGCATGCCAAAGATTACCAGGAACAAAGCAGCCCACGAAGAGATGGACTGATGGAATGGAACAAGGCAGCCCACGAAGAGATAGATGGAATAATCATTGTAAATACAAATACCATGATACTACATCAAGTTATATCACATGTTTTAGATAAGATGATCAAACTACCAATAGTATTGTTACATCAGAGATAAAAGATTTATTTCACAAAACACAAGCACAATTTATGAAAACAGTTTATTCTAATACATGCCAACTGCCTCAGAATGTTTCATTAAGATGATGTCATATTTAGCTAACAGATGTAGAGGGGTTTAAAAAAAAATACGTACATGCAGTGAGAGAGTGGGCAACTGAAACCACTGGTCAAAGTCCTACTTTTCAGGAGTTTAATAATTTTCTATGACCTCACTGGAGAGAAGATCACTGCGTTAGATGTCAGGCTCCATGAACAGGACATCAGTACACACAGATACATTACTTCAGCCTGGTCTGTGAGCCAGAACTTGATGAAACTCTGCACCCTGGACCTACTCCAGGGACTAAGAGATAATGTAAACTTCCTCTCTGACAACAGAAGGCATTTGTTTCATGGTCTCTTCAGCTTGCTGGTTGAAACAACTAAAACTCACAGCACAGTCCTACAATAAACTCCTCAGACATAACCAAAACAAGATACTGGTTTATGTTTAGGTTTATTTTTGTTTCACATGGCTTATTCAGACCAAAAATAATAATTAAAAAAACAAAACAGTGAGGACAATTGGGAAAAAACTGTACATATTCAAAACAGCTGAGACACGGGTGAATGATTGGTTCACAGTGAAACCTGCACAACAAAAAGATAGGAGTGAGAATACAAACTGTGACCTCACAATGAAATTTTTTAAAATGCTAATAAGATTAGTTTTTTTTAAAACAATGAACAGATACACAGGACTTGTGTTTGTGCAGTGAGTCCGTGGTGCTGAGTTGTGGAGAAGCAACAAATGTATGCATCAACAATCCTGTGAAGACTAGCATTTGTAACATCTGTATTAACTGATACTGACACCTAAAAAAAATGTCCGTAAGGTATGGCACACCAAAATGAACAAAAAAAAAACAAACACATCTGCACATAAAGTGATGGACATAATCATGTAAAAATCCATTACTTACATAAAAAGTGCAATGCCCGAGTCCACGATGGACAGAAACGAGAAAATAGCATCATCAAAAGAAGGTTACTTTAACGACCAGAAATAACTAAACAAAACTCTGCAGTCACTAGCAGAGATGTACTAAATATATGATTTAATATTTGGCCAAATGACCTGGATGGATAAAGAATACAAATACAAAAAGTGAGTGCGTTGGTGGGAACAAAGGCACTACAAGAGTTCTTAAAAACATTTTCTGATCAAGTCCACACACTGAACTGTACATTTAAAACCAAGTTAAACTTTAATGCCACACCACATGTAACATACATACACTCATGTTGAATGAGCTGTCCAGGTTATCCATTTCACTTTTCTAATACATTAAAAAAATGAGGTTACAACATCTACACATTACCGTTCTTGCTTTAGTAACATTAAATCAAATAGGAAAGTTTCACTGGTAAGCTATTTGAAGAGCCTACAGAACTGTGATAACAAATAGGAAAGCTCCACTGGTAAGCTATTTGTAGAGCCTACAGAACTGTGATAACAAATAGGAAAGCTCCACTGGTAAGATATTTGTAGAGCCTACAGAACTGTGATAACAAATAGGAAAGCTCCACTGGTAAGATATTTGTAGAGCCTACAGAACTGTGATAACAAATAGGAAAGCTCCACTGATAAGCTATTTGTAGAGCCTACAGAACTGTGATAACAAACAGCGACATTTGGTAAACAGCATGGTTACAATTATATTAACTCACACATTTCAGTTACAGAATCCAAGTAAAATTACTCTGATGGTCTATGATAATATTTTGTATAACACATATAAAATCTTTAAAAAATCGAAAAATAGTGTCGATAAAGTGGGGTTAGTGATTGTATCAGTAATCCAAATGGATTTATCAAATATACACATAGAATAAAATGCCACTTGCATAAACTCATCACATCATTTCAGTTTTAACTATCAGGGGTTTATGACTGACATATTTAGCAATGCTGACATGACAATGTCAACAAGCAAAAGTCACACACAATATTTTGCAATGAACATACGTCTGCTGCCTTGCATACACGACATTGTCTTATTTGACAATATTTTCCAAACTACTTTTCTTAAATGAGATGAATATGGATGAAGGGCAGTTGAGTTTATTTCTGTTTTAAAAAATAGAATTTAATATGGACTTATATTGGAATTCAGGGGTGGAAAAAGTTATCGCATATTTGTTGATTGTTTTCTCGCATAACAATTTCTCAAGGACTTCAGCTATGGACCCGTTTTGTATTTCTGTACATTTACAAAGTGTTGTAATAGTTTGTCATGCCCTTATTCAAGACAGATAAAAATCTAACAATATCAGATCAGAAATGAAAAGAAATTGGAAAAGAATGCTTTAGAAAGTAAGAAAAAACAATTTCACCATGAGCATTCTTTTTTTCTTCTTCATTATTATCTAATCTTCTTACTTTTTTTTTTTTTTTTTTAAATGTCACATCATTCACATTCATCCACCATTACTTCTTTTAACTCACATCTGCCATTACATGCTGCAGAAAGAGATCACTATGACACTATACTCCTAAATGGAAATGCAGTTTAGTGTTTTACACATACATTTATCTTGACTAGAACACTATGGTCAGCCTCATCCCAGTAAAACTTACATCCCTCACAGACTGATAATCTATAATTAATCTACACAGCACAGGCAATACAACAATTCCACATGACGTACGGAGACTAGAATTGTTTTTAATGGGTAATTTCACAAACATCCTGGAAATACTTTGTGTTTCTCCTTGTTTCCGTTTTTTTTTTTTCATGGTTAACACTCAGGTTTGCACTGACAATTTAATGTTTGTACAAAGATCATTTTTACGTTCATTATTATCCAGTAGGGCACCTGAGTAGTGAAGTGATTAGTGCACCAGTCTCCCAAAGTGAAGGTTGAGAGTTCAAACCCAGATGGAGGTGCCCCAGTCACCCCAGCTGCAGATATGGGCGCTCGAGTTCTTCTAGAGCTGGGGGGGAGGAAAGGCAGACAGGGTTAATGCGGACCACATCACCCTCCAGTGTGGCAACCGGTCAAGGAAAATATGGGCACTACTAACACCATAGCCCCTATGTGTCTTCACAGCATGATAAGGGTACCTTTACCTTTTTATTATCCAGCAGTTTAGCAAAAGCGGTTTTTTTGCATTTGTAACTCAACATAACAGCCAATCAGAATTTCAATTATTCACAAGCTTGATATTTATCTGCAGACAGGGCTGGCATATTTATCTGCAGACAGGGCTGGCATATTTATCTGCAGACAGGGCTGGATATTTATCCACAGAGAGGGCTGGCATATTTATCTGCAGACAGGGCTGGATATTTATCCGCAGACAGGGATATGCTATAAAAACTTCTAATGTGAATTGTGCAGCTAAAACACTGTTATGACTAAACAGTAGATTGTCCACTAATCTGAGCATCAAAGAAGTTGCATGTAACAACTGTATAGCTGCTATACCTTTATTCCTTATATCTTTCTGTAATAACTTTTCTATACCTTTATTCCTTCTTTACCTTACTCCCATCACAGGACAAAACTACATTCATATGAGTAAAACATAAATCATCTATAAACAGACCGAAGCATTTTGAGTGTGACATTATTTTTAGTACTTGTCAAATTCCACATATTTATATGTAAGGAACCTGCATTCCACTCATATAGTCCTGATTTTCAAAGAGTTAACATTTTACTTCAAGAATGTATGTGGCTGTACACTCACTCCCTTTCAGCTACATTTATAAACATATACAACTGACAACACAAATAATAAATGATTGTACATCAACTGTTAATAAACAAAAATGAGACATTATAAACATCATCGTATGAGATTTTAACCAAAAAAAATCTTTGTTAAACATCCATGAGGGCACAGACTGTATTCTTAAATAGTTAAATATAAACTTTTTGACTATAAAACGAGTTTCTAATGGCAAAAAAAAAAACAAAATACATATGACGACAACATTAAACCAACAGCAACAATTCACTGGGTCCAAATCTGAACCAGAAACTGTGAGGCTGCCACATTATCTCTCTGAAAATTGTTAATTTTCAATGACATGATTAACTTTAACATGACCAAGCACTTTAATAACAAGAATGTTAATTTTTTTTTGAAACAGAAGATTGTTAATTTTCAAGGACATGACCACAGAAGCAAAAGAAGCTTTGCAGAATCAGAGTTGGTCTAATATCTGCTATGCTTCTTCCAAAAGCTACAATGAAATATCCGCACACTAGTAACAACAACAACAAACGGAACAAACTTGAAATCTCAGCATGAGATGAGACAGGAGCAGCATGAAACATGAATAGTTTTTGAGTATTAACATATTACAAAAACTAAACCATATAAATATACACAAAGCTACTGCAGTAAAGCTGTGACAACAAGATGTCAAGACTATATTAAAAACAAAAGTAGGAACAGCTTTATTAATTAATAAACACACAGTCATAATGTTTCAGTGTACACCTTAATCATACCAAAAAAAACATGCAGGACAAAGAAACAGGAAAAGAAGACAAAATATAAATGAAATACAACATGAAATACTTCTCTAAACACAAAATATATATAACACAAAAAAGTAAAACATTAGTAATGATGAATGGCACCTGTCAGTGTTATCAAGAGTGGGGTGGAGACAAGTCTCTTACAATGACAAGGAACCAGATACACTGCTAAACCACAAAAACAATCTCAGTTCAGATCAAAATCTATGATAAAGTCTACCTGACAGAGAAGAGCTAAGCACTGTAGGCAGCACTGAAAGAGGAGTGAATCTATGATAAAGTCTACCTGACAGAGAAGAGCTAAGCACTGTAGGCAACACTGAAAGAGGAGTGAATCTACGATAAACTCTACCTGACATAGAAGAGCTAAGCACTGTAGGCAGCAATGAAAGAGAAGTAGTTCACTGCTGCCTACAGTGGTTGTAAAGCTTACCCTGGAGCTGTGGTGGCACTACAACCTGGCCAATGGTTTGAAGCAGTCACAGAAGAGCCTATTTCTGTGGCCCAGTGACAGGTTTTAATGTCACCACAGAGAGCCAAATCCACAAAGAAGCCCATGATCAAAGATCCTCATTATGAACTACAGCTGTAGCCTGAGCATGCCCTAGTACTCAAACACTAAAGACCTCTGCAACAGCATTAGCTGCCAAATAAAAAAACTTAGCTTTGAAGGATTCTCCTGCTACAGATCACTTTACAAGTCTGCAGTTACAGGGAGATAACAAATTTCTTATAAATGCTTTTTTATTTTCAAAACAGAGACAAGAAAAAGCAACACACACACATGCAAAACAAAACAAAAAATCGAATAAGTAATATGAAATGTTACAATTTTTTTTTTCATTATTCTATGTTCTACACAGGAGGTCATGTTTTTTTTTTTTTGTTTCAAAAAATCATTCACAGAACTTCTAATTTGTTGCTACTTTCTCCTCCTCTATAAACATTTTATGCATTCTTTGTTTACACTTATTTTTGTTATTATTTAGCATGACAGTAATCATAATATCATTATCTACTCCAAAAACAGGAACAAAATAAAGTATTAATTACATCATAGTCTTTGTAATGAAACGTTCATTTACTCTGCATGTTCTTTCAAACAATTTTGGTTTTTTTTTTTTTGTTTCTGCTAACACAAACTGAGACAAAGTTCCCATAACCAATACTAAATTATGCCTTCTGGCAAAATAAGCACGCAAAGATTAACTTGTACAGCAACGAAAGGAATGTAAGTGGATTTTACTTATATACAAAAGTGAATATCTCTGCATACAGATCAGTTCAAGTGTGTCATTCTGTGATACATGAGATTTGACTTAGCAGATGGGTGTCTGTGGGTATGTTACAGGGACAGATCGGGTGTGTGTGTGTGTGTTGCACGTGCGCACAATGAGAGCAGTCAATCGCTACCGTAGCACATGCACACAATGAGAGCAGTCAATCGCTACCGTAGCACATGCGCACAATGAGAGCAGTCAATCGCTACCGTAGCACATGCACACAATGAGAGCAGTCAATCGCTACCGTAGCACATGCACACAATGAGAGCAGTCAATCGCTACCGTAGCACATGCACACAATGAGAGCAGTCAATCGCTACCGTAGCACATGCACACAATGAGAGCAGTCAATCGCTACCGTAGCACATGCACACAATGAGAGCAGTCAATCGCTACCGTAGCACATGCACACAATGAGAGCAGTCAATCGCTACCGTAGCACATGCGCACAATGAGAGCAGTCAATCGCTACCGTAGCACATGCACACAATGAGAGCAGTCAATCGCTACCGTAGCACATGCACACAATGAGAGCAGTCAATCGCTACCGTAGCACGTGCACACAATGAGAGCAGTCAATCGCTACCGTAGCACATGCACACAATGAGAGCAGTCAATCGCTACCGTAGCACGTGCACACAATGAGAGCAGTCAATCGCTACCGTAGCACATGCACACAATGAGAGCAGTCAATCGCTACCGTAGCACATGCACACAATGAGAGCAGTCAATCGCTACCGTAGCACATGCACACAATGAGAGCAGTCAATCGCTACCGTAGCACGTGCACACAATGAGAGCAGTCAATCGCTACCGTAGCACATGCACACAATGAGAGCAGTCAATCGCTACCGTAGCACATGCACACAATGAGCAGTCAATCGCTACCGTAGCACATGCACACAATGAGAGCAGTCAATCGCTACCGTAGCACGTGCACACAATGAGAGCAGTCAATCGCTACCGTAGCACATGCACACAATGAGAGCAGTCAATCGCTACCGTAGCACATGCACACAATGAGAGCAGTCAATTGCTATCGTAGCACATGCACAAACTGTCATGCTGAATAAAGAAAGTTATCTTTTGATTCCACTAGGGCACTTCATTGTTAAGTACATAATTTCAAGATCTTCAAGCCCTAATCTTGTTATCATCATCATCATGTCAGATGGCTGGACAATCATTTCCTCCACAGAGACTTTTAATTAGCTTGGATGCTAACTTCTTACTATTATGCCATTAATTTGTTAACTTTATATCATACTATCACACCATTATTTTGTTAATGTTATATACTGTCCAAAAAAATAGAAACGCATAGCTTATATAAGCTTCATTTTTTTATGTTATGACAAAAATTGTTTTCCTGGGTATCTCAAACCAAACTAAAAATCGTCACCAAGATATCAGGTCCATGATTTAACGTGAATTTTGCTATTCTTGTGTATAGTCAGAATGCAGTAGCTGCCCTTGCTAATCATGCATTTTTTTTTTACCATAACTCACTTTATGGAAAAGTCATGATTTTTGTGGTGAGCACAACTCACTTCCCATGCAAATGAAACCCTATAAAAGGATGAGGTTACACAAACAAATTCAGTTAATTTTCAAGCAGATAATTATGGCACGTCTATCGCAAAATTTACAAAACACTGCTATTGGTCGTCTGCAAGCAAGCGAAAGTCAAAGTCAGGCTGCCAGGCATTTAAACATGCAGCAGAGTACCATCAGTCAACTTTGGCACCATTTCCAAGCCACTGGCTCAGCTGAAGACTGGCACCGCAGTGGATGACCCAGGGTGACAACAGCAGTTGATAATCGCTTTATTCTGGTTCATTACCTCAGAAACAGGTTTACAGCAGCTTCCTCAAGTGCCCAGTCATTGCTTGAAGGATATCATGTGCCTGATCAAACTGTCCGGAATAGACTGCATGAAGCTGGACTAGTGGCACGACGACCTCACCGAGGTCCCGTTTTAACGAGATGCAGTCGCCAGAAATGACTTGTTTGGGCCAACCAGCATCGGCCCTAGACAACTGACAATCATTGGAGACATGTCTGGTTTAGAGACAAATCTTCCTTTTTGTTGCACCGCCATATGTGGAGAAGGGTCTGCCATAGGCCAAATGAATGTTTTGCCTAAAATTGCGTTGATGAAGCTCTGCCGCACGGTGGTGGAGGTGTAATGGTATGGGGAATGATCAATTTCAACGGAAGGAGTCCATTGGTGCAGATTGAAGGAGGCTTGAACATGCAATGATATTTCAATGAAATTCTTCAACCCCATTCTGCACGGTTCACTATACAGTTCCTGACTGCCGACAACATTCTCACCCTTCCCTGGACATCCCTGTCTCCAGACATGAATCCGATCGAGCACCTATGGGATGAGCTGCAAAGATGTGTTTGTTGCCAAAACGTTTCACCAGCCAATCATCATGATCTGTGGCAGGCACTCCAGGAAGAGTGGGCAGCCATCCCACAGGTGCACATCAGACATCTGATCACATCTATGCCCAGGAGATGCCAGTCATTGATCAGATCTATGCCTGGGAGATGCCAGTCGCTGATCGATGCAAGCGGAAACCACACACCATACTAACTTGAGAACCCCTGATACTAACAAATTCTCATCACACAGATGCAAGAAACTGTCAAGTGAGTGTTTAAACCCTTAGGTATCATTGTGTGCAATTTGAAAATTTTATTCATTCAATTTAAAAAGCTACAGAATGTCAAAGTTATGGTTAAAACTGGGTCATCAGTAGTTATGCGTTTCTTTTTTTTTTTTGACAGTATATTATTTTACCATACCATTATTTTGCTAACTTTTAAATCATACTATCACACCATTATTTAGTTAAATTATTCTACCACATCATTACTTCGTTAACTTTATATTATTCTACCATACCATTACTTTGTTAACTTTTAATCATACCATCACATTATTTGTAACCACTGTATCATAACACAGCACCATCACTTGTTATCATACTATAATACAGTTACAGCAGGACCCCACCATAGACACTTTTTACATGCAGCTTCAGGTTTCTGCTACGGGCCACCCCCCACCCCCCCAAAAAAAATAATAATGAAAACATAAAATAACAATTCTTAATGGCACCCTGATTCTGTCCTATTTTCCAAGGTACCTGAAGTCTCACAGCATCTCCCTCAGTCACGCTCATTCCAGGAAAGTGTTACTATGATTCATTTCTTTGTTTTCCACTAAACACTGGTAAAGTGAAGAAAAAAAAAACGAAAACAGAAGCCAATTATGAAGTGTTCTTCAAAAGAGCAGCAAGACTGTCAGCTTCAGATGACTCCCAGCCTACAGCATCCTCCATTTCTGATTTCTTGCCATTGCCTTCAACTTTAGATGACCCCCCAGCCTACAGCATCCTCCATTTCTGATTTCTTGCCATTGCCTTCAACTTTAGATGACTCCCAGCCTACAGCATCCTCCATTTCTGATTTCTTGCCATTGCCTTCAACTTTAGATGACCCCCCCAGCCTACAGCATCCTCCATTTCTGATTTCTTGCCATTGCCTTCAACTTTAGATGACTCCCAGCCTACAGCATCCTCCATTTCTGATTTCTTGCCGTTGCCTTCAACTTTAGATGACCCCCCAGCCTACAGCATCCTCCATTTCTGATTTCCTGCCATTGCCAATGGCTTCAACTTTAGATGACTCCCAGCCTACAGCATCCTCCATTTCTGATTTCTTGCCATTGCCTTCAACTTTAGATGACTCCTAGCCTACAGCATCCTCCATTTCTGACTTTATGTCATGCCATTGCTCTCATCTCCTGTCTAACCATCATCTTCAAGATGGCCAACCAATGAGACTGGGTTGTCTGAAGTTGATGACCCTTCTAATGTATTATCAGAAGAAGTCAATCGCTAACTGTAGTACAATGCTTACACATCTACAATCTTCCAGTCAAATGCTTATTTTAGCAATGAGTCATCATCGTTGTCAACATCATCATCATCATCATTCAAGAAGATGTCAGATGAAGATGGAGGGTGACTACAATATATGTAAGGATGGAAAAAGTGTTATTTTGATTTATGGTACCACACTACAGAGTTTATTTGCCTTAATTATATGACAAAAATGTGTGACATGGATGTTAGCATAGATACTTAACACTTAATGGGATTCAATATTTTGTGTGAATTTCTGTCTACATGAGGGGGTCTTGGAATGTATTGGTTACATGTGGTAGGGTCCAGAGGTATTTCCTCCCTTCACCTCTTCTATCTCTGGAAAGCCTTATTTGCCCTGTTACGTTACTTAAAAAAAAAAAAAAAAATTCACACCCCTCTTTTTCTTTTCGTCCCCACAAAACAACCTGATCTGACGCTGATTTTCCTGGATCATCAACTCAGCATTCACTGATGGGAAGTCTGGTTCACATCTGAAGGGTGCGACAACTGCGTTAACTCTCTAAGTGATGGGACAAGCACATTAGCTCTCTAAGTAATGGGACAACCACGTTAACTCTAAGTAATGGGACAACCATATTAACTCCCTAAGTAATGGTTATTGTCTTTATGCATATCTAAAATTAAAAGATAAAGATGATCACTATTACGTAAATTAATATATCGTTACATGATATCTTTTTTTTCTAAATATATTTTGCATTGGTCCTGGACATTGCTCGTTAGTTATCTTAACTTCTACATAACATATTTCCAACAAACTAAGATTTCCTCTACATAACATACTTTCAAAAAAGAACAAATACTACAAGAATTTAATATTGAAGAAGGCTGGTTAGTAAAGAGGATTAAACAGAGAAAACTTAAATATTTTGGACACATTAAACGTCATGATAATCTAGAAAAGACCGTCTTGGAAGGGTACATAATAGTTAAAAGAAAGAGAGGAAGACCAAGGCGAAGATGGCTGCAAGACATTGTTGATGATCTGCAAATGGATGCATCAGCAGCAGGTCATCTTGCTCACAACTGAGAGGCCTACAGGAGTGCTGTTAGGGAGGCAAAGTTCCGCAAGGGACATGCAAATGAATGAATGAACATACTTTCAACCAACTAAGATTTCCTCCACATAACATACTTCCAACAAACTAAGATTTCCTCCACATAACATACTTCCAACAAACTAAGATTTCCTCCACATAACATATTTCCGACAAACTAAGATTTCATTTGCCTCTATTAGTCTTTGTGTTGATCTACTAAATTTTTCATAACTCACTTTCATGGAACAATATATAAGCTCAATGTAGTATTCTGAAACTGTTTTCATACACTCAATGCAAAATGCATTACATATAATGTTTTCCTGGTATACAAAAACCATCATGGCTCGACACATTCAGTTCTTGTTGGTATGTTTCCTACTCGGGTATACTACTACCCTACGTGTCTGACTGTATGTGCTGGGCTGAAGGCTGCTCCAGTTAAATATACAACACAGCTCATTTAGATGGAGTTTTCTTTCTGAACGTAATACCCCCCCCCCCCCCTTTCTGGCCAGGATTCACTTTATGAGAAATCTGTATTGTCCTGGAATATAAGTCTGACATAAGGAGTAGACTCAGAGAGAGGTGTCGCACACAAAGGACAAATGGTCTGAAATCCACTGGAACCATGGGGCACCGATATCCTTGACCAAAATCTGAGGACAATGGACATATGACTTTATCAATAAACAAGGAAATGAAACACTTTTAAAAAAAAAAAAAAACACAAAATGAAATCTGATGACTTTTTAGATATGACTCTGTGACTGATATCTCCGAAAATAACATCAAAGGATATCAAATGTGTCAGTTCAAAATCTGGAAACATCAAGGTAAACTATGACAATAAACTTTCTAGAGAAATCTTGGGGGGAATTCTCACAAAAACTGAATTCTGACATCTCTCTCTTTTTTTTAAAAAAAAAACTTTCCATAACCAAAAGGTAAATGCAGCATTATCAAGGTTAGGTTTGGCTTTCAATCATTCTACTGTAAATTTTATTTCTCTCCTGGCAACAGCCTTGTTTATATATATATATATATTTTTTTTTTTTAAAAATTCTCTTACCTGTTTATTTTCACATTTCACCTCAAACATCAGTCCATTGAATGAGCTATATCGTCTGTACATCAGAAGTTCAACTCCTTCCAACTCTAGTTCCTTTATGTTTCTACTGTCAGACTTTAAAAAATTTCTACAAACTCCACAGCTCTACTCCAAACAAAAATCAACTCTTCCATACTCATACAGTAACTCTTCAATACTAATACTCATACAGTAACTCTTCAATACTAATACTCATACAGTAACTCTTCAATACTAATACTCATACAGTAACTCTTCAATACTAATACTCATACAGTAACTCTTAGAGTTTCTTCAACTTCTTGTCAAGTATTATGGTAGTTACAGCCCCCACATGCTCATCCGTTCTAGCATGGCTGTCTGAATTCACTTCAGGTTTTCCCTCCTAATTTTTCCCTGTCCCCTGGAATTCTCAGAGCATTTTCTTCTTAAATGTTTTCTTTCACTTGGAGTGTGAGATACGATTTGTCTTCTTTGTTATGGTGGAGCCAATTCTGTTTTATGGATGTGAAGCATGCTCCATGAATAAGAGGGAACAGCGAGAAATAGAGGACATGGAAATGTGGTTCATAAGAAGGATGTTGAAGGTACCATGGACAGTTAAGAAAACCAATAAAGAAGTCTTAAGAGAGGCTGGAGTTAAAAGGCAAATTACAGCAAAGATCAGGGGCAGACAAGTGAGATTTGTAGGATATTTTCTGAGAAGAAGAAAATTGGAACACACTGCTGTTCTTTTGGCGAAAAAGCGCTCTCGAGTTCCGTGCATGGGGAGACAGGCTTTCGCTCCCTTCTCGGACAGCGAGAGTTAAGGTGTTTCGATGCAGAAGCAAGTGGTTTGTCCGTCAAGCAAAGCATGTAAACAGCTAGCCAGCCAGGTTTGTGCTAACGATGTAGTATGGTTTTGTCAACCGATGGTCTCGAAATTGGCCCATCTCTCGCAAAGAGTATCAGGTCTGCAGTATGTAATGTGCCTATGTTGTGGGTGGCTGGGCTCTCTTCTCGTTCACTAGAGCAGAGAGAGCCACCGGCCGCGCCCACTGGTTAAAGGAAGTGAAACGCCGCCGGGGTCGAAAGGGATCTGCTCTGAGCAGAGAGCTGTCTCCCTTGCCCCGCGTCGGTCTGTCGGTAGATATCCGACTAGGGCTCGGTGAAGAAAGCTATCTGGTTGATCCTGCCAGTAGTCATATGCTTGTCTCAAAGATTAAGCCATGCATGTCTAAGTTCACACTGTCTCACGGTGAAACCGCAAATGGCTCATTAAATCAATCGAGGTTCCTTAGATGACACAATCCTACTTGGATAACTGGCAAATCTAGAGCTAATACATGCTTACCAAGCTCCGACCCTTGTGGAAAGAGCGCTTTTATTAGTTCAAAACCAATTGTCATTGCCCTTTGGGGCACGGCGTCCCAACTAGTGACTCTGGATAACTTTGTGCTGATCGCATGGCCTTCTGTGCCGGCGACACATCTTTCAAATGTCTGCCCTACCAAATGTTGATGGTACGTGACATGCCTACCATGTTTGTAACGGGTAACGGGGAATCAGGGTTCGATTCTGGAGAGGGAGCATGAGAAACGGCTACCACATCCAAGGAAGGCAGCAGGCGCGCAACTTACCCACTCCCGGCACGGGGAGGTAGTGACGAAAAATAACAATACGAGACTCTTTCAAGGCCCCGTAATTGGAATGAGTACACTTTAAACCCTTTAACGAGGATCTATTGGAGGGCAAGTCTGGTGCCAGCAGCCGCGGTAATTCCAGCTCCAATAGCGTATATTAAAGTTGTTGCAGTTTAAAGCTTGTAGTTGGATCTCAGGCGCAGGCGGGTGGTCCGGCTCGCGCCGGTTCACTGCCCGTTGTCTCCTGCCTTACTGTCTGCCGGCTCTCTCCCGAGGATGCTCTTCGCTGAGCATCCCAGGTGGCCGGCACGTTTATTTTGAAAAAATTAGAGTGTTTAAAGCAGGCTCCAGCTGCATGGAATAGGACCTCGGTTCTATTTTGTTGGTTTTTGGAACTAGAGGTCGCTGTTGGAGAGATTCTTCAGCTGCCGTGCATGGAGCGGTGCTCCTCCCGGCCAATGAAGAAAGGTGCAAATGGGGTTGCCACGCAGCATCACTGCGGAAAAGGTGGTAGAAAGGATAAAGCGAAGCAAACAGTCAAATCACGGCACCTCTGTCTGGAGGTCAGCCACGTCCTGAGTGAAGTCATATCGGGTGAAATGCATGAACCGGCTTGTCCTAGAGGTTAAGACACTGCTGGCAAGACTCTTCAAATGCCGCGCGTGGAGTGAAGCTCCTCCCAGTCAAGGAAGTAAACACAGAAAAGAAATAAAGGTTGCTGTGCGGTGCCGATGTGAAAAGGTGGTGGAAAGGATAAAGTGAAGTTTAATGGTATGTCCAGTAGTATCACTGTGAGAGCTACACATACCACAGCACCTCTGCTCTAGAGGCCGGCCACGTCTGAAATACACCTACACTGGTGAAATATGCTTAAACCAGCACACACCAGGGGTGGAACTTGATGGCTAGACATGTCATGCCACCTCCGCTCTAGAGATCGGTCACGCCTGATATACACCCATACTGGTGAATTTTGCCTAAACCGGCTCACACCAGGGGTGAATCTTGAAGGCTATGCATGTCACAGTACCTCTGCTCTAGAGGTCAGTCACGTCCCAAACACGCCCATACTGGGATAATATGCCTAAACTGGCTCAACCCAGGGGTGGAAGTCACTAGTGGCAAGGAGTTGTCCTCCTGGACAAAAGCTCCATCCTGGTCACAACTAGGAAGGGTAGCGGCCACGACCGAAAAATGCTGAAGTCGAAGACACTGGACCAGGGCAGTCTAGATAGGCAACCACCTCTCACCCGGCGGGGATGTTTGCGTATCCTAATCACGCTGAGGTTTTCCGGTGAGAAAGTCCAACTCTGGACTGGATGGGCAACCACCTCTCACCCGGCAGTGATACACGGGTATCTCAAAACACGTCGAGGTTTTCCGGTGAGAAGGTCCAACACTGGCCTGGGTGGGCTACCGCCTCTCGCCCAGCGGGGATGCACTGATATCCTAAACATGTCGATGTCTTCCGGTGAGAAAGTCCAACTCTAGACTAAACTGGTGCAACAAAAACCACGGTGTCACGCAATCCGCTTCAGAGACCCACCAAGAATACAGGCTAAAGCCCAGCGATACTCCGAAACCCTTGTGGTCCTCTCGTGGATCTCGTGTGGTCCTTTCGGGAAGACCACGGGACCTAACGAGGACCACAGGCGTAAATTCAGTAGGATCACAGTGCAGTTTTGGTGGTAGAAGCGAACGAAGAAGAAGAAGAAGGAACACACTGCGACAACTGGAAAAATTGAGGGAAGAAGAGACAGAGGAAGACAGAGAGAGAAGTTACTGGGTCAGTAAGTTACTGTCAGTGTGGTTAAGAAGAAAGTCACCAGCAAATCTCATAATCAAGTCTAAAGACAGGGAATTGTGAAGAGAAATGACTGCCTATGCCACGCGGCAGGGCACTTGATTATTACGACGGTACGGAGATATATTTGTTTTATATGCAGTAAATATACTCCTTTGTTATTTGTTTCCTCATACAAATTCTGTTTTTGATGCTACTGTTTTAGGCCGAGCAACTGACTGCCTCCTGTAACTTCAGGTGATATTCTGTAGAGCTGTTTCACTCTTTGTGACACAATTTCCCATCTACACCGGTCAAGTCACACTCTCAAGTCCCTCAATACAAACATTAGCCAGGAGAACTTCACTTACTTTGCTGTGCTTTCTGAAACCATATGACCACATGGGGAGAAACAGTAGTTGGGCTGCTCAGCATCCACGTACAGACTTAGCTCACATCCCATCTGCAGCTTGATAAACTTGCCATCCTAGGGGAGGGACATTAAACATGAGCCAGCTTCTGACTTAGGTGAACTGGGTCTATGCTGGGGAGATGCTGCTATGATGAAGGCCAGCACGAACCAAAAACTGGTCAAGACCATGTTTTTTTATGTCCATCTAGGACTTTGGGTCAGGTGTATTTGTAGTGCTACAACACAGGTAACAGCAAGTCTGTCAAGTCCCACATGCTGGTGGAATCTGTTTCTTATATTCAATCTGTCATGTCCCACAAGCTGGTGGAATGTTTCTTATATTTATTCTGTCATGTCCCACATGTTGGTGGAATCTGCTTCTTATATTCATTCTGTCATGTCTCACATGCTGGTGGAATCTGCTTTTTATATTCATTCTGGGAAGTCACAAAAATGGCAGTATAAATTCTAGTTTCCAGCTGTAATATTAACCAAGATATTGTCCGATTTGGAAATATGCTAGTGCCAGGGTTGATGAAACATAGCTGGCCAAAACTTTGCCCTACTTCTCTGCTGGTATCCCCAGTAACAAACCCAGTCTGGATAACGGGGTTGGGATTCAGTCCCAGGTCCCCATGACAATCAAGTCTGCTAAAGAAGGACCAGACACTCCCTGCTTCTCTAGCTCCAGTCTGGGACTGAGGGGGGGGGGGGGGGGGGGGGGGAGCCACTATAACCCACCCTGAAGAGACGACACGATGCTATACCTCGGCACATTCGCTGCACCGGCTTCAACGACCACCAGCCTCCGCAGTTCCAGGGAGATTAAAGAAGACCCAACAGAAGCATACCACCATCTAGAAATCATTATCTTGTACTGCTTTCAAAGGAGAGCCTGGCTGAAATGTACCTCCAACTCGTGTCTGTTCTTTGCTCTTACAGTATGTCTAGGATCATGCTGAAACACACCCATCTTAATCTTTGTCATCCCCTCGCTCTTTTTTTTTTTCCTTCATGCATGGTTTTCATTATTGCATTACGTCTTGTGATACAGCTGAAATATATCAACTGTCTGGTTCTTATGTTTCTCATTATTTCTCTTCTCATTCCAACTAGTTTAATACTTCTTTGTTTTCTTCTGACAAAAAGCTACGTTCAATGAAGGAACAGTTCACTATTTATTCATAACATTTCATCATGAGCCCATGATGAAATGTTTTCTAAAACATCAATGTAGTGACATGACATCCCACCACATGCCGTAAGTGTATTCAACCACAATGAAATGTAAGTGAAGAAAAATCTGTAAATATGGCAAGCAATTTAACACAGCCTTCACTTTAAGAGTAGAAACACTATAGAAAAGGTAAAATCCCTGTTTCCACACCATTAGGGCATATTAAGGATATGGTGTTAGCCTCATATTTTCAGACCCTCGGCACATGAAAGTGTGATGTGGTCACTATCGCGCCTGACTGCATTTACCTTCTCAGATTTCTTTGATGCCCATTTTTAAAGGCTGAGTGGACCTTGGGGCCTTTTTGGTGTGGTGGTGCTGGGATTCAGAGAAAAAAAAAAAAACTATAAGAAGGATCAAAACACAGATAAGTGTTCTAATGAATATTAATTTTAAGATCTCAAAGACTGTAATCTTGAGTTCTTTACAGTCAGTGTCAAGATGAAAATCTTCACACACAACTGGAAATGGGTATTATGGTTTTCTTAGACTTCTGGAACAAACCGTAGAGTATGCTCTTCCATACTACTGGGGAATATGGTAATCACTATTCCACTGGCCAGCATGAAGTAACAAGACATCTTGCTTCCTAGAACAACAAAGGAAGTTAAGACAAGGTCATAACCTTCTAGGATTTAATGGTCCTGACAACAACAAAAAAAAAAAAGAGAAAAGACTATATCATCCCTTGTGATCTGAGAAGAAGACAAATGAAAGATGAACAAAATAAGATCCATGACAGTAACAGACAATGAGATACAGACCATCAAGCATAATGGACATTTTCGAACATCATCATCAGCTTGCCCCCATTTATGGTTCCCATGTACATGACCACAAGGTAGATAAACATAGGGCTGACGATCGCGAAGATTCAGCGACCCTCTTGTTGGCAGGACTAATGTGTTCAGTCCTATGGGACACTGAGGACGCCCAGCGTTCAGATGCTCCACAAGGCGATGGAACTCTGTCTCACTCTGAAAAATTGAGCACACAAACATGTCTGCCATGATTACATCATAAATTCTGAGTCAACTTAATAAAGGTACTTAAAATAACTATTCAAACATCAACATGGTAGCATTCTTCACATGTTTCTGAGCAAGGGTCATGTGATCTCACAATAATACAAATCTTTCATATCTACACATTTTTTTGTCTTTATTTCATATACACAGGGTGATTTAAACACAACGTTAACATTATATGGCACTAGTCACATGGGATAGGTTTCAGAAATGTGTTAACACCAATGGCAAACAGGTGGAGAACTTATAAATCAATATGAATGGTGTCACACAGTGTCAACATTTGTTTGAGAATTTCTCTTCAAGTGATGATTCAGGCTGCATTTCCATGTGGAACTGCTTGCATACATGTTTTCCTGGGAGACTGGGTTGATATGCCTTCTTGTCTCATCTGCAGAAATACTCTGATTTATATATATATATATTTTACATCCTTCCCGTGCCATTAAATGTCACATGGGGCCCACATGGTAGTTCGCCAAGATGTCCTGTCTTCGGTGAGTTTTTAAATCTCATCAAGGGATGTTATGCCCACTGAACTGGCTTCTCTTAACAATGTCCTCTTTAGAGTTTCACGTGGTCGACCTCTTTTTCTTGAGCCTGTTGTGTTCCATTTGATAGCTTGTTTGGGGATTCTCTGACTGTTTCTTCTCATCACATGACCGACATTTGTCCATCTTCTTTTTTTGATCAACCATGAGACAGGGTGGTGTTTGCTCATCTGTCTGATCTCTGCGTTGTTCTTGTCTGTCTGTCTGCCTGCCTGCCTGCCTGCCTGTCTGTCTGTTTGTCTGTGCGTGCGTGTGTGTGTTTATATATATATATATATATATATATATATATATATATATATATATATATATATATAATATCCAGCCATTCCTTTGACATTTGTTAGCTGTCTGTGAAGGCATATAGCCATAATCTGTAAATAATAACTAACATTCCTTTATTCGAGAAATTCTTCAGTTCACTGAGTGCTATGTCATAAGTTTTAGTGACAATGTTTCTCCATTTTGTCTAGTCCTAGGTTTATCTAATGAGTTTCAACTCTTTTTCCACGCTGCCTAATCTGTCAATGGTTTTTTTTTTTAGTTGTCCAGACAGAGACTATCAAGTTCTTTAACTTTCTTCTCATCATCATCGCCTTTCACTCCCTTGAGAGCATAGGCCACGGATAAAGCCTCTTCAGTCATCCCTGTTTTTGGAATTATTCTCTGCTTCCTTCCATGTGTACCTCTTGTTTCTGAGCACTGTCACAGTTTCTCTTTTTTCAAGAGGTTGTTATAAACTAGCTAGCAACACTTACTGGTGATGAAATTAACCCAAGGGCTGATCTCCAAACAATGGTTGCTCCACACAGATCAATCAATGTTCCATCTCTGAGAATATTGTCTTCCTCTGTTATCTGAAATATAAAAGCTACAGTCAATGCATGTGCTCTAATGTTAATATTTCACTCATTAACTTCTTGATATTTCTCTATATATAAAGTATCTTTCTGAGTATTGATGCATCAGAGAGTTCTAAAAGTAAATAAATTTGCCCTTTTCTTCTATCGCAGAAGTATCTGTGCTGAATGAATGAATGAACAGACTTTATTTTCGAAGAGTTAAGAATTGGGCACGCAGGCCCGTCGACAATTCTGCCCTTCATCATACTTTGTACAACTCTGATTCAGTCATAGATATTCAGCAGTTGTTACTGAACTTAATATGTATGAAAAAACATAAAATGAATAAGTAAATAATTAAGAAACCCTTTCTTTCCATACACTCCACATTCTGCTTTATGCAACTACATGAAATAAACTTTATTACATGCTCACATTCATTATAAACTCACACATTTTTGGAGCAACAATATAACATATAACAGATAGAAAATAGATGAAGAAATCAATATGGTCCACGGGGTTTTAGACAAAGATGAGGAACAAGAGATCATATATTCAATATAAGATTAATAATAGAGAAATGCAGAGAATTTAATGTGAATCTATATTTGTCCTTTAACAGACTATTCAAAGGCATTTGATTGTGTACAACACCAGAAACTTTGGGAAATAATGGAAAAAAATGGGATTTTCAACACGTGATACAATTAATATCACTGCAATATCTAGACTAACAGGCAGCAGTAAGAATAAATGGTGAAACAACAACTTGGTTTGACATAAAACAAAGAGGTCCATCAGGGTTGCATATTGTCGCCTTACTTATTTAACTTGTATACTGAAAATATAATGAGGAATGTTAGAGAAGATGTAGACAAAGAACATTATGATGCTATAAAAATTGGAGGTTATGAAATACCAGAGATTAGATATGCTGATGACACAGTGTTACTATCCACAACACAAAAAAGAATGGGAAAACTAATTATGTCAGTCCATAAGAATAGTGAAGAGCAAAACCTCTATATTAATGCGAAGAAAACTGAACTGATGACAACTGACAAAACAAACAAGGCGGCTGAAATATATATCAATGAGGAAAAACTGGGAAATGTGGAGAGTTTTGAATATCTTGGATCACTACTAACTAATAATGGAGATACAATGAGGGAAACTAAAAGGAGGACATCTATCGCTCTTCAGAAAGTAAAACAACTAAAGAATCTGTGGAGAGGAGCAGACAGAACTACAGAAATAAGATTCGAAAATGAGACCTTTGCAGGATGTGTTCTGGATTGTGGAGACCACTACAACACGTGCAGACGCATGCATGCGCGCGCACACCGCACGCAGAGAGAGAGAGAGAGGGAAAGAGAGAGTTTAAGTTATTGGCTTGCATAAAATAAACTAAATTCCTGAACTCAGAGAAATTTGTTAATCTGGCTCTAGGCACTTACAACAATATCACTCATCGAAACATTACAATATCTGTGAGTCTAGCAAAAGTAAGTTGTAGGCAGTCAGTTTAGTGACAAAGAAGAACAATAAACTGATATGCGCATCCCACCTGGTGACTTTTAAGAGAAGATGGCCTTGAGTCCCTCAGAGAGAACAGACTTCCTCCCACTGACACTTCTCTCCAAGGTCCTGGAACGCCTGCTGGGGAAAATCCGCTCTGCGGCTGCATAAGGAACACTCCATTTGTCGTCAAACCATCAATATTGTCATCCGAGTACCACTTTACGGCTTTTTCCTGATTTGTGTCATAAAATATGAGTAAATGTACAGAACATTCTAACTTAAAGGGTAAACAAAAATAAACATGCACAACAGCAAAAATTACCAATGAAAATAAAGAAGAGCAACAAGAACATGTAAATGAAAACTACACTGAACAGTTTCTGTACAAATGTGAAGCTACCACAAATGCAACAGCATCTGTCGTTGTATATAAGTAGCCCCTTTGTTGTGAAAATCCAACTTATGTACAACCCTCACAAAGTCTATTATATTAAAATTTTGACATACATTAGTTTGTAATAAAAATGGGTACTACTTTGTGACACACATCAAAACACTGTGCGTCTACAGCAGTTCAGTGGTTCACAGTCACATGGGCATGTTTTTATGCATAAAAAAAAAGCCCACAGACTGCCAATCCCTGACGTAAGTGAAACAAATATTATTCATAGTTTTATCATCATCTATTATTTTCTATTATCACCCTCATGTACAGCACAAAATGAGGCCCACAAACCACTCACACATGGCATCTGGGCCTGCAATGGAAGAAGTTTGCTAGCTTTCGTTATATTCTAAAACAAACATTTGACTAATTGACCTTACATACAAACTTTACCTAACTGTTCTGACTTATATATAAATTCAACTTGAAAACAGCCTTAGAAATGGAACTTAATCATAATCCAGGGACTGGTTATTCATAATCCAAGGGCCTGCTTATATTTCCTCTCCAACTGTAAACTGGAGATCTTGCCAGATAAGGCTGTGATGATGATCTTGACAAAAAAAGTATGAAGCTTAATAGGGAATGAGGAAATGGAAGCTAGATAGAACCAAAGATTTTGGCAAACTCCACTATCATGGGGAACACATTGATCCTTGCTTCACTGGCAAAGCTGTAGAACAAAAACAACAGCTTGTTACTAGGAACACCGCATGACGGTACAAATGCATCCAAGTCCACTTGCTTCACTGGCAAAGCTGCAGAACAAAATAACAGCTTGTTACTAGGAACACCGCATGATGGTACAAATGCATCCAAGTCCACTTGCTTCACTGGCAAAGCTGCAGAACAAAATAACAGCTTGTTATTAGGAACACTACATGAAGGTAGGAATGCATCCAAGTCCACTTGCTTCACTGGCAAAGCTGCAGAACAAAATAACAGCTTGTTACTAGGAACACTACATGACGGTACGAATGCATCCAAGTCCACTTGCTTCATTGACCTTGACAAGTTATCCAAGAACCAGTAACAACAACACAGAAATGAAATTTCATTTTCAACATGTTTCATAACCTCACCCCTAAAAATATATTTCTGCCCGAATCAAAGCCTGCGGCATAAATCCTGGCTGTGTAAGGGGGTGACCTGTCTACGAGAATTCTGCAAGCAAATCTCGAGATTGTACTCTGCGGAGCTGTGTCATGCTCACTACGGAGGTGACCAGGGACTGTGTCCATCAACACAAAATCAATTGGACCCTCCATCGACCTGCCAATCTGAGAATCAAACAAAAATCAAGTAAAGCATACATCATAAATAGCATTAAATCTGGCATTTTGACATAACAAAATATTTTCACAACATAAGATTATTAAAAACATGAAGCAGACGTTGAAGTCACAAAATGCATAAAATTAAAATCACATAAACTTCACAAACTATTTGTACCCATAAACACCCAAAACACAAAAATGATCAATAATTCACAAAAGCCGGCAAATAACTTAAAAACACAGAAAATGAACATATTCCAAACGAAAATGTACCCTCAAACATATATTCATTCATTTAGTATTCTGAGCCACTGTAGCTCATTGCTGAATACAAGACTTGTCTCCACTCATTTCTGCTCTTAGTCTTCTGCCAAGCGTCCACTCCAAGGGCTTGTTGGTTGTCACATCAATGTTGTCTCACTCTGCCTCTTGGTCCGTCTCTGTTTATCACTTCTGAATAAGCCTTTTTTGTCTGTCTATCCTCTCCAAGTGTTGTCTGTTGTTTTTCATAATGCTAGTCATAAGTGGAGATTGGAATAGTTTGTGTATTTCTTTGCTATTTGTAATCTTCCACTCTTGTGACATAAGATCTTTAACTGGTCCAAAAATTCTTTTCAAGAGCCTGTTTTCAAACATCTGTAGCTGTGCTTCATCTTGTTTTGTAGTGCTCCATGTTTCTGATCCATACAAATGGTCTAATCTGTGTCTTGTATGCATCTAGTTTGGTGTTGTGGAACAGGATTTTTTATTGTAACAAGCGTCTAAGGACAAAACAAGTGCTGTGTCATGCTTATACAAAAAAAAAAAAAAGGTAAAGGTAATCCTATCATGCCTTAGAGGCACATAGGGATAAGGTGTTAGTGCCCATATTTTCCTCGACCTGTCAGCACACTAGAGGGTGATATGGTCAGTATCACGCCTGGCTGCCTTTCCTTCCCCAACTCCAGAAGTCGAGCACCCATTTCTACAGCTGGGTGACTGGGACGCTTCCGGTCGGATTCGAACCCTCGACCTTTGCCATGAGAGACTGGTGCACTAACGACTTCACCACTCAGACATCCATGCTTATATCCTAGCTCTAATGTCATCTCTCACAATGTTGGGGCTGCTCAATAACACCCGTAGATATTTACATGAATCTGTTCTTTTAATCCTTAGACCTTCTATTATACTTTCCATTTTCTCAATTCTTATTTTTTGCTATTGCTATTCTCATGTATTCAGTTTTCTCAGAATTTATCTTTAGCCCCACTTTTTCTGCTTCATATATATATATATATATATATATATATATATAATACACATACATATGCATGCACGCACACACACACATTTTATTCAGAACAATTTTTTCTTTGGCAGTGAATCATTCAATGAAAAAACCATATATATCATTCAATGAAAAAAACCATATATATCATTCAGTGAAAAAAAAACATATATATCATTCAATGAAAAAACCATATATATCATTCAATGAAAAAAACGAGATATATATATATATATATATATCACTCAATGAAAAAACTTTTTAAAAACTCTTCCTACCTGGAACATATCTGTATTCTCATCTTCCAGATACTCAACAATGATGGCTTTGTTACGAGACAACGTGTAGGACACAGAATGCTTCGACTGGTCCTGAACAGCCTGATAGTACAAGTATAACAGAACTAACCACACTTTCTCACAAAAATACACTTCTGGCACTGATGACAGTGTTTGCTGCTGGCTCTGATAATCATGTAAATAATTAGTACATAGCCATCATTTAGTCATCCCTGTTCTTTGTATAATTCTCTGCTCCTTCTCTGCGCAACATTTTCTACACTCAACCTTGCACTATTTTGCACCTTTCAGCATGAACGCATTATAATACTGGTAACGGACACATATCGCTTATGTTCCTGGATACACACAAGCCTTTTTTGTGAAGACAAATTGCTTATGTTCCTGGATACACACAAGCCTTATTTGTGCCTTTACAAGAACTGAGATAAGTTTTCATTCCGTTACTATTTTTCGTTCATTTTTTCATTATTTGTTTTTCTTTTTTTTTTTTACTTCGCTTACATTAGTTTGATGTAATCCAAACTTTGTCTCTTCTCTCTAATTCTTCGTCCTGTTTGTTTTTGTTTGATAAAGCTCGCACCAATACATTACAAGTTTGTTATTGTTAAATAATAAAGCTGTTCCTACTTTCTTCCTAGTTTATACATTTTGATAATCATGCAATCTGCTTCCATCAAACTCACTTAACATGAAATTAATTTGATGCTATGATGCTCACTGGTCCAAACTGGTAAAGTGAACATGAAAATTTTTGGTAAACGTGCTTGATCTAGGCTGCATGTGACATAGTGGATGTTTGAACTTCTCGAGTAATAAGTATCATTCTTTCTCAATCACTGGCTCATTTTTTTTTCCTTCTCATGCTCACTTCTGCCTATTTCACACCTGTCTTCACCCACCTACTTTAACATGTGAAATGAGTTTCCTGACATTTTAATGTGCTTACACTTTTTAATCATCTTAGAGTTTTGGCATTTTATAGTTATCATACTTAAACTCACAAAATGATGCTTTCTATAACTTAAACAGACACACTTAATCCTAAAAGAAAACACACACACACAAACTTTGCAACTGATTTAAAATAAAAAAAAAAGAACAATGCAATATCTGAGTTTTTAAAATAAATATTACCTGTTAGCTACAATCTCTCAATTTTCAAATAACTGTCATGTATTACAAAAATAAATGTTTACTGATAATGTTTTATACAATTATGGTAAAGGTAAAGATAATCCCTTAGTAAATGCCGTAGGAGATGATGCATTAGAGACCTCATTATGCTGGGCTATCAGCGTATGAGGTAGGGTGGCCGGCTCATTTCCTCGCTGCCTTTCCTTCCCAGATTTTACGAGGCTGGGTTGATCTTGGGGGCAAACCGGTCAGGAAAAAAAGTCCTGCTCAGCTGGGGATTCGAATCCTCGACCATCAGTTGCTGGACAGGTGCTCTAACCACTATGCTAGCCAGTCCCCTTTATACATGTGCCCACCTTTAAGGCACTGCCCAATTTTGCAGTCAGTGACCCATCAGGGTTGATGAACCAGTCGACCAAGACCATGCCTAAGCTTTCAGTTGGTACCTATAGTAACAGGCCTGGCCTGGCTAACTGGGCAGGGACTGGTATGGTTCCAATGGTGGTGGAGCCTGCTAAAGAAGCACTGCACACTCCCTGCTCTTTTAGTGCCACACATGGGCTGAAAAAACACCCGCCATAACCTGCCCACACTCCCACACAATGTTGTATCATCTTCACTGCATCAGCTGTAAAGAGCACCAGCTCACAGTTCCAAGGAGACAGAAGAAGATAAGACAACTCAGTCAGTACTTGTACTTGTACGAACTCCCTGTAACTGCGAGGTGTTGTTTTTTGCAGCTGATGCTGTAGAGATGTTGAGGCACAGCATCGTATCGGCATGGGAGCAGGTTATGGCAGCTACTTTTTCAGTCCTGGAGTACAGCTAAAAAGCAAGGGGTGTGGAATGCTTCTCTACCAGACTCCACCACCATGGGTCTACAGTGATCCCTGCTTCGTTAGCCAGGCTAGGCCTATTACTGGGGGTACCACAGAGAGGTGGGAGAGGGTCTTGGTCAGCTATGGTCTGCTAACCCTGAAGCTGGCATATCAGCTATGGGTCGCTGATTGGCTCACTGGACAACGTCTTCACCCCCATGCAGTCAGTCATTTGCATGTCCCTTGTGGAACTTTGCCCCCTAACAATTCCCTGTAGGCCTCTCAGTTGTAAGCAAGATGGCCTGCTGCTGATGCATCCATTTGCAGATTATCAACAATGTCTTGCAGCCATCTTCGCCTTGGTCTTTCTCTCTTTCTTTTTCATATTATGTATCCTTCCAAGATAGTCCTCTCTAAATTCTCATGATGTTTAATGTGTCCAAACTATTTAAGTTTTCTCTGTTTAATTCTCTTTACTAGCCAGCCCTCTTCAATATTAAGTTCTTGTAGTTATGGATATATTTGTTCTTTTTTGTGCCCATGATATTTGAAGAATTCTTCTGTAGCACTTACATTCAAACTGAATGAAGGCAGCTAATTGTGACATTTAAGACAAAACATGTGCAACAAATAAACTGAATGATAAAACATCTAGGAAACAAAACAACAAATGATAAAACATCCAGGAAACACAAAAAACAAATGATAAAACATCCAGGAAAGACAAACGACAAATGATAAAAACATCCAGGAAACACAAACGACAAATGATAA
Organism: Achatina immaculata; assembly: GCA_009760885.1. Classification (NCBI taxonomy): domain Eukaryota; kingdom Metazoa; phylum Mollusca; class Gastropoda; order Stylommatophora; family Achatinidae; genus Lissachatina; species Lissachatina immaculata. The sequence goes on along the minus strand of CM019718.1, from coordinate 20,504,487 downwards.
AACATCCAGGAAACACAAACAACAAATGATAAAACATCCAGGAAACACAAACAACAAATGATAAAACTTCCAGGAAACACAAACAACAAATGATAAAACATCCAGGAAACACAAACAACAAATGATAAAACATCCAGGAAACACAAACAACAAATGTATATTTTCTCCTTTACCTTGGATGACTGAGGATTTGTCACAAGGTGCCTCTGAGATGGCCTCACCCCATTTGCTTTTGCTCTTTTCCATAAAACATACTTGCTTCTTCTTCTTCCTTTGTCGCCAGAGAGTAAATGTCCGTTATAGCTAAAAATAAATCAAACAACCAACAGTGACTTCAGGTGATACTTCAATTCTCAGACAAAATAAAGGTTGCACATTACAATTTTTTTTTGTAAGCAACAAAATCAAAATAACAATCTACAAAGCTATAATAAGACCAGCAGTCATGTATGGACCAGAAATGTGGAGTACAACAAAGAAAGATGAACAACAATTACAAATATTTGAGAACAAGATCCTAAGAAGAATCTTTGGGCTGATAAAGGATACCAACAGTGGAGAATGGAGAGCTAGAAAGAACACTGAACTGAACAGTTTATTTAAATCCCAATGAATTATAAACGTCTTGAAACTGAACGGACTACGCTGGCTGGGGCATGTAGAAAGAATGGAAGAGAACAGACAAACTAAAATGATGTATGCACAAGAGATGAGGGAAACAAGACCAAGGGGTAGACCAAGACAGAGATGGAAAGACAACATAGAAGAGGATATAAAAGAGATTAGTGTCACCAACTGGAGAGAGAAGATTAGGAACAGAGAGGAATGGAGGCAAACTTTATCTGCAGTAAGGAGCCTTAATGGCTCAGAAAGCAGAAGAAGCAGCAGCAGCAGCAACAGTAAAGTCAGTGTTAAAAATGAAAAAAAAATAAAAGTCCCACTAAAACTTGTAGGTTTAAAGTTTGAATTAAAAGTTAAATAAATATTTCAGGAATTACAGTTAAATTAATGCCCCAAAATTATGCACTAATAAATGTTGGCTTTATAAATAAAAAAAAAGAATTAATGATAAGAGAATCTGAAAGGGTTAAAAAAAAAGGGGGCAGAGAAATGAAGTATTTGGGACTTCTCATGCAATTATATACTTGTTGAGTGACATGGTCAGACTCCATCTCTCTCAGAAGAGGTAAGGAGAATGAGTTGTTCATGACAAGGTGCTTCTTACATTTCCATGAGATTCCTGAAGATCTCATCACTACCACTAGGAACACTGAAGAGTGAAGCAAGTCACTGTGGTAGTGTATAAACATAACGACAGCAAACATTCTGCTGGTCCTTCAGTTAATTTTTGCCATCTTCTATGATGTTTTTTTTTTTTGCACTGTAAGTCTATGCCACATTCTTAAATGTTACCAATGAAAATTCCTCTTGTCATTGCAGTGTGTGATAATTTTCATTCACTGTTCATTTTGTTCACAGTGACCACTGTGTGGAAAGTATTAAAGCCCACTTGGAATCTCACTGTCAACTGTGTGTTAAGAAGATTTATACTAACAAGAACACAGGAGGCAAAGATGACTCAGATAAGTGTGACAGGAATCGTTATCACTGATGGCAAAGAGGAGCTGGTCAAGATCCTATCCCACTTCATCCTGCTGCACCATGTAAAAGGCTAACATGCTCTTTCAGCTTGGCTAACTATGTATGAACCACCTTGGTTCCCACGGTAGTGGAGCCTGCTAAAATGCTAACACCTTGAAGATCATTTCCAAGTCTTCAAGCAAATTACCATAGCTCCCCCCCCCCCACCCAACTGGCATGTTTTCCTACCCTTTGGCATCATCATGGTATCTACAGCAAAGACCATTTTACTGTTTCAGAAAGATCAAAAGAGGAGCCAAGAATAAAGAGTAAAATATAAAAATAAAAATCAAGAACATGAATCTTACTCACATTCACACAAAAAACTTATGAAAAACTGCTAAAATACCTACCCCAGCACAATAAGCTCTCCATATTTGATAGCTTCTGTTGATTCTGTGTCTTGCACAGGTTCAGGAGAAGACATTTTTACATGTCTTGACCAGATTCTGCTCTGTACACAGGCAACACACAAACACAGAGCAGACTGTTGATCACAAAGCAAAAGCAGAACATAAACTCCTGTTTTCTCTGATGGTCTGATAGTTCAAGTGCTCTTAAGCTGTCACAGAGAACATATTTTTTTAGTATATGGGAAATGGGCTTGTTCACAGTAAAGTAAAAAACCAGAAAAGACAGAATTAACTTTAAAAATTTTAGTACAAGAATTACTAAGAGCTGGACTCAAAAGGACAAGCAACAACCCACCCATAATAAGACAGGGCACTAACTCACTAGTCCACGACATATCCTTGAATTTTCCATTCTCGTGATATAAGACTAGTCCAAATATTCTTCTCAAGATTCTGTTTTCAAAGATTTGTAGCTATGCTTATCTTTTTTTGCAGTGCTCCATGTTTCTGATCCATACAAGACAATCAGTCTAATCTTTGTCTTGTATATATTTAGTCTGGTGTTGTGAGACAGGATTTTTTATTGCAACAAGTGTCTAAGGGCAAAATAAGTGTTGTCTCTGCTTACATCCTAGCTCTAATGTCATCTCTTACAATGCTGAAGCTGTTGAATAATGCCCCCAGATATTTATATGAAACTGTTCTTTAAATCTTTATACCTTCTATTTGGATCTGATTTTCTTGTTTGTCATTTTTTGGCCTTCCTACTCTCGTGTATTCAGTTTTCTCATAATTTATCTTTAGTCCCACTTTTTCTGTTTACTAAATATATATAAACAAATTTTGTTCTGAAAATTTTTCAGTGTTTGCCGACTATTTAAGTCTGAGATCCAGCTCCTAGCACTTCTCTCTCTCGCTCTCTTTTTTTGCTTTCTCTCTTGTCCAAAAGACTTGTTCATTTTCAAGGCTAATTCTACCTATTTTTCTCGCTCACTATAAAAATCAACTATGCAATCAGTTCACAAAAGTGAAGCAGAAACAAATTCTTTCTGTAGTTCAATAATTTATACTCTTGTTTCATTTTTGGTCGTAATGCAAATTTATAACAGGGAAAAAGTTTTAATTTTAAAAAGAGGCCTCGCCTTCAAGATCTTTAGAATTGCCTAATCTTGTGCTTGGGCCCTTGTAATTCTATGTTATTTTATCTGTGTCAAAACTGTTGATCACCAAGTGATTTGTTGATCCTAAAAATAAACTTCTGTATTAAAAAAAAAAACCCACTAGTCGCCGAGGTTTGTGTATCATACTTGTTAGAAAAAAAAATGTGCGTACTAACCAGCTGAGCTGACCTGACCTGTCTTATACGACTGTTGATATTCCTGGCCTTTAATGCAACGATGAGTTTGATGCCACCTGTTTGTGTATTTGACTTTCTGGAAAGCCGTCTGATCACAGTTAACACACGATTCAATATTGCGTAATATACTGACAGGATGGTAACTCCTTGTGTATTACAACAGGCTATAACAAATATCAAAGAATAACAGCTGCTGTACAGTACAATACGAATAATACTTGAACAATTCAACGTACCCAATCCCCTTTAATGCAACAATGGATCGTTTACCAAACCGGAAATAAGATTCCAAATTCCGAACAAAAAGTGAAGTTTTGTGAGGGAGGGGGCTAAATGAAAACTTCAACTAATACGGAATAATACGGAATAAAGGGTATTTTATGATACGTTAAAATGCAATGCAGAACCCGTGGACGATGATCTAAGTGAATACACTGGAGCTTCCAACATTCTGTGGTGTTGCTCATCGTGCAGATGGGCTTGAACTGACGTGTATACTCGCATGTCGTCAACCGACAGAATAAGACCAACTTCGCTCTTTCAGTTTTTGCCGAGTCTATCTTGATCATAGACAGACAGACAAATAAAAAACACACCCAAATATATAGATTACAAATGTTTTATGTTTTATTACCCTCAGTTATGGTATCATGCACAGATGGCTCACAGTAGGTGGGGCTTTATTGCCTATCGAAATGGAAGAGTTGTTGCAAAGAGATGGGGTGCCTTTTGCAGTCACTACATCCAGCATGCGCATGGAGATTAGTGGCGATCTGAAAGTGTTGTTGTGACGAGTGTCTCATAGCGGTGTTGGGACGAGTGTCTCATAGCGGTGTTGTTATGACGGACTCACGGAGCATGCTAAGGATGACTGAAAAGAAGTTTCTTCAGAGAGAATTGGTAAACCTGTTGTGACACACATGTTAGGGGATTAACGCGGATCTTCTGTCCAGGGCATGCGGATGTGCAGGAGCTGTCTTGACAGACTGTCTGGACAGGTTGAAATGCAAGGCGGGCTGAGAATGGACAAGAAGGGCATTGCGAAGGCCGTATTAGACAGACTACAGAAGGATGAAGGGAGGGAGTAGATGGACAGTGTAAACATAACAGAGATTTATGAGGCAGGGACAGAGCGAGGGTGCTGGAAGAAAATCTGAACTAAGTGGAAGAAAATGCATAATAAACAACCAACATTTGACAGGAACCATTAGAAGACATTAGTAGTTAAGAAATGAATTTAGAATTCGAATTGCAAAAGCAGCTTTGACCTTCAAGAATCTTGAGAACACATGACATTCAAAAGTTATAAGCACAAAAGCCAAGTTAAAGACTATTCAATTCAAATGTGATATCCACCCTCATTTATCCACGTGAGAGCTGGAAAACAACTAAAGAAATAGACAACAAGTTAAGACTCTTTTGAAAGCAAATGGCTAAGGAAAATACTGGGTATAAAGTGGAACGAATTCAAGAACAACGCAGAGATAAGACAGATGAGCAAACAACAACCTGTCTCATGGTTGATCAGCAAAAAAGAAGATGACAAATGTCGGTCATCTGCTGAGAACACACAACCAGAGAATCCCCAAACAAGCTATCAAGTGGAACACAATAAGCCGAAGAAAAAGAGGTCGACTACGCGAAACTCTAAAGTTTCGTTGTTAAGAGAGGCCAGCTCAGTGAGAATAACATCCCTTGATGAGGTTGACAAAGCTCGCCGAAAACAGGAAATCTTGGCAAGCTATCATGCGGGCCCTACGTGACGTTTAACGGCACGGGAAGGTTATGGAAAAAAAATAGTAAAGAGGATTAAAGAGAGAAAACTTAAATATTTTGGACATATTAATTAAACGTCATGATAATTTAGAGAAGACCGTCTTGGAAAGGTACATAATGGAAAAAAGAAAGAGAGGAAGACCAAGCCAAAGATGGCTGCAATACATCGTTAATAATCTGCAAAATAATCAGTAGCAGGGGATCTTGCTTACAGCCGAGAGGCCTACAGGAGAGCTGTTAGAGAAGCAAAGTTCCCCAAGGGACATGCAAATGACCGATTAGTATACAGGCTTTACTGGATGTAGTAGTAGGCCGCGGAGTATGTATAGAGGTGTCGTGAAAGCGATGATGCCTGATTCTGAAATTTTAAATCTGTTTTATTTGCATAAATAGAAACACGTAAAATCGTAATTCACACATGTAGGCTACAGGACAGTTTAACATATTTTTTTAAAAATCTTGTCTTGTCTTCTGGAACTGTGGGCTGGTGTTCTTTGCAGCAGATACTTTGTAGGGTGTTGAGAGCACTGACTTGTGTCGACTTGGGATCGGATTGTGGAGGATTTTTTTTCATACCCTGGTTACATCTAAAAAGCGAGGGATGTGCAATACTTCTTTAGCAGACTCCACCGCCACGGTGACTATGTCGATTTCTGCCCGATCAGCCAGGATAAGCATGCTCATTTTTCTTCCCCCCCCCCCCAGCACGAATATATATATATATATATATATATAAGGTAAAAGTAATCCTGTCATGGCTTAGAGGCACATAGGGATATGGTGTTAGTACCCATATTTTCCTTGACTGTCAGCACACTAGAGGGCGATATGGTCAGTATCACGCCTGACCGCCTTTCCTCCCCCAACTCCAGAAGAAGTCGGGTACCCATTTCTACAGCTGGGTGACTGGGGTGCCTTCGGTCGGATTCGAATCCCCGACCTTCGCCATGAGAGACCAGTGCACTAACCACTTCGCCACTCAGACACACACACACATACACACACACACACACACACACACACACACATATATATATATATATATAGTTATTCATAAGTCCATGAAACATTAAAAAAATTCGCAGCAAATAAACTACGTAACGGATAGTGATTATTCTTACGCCGAGAGAGAGAGAGAGAGAGAGAGAGACAGACAGACAGACAGATAGACAGAGAGAAAGAGAGAGATAGAGACAGATAGACAGACAGACAGACAGAGAGAAAGAGAGAGAGAGAGAGAGAGAGAGAGAGAGAGAAACGCTTCAACTTTTAAAAATAAAATAAAACCCCCGCTCAGAGCTCCCGTGGTTTGCTGCTAGGAGGCAGCAGTAGCAAATATGGCGTTCAGTAAACGTGAGCAGTCATCCTGTTTTGGAATACGCAAGAACCTCGTTCGTTGTGACTGTGCAGCGACGATTTCGAGCGGAATTCCAGAAGAAATCTCATGTTTTCAACAGTATCAAGAAGTGGTACGCGAAATTCCGGGATGAAGGCTGTTTGTGCACAGTTCCTGTCAGAGAAGCCTACCAGCAAAGTCCCCGCCTTCATCCCGGAATGGGGTTGAATGTAGGCCTACATTTTTGTTTTTCTCACTGAGTTTGCCACCCCCCCTCAAAGCCATGTCCAAGTTTGTAGCATGCTTTTCCATTGTCTGCTGGTAAAGTTTTAGAACACCACCTCCCCTCCCCCCCCCCTCTCTCTCTCTCTTTTACAAAAATTGGAATAGTTCTTCTGTTGAGTAAATAGTTCATTTAAACGATCACAATGGACAGTTAGACTATATCTTCAGATGTATGACAGTAAGCGGATCCTTCACGGTGTGGCTCGTACGTTGTGTCCATTTCTTCAGCGCGAGGCCCAGATCCGCCATATAGGTGGAATTGGCCTAAATTCCTCTCTGAAAATGAAAACATCACTTCACTTTTACGAAAGACCTACACCAGTACCTGTTTTTGCTGGCTGAAAGAGAAGCAAAGAGGACTCACTTTTTCGGCGTTTGTTTCTTATCGAGCCGTTGTAGAGGTAGTGCGCACCCTGAGCAGCTACTTTTCTTCCCTGGGGATTACATTTAGCTTCGCGGCATCAAGTCGCCATAGTTTAGAACTGCATCTGTGAGCATGTGTGTTTTATCTCGATTTATTTTGTTTCCGTTAGCAAGATGTCTCATAAGATATCAATATAGTCTATAGAGAACTCACATTTGTGTTACGCTTAGCTTAAAAGTGGGCATAATTAACTGTTTCGATAGCGGTGAACTAAATTTCATTAGCGATAATGCGTGTTACCCTGATTTTTGCGATGCGCCTTTTGGCTGGGTAACTCCGACTTCAGCACCTTTCCTTGCTAGGGCAGACTGTGGTCTTGCTCGGACTGCCATGAAGACAGTGTGGCTGGCCTGGCCAAAACTTTGTTTTCCAGCCTCTGGTGGCTGTACTTAAGCCCCTTCTCCATGTCAGATGGTTTGAGACAGTTCCACAAAGACACTCTGACTCTGAGATGAGGAACCCGATAAGTGCTTCAACGATATCCATTCCCCGCCACCTATAGTCTACTGGCTCTGTTTTGTTTACATCATTCTGATAGCCATTGTTGTAAAGACCCATAGGCTTGTCACGTCCTGGATTCATTGGTTTCACACCAGACTTCCCTCATCCCCGCCAGAGATCTCCATGTCCCCATCCATCCACCAACCTGACATTACATTTTGCAAAAATAACAATTACAATTACAATTAGTGTTGATTGCTACAAGTTTCTGGGCTACAGAGGTAGGTCAGAGTTTTTAAGCAAACAGATCTATGTTCCCTGTCTCACAAACACTATGTTAAGATAAGTGTGCTCTTAACACAGTTGTTCCCAGGGGAGGTGAACTAAATAAAGAGATTGTGCGTGCGTTGAACTTGCCTGTATCCATCATTCTTTCTGTTTACAAACCGAGAGTATGCATCCTGAAAGCTGCCAAAGTTAATATTCGTTCGGCTAATAGCAACGTTGTTGGACTGAACAACAACCAGTCTCACGGGTGATCAGGAAAAGGAGATGGACATATGTTGGCCACTTGATGAGAAGAAATGAGCAGAGAATCCCAAAACAAGCTATCAAGTGGAACACAACAGGCCGAAGAAAAAGGGGCAGACCGCGTGAAACTCTGAAGAGAACATTATTAAGAGAGGCCAAGTTAACAGGCATAAAATCCTTTGATGAGGTTGAAAGACTCGCCGAAGACAGGAAAAATTGGCGAACTACTTTGCGAGCCCTATGTGACGTCTAACGGCACGGGAAGGATATAAGATATAAGATAAGATAAGATAATAGCAATGTGGTCTCATTTATAGTTGGCATCCAGTAATGGATAAAATGGGATATCCTCTCTCTCTCTCTCTCTTGTCCTGTGTCGGGATTGAACTACGGTCTTCCAAGTGGCACTGCAGATGGGAAGATAACACACAAGAATGGACAGGATACAGTCTGGCTGAGTGCACCACTAAGGTGAGGGAGCAAGAGAACGTGAGATTCATTACCGCCAACTTTCGTTCTGGAGAAGGCACATGATAATGATGAACCAAACAGCACTGTTTTCTATTAATTTACTATTTCAAGCTATCCACATCAGCCACAACAGACGACGAACTTCGACATTGAGGCAGGCAGACAAGAAGAACCAGACAATTAAATCAACAGCTACAATGAGAATTTTATGTTCTTCGCGGTTCTTAAAATGACTAACGCATGCGCAAATGCATATAAATACCAACAACTTCCGTAAACAGACTTGAGTGTCTCTGACCATTACTAGAAAGGATGGCTAACATCCTGTTTGACTTCAATCTTCTTGAACAAATAGCAGTATTAATATGGGCACACTCAGGGAATTCACACATGGCCGAGAAGCTGGCTGCGATAAAACTTGCTAGTAGCTTGTGGAATAAATTAAGTGGCGAGGATGAAATGGAAAGACTGAGAATGGAAACGATACTAAGCATTTCGAAATTCATAAAGGACAACCCAAGAGCTTCACAAGATGAAGTTTCACGTGAAGTAGGAAAACAGATCACAGAATTTGCGAAGAAAGTTGGAAATATGTAATACAGCTAGTAAGTGACAAGTAATTTCGATATTTGTTGAGTGTTGTAATTATTTCTTATAGCGATTGTTTCTTGATTGTTGGTACAGTAATTATTTCTTATAGCGACCTTTAGAAAATCGAATAAAGAGAGATTGATGGGATTAGGTGTCGCAGAAAACTGCCTCGTTAAAGCCGTAAAAATTAGAAAGCTGAGATACTTCGGCCACATCAAAAGACGCAATATCTTTTAGAGGCTGACAGTAGAAGGCATAGTGCCCGACAAAAGAGAAAAGGGACGACCTCGCCGCAGTTGGACTTAGAACATCACGGAAAGTCTGAATATGTCACTGCAAGGCGTCGGTCAGCTTGCACAAGACCGTATTGCATTCAGGGAGGCTGTGAGAGGCGCAACATTCTGGAAAGGACATGTCACATGATTGAATGACCTCTAGAAACGATTTACATGTCACACGAATGAATGACCTTTAGAAACGATTTTATTATTAAACAAAAATAGACATACAGCCGTCTAAGCACTGAGGTCACTTCTTGCAGTTAATCTCAGCTAAACTTGATGGTTCAGTGCTTAATACGAGGGTCATACCAAAAGTTGTGAGCAAGTTTTTTAAAATAAGAATTTATTGATAGATAAAATATAAATGTATCACCTTTATTTGCATCCTTTGCACTTCATGTAGAGGTCACATGACGTCACCATCATGTGTCACGTGACCACGCGGAGCATAAACAAAAGCGGGTGCTAAAGTTTTGTTTTGTCAATGTGCTGTTATTGAGTTCCTTGTTAAAGAGGAAATTCCAGCTGCTGAAATTCACCAAAGACTTCAACTTGCTTATGGAGATGTGTGTATGGGTGCTAGCAGTGTAAGGAGGTGGGTGAAACATTTCAAAGATGGAAACACGAGCATCCAAGATATGCCTCGCAGCAGTCACCCTTGAACTACCTCCACTGAACGCAACGTGGAAAGGGTTGACGACATCATTAAAGAAGACAGACATGTCACAGTATCTGAAATCACTGTAAATCTTGGAATATGACACACTGCAGTACAGGAAATGATTGAAAACCTAGGATATAGAAAAATTTGTGCCAGCTAGGTCCCACAGGAGAGAACGTCCGGAAAGCAGTGCATCTGTGCCATCGGTCAGCTTGAACGGAATTTTTACCTGGAGGGTATTTTCAAACTTGCAGAGCGATGGGAAAAATGAGTGCAGAGAAAAGGAGATTATGTTGAAAAGTAAAGAAAAGAATACAGAAAAGAATGCAGTTAAGGTGATACATTTATATTTTCTCTTTCTGTAAATTCTGATTTTTAAAAAATGTTTGCTCACGACTTTTGGTATGACCCTTGTAATAATAATAATCAAAGTATGAGCAACAAAAAAGAAAAAGTAAACATTCTGGTCTACGAGCATGAATTAAACAATAAGTAGAAGAAAATTATAATGTATTTTTATCCAGAACTTTTTGGAAGCCATATTTCAGCAGACAGCAATATTGATAAAGAAATATCAAGAAAAACTGGACAGGTGTCTCAGCCCTTTAACAAATTAGCAAACATATGGAAATCTCCCATTCTTCATTTAAACCTTAAAATCGGAATCCTTAAATCCAGTGTAGATTTTATTATATGTAGCTGAAACGTGGAGAACCAGTTGGATAATGAAAAGCAAAATGAGAAGATTTGAAGGAAGATGCCTTAGAAAAATTGTAAGAGTACATTGGAAGAATGTATTACAAACAAAGAAATAACCAAAAGATGAAGATGGAAATGGCTGGGCCACATATTGCGAATGGGGGAAAAAAATCAAGACATGCCCACACCACCTTGGCCTGGACACCTCGAGGAAAAAGAAAGAGAAACAGACAGTTAGGAACATGGAGACGCACAGTACAGGAAGAACTAAAGGAAATGAGAAGGACATGGTTTGAGGTGTACTGGTTTGGTCAAGGCAGGACTGGCTGGGGAGCCTTTGCTGATGCCTTCTCTCCATAGAGAGTACAGAGGACTGATGATGATGCAGCACAGTTATATGTTATATAACTAATGTTATTTTTTTCTTATTTTTATTCTCCACTCTGTTTCTTCTTTTTTAAAAAAATTATTACTTAGAAGATGAAAGTCAAGATGTTATATTTGTATATTCAGTTACTACTGTAGTCTGCTTCCCGCATGATGCATGTCCCTCAAGACCTTCTTGATGTCAACATGTTTAGGGAGATTGTCCAACAACAATGATGGTACTGGGATTAAAGTGCGGCATCCATTGTGAAGTAGCGTGAAAGTGTACAAAGAATTAATACTGGCATACAGAATATTAAACACTTATTACTGTTATACAAGTCTATAAATATACAACTACTTGAATGGCATATTTTTCATAGTTATTGCTGTGCTCACTGTCTGCAGGTACACTGATTATGTATCATAAATTACATTAATTTTATGTTCATTTCATGACATATATACCTACTCAGTTGAATATCTATCTCTCTCTCTTTCTCTCTCTCTCTCTCTGTTTTCCTCTGTACCTTGAGTTTGTGCTAACAATAATTTTTATTCCTCTCTCTCTCTCTTCAGAAGCCACACACCACAGAGATGGCCAGACAGCACAGGATTAGAAATCATTTAAATATTTAACCAGCGACCTAAAACAGTTTGTGTCAGTAAAGTGTACAGAATTATTAATTATTCAGTTACTTTTATGACCATTTTCTGAATATCTCAATGAAGTTTTTATTATTATGTGTTCCCATTTTACTACTTTACAAGCTTTCCAACACAGTATAGTGATTTTTAAAATGTTCTGACTTTTTTTTTTAAAACCATACTGTGAAAAAAAATATATGTTTTTTTTATAAACCTGGCAGTAAGTTATGCAATTACATGTTTCCTTTTCACACAAAAAAAAACACACAAAAAAACACTCCAGCTTTTTCTATTAAAGATGCTTTGCTGTGGATATTTTTGTGGCCGCTGACGTTGTCTAAAAATAAATGGTGGTATATGTGTCAGGATGGAAGTGTGCTCGGAAGATTTTCCAGGATTATCAGGCACACGTTGGCAGCACTTGGCAGTTCCATCACAGTGGTTGCTACCACTCTCGTCCATGTTGTTTCAGTTGTTTCATTGTTTTGTGACTGAATGAATGAATATTTCACTGTCATATGATACAGCAGACAAAATTTTGTGAAAAGATTTACTGTTTAATATGGCAGTGTCTGTTTTATGGTTAAATCAGAGTGCTGTTGTATGTGAGTTATTTGGTATGAGTAAATTACTGGGGCCTTTCACAGATTATGCCAAGAATCTATAAATTACTGGGGCCTTTCACAGATTATGCCAAGAATCTATAAATTACTGGGGCCTTTCACAGATTATGCCAAGAATCTATAAATTACTGGGGCCTTTCACAGATTATGCCAAGAATCTGTAAATTACTGGGGCCTTTCACAGATTATGCCAAGAATCTATAAATTACTGGAGCCTTTCACAGATTATGCCAAGAATCTATAAATTACTGGGGCCTTTCACAAAATATGCCAAGAATCTGTAAATTACTGGAGCCTTTCACAGATTATGCCAAGAATCTATAAATTACTGGAGCCTTTCACAGATTATGCCAAGAATCTATAAATTACTGAAGCCTTTCACAGTTTATGCCAAGAACCTATAAATTATTGGAGCCTTTCACAGATTATGCCATCAATATATAAATTACTGGAGCCTTTCACAGATTATGCCAAGAAAACTTTGGAGCCTTTCACAGATTATGCCATCAATATATAAATTACTGGGGCCTTTTACAGATTATGCCAAGAGCCTATAAATTACTGGAGCCTTTCACGAATTATGTCAAAAACATATAAATTATTGGAGCCTTTCACAGATTATGCCAAGAACCTATAAATTATTGAAGCCTTTCACAGATTATGCCATCAATATATAAATTACTGGGGCCTTTCACAAAATATGCCAGGAATCTCTCTTCAGATGGTGCTCCTTATAAGATTCTTTAAATCAGTATCCCTCATCATGGTGGTGGAGCACCAAGAGAAGCCAGCTTTGTAGATTAAATTCAGAAAAGTGCAAAAAGCCACCACAGCCCACTGATGGTGATTGCTATGATACATGATTTTCACCATATAATGAGCTACCAAGACTCAGGTTTACAGTTGTGGAGAGAGATCTCATTACATCTACATCTACAATAAGCAGTCACTTGTTTCTTCATGCATTACATCTACAGTAAGCAGTCACTTGTTTCTTCATGCATTACATCTACAATAAGCAGTCACTTGTTTCTTCATGCATTACATCTACAGTAAGCAGTCACTTGTTTCTTCATGCATTACATCTACAGTAAGCAGTCACTTGTTTCTTCATGCATTACATCTACAGTAAGCAGTCACTTGTTTCTTCATGCATTACATCTACAGTAAACAGTCACTTGTTTCTTCATGCATTACATCTACAGTAAGCAGTCACTTGTTTCTTCATGCATTACATCTACAGTAAGCAGTCACTTGTTTCTTCATGCATTACATCTACAGTAAACAGTCACTTGTTTCTTCATGCATTACATCTACAGTAAGCAATCACTTGTTTCCTCATGCATTACATCTACAGTAAGCAGTCACTTGTTTCTTCATGCATTACATCTACAGTAAGCAGTCACTTGTTTCTTCATGCATTACATCTACAGTAAGCAGTCACTTGTTTCTTCATGCATTACATCTACAGTAACAGTCACTTGTTTCTTCATGCATTACATCTACAGTAAGCAATCACTTGTTTCCTCATGCATTACATCTACAGTAAGCAGTCACTTGTTTCTTCATGCATTACATCTACAGTAAGCAGTCACTTGTTTCTTCATGCATTACATCTACAGTAAGCAGTCACTTGTTTCTTCATGCATTACATCTACAGTAAGCAGTCACTTGTTTCTTCATGCATTACATCTACAGTAAGCAGTCACTTGTTTCTTCATGCATTACATCTACAGTAAGCAGTCACTTGTTTCTTCATGCATTACATCTACAGTAAGCAATCACTTGTTTCCTCATGCATTATGACTTGCTAACAGACACTTCATATTTGTCAGACTTTTGCCACCATTTGTCGTTCTTACATTTTCCTTTTGTGTTACGCTTTTATCTTATTTTTATTCCTGTGTAGATATGCAGTGGCCTCATGAAAACTTCTCATAAAAAAAAAGGCATCGGATAAACTTGTTAATTGTGCCAGACTTTCAATTTAATATAACCCTTTTCATATTGTGATTGTAATCATGAGCTTTTTGCAGTGTTTCTGCTGACGGATGATTTGTTGAAATGCATACCTCTCAAGTCATGTAGGATTTACTTTGTTTCATAATTAATTTCATTTTGTTCACACAGTCTGTTATACTCTGTTTAAACTTGATCATCTTTTGATCAGCATTTTTTAAAAAAGTGATTAACATGAAGTTGGAACAAGAGGTGCTAATACTGTTGTGAACAAAATTTGTAAGTGTTGTTAATTGAAGTTCAGACATTGAAGTTGAAATAAACATTATAGTGTATGATTATTAATTGAAATTGAAATGTAAAATGTTAGATCAGATCAGATAGTGCCATGCGAATAGGTGTAGCAGTCATTTCTCTTCATCTCGCTCGATCAGTTGTGTCACGAATCACGTTGTTGCTGTTTTCCCACCAAATGATGCAGTCAGTTCATCCAGGTATTTATGTATTCTCTGCCCTCTTCTATGCAGGTACATAGATTATGCATCATAAATTACATTAATTCTCTGCTCATTTCATGATGCATGCCTATTGAGCTGAAATTTTGTCTCTTTCTCTTTTTACTATATAAAGAAAGCAGAGGAAGTGTTATGTAAGATTTTACATTTTTGATTGAAATTGAAATATTAAAGTTAATACTATAAATGGTTCTTTTTGTCTTTTTAGGATGAAATTTGAAGCTAGTAGATAACTACTGTTTGTGGTAGTTTATATTCAAGCAGTTTTTTTTGGTGGTAGTTTATGTTTTAAGTTGTATAAAATTTTAAATTATTACTTGAAACTAAAACCTAGGAGTCTGTACTGATGTGTGAGCAGCCGAAGTACTTTTAAATGTTTACATATATAAAGATCATTTACTGCTGAACTGCTGTGGAACAATTTCATATTTATTAATGTACTCTAGTAGTGCCATATTGTCAGTAAACAGTAAAATATGTAAAGATTTTCTATGCAACAATTCAAGAATACTTTTTTTTTTGTGACTGAACGAATCTCTTATTGTCACAGAATGAAGTGTTGAGTGAAGAAGAGTCTAGAAAATAACACTATTAAAGACTTATACTCTATTTTGCTTCATTAATTTTGTTACCTTGTTGCAGATCTGTGAGAGAGAAACATTGTAATATAAAAACAATAAAAACTGATCTTTCCAAAAAAAGAGTCTTGTCTCTGTCAGTGGAGGATTGTGAACAGTTACTGAAGTCCCACAAGTAAAATAGCAACACACATTTTCACTTTAATTTCAGTGTTTTGTTTACTCTGTGTTTTAAGAGAAAAAAAAAAGTTCTTTTCTTCTCTCACTCATACAAGCATAATACTTCCCCCTTGTGTGCAGAATTCGGGTCATTATTTGAATAGAGTTTTCGGTGAAGTATATTTTTTCAGTGCAGACTTTTTGGATAAAGGTGCGATCATCTCTTAACCTCTAACAAGAACTGAAGGAATGATGGCAAAATGCTTTGATCTAATGTTTTTTTGTGCAACAATTCAACAATTTTTCTTGTGCATTCGAGTGTTGGTTGGTCATGCTATATCTTCTTCTTTATATGCACACTGGCGATGATGCGTGGGACCCCAATTTTTGCGATGTGCCTTTTGGCTGGGTACCTCTGATTTCAGCACCTTTTCTTGCTAGGGCAGACTGTGGTCATGCTCGGATTGCCATGAAGACAGTGTGGCTGGCCTGGCCAAACCTTTGTTTTCAAGCCTCTGGTGGCTGTACTTAAGCCCCTTCTCCACAGCAGACCCAGCGTGCAACGCTGGCTGGCCATATGGCTTTGAGACGGTTCCACAGAGACACTCCGGTTTTGGAATGAGGAATCTGATGAGTGCTTCAACGATATCCATTCCCTGCCACCTATAGTCTGCTGGCTCTGTTTTGTTTACATCATTCTGATAGCCATTGTTGTAAAGACCCATAGGCTTGTCATGTCCTGGATTCATTGGTTTCACACCAGATTATCCTCTTCCCTGCTGGAGATCTCCATGTCCCCATCTGTCCACCAACCTGACATTACATTTTACAAAAATAACAATTACAATTAGTGTTGATTGCTACAGGTTCCTGTGCTACAGAAGTAGGTCAGAGTTTTTAAGCAAACAGATCTATGTTGCCTGTCTCACAAAGATTATGTTAAGATAAGTGTGTTCTTAACACAGTTGCTCCCAGGGGAGTTATGCTATATCAGATCAACAATTCTTCTTCTATATTTGAGTGTTTGTTGCTGTTTTCCCACCAAACGATGCAGTCAGGTCATCCAGATATTTCTGTCTTCTCTGCCCTCTTGTATGCAGGTACATAGATTCATTCATTCATTTGCATGTCCCTTGCGGAACTTTGCCTCCCAAACAGCTTTGCCTCCCAAACAGCACTCATGTAGGCCACCTGGTTGTGAGCAAGATTTGCAGATCGTCAACTATGTCTTGCAGCCATCTTCGTTTTGGTCTTCCTCTTTTTCTTTTTCCCATTATGTATCCTTCCAATACGGTCTTCTCTAAATTATCATGACATTTAATGTGTCCAAAATATTTAAGTTTTCTCTCTTTAATCCTCTTTACTATGTAAATGCTACAGAAGAGTTCTCCAAATATCGTGGACACAAAAAAGAACAAATATGTCTATACTACAAGAGCTTAATATTGAAGAAGGATGGCTAGTAAAGAGGATTAAAGGTACATAGATTATGCATCATAAATTACATTAATTCTCTGCTCATTTCATGATGCATGCCTATTGAGCTGAAATTTTGTCTCTTTCTCTTTTTACTATATAAAGAAAGCAGAGGAAGTATATCAAATCAACAAGGCAGCATGAAGGAAACTACAAATGTTTGGATCATATTTCTGTATCCACTAAAACTAAAGATCTCATACAGTGTGCCATTCATGAAACCTTACAGTACTGTCGTTTTCATGTAAGATTACTGTTAACAGTAGCAAATAAAGAACCAGCATATAATGTTAAGTTTTTAGTGTAAACTTGACAAAATGAGAATCCCCGAACATTTGTTACTGGTGTATTAAGGAAGTGATGTTTTAACAAATATTGCAGGAGACCAACTTTGGGCTGAACCAGCAAACAGCAAAAAATGGAAGCTGTAACGTCACAAAATAGAACCAGTTTTGTACATAACCATGAACAACCACGGGGTACAGCCAATTTCTTATGTGAAATTCATTCATTTCATTCATTCATTTGCATGTCCCTTGCGGAACTTTGCCTCCCAAACAGCACTCCTGTAGGCCTCTCAGTTGTGATCAAGATGGCCTGCTGCTGATGCATCCATTTGCAGATCGTCAATTTCTTGCAGCTATCTTCGTCTTGGTCTTCCTCTTTTTCTTTTTCCCATTATGTATCCTTCCAATACGGTCTTCTCTAAATTATCATGACATTTAATGTGTAAAAAGTAGTATTTAAGTTTTCTCTCTTTAATCTTCTTTACTAGCCAGCCTTCTTCAATATTAACTTGGGGCTAGGAGAAGCAACAAAGGGAATACTTTGAATTAGAGTACAAGATGCTTGTCGCTGCCCAGAACATCTGATAAAACATTCCATCAAAACTTATTGCAGAATCAACTTAATTGGAATACGTTGTCACTTTACTGGAAATTTGCAGTCACTAGTTTTGTTTTGTTTTTATGGTGGGGGGGGGGGGGGGCTGGGTTGTGAAAATATAGCAGTCACCCTTAGAACCTGTTTCTTTGTGGGTCCCAATATCAGGTAACTCTTGAGACTCTGCCCTACAAGCTCTGCCATCGTGACACTGCACCTTAGAGGTAGGATAAAGTCTTGTTTATGGTAGTTCTTATGTGCAGCTCTGATGACTGCTCACTCTGTGTCTTGCGCTGATGAATGAAGCTTTTGTGAAATTCTCTTACCAAAAGTTTGATTGATGTAAGATTTCTGTAAATAAAAAAAAAATACAACTGCCAAGAATCTGAGTTTACATTGATGTCCAATCCTTACTAGTGATCTACAGTGAGAGACCAAAAAAAAAAATGACAAAGAGGTAGTGGGAAAAGAAGAACAGACAAGCACCAGAGCAGCAACTGTCAACCTTTCTTCCTCTCAGGGCACGCTGAACGAAGTCAACAAACATGGCGAGGTACATCATCAGCATTTAGCAGATTTTTATCATTTAAAATAATAAAACTTCTTTTCAACCTTCCCCCAGGCATTCTGTGGCACATCAGCAGACCTTTTATCACACACCAGTTGACAACTGTTGTCCTACAGAAAGAAAAGCAGCAAGGAGCGGGGGGGGGGGGGCGTTTACTTATGTCTATGTGCTTCTGCAATTCCTTTTGCAACCTTTCTTCCTTTTACATCCACATACTTTCTCAGTATCTCTCTTCCTGCTTTATTACTACACTTATCTTGAGTCACTGTTAAACTGCAAATATTACACTATTAATTCTTATATGCAGATTTAAAACTCAGCTTTGACAAAACAGACTTTTTATAAATATAAAGAAGCAAAGATTTGTCATAAAATTTTGTACAGATTGAGGCAAAAGTGCAACTGCAACAAATAAACCTTGATAATGTAAGGCAAAAATGATGTATTTGTCATGTAACTGTCAAACTGAAGTTCTTGTAATTCTGGCATGATATAAGATAGTGAGTGAGCTGAGGAGACATTGTTTTCAAAGAAGTAGGCTACTCATTAAGCTTCACCACCAGAAATCATTCTATTGGCTTGTATCACAGTAGTTTCTGTACAGGCAGCACTAGTTGAAGACAGGATAAGGTCTTTGCAAGGTATGATTTGCTGTCTTCTTCGTTCGCTTCTACCACCAAGACAGCCCTGTGATCCCACTGAATTTACGCCTGTGGTCCTCGTTAAGTCCCGTGGTCCCCCATGTGGTCCCCGAAAGGACCACACGAGATCCACGAGAGGACCACAAGAGGTTCAGAATATCGTAGGGCTTGAGCCTGTATTCTTGGTGGGTCTCAGAAGCGGGATTGCGTGACACCGTGGTTTTCGTTGCACCAGTTTAGTCTAAAGTTGGACTTTCTCACCGGAAAACCTCGACGTGTTTTGGATATCAGTATATCCCCGCTGGGTGAGAGGTGTTAGCCCACCAAGGCCAATGTTGGACTAACTCATCGGAAAACCTCGACGTGTTTTGAGATACCCGTGTATCGCCACCGGGTAAGAGGTGGCTGCCCATCCAGTCCAGTGTTGGACTTTCTCACCGGAAAACCTCAGCGTGATTAGGATACGCATACATCCTCTCCGGGTGAGAGGTGTTTGCCTATCTAGACTGCCCTGGTCCAGTGTCTCCGACTTCAGCATTTTGTGGTCGTGGCCGCTACCCTTCCTAGTTGTTACCAGGACGGATTTTTTGTCCAGGAGGACGAACCTCGCCACTAGTGAGCTTCACCCCTGGGTTGAGCCGGTTTAGGCATATTATCCCAGTATGGGTGTGTTTGGGACGTGACGGACCTCTAGAGCAGAGGTACTGTGACATGCATAGCCTTCAAGTTTCACCCCTGGTGTGAGCCGGTTTAGGCATATTTCACCAGCATGGGTGTATATCGGGCATGAACGACCTCTAGAGCGGAGGTGGCATGACATGTCTAGCCATCAAGTTTCACCCCTAGTGTATGCCGGTTTAGGCATATTTCACCAGTGTAGGTGCATTTCGGACGTGGCCAGCCTCTAGAGCAGAGGCGCCGTGGTATGTGTAGCTCTCGCAGCGTTACTACTGGACATACCGATTAAACTTCACTTTATCCTTTCCTTCACCTTTTCACATCGGCGCCGCACAGCAACCCTTATTACTTTTCCGCAGTTTCTTACTTGACCGGGAGGAACTTCACTCCATGCGCGGCATTCGAAGAGTCTCGCCAGCAGTGTCTTAACCTATGGGTTAACCCGGTTCAAGCATTTCACACGATATGTGTGCACTTAGGACGTGGCCGACCTCCAGACCAGAGGTGCAGTGATTTGACTGTTTGCTTCGCTTTATCCTTTCTACCACCTTTTCCGCAGTGGTGCCGCGCGGCAACCCCATTTGCACATTGCTTCACTGGCCGGGAAGAGCACCGCTCCACAAACGGCAGCTGAAGAATCTCGCCAGCAGCGGTAGATGAGCTACCAAACGTGCCTCTCATCTACCCTAGTGTCTGGTTTTCAGGCGCCAGATAATCGCCTTCGCCCCTTCTCCTGTCAGTTTAAACAGTTCTGCCACGAGAAGGCCAGGAGCTGGACATGACTGCCAGAGGCTGTTTGAGACGTATGCCGTTGGAGCGGAGAGCGAAATTCTCCACCCCACCTCAGGCAATAACAGTCCTTAGAACCATGATTTGCTGCGATTACTAACACAATAATCTTCCTTTCCTTGTGAAGACAGAATGTATATAAATGTTCACAGACACCTTCAGGTGAACAGAAACTACAATCCACATGAATCACTTCCAAAAGCAACATACACATTGGAGATTACCATACAACATAATAAATGCAGCTTTTTTCAGTTAAAAAATTAAAACTGAAACAAAAGACATAGCAAATTAAAATGCCAGAACTTACTTATGAAAACAGCATCAGGAATACAGTAATGACCACTGCTAAACAAAATATGGTCATGTTTTCTACTGTACATGCTGAAAAAGAAAAATAAAAGACACTGACTGAATCAAATTTTCGTAAACTAAACCTAGTTTTAAAAACAGCAGCAACAACTCTGATGGCAGAAGAGGGTGTCCCAAGTTGCTTCCCCTGGCTGATGCTCTGTTACTCATACAGTGATGGTGAACGGAGGAATTGAAGAAGACACTAAACTGCCAGAGACTATTACAACATGGTTCGCTTCTATTGATGTCATTCCAACATCACAGTACAAAAAAGAGATGGATTCATTGGCAAGGAAAAACAGGGAGTTCCCATAACTAAATGCAAAGCATATCATACAATGAAGCCACAACTGATAACGATTCAAAATCAGACTCTCGTGTCATTGCATTCAGGACACCCCCATATATGCACCACCTCACGCCGCAGCGTCCATCCAAGAGTACGTTTGCTAATAGTTCCCATCAAGTGTTGGCTCTATATGATGCATTTTCTGCCACACAATTCAGATTTCCTTCCAGCACCCTTAATTTGTCATGTATAAAACAGGAAAAAGTAGGAGCAGCTTTATTACTTAACGATTACAAAGTTGTGACGTTTCGGCGTGAGCCTTAATCATACAAAAACATACAGGACGAAGAAATAGAGAGAGGAGATAAAGTATAGATTCACATGAATGCTATTTAAAAAAAAATTTTTTTTCTAAAGAGTACTTAGCTGTAAATTGTAAGGTGTGGCTTGTCCGGCGGTGTGTGTCAGGAATGAATTTAGTAGAACGTGGAGACTTTAAATAGAGACCTGTGACATGTGGTCGGTGGGTTGTAAATGGGGGGTGGGGGGTGGATAGGGAACCGGGGAAGGGAGAGAGAGTGTGTGATGCAATATTGGGAGAAGCTGAAACAGATGATTGGGGAAGAGGGGTTGCAGAGTGATGCTGTGAGGAAGTTTGAAAAGTAAGAAGGGGTGGACTTTGTGGAGAGGTACTGTAATGATTGAAGAGAATGTTACGTGTAACTAAACAGCGAGCTTAACCCATGTGGTTCCAGCGTCCCATAATTTTGAATGCAGCGGTTCTCAAGTGCCAGGCGGCTTGTGTCATCTGCGTGGCATTGTTTGATGGCTGTTACCAGAAAGTCAGATTTGCCTCTGTGGTTGGGGCCATTGAAATGATTTGGGACTGGTTTCGAAGCATGCTGGGTGATGTCGTACAGATGTTTTTGCATGCGGTCCCCTAATCTGAGGCCAGTCTCACCAATATATGTTATCCTGCATCTTTTGCAATCATCATCATCATCATGTGCCGTGCCGACTGGCGTTGGCTATTATGCTTCTCCAGAGTACACGATCCTTCATGCAGGCCATCAGCTCAGTTGGTGATCTCCTCTCACACCATCCCGTCAGACTGTCCAGTATCATTTCTCTTGGTCTTCCTCTTGATCTTCTTCCTTCTATTTTTCCTGCTGTTACAATATTTTCAATGCCCCCTCTTCTCATTGCATGTCCTATGAAAGTACATTGTCTCTCTCTTATCTTTTTGACAAGGTTTTTTGTCTCTCCAGCTCTTCTCCTACATCTTTTGCAAACGATGACATATATCACATTACGGGACTCGCATGTGAATCCCTCATGAAGGGTGAGGATAGTTTTGGGAAAAGGTGATTGCTTTCGTTTCCCAGACTACAGGGCAGGTAACGCAGCGGGGGCGGTTACATTTTCTGGTGCCAACATATGTAAGGCTCTGCTTCAGGTGGCTGTTGAAGAGGATGTCCTTAAGGTTTGGCTCACGTTTGTATGCCAATAGGGGTGGATCAGAGAAAATGTCGCGAGTGTCGGAGTCGAGTTGGATTATCGGCAGATGACGATAAAGAATTTTCTTAACCATCTGACCGTGCGGGTGGAAAGGCAGTACTAACTTAACTCTGTCAGATGGAGTAACAGGCTTTTTCCTGAAAAAGAAGTATTCTTATGTGAAATAAGAGTAATAAATGTCTTATGTAAAACAACCACAAAATACAGCCAATTCCTTACACAACTATAAAACACAGCAAGGAAAAAGCCTGATACTCCATCTCACAGAGTTAAGTTAGTACTACCTTTCCTCACCTCATATATATATCCTTCCCGTGCCGTTAAACGTCACATAGGGCTCGCAAAGTAGTTCGCCAATTTTTCCTGTCTTCGGCGAGTCTTTCAACCTCATCAAGGGATTTTATGCCTGTTAATTTGGCCTCTCTTAATAATGTCCTCCTCAGAGTTTCACACGGTCTGCCTCTTTTTCTTCGGCCTGTTGTGTTCCACTTGATAGCTTGTTTTGGGATTCTTTGATCATTTCTTCTCATCAAGTGACCAAC
This sequence comes from Achatina immaculata, assembly GCA_009760885.1. Taxonomy (NCBI): domain Eukaryota; kingdom Metazoa; phylum Mollusca; class Gastropoda; order Stylommatophora; family Achatinidae; genus Lissachatina; species Lissachatina immaculata. The sequence continues at coordinate 20,481,055 of CM019718.1, read as the reverse complement.
ATATGTCCATCTCCTTTTCCTGATCACCCATGAGACTGGTTGTTGTTTAGTCATCTGTCTTATCTCTGCATTGTTCTTGAATTCATTCCACTTGATGCCGAGTATTTTCCTTAGGCATTTGTTTTCAAAAGAGTCTAATTTCTTGTCTATTTCTTTAGTTGTTTTCCAGCTTTCGCATGCATAAATGAGGGTGGATATTACATTTGAATTGAATAGTCTTAACTTGGTTTTTGTGCTTATAATATATATATATATATAACAAGCGGGAAAGAGATCTAGGTTACTAATAAATGATCCCAACTGGACAGAGATGTAAAGGTCAAGGTCTTCAGACTCCGCAACAGAATATGTATAACATGCTGAAAATAGGCACAACCGATGAATGCTACGATGGATAATTAGGCTGATGATATTTCTCCACAGACCAATTATTTGATGCTTTCCAAAATCTCATTTGATGATTTTTCTACTTTGCCATAACATTAGACCGTCCGTTCTTTTGGAAAGGTGGTGAAGACGCCCGATAAAGCAATCAGCGATCCATAGCTGACCAAGATCCTGTTCCACTTCTCTGTGGTACCCCCAGTAACAGGCCTAGCCTGGTCAACGGGACAGGGATCACCATAGTCCCCATGGTGGTGGAGTCTGCTAAAGAAGCATTGCACAGCTTCTGCTTTTTAGCTGTACTCCGGGACTGAAAAAGTAGCCACCATAACCCGCTCCCACGCCCATATGATGCTGTGCCTCAACATCTCTACAGCATCGGCTGCAAAGAACAACAGCTCGCAGTTACAGGGAGTTCGTACAAGTACAAGTTCTTTTGGTAATCCTCACCTTCTTTTCTTGTGTATTTTTGTTATTGTTAAGTTTTCAAGTACCCTCCTTCACACTACATTCTTCTTACTTTCATTAAATTCCATTCCTTGTTTTTTGTTTTCCTTTCGTTAAGTTTCTCATCAGCACAGAGAACGTAGTTGTGGCAGTCTTGCTACTTGTATACCTTCGCCACTTAGTAAAGACCCAGTCCTCACTCATGAATTCTTCCGACGGGTATTTCAAGATCGGCCCAAACAAATGAGGAATTATTTCAGCTATTCTGTTCTCGCATATACACCGTTTATAAATCAAAGCAAAACAAAACAAAACGAAACAAAACGACAAAGAGTAACCATAGCCAAAGAGGTTTATATGAATTTAGACTCATCTGAGGACATGAATGCTGAGCTCCAAAGGTTTCTTACATTAGTTCTGACCCCCTTGAACATTGGTACGACTATAATACATAAATAATATTGAAAATCACTGTTTCAACGTTCATAATATTGCCTACATGGAAGTAAATCATAGACAATAATCAGACCGATAAAAAGATAACAGATGCTTTACAAAAGTGGTTCATTAGGAAAAAAAAAGTAAAATGTGTAATAAAAGTGGCACGAGGAATGTACAGTTGTATTCTGTAAGCATTTAGCATTCATTGGACATTTAATAAGAGGAGAAAGATGTAAGAAAGAAGATATGTGGGAAGAGAAGCGAATAGGCGAGAGTGCAGATAACGGACAGTCTGACATGACATCTTTATAACAAAAAAACGCCAACAATCCAGGACCCACTGTACTGACTATGTAACACGTGCATCTGCAAGGGGCGGCAAGTTTTATGGGGCAGCAAAAGTGGGGAAACTAGGATGAACTGAAATAAAAATTAAAATAAACATGAAAATAAATTATTTTAAAAATACACATTTTCATTTATTACTGACCATACTTGCCCGCGGATCGGCCCAACATCTCTCTGGAGAATTATTCAAAATGGATTAATTACAGACTGTGCTCCAGATGTACGGCATATTGAACAATTGACACTAACTGCAAGATCTGCTAATTCAGATCCAAGTGACATTAGTGTTCATGAGCACTTTCTTAGTGTCATTTCTGTACAAGTCTGACAAGTTACAACTAGTATCTATGTATATATCGCACAAGATAAAGACAACAGCGAGTAATGAGGACTGACAAGTCAAGGTTTAGCTCGCATGTACGAAATCTGAGTTTACTTTCTATACTCTTTTCTAGTTTTTCGTGTATTTTATTCACAAAGAAAAAAAACAACTAGTCTGCTGGGATAACGCAACCAACACCGTACTTTTTTTTTCCGAAAAATTCATCTGTTTGCCACCACATTAGGCAACATAATGTTAAGTAAAAATCATATTTTCATTTCCTTTCCCGTCATTCTAACGGTTCAGTCATTTGCATGTCCCTTGCGGAGCTTTGCCTCCCTAACAGCACTCCTGTAAGCCTCTCGGTTATGAGCAAGATACCCTGCTGCTGATGCATCCATTTGCAGATGTCTTGCAACCATCTTCGCCTTGGTCTTCCTCTCTTTCTTATTTTAACGGTTACAGTAAACAATTATTTAAAAGATTATAGTCGACTTGATTTACGTTCATAACATTTGGTGCAGAGAACAAAAAAAGTGCACACAAAATGATTTCGTGAAGGCAAGTTTTTGTTTTTATTTTTATTTTGTTATTTGCGTCACTTCCTGAAAAATGGCTGTACACTGAAGTATACTCCATTAACAGACCACCAGTTCTACCAACCTGGAACTACGAACTAAAAATGGAGACGTAAAAAGATAGTTTTAATGTTGCCCCTCAAAAACCAGTGGTAGAGCTGGGCAAGAACATCTGGAAAGTATATAAACAAAACAACAGCCACCAGCCTTCCTGTCATTACCAGCAGTCAAGTACCGGACTTGATGGGGCCAAAAAGTTGGTAGTAGTCCATATTACCATGAGCCAAGTGCACTATAGCTCTAGCTACATCATCACATTGGATGAAGCTGATTATTATCTTTTGTAAAGCCAAGCTCAGCCAAAAGTATGGTCCTTCAAACATGAGTGCTCAAAAACTGTTGTTGCCATCTGTGATAGTATTCTAACATTTCGAACGTAGAAAGAACTGCATTTTCATGCCGTACTAGCAAGCTAGGTACACATTCTTGTGGGCGACCTAATGCGAGATTCAGCAATAACTTGTCTTTCTGAGAACAGGGTTGGCGTTCTTCTGTCCATCAGAATAAGCTACGAAATTACAAACCATCAAGTATGCAACCATCACATACTATACCGAGATTCTGCGATCCTCTTGAAAGATTTTCCTGTGGGTTCAAGTTCTAGAAGATGTATCTTTCATTGTGACAATCTAGACGTAAAAGGAATAGCTATCTTGTGCTTCAAAGAGCTGCTCTTTGCAGTTCTGACTATTTAGCAACACGAAGTAAAGCTTAATAGATTTTGCGTGAAATGTGGTTTTTTCCTTCGCACTCCGATTTCAATACAGATATTATGAAAAGCCTATAACAGAAAGACAAATTACTAAACCTGAGAAACATGCTGCCAGAGATTATTGCCATTATTGCTGTTCCAATAGTTGCTTTTATACTGTTTGTGTTTCTGATTCTGCTGACGGAACTTCTCAGCGATGGAATCTCTTTCCTCAAGAGTTTTAGAGGTGGATCTATAAAGGCTGCCTTCTTCCAGTTTCTTGCCGCTATTCTGCAAATCATTTATTTCCCACTGATGCTTCTGCTGCTGGTGGTGGAGTTCGTAATAATAATTATTTTGACCATTTTGCAAACCCTGGCTTTGGGGATCATCTTCCTGCTTGGATCTCCCGTGGCGGTGGGAGTTGTCATGCTGGTTTTGGTCGCCACTGTTGTCATTGCATCATTTCCAGACTCATTGTCAGTATCACTGTTACAATTTGGAGGAGGAGGAGGAGGAGGAGAAGGAGAAGGAGGAGAGGGAGGAGAAGGAGGAGAGGGAGGTGGTGGTGATGATGATGGTGGTGGTAGTAGTAGTAGTGATAGCAATGGTGATGATTGAGGTGAGGAGAAATGTAACAAAAGAAATATCCAGAGCTTTCAAATTGTGCAGAAATGGGATCATAAACTGGTTATCGTTAAATTATGCAAAGTTTCAGTATATTATTATTATTATTATCATTTTTTTTTTTTGCTCAAAATATTTGGTTGTCTGTCCATTTACCTCACTGTCTGTTTGTATGCTTGCTTTACATTCGTGCTTCTAAGTATGTTAGGTTGTGCTCATAATTTATGAAGTTGGATTTATATACTCTAGCCGTTACTTACTTTTTAAAATTTTATTTTATTATTTTTTCTTGGAAAGTAAGAGGAGCTTTAACCAGTAAGAAAGTACACATCTGCAAAGTTTCGACCGTCATTTTATCCATACAAAAACATACACGGCAGAGAAAGAAGAAACGAAGAGAGATGACAGACAGGGTATCAGAGAAAAACAAAATGGTACCGTATATAATAATAAAACAATACAAAACTCATAACTTATGAACTATTGAAGCCAGCACATCCTTTTGTAACACTCAAATAATGTTTTCTCTAAATATATTTTACTGTGCACAAGAATTAACTGCAGTTATTTTTTTTTAGATAATCTTTTATGATCTATAGAACAGTTCAATGTTCATGAACTACTACTACTACTACTACTACTACTACTACTACTACTACTACTACTACTACTACTACTACTACTACTAGTACTACTACTATTAACTACTACTATTAACTACTACTACTACTACTACTACTATACAACTAACATACTACTACTATACTACTACTATTAACTACTACTATACTACTACTACTACTACTACTACTACTAACCACTCTACTACTACTACTATTACTACTACTACTATACTACCACTATTACTACCACTACTATACTACTAGTACTATACTACTAACTACTACTACTACTATTATACTACTACTACTACTACTACTATACTACAACTATTACTACCACTACTATACTACTAGTACTATACTACTAACTACTACTAGTACTATTATACTACTACTACTACTATTAACTACTACTACTACTACTATACTACTACTATTAACTACTACTATACTCTCTCTCTCTCTGAACCTTAAATGCCCAGGGCACATGGGGCTTCCGCAAGGGTTTTCCACAAATGCCTGTCCTTCGCCTTTTTTCTGCTCTTGTCCAGGTGAGCCCTCTATTGCTCAACATCCTTTCTGTTGTTCTTCTCCATGTCTCTTTTAGTCTACCCTTACTTCTGCTCCCCTGTGGTGTCCATCTTAGTGCTATTTTTGGTAGTGAGTTGTCAGTCATTCGGAGCACATGTCCCAACCATCGCCATCGTCTTTCCTCAATAATTGTTGTCAGTGGTTTCATCTGCATTTCTGCTAATAAGATGTTATTTCTTATGGTGTTTGGCCAAAATATTTTTCTAATTCTTCGTAAACATTTAGTCTGGCAAGAATTCAACTTGTTTTCTATGGTTTTGGTGATTTTCCAGCATTCACGTCCATAGAGAACACTTAGAACATTACTCTTAAATATCCTGATTTTTATATTTATGCTTAGTTTATTTGATTTCCATATATTCTGCAGCATTTCAAAAGCCTGGTTTGCTCTAGTAAGTCTGCTGTTGATGTCCTCTGTGCTGTCTCCATTTTCTACTACTCTGCTGCCAAGGTATACAAATTCGTTGACCTCCTCCACTAACTTGTTATCTACTCTGAGTACATTTCTGTTGTTCACATTTTGCTTCATTAACTTTGTCTTTCCTACATTGATCTTTAGTCCTATGTTGTTTGCATTCTGAGTTAGCTTGTTTATTTTATCTTGTATATCTTTGTGACTGCTTGATAATAGACAAATGTCGTCCGCAAAGTCAAGGTCCTCCAGCACTGTGTCAAGGGTCCATTATAATCCTCTGCGTTTGTCTGATGTTGCCTCCTTCATTAACCAGTCTACTGCCATGATAAATAATGTTGGTGATAGTACACATCCCTGTTTCACTCCTGTTTGTACCCTAAAGCTGCTGGAGGTATGTTCTCCACAGATAACTTTGCACTGAAAACCCTCGTATAGGGCTTTGATTACATTTACTATTTTATGGGGGAGACCATGCCATCTTAGGATTTTCCACAGTGCATCTCTCTTGACACTGTCAAAGGCTTTCTCAAAATCTATGAATAATGCATATGTTGTACTATGCCACTCATTTGCCTGTTCTAATATTTGTCTAAGTACAAATATGTGGTCATCTTCCTTTCCTAAATCCTGCCTGCTCTTTCCGAAGTTTTTCCTCAAGTGTTGGTACAATTCTGTTGATGATTATTCTGCAAAATACTTTACTGGTGAGTGGCAGTAGGGTAATGCCTCTCCAGTTCCCGCAATCTCTGAGGTCACCCTTCTTTGGTAGTTTTACTATAAGACCAGTTTTCCACTCCTCTGGGGCTTTTTCTAAATCCCAAATTTATTGTAAACTACTATACTACTACTACTATATTACTACTATTAACTACTATTGTACTACTACTACTACTACTAACCACTATACTACTACTACTATTACTACTACTACTATGCTACCATTATTACTACCACTATACTACTAACTACTAACTACACTACTACTATACTACTACTACTATACTACTACTATACTAATACTACTATTAACTACTATTACTACTATACTACTAACTACAACTATAGTACTATTACTATACTACTACTATACTATTACTACTACTATACTACTACTACTATACTACTATTACTATACTACTACTATACTACTACTACTATTAACTACTACCACTACTATACTACTACTACTATACTATTACTACTGTTAACTACTACTACTACTACTACTACTATACTACTAACTACTACTACTATACCACTACTAATATACTACTACTACTATTAACTACTACTACTACTATACTACTTCTACTATACTACTACTATACTACTACTACTACTATACTACTACTACTACTATACTGCTACTATATTATTATTACTACTACTACTACTGTTGCTAAAATCGCCTTCGAGAGAAATTTTGTTAGCCGCCGGTCTCCCCCCTCCTTCCCGCCCCACTCATCTGTTTGTACCCCCCACGGGCCACCAGAAGCCCCCCCCCCCCCGCTTACCTTTTAAACAAGAAAACTTCTCCGAGCCCAGGACCGCCGCTGCACCATTTTCCCCCCTCCCCCCTCACACACACACAGACACACACACACATGGCCTGACTGCAGCTACTATTACAAAATCCTTCACAATTACTACCGCTGTCACAGATGACATGTTGAAAAAGAAGATAGTCACGGCACTAAGTCATTGTCTCCTCATCTGTACACCCTCATGTGTTTTCAGACATGTTGAGATTGTCTCGTTAAACCAGCTCAGCAGATGGCCAGCGAAGAACATACGAAAGTAGACATTTCATTTACATACAAAAGTAGACATTTCATTTACATACAAAAGTAGACATTTCATTTACATACAAAAGTAGACATTTCATTTACATACAAAAGTAGACATTTCATTTACACTACATAATCATCATAATGAGCTTCGCTCCAATTGCTGTGATTATCATATAGCTAATGGCCTAAATTGATCCATGACTCGCACATGTCAGTGATACAACGCTAAGGAAAACAGAACATACGCTTCACAGAGGAAGGGAGCGAACTCGACAATGTTGAACACCGGTCATCAACACACGTGACCTACAAGTATAACTAGTCAGGACCGCTATCCTACATCCACGTTGGTCCATGGTGACAAAAACTGCCGTGCCAGATTGAGTGTATTATAGTCTTCTTCTCCTTCTTTCCTAGCCATTAAGGCTCATTGCTGCAGATAAAGTTTGCCTCCATTCCTCTCTATTCCTAATCTTCTCTCTTCAGTTGGCGACACCAATTTCTTTTGTATCCTCTTCTATGTTGTCTTTGTCTACCCGCTTGGTCTTGTTTCCTTCATCTCTTTTGCATACATAATTTTCGTTTGTCTGTTCTCATCCATTCTTTCTACACGACCCAACCAGCGTAGTCTAATCAGTTTCAAGACATTTATAATTCGTTGGGATTTAAATAAGCTGTTCAGTTCAGTGTTCTTTCTAACTCTCCATTCTCCACTGTTGGTATCCTTTATCAGCCCAGGGATTATTCTTAGGATCTTGTTCTCAAAGATCTGCACTTGTTGTTCATCTTTCTTTGTTGTACTCCACGTTTCTGGTCTATACACGACGGCTGGTCTTATCATAGTTTTGTAATTTTGTAATTACACGAAGACACTGACAAAAGGAAAGTACAGGAACAGCGTGAATATCTTTACAAACAATGGATAAGGCAACACGGGGAGGGGGATGGGGTGAGATGAGATGATTACCTCATGTAAAAGCCCGGGGGGAAAGGAACTGGATCTGAAAAGCTGACAAAGCGTATGTTCTATTTTCTGAGTGTTGCCTGGCAGCTTGCGTCTAACTTTATATAGGACACAACGTTATGACAGAGTTTTATTGTTGTGGAGGTCGAGATTACGGCATTAGCATACTTGACAGATATCCAAGATCTATGATTCGACGCTATAACTCGACTTCTATCCCGTCAAGTTTATATTCTAAATTTGGTTGGGATACGCATTAACTGAGACGAGCCATATATGACACTGTATAATTCTGGACAATTCGGCCTTTTCCCCTCTTTGCTTCTGAGCTTGTCCACGTTACTGTCCACCTGAACTGAAGAGGGAACAGAAGCAAAACTCACAACTTGTGGTCCAAGTAACCGCTTCCACATCAATCTGGTCATCTCACTTTCTCAACTTATAAGTTGCAGTAAACAGTGTAAGTATTACAGTCTAAACGTGAATGAGAAACAATGAAAAGCTCTAAGATAAAAAAAAAACTGTTGGAGATAATCGCGAGAGAATATGAAGACTTCAAAGATCTACTTCAAGCGCTGTGGAAAGATACAAACCTAATGCATGACACGAGAAGTGAAGCAAGAAGTCTGCTTCATAATGTCATTACTTTCAAATTTGTAACTATATTTAACTGACATTGGAAAACTCAGTTCATAAACATATTTATAAAGTTTTTTTTTCAAATAACATCTAAGATACTGCAATAATATGGTAGATGTGTGATCAAAATATGTTAGATGGTAGTAGAGAACCACACAAAGAAACCGGACCTTTAAAATGGCTCAGCAAGAGCTAGCTACTGCATGTGGTTGTAACAGTGACCTAGACCTTTATTCTAATAATAGCCGCATCACGCCACGACCGTTAGTCATCGATCTACACGAGGTAAAGTGAAGGTTCTTGTAGCACACTTGGGCGATATTTGCTACTTTGAGTAATGATGAAGGATCATGAAGAGCAAAATGTTTGCGTGAAGTTCTATTTCATTTTAGGTAAAAGTTCTACTGAAACTTTTCAGATCCTTGAACAGGCCTATGTTTGAGCTGTTCGCAATGTCATGAGTGGTACCAACGTTTGAAATCTGGAAAAACTTGCACAGAAAATGATCCCAAAACCTGTGCGACCTTTCACGTCCATGGCTGACTATCACATTGAGAAAGTGAGTTCTGTAATTGGTGCAAATCGGCATCTGACCGTCCATGAAGCGTTCGATGAAGCAGAAATTTACAGTAGTTCGTTCCGCGTGATTTTAAAGGAGAAAGTGGATGCATATTGTTGTCTGCTGACAGACAGACAAAAATAAATAAATACATAACCGAGTCACAGTAGTCAGGAGCTATTAGATGCTGACGAAAACGTTTCTGGAAAATGTCAAAAAATGTGATGAAACATGGATTTATGTTACGATTTCTAAACAAAAAGACAGTCATCACAATGGGTTGGAGCGACATCACCTCGATCCAAAAAAAAAAAAAAAACAAACAACCCGCCAGAGTCATTCAAATGGGAAGGGTCTGGTGATCGTCGTGTTTGATTGGAAGGGCACCGTTCATGATGAGTTTGTTCCACACGCTCAGACAATCAGTTAAAAAAAAAATCTACTTGGATGTCATGAGGCATTCAAGAGAGGCAACACGTAGAAAGAGACCGGAAGCATGGACAGGCAAAACCTAGATGCTGAATCCCAACAATCCACCTGCACACACTTCACTGCTTATTGGTGATATCTTTCTTAGCAAAGCGCGCATCAGCTCTTGTCATACAGCTGCCCTGCTGTCAGATATTTGTCTCATGCAGACTGCAGACTTTTTGTTGTTGTTCTTCCCAAAGTTGAAACTCACCCTTAAAGGTGACCGATTTCAGGCGAATCAGCTGTAATGTATGTACACCCCCGCCCCCCCCCCCAACACACAAACACACCCATATTGCCTCACCCAATGTGTGTAAAGATTGTCATGACGTTGCTATATTTCCCGATGCCAGCAGATGAACGTCATACGAACTTCAGCCACTTTGGGAAATAATTCAGTGATGTTATGTGAAGTTAAAATGTGTCAACTACTCTTATGACTAGGGTTACCAGACGTCCATGTTTTCCTGGAGATTCTCAGATTTTTAATTAAAAAATATACCGTGGTGAATAATACTACTAATACCTATGTGTTCCGAATTTTTCCTTCATTTCAAATGAAATAATCGCTGTTGGCGAGATCTTCAGCTGCCGTGCGTGGAGCGGTGCTCTTCCCGGCCAATGAAGAAATTTGCAAATGAGGTTGCCGCTCAGCATCACTGCGGAAAAGGTGGTTGAAAGGATAAATCGAAGCAAACAGTCAAATCACGGCACCTCTGGTCTGGAGGTCGGCCACGTCCTGAGTGCAGTCATATCGGGTGAAATGCATGAACCGGCTTGTCCCAGAGGTTAAGTCACTGCTGGCTTGACTCTTCAAATGCCGCGCGTGGAGTGAAGCTCCTCCCGGTTAAGGAAGTAAATGCGGAAATAAAGGTTGCTGTGCGGCGCCGATGGGAAAAGGTGGTGGAAAGTGAAGTTTAACCTTGTATGTCCAGTAGTATCGCTACGAGAGCTATACCACGGCGCCTCTGCTCTAGAGGCCGCCTACGTCCGAAATACACCTACACTGGTGAAATATGCCTAAACCGGCACACACCAGGGGTGGAACTCGATGGCTAGACATGTCATGCCACCTCCGCTCTAGAGGTCGGTAACGCCTGATAAACACCCATACTGGTGAATTTTGCCTAAACCGGCTCATACCAGGGGTGAATCTTGAAGGCTATGAATGTCACAGTACCTCTGCCCCAGAGGTCGGTCCCGTCCCAAACACGTCCATACTGGGAAATGCCTAAACCGGCTCAACCCAGGGGTAGAAGTCACTAGTGGCGAGGATTCGTCCTCCTGGACAAAAGCTCCATCCTGGTCACAACTAGGAAGGGTAGCGGCCACGACCGCAAAATGCTGAAGTCGGAGACACTGGACCAGGGAAGTCTAGATAGCCAACCACCTCTCACCCGGCGGGGATGTCTGCGTGTCCTAATCACGCTGAGGTTTTCCGGTGAGAAAGTCCAACCCTGGACTGGATGGGCAACCACCTCTCACCCGGCGGTGATACACGGGTATCTCAAAACACGTCGAGGTTTTCCGGTGAGAAAGTCCAACTCTGGCCTGGGTGGGCTACCGCCTCTCACCAAGCGGGGATGCACTGATATTCCAAACACGTCGAGGTCTTCCGGTGAGAAAGTCCAACCCTAGACCAAACTGGTGCAATGAAAACCACGGTGTCACGCAATCCCGCTTCCAAGACCGACCAAGAATACAGGCTAAAGCACTGTGATACTCTGAACCCCTTGTGGTCCTTTCGTGGAACTCGTGTGGTCTATTTTGGACCACACAGGGGACCACGGGACCTAACGAGGACCACATGCGTGAATTCAGTAGGTTCACAGTGCGGTTTTTGGTGGTAGAAGTGAACGAAGAAGAAGAAGAAGAAATGAAATAATTTTGCATTACAGTTTTTCTCTCTCCGTACGTTTTCAAGCTGGTGTACCGTGTGCTATACGCATTTTAAAACAACAAGAATAGAGTGGAAACGTAATTTGTCATCATTGTCTTCGAATTTGAAGTGATTCACATTTCGTGTCGTTTCGTATCATTTCGTTTTTCATTCTTTTGTCTTGGCGAGACAGACATTTTCTAATGTCGTCATGTCTCCTTCGTGGCTCCACGCCAATAGAAAACGAGGATCTATATCGCAAAACTCAAACTCTGGTAATCAAGGAATTACTTCAGTTAAGGTACGACATCTCCGTTGTCCGTTGTCTAATAGTTTACTTCTTTTCTGGAAGCTACAATAGCTGCAAGTTTAACACGCAAGAAAAATATGTTTTATCGTTATCGGCTCTGAAAGTCTATAATGTATTTCTGGCTGCCGTCTCTTTGAGATTAATAACCAGTGACAGAAAGAAAAATAAATGTTTTTCACTATTCTCGGTGATGATATATATATGTATATATATGTATGTATGTATATATATATATATATATATATATATATATATATATATATATATAATGCATTCAGTGAGAGAAGACAGGAAACACCAAGAGGGGGTAGGTATAATTATATCAAATGTAGCAGCAAAGAGCCTTATAGAGTAGGAACCAGTGAACAGTCGTATACTAAGAGCACAATACAACCAAAGACACGAAAGAATGACAATAATACAGTGTTATGCACCCACGAAAGATGCATATGATGAGGATGATGAGGCAAACGACGATTTCTATTATCAATTACAATAAATCATTAACAAAGTCTCCAAACACGACATCCTTATTGCTATGGGGACTTCAACGCTAAGAAAGGGAAAGATAACACCGACGTCCAAAAGGTAATGGGGAAAGAAGGAATTGACACGATAAATCAGAACGGAGAAAGATTCACTGGAATATGTCTAACAGAGGTCATGGTCATTGACGGCACAGTATTTCCACACAAAGAGATACATAAAACAACGTGGATTTCTCCAGATAATAGAACTAGAAATCAGATAGATAATTTTTGTATCAGAAAGCAACACACAATATCTCTGATAGATGTAAGGGCATATAAAGGTGCAGATGTCGATGGTGATCACAATCTGTGTATAGGAAAAATAAAACTAAAACTGAAAAGCCAACACAAGAAATCAATACCCAGAAAGATAAACAGCTACAGCCTGCAGGAAGAAAATACTAACAGAAATTTAAATCAGGAACTTGCCAATCATTCCACAACACCCAGTAAAGTAGAGGAGATAGGTATAGATGAATTATGGAATTCTTACAGCACAGCCATAATCACAGGAGCAAAAGCAAGCGCTCGACTGAAAAAAAACATACTGTTTAAAAAAATGAAACGCAACACCACTGTAGTCGTAATGGACACCAAATTTCAAACTTGTATAAACAATTTTATTTTACGGAATTAATGTTGCAATCTTGGCATGAAGAAAATTTAAGACTTTAACAATGAAATGATGTTCATTAAATTTGGTTTGGACTTTTATTCTTTGCGACTGAGGCCTCCGTTTCAGTAAGGTGTATGATCTCCTCTGCCCTGTATCAGAGAACGACATCTCCTTGACATGGATCCGATTAGCCGTTGGAAATGTTGTGGATGGCTGCCCACTCTTCCCGCAGTGCATGAGACAACTGCCGGAGATTGGTTGGCGTCACGTCTCGCTGGCGGACTTGTCTGTTGAGTTCATCCCACGAGTGTTCTATTGGGTTCATGTCTGCTGACTGGATGGCCACGGAATGGTCTGCACGTTGTTGTCAGCGAGGAACTGGGTGGTGAGTTGTGCCACATGAGGTCAAGCGTTATCCTGCTGAAAAATCGACCCTGGTGCAGCCAGAAGTGGAAGGACGTGAGGACGAAGAATTTCAGAGACGTATCGTTGGGCATTCCGGCGTCTTTCAGTTTGCACAAGGTCACTTATTCCCATGAAGTTGATCGTCTCCCACACCGGTACATCTCCACCACCATGTGGAGGAGCCTCATCCACGAAGTTCTGGGCGTAGCGCTCGTGGACTCTGCTATAAACTCTTCTTGTCTATCGTGCCGCTGGAGTAGAAAGAATGATTCATCACTAAACCAAACCTTCACCAATCATTCGCAACGGTCCATTGACCATGCTGGTTCGCCAACTGCAGTCGGCTCTGGCGATGCCGGTCCGTAAGAACAGGGCCCCTGTAGGGTCTTCTAGCTCAAAGACCAGCGTCGTGCAGCCGGTTCCTGACCGTTTGATCTCAAATTCGACGAGCTGCTGTCATTGACTGGACTGTTGAGGACACAGATGCAAACTGATTCCTGTGCTGACGGAGCCGTATGAAGAGGTCTTTGGCAGGAGTTGTGACTATGGGTCTTCCACTACGCTGTCGGTCTGCAACTGAGCCAGTTTCTTGAAATCGTCTCCAAAAAGCGACTAATGGTGCTTCTGACCATATTAAATTGTCTGGCCACTACACTTTGTGACTGTCCAGTCTGTAAATGTCCAATGATGGTGGGTTGTTGTTCTATAGTGAGATGAGGCATACTTGCGCATTGAATTTTCAAATGAATTGATTCGAGGGGCGTCAATCTTTTATAAGCATTCAATAACATGGTCAGTGAGTTTTGTGTTCAATAGGTTTCACGGGATTCTCGTGAACCTTTCACTAGTTATTGTCAAAAATGCTATATTGACTAGTGTTGGTTTTCTGTCCTCATGAATCATCTGCTGAGTACAATTCAGATCAGCACGTAAAGAAGGTATCAAAATGAATCTTTCAGGCAATTTGCCCTTATCTGATCAGTAAATTTCAGTTTGAATCGCAACATCGTATTTGTTGCATTTCATTTTTTGAACAGTATAGAAAAGCGTGGATATAAGAAAACACATAGAAGTAGATTTATGAAAGACGAGCAGCCAAATTAGCCATGTTGAATGTAAAGACAGATCTTGGAAAATATCTGACGAAAGCAACATACAAAGAAATAGCTTAGCAACTTGCGGTTTAAGCAGCGAATTGTAATATAATTTCTCTTTGGGGTGAAGGAAACTGTTGTGAACATTCACAAGCGTCTATGTGATGTGTGTGAATGTTCTGCAGTCGACAGGAGTACAGTCAGTCTCTGGGTCTAGAGAATCAAAGAATCAATAAATGGAGATAAGGAATTGCATGATCGGCCACGTTGTGGACGTCCTGTCACAGCCACCAATGCAGAAATGTTGAAATGCGCTGAAGGCATTATTCTTATTACTACTCAAGAGTTGGTCTTAAAGCTGTCAGTCAGCAATGATAGTGCAAATGCAGCTATAAAAGCTCTCGGATTTTCTAAGGTTTGAGCAAGATGAGTTCCTCGACGTCTCACAAATGACCATCGATTGCAGAGGAAAGCAATTTCTTCTGAATTGTTGGAGCGTTTCAATGCTGAGGGAGAGAACTTTTTGGCTAAGATCGTAACAGGTGACGAAACTTGGGCTCATCATTTTGAATCTGAGACAAAAAGACAGTCAGTGGAGTGGCATCGTCCGCAATCACCGCGAAGAAAGAAATTCAAGGCAACTCTTTCAGCTGGAAAGTATTTTTTCTCACTGTCTTTTGGGAAACTAAAGGTGTGATTCTTGTGGATGCTATGCCAAGAGGTGAGACAATCAATTCGCAAGCTTACATTAAGACATTGAAAAAACTTGATCATATTTTTCGCAGAGTCCTGCTGCACAAGAATCCAGCAGATCTTCTCTTTCACGACACTGTGTGCCCTCACACAAGTCTGGCAACACGGGAAGCATTCACCAAATTGGACTGGACTGAGCTACCCCATCAACCCTATAGTCCCGATTTGGCACCCTCTGATTTCCATGTGTTTGGTCTACTTAAAGATGCACTCCTAGGTGTAAGATCTGAAGATGACAAAGGAGTGATTCATGCAGCGAAGAAATGGTTACATAATCAAGAGAAAATCTGGTACGGGCTAGGAATACATGCAATTGTTTTCGCGCTGGAATAAAGCCGTACAAGTTGGTGGGGATTATGTTGAATAACACCGATGTTTGCATGACAAATCCATGTATGTTGTGTAAATATTTCATGCTTTTTGAATAAACAGCTCCTGGGAAAAACGATTTGGTGCATTACTTTCTGAACGCCTTTCGTATAAAATATATATATATATATATATATATATATATATATATATATCCCCAACCCAGCGCGTCACAGGTGGCGGATGGTGAAAGTCCTCCAGACATGGAGGATCCCTGTGAATAAGGAGTTGTCCAAATAAGCAGGCGCGGACCAACTGGCGGTAGACTCAGAGAGCGAGGTGGGGTAGTAGGTGGCTCTACTACTCCTATAAAGTGCCTCAGGTGCTCAGTGAAGGGAATACCAGGCGGGTCAGAGGCGCCTTAAAACCTCTCGCTCCCGCTGCCTTGCGGGTAGGACAGGGAGTCCAAAGGCTAGCGGAGAGTCCGTACACAAACCGACAGAAGGCAACGGGAAACCACTGTTGTAGCTCCCAAGAGCAATTATGCTTATTCAGAGTCATAGATTTATCATGAACGATGTTAACGGATGTTCCTCTGGAACAGCCTTGTCCGGTAGGGAAGCTCACGAGCCACAGGTGAGGCCAGATCGTCATCAAGCTACTGGTGGCAAAACTAACAAGTTCAAAATAGCAACATGGAATGTTAGAACTTTATTCCAGGCTGGAAAATTAGAAAATGTAAAGATGGAAATGGAAAGGAAGAAGATCAACATATTAGGAATGAGTGAAGTTAGATGGACAGGTGCAGGAAAGATAAACTCAGATAAATATACAATAATATATTCAGGAAGTGAGAAACATGAACGAGGAGTAGGAATTATATTTGATGAAAAAACGGCAAGGACAATTGTAGGACATTTGAACATCTCGGACAGAGTCCTGCTAGCCCAACTGAACGGACAACCAATAAACATAAATATTATACAAGTGTATGCTCCAACATCTGAAAGTTCTGAGGAAGATATACAGATATTTTATAATGACACAGAGACAGCACTAAAACACACAAAGTCACATGAAGTTACCATAGTCATGGGAGATTTTAATGCCAAAGTTGGTAAAGGAAGAACTTCGGACATCGTTGGTGACTATGGACTGGGGGAGAGGAATGACAGAGGTTATAAATTAATTGAATGGGCAAGAATACATAGCATGGTTGTAGGAAACACCTGGTTTAAACAACATCCTCGAAGACTGGCAACGTGGTGCAGCCCAGACAAAAAGACATTTAACCAGATAGACTACATGTTAATCAACAAACGATTCCGCAATGCATTACTGACAACAAAAACCATGCCAGGAGCTGACTGCAATAGTGACCATGATCCACTCTGTGGAAAAGTTAGAATAAAACTAAAGAAAGCAGGCAGAAAAGTGAGAAACATCAAACTGAATACAGAACTTCTTAAAAATGACAAAGAACTGCGAGAACAATACAAAGTTATTATAACAAATAGATACAATGCAATAGCAAAGATAAATAGTATAGATGAACAATGGGAAATGTTAAGAGATTCTATCCACCAAACTGTTAAGGAGATAATACCACCGAAAAAAGAAGCCCCTAAAAATAAATGGATGACAGACGACATCTTAGGACTGATGGACAAGAGGAGGAGGAGTAAAAATAACGAGGAAAAATATAGCAAGATAAATAAAGAAATAAGACGCAAATGCAGAGAAGCAAAAGAAGTGTGGTTAAATGAACAGTGCAGACAGATAGAGGAAGCTCATAATAAAGACAGCAAAAACATGCATAAACGAATTAATGAACTCACAGGCAGGAAAACAAAATATACCACAGGATGCCTGAAACCGAAAGAGGGTAAAATGTTAATGGGAAAAGAAGACATTGTGGACAGGTGGACAGAGTATATCGGTGAGCTATATGGAGGAGAAAGACCAGATACTGAAAACTGTGATGGACCGCCAATACTTGAAGATGAAATCATAGATGCCATCAAACACATGAAGAAAGGAAAAGCGACTGGGCCTGATAATATAACAATAGAAGAAATAGAGGCACTAGAGGAGACAGGAATAAAAATAATAACCAAGTTACTGAATGATATTTACAACAGTGGTTATATTCCCAGTGACCTGATTAAATCCACGTTTATAGCACTACCAAAGAAACCAGGTGCAAAGGAATGTGACGAGCACCGGACTATCAGTCTCTCATGTCACATAACGAAGCTACTTCTGAGAATCATTATGAGAAGAACAAGGAAAAAGATAAAAATGGAAATAGCAGATGAACAGTTTGGATTTGTTGAAGGAAAGGGAACACACAATGCCATTTATGCTTTACGAACACTAACAGAAAGAGCTTTAGAAGTACAGAAAGATCTCCACTGATTACACCAAGGCATTTGACAAGGTGAAACATAGTGAAATTATTAAAATGCCTGAAGACATCAATATAGACGGCAAAGACTTGAGGATTGTAAAATATCTATACTGGCAGCAAGAAGCAGCAGTTCGAGTTGAAAATAGAATTGGAAAATACCAACCTATAAAACAAGGGGTGCGACAAGGATGTGTACTATCTCCAGACCTTTTTTCTCTGTACAGCGAGAATATTCTAAGAACAATCATCACAGAACCAGGCATAAAAATTGGAGGATACAATATTAACAACCTTCGGTATGCTGACGACACAGTACTGATAGCTGAGAACCAACAAGACCTGCAAAATCTCTTGGATAAAGTCGCCAAAGAAAGTGAACAGAAAGGCCTTACTTTGAACATCAAAAAGACAGAGACTATGGTTATATCTAAGAAACAGAATCCACCAGCATGCAGTATTAAATTAAACGGAACCATTCTAAAGCAGGTG
This sequence comes from Achatina immaculata, assembly GCA_009760885.1. Lineage (NCBI taxonomy): Eukaryota > Metazoa > Mollusca > Gastropoda > Stylommatophora > Achatinidae > Lissachatina > Lissachatina immaculata. The sequence continues at coordinate 20,462,310 of CM019718.1, read as the reverse complement.
CAGAAATTCAAATACCTTGGAGCAGTAATAACTTCAGATGGGAAATGCAGAACAGAAATTAGGAACAGAATAGGTCAAGCAAAGACTGCATTTCAGAGAATGAGAAACATATTAGCTAACACATCTTTATCAATGAATGTTAGAAAACGAGTCCTAAAATGCTATATTGAACCTATCTTGTTATATGGAAGTGAATCATGGACAATAGGCAAGTCTGCACAAAAATCATTGGAAGCAGCAGAAAAGTGGTTTATTAGAAGAATGTTGCGAATCCCCTGGACAGCAAAAATAACTAATGAAGAATGTATGAGAAGAGCTGGAGAGACAAAAAACCTTGTCAGAAAGATAAGAGAGAGACAATGTACTTTCATAGGACATGCAATGAGAAGAGGGGGCATTGAAAATATTATAACAACAGGAAAAATAGAAGGAAGAAGATCAAGAGGAAGACCAAGAGAAATGATACTGGACAGTCTGACGGGATGGTGTGAGAGGAGATCACCAACTGAACTGATGGCCTGCATGAAGGATCGGGTACTCTGGAGAAGCATAATAGCCAACGCCAGTCGGCACGGCACCTGATGATGATGATATATATATATATATATATATATATATATATATATATATATATATATATATTACTGGTGTTACAATAACTGCCTGAAGTATCTTCAAAATGTTTAAAAGGACATCTATTCACAGGAACGGTTTTTTATAAAATGAAGGAGAAATGACCACGAAGCAGGATGTAAAATGTGCAAGTGTTACATCGCCATTGCGCTCATCGGAAGAGCGGATATAAAAGACCACATAACAGTGAAAAACATAAATCAGACATGTAATTCTGCAAGCATTTCTAAAGGACTGGACGGTTATTTTGTATCTGAACCTTCTGAATCAGCACGAGCGATGGAACTGACCATGTGCTGTCACACAATGGAACATTATACGTCGTTCAAGTTTGTGGATTTCACTATCAATTCATGCTCTAAAAAAAACCCCCCCACCCACCCACCCACCCACACACACACACACACCACACACACACACACGCGCGCGCGCGCGCACACACACACACTCACGCACACGCGCGAAGAAAATGGCACTGGGAAAGAATTACACAACAGATTACGCCGGTTATTTGATTGTTACAAAATAACGTCCTGGCTTCAATAATCCATAAATAATGAGTATATATATATATATATATATATATATATATATATAAACGTCACATAAGGCTCGCAAGGTAGTTCGCTAATTTTTCCTGTTTTCGGCGAGCTTTTCAACCTCATCAAGGGATTTTATACCTTTTAATTTGGCCTCTCTTAACAATGTTCTCTTCAGAGTTTCACATGGTCTACCTCTTTTTCTTCGGCCTGATGTGTTCCACTTGATAGTTTGTTTTGGTATTCTCTGATCATTTCTTCTCATCACGTGACCAACATATGTCCATCTCCTTTTCCTGATCACCTATGAGACTGGTTGTTGTTCAGTCATCTGCATTGTTCTTGAATTCGTTCCACTCGATGCCGAGTATTTTCCTCAGGCACTTGTTTTTAAAAAAGTCTAATTTCTTGTGTATTTATTTAGTTGTTTTATATAGTTAATTATATTATATTATATTATATTATAACATTATAATATTACTATAATATATGCCAAGCGTATGCGTAAGCTGATACCTGACCTTCCAACTGTAGTCACTCCATTATCATCTGTACCAGAACATACACCATGGATAGAAGCAGATTATACACAAATAACTATTCAGACTGAAGTGAAAGATGTGCAGAATGGTGAGATGCAAAGCAGCCTTGTAAGGTCAACAGCCACACTTAGTGTGCTAGATGACAAATATCCATGTGACACCTGGATACGTGTGTATACAGACGGATCTGCACACAATGTCATAAAGAATGGAGGGGCAGGAGCACATATTGAATATCCAAACAACACCTCTGACAAGATTTCCATACCCACTGGAAAATACTGCAAGAAATATGATGCAGAAGTTAGGGCAATTATTGCTGAAGTTGAAAAACTATCAGACTCCAGAAATGATACATGTCCTGTAGTAATTCTCACAGATGCAAGATCAGTACTGCAAGCTCTTCAGTGCAACAAACTACCAGACCTTAAGGATGCCTTGTCAAAAATTGGCTTACAACATGGAGTCACTTTGCAATGGATTCCCTCCCACTGTGGGATACCAGGCAATGAGAAAGCTGACCATCTGGCCAAAGAGGGCACTGAAATGGAGCAACCAGACATACCAATCACCTATAATCAGAAGAAAAGCATGATAAAAACCTACAGGAAGCCACAAACACCACCACATGATGACTATCACATGCTAAACAGAAAGGAACTAGTCACCATCTTCCGTCTCCGAACAGGACACAGCCGACTCCGAGGTCATATGTATACAAAGTTTAAGGTTGGTACTACTAATCTATGTACATGTGCCCAGGTGCCCCAAACTGTGGAACATATCCTCCAGAACTGCACCAACTATGAAACAATGAGAAATAATTATTGGCCCAGTGAAACCACTAAAGAAGATAAGCTCTACGGTTCCATACATGAATTACAAAAAACAGTGAAATTTATCCAAGAGACAGGACTGCACGTATAGACAGACAATGCGAACGAAGAAGAAGAAGAAGAAGATTATAATATATTATAACATTATCAATATATGACAAGTTATATAGTTAATAATTATATATCTTATCTTATATCTTATATCCTTCCCGTGCCGTTAAACGTCACATAGGGCTCGCAAAGTAGTTCGGCAATTTTTCCTGTCTTCGGCGAGTCTTTCAACCTCATCAAAGGATTTTATGCCTTTTAATTTGGCCTCTCTTAATAATGTCCTCTTCAAAGTTTCACGCGGTCTGCCTCTTTTTCTTCGGCCTGTTGTGTTCCACTTGATAGCTTGTTTTGGGATTCTCTGATCATTTCTTCTCATCAAGTGACCAACATATGTCCATCTCCTTTTCCTGATCACCCATGAGACTGGTTGTTGTTTAGTCATCTGTCTTATCTCTGCATTGTTCTTGAATTCATTCCACTTGATGCCGAGTATTTTCCTTAGGCATTTGTTTTCAAAAGAGTCTAATTTCTTGTCTATTTCTTTAGTTGTTTTCCAGCTTTCGCATGCATAAATGAGGGTGGATATTACATTTGAATTGAATAGTCTTAACTTGGTTTTTGTGCTTATAACTTTTGAATGCCATATGTTCTCAAGATTCTTGAAGATTGATGCTGCTTTTGCAATTCTGATCCTAACTTCCTTTCTAGTGTCACCATCCTGGTCTATGTAGCTGCCAAGGTATGCAAATTGATTGACTTCTTCAATATCTGTCCCTTCTGTGTGTATTTTTCCATTTTGATTTAGAGGAATTTTCATTATTATTGTTTTGTCCTTGTTAATTTCAAGTCCTATTTTGCTAGCCAGTGAATTATATATATGTATGTATATATATACATATATATATATACACACACACACGTATATTTTTATTATATACGGTACCATTTTGATTTTCTCTGATACCCTGTCTATCATCTCTCTTCCTTTCTTCTTTCTCTGTCGTGTATGTTTTTGTATGGATAAAATGACGGTCGAAACGTTGCAAATGTGTACTTTCTTACTGGATAAAGCTGCTTCTACTTTTGAAAAAAAATGTATAGATACTTTTTTTAAAAAAAGTAAATAGCGGTTAGAATGCATGGATCCCACTTCATAAATTACAAGCACAGCCTAACATGCTTAGACAGAAACACGAATTTACAAGCAAAAACGCAGACAGATAACGAAGCAAATGGGCAGATAGAAAAACATTCTGAGTAAAGAAAGAAAAACAAAAAAGCTGAAACTTCGCATCATTTAACGATAACCAGTTTATGATCTCATTTCTGCACAGTTTGAAAGCTGTGTACTTTTATTCGGTGTTATTTGCATTATTATCACCGCCATTGTCAGCATCACCAACATTGTTTGATAGAAAGACAATAATGGTTGCCACAGCGAGGATCAGGACTATCACAGTCACGGGATCTCCAAGCAGGAAGTCGATCGCGGAAACCAGGGCTCTTAAAATGGTCAAAATAAATACTAGTATGAATTCCACCACGACCAGTAGAAGCAAAATTGGAATATACAAGATTTGTAGAAAAGTGGAAATAAGCTGGAGTAGTGCAAACTCCAGAGGTCCACATGGTGCACTCCCACAGTAGAAAATTGCGTCGTCCAGAAGCTCAATAAGTAGAATCAAGAAGACAAACACGATAAGAACAATTACTGGAATAGCAAAGACGGGCACTATAATGTTCATGTTTCTCAGCTTTGGTTATCTCACCAGTCCTTCTGTTATAGGCTGTTTATAATATCTCACTGAATTGAAATGCGAAGAAAAAAAATATTTCTCGCAAACTCCGTTACGCCTGACTTGGCATCACTAAATAGTCAACAGCGCGAGCAGCGCTGGCAGCGCCGTTGCTCCTCTATAAACTTAAAGAGCAGAACCAGGAACACAAACACAAAAATAACAATTAATGGAATAGCAAAGGGGGGTACTGGAATGTTCATGTTTCTTAGATTTAGTAACTTGTCCCTCTGTTATAGACTGTTCACAATATTTTTTATTAGAATCGGAAGGCGTGAAAAACACTTCACGCAAACTCCGTTATGTTCGACTTCGTATGTTCAATGCCGCAAGCAGTACTTCTCTTCGGAGCATGTGATAGGTATTCCCTTTATGTCTAGGTTGTCACGATGAAAGAGACATCTTCCGTTATATGAAATTCTGGAACCTGAACTCAAGACAAAGTCTTTTAAGATGATCGCAGAATTTCGGTATAGTATCTGATAGATGTTCACTTCATGGTTCGTAGTTTGTTCTGATGGAAAAAAAAAAACAAAGCAAAACATCAGCCCTGTTATCAGAACATCAGTTGTTACAGAATCTCACATTATACCGCCCAAAGAAATGCGTACCTAGTATGGTAGTGTGGCATAAAAATGCAGTTCTTGTTACACTGAAGATTTTAGAACGCTATCAACGATGGCGGACAGTCACTTGTGAAGAAGAGTGCCATACTTTTTTTTAGTCCTCTTTATGCAGTGTTATCCACCACGCGCGAGATATGTGTAGATAGATACCAGCTGTATGCTGTCAGAAAATAACGAAAAAGTGAAAGCTAAGAACAAAATTTCCTTTATCACAACTTTATTTTCGTTTTACCTTCCGAAAAGGCATTTCTACTAACTTTGGTTGAGCTTGACTGGAAAAGAAGATATATGATTGGTTTTCTACAATATGATGATGTGGCGAGAGCTGTACTGCATTTGTTTCAGGATAGGTTGGACTGTTACCAACATTTAGGCCTCCCTAAGTCAAGCCCAGTACTTGATGGCAGCTGATGACAGGCAGATCGATGGCTGTTTGTTTATATACTTTCTAGATGTTCTTGCTTAGCTGTACCACAGATATTTTTTTGAGGGTAATCAAACTGTTTTTTGCGTCTCCATTTTTAGCTTGTAGTTTCAGGCTGACAGAACTGGTGGTCTGTTAATGGCGTGTATTTCAATGTACCCCTCCCTGCACTTATTCTATTCTACCGCCATCTTGTCAGGAAATGACGCAGACAGTAAAATGAAAACAAAAACTTGCCCCCACGAAATTCTTTTATGTGCACTTTTTTTTTCTCTCTACGGCAAAAGTGATGAGTAACAGATTGTTCTTTGCAAATCAAGCCGAATATAGTATTTACAAAACTATTTGCTCTGCCATTACAAAATGACGAGAAAATTAATAAAGAAATGTTCTTTCTACTTAAATTATAATGTTGAATGTGATGTCAAAGAGGTGAATTTTTCGGACAAAAGTACACAGTGTTGGTTGTTATTCTAGAAAGAATATACAGCAAAGTGAGTGGGGCTAAGATAAGCAATTTGGACAAGAAAAGCAGACATAGAAAAGGATATATATATATCCATTTATATATACATATATATATATATATCCTTTGAGAGACAGGAGGACAGTTGAGAGAGTCAGGCAGTTGAGAGACAGACAGACCGTTGAGAGATAATCAAACTGTTTTTAAACAACTATGCGAGCCCTATATGAAGTTTAGTGGCAAGTGAAGTTTAGCTCTCATGTAGACCTCTCGGTAGTAAGCAAGATGCCCTGCTGCTGAAGCATCCTATCTGACGTTCTATGTTGCTGTCTGGGTCTCTTGGTATATTTCCAGAAAGTAGTTTACCATTGGTTCCTTCCGGACAGTAACTGTACTAGTCACTGATCGTAGTCATTGTCCGTACATTGAGATCATCTGCCTACCATCATAGAATGCTGACCATAACTAACATTATCTGTCAGCTGCTCTCCCATTCCATCCACCAACTGCTCCCATGGCTTCACGCCACGTTTTTCTTTTTTTCTTTAACGAAAGTTTCGTTTTCCGCTTTTCTTTGAAATGATGAAGCTTTTATAATATTCTATTTCCGGTCTTATCTGTTGTAGTTTAAACGAAAGATGACATAGTAAAATCTACAGAATCATTGCCATCACAGCCATATATTTTATCGATTCATTAATTTCTGCAAGGAAGCATCACCATCTACCAGCAGAATTACCTTTAGTAGGTGAATACATCTTACATCCTTCCCGTGCCGTTAAACGTAACATAAGGTTCGCATAGTTGTTTGCCAAGATTTCCTGTTTTCGGCGAGTTTTTCAACTTCATCAAAGAATGTTATGTCCACTAAACTTGCTTTTCTTAATAATGTCCTCTTTAGAGTTTCACGTGGTCAACCTCTTTTTCTTCGGCCTGTTGTGCTCCACTTGACAGCTTGTTTTGGTATTCTCTGATTGTTTCTTCTCATCAAATGTCCTACATATGTCCATCTTCTTTTTTCTGATCACCCATGAGACAAGTTGTTGTTTGCTAATCTGTCTTATCTCTGTATTGTTCTTAAATTCATTCCACTTTGTATCACGTATTTTCCCGAGGTATTTGTTTTCAAAAGAGACAAATGTCTTGTCTATTTCTTTAGTTGATTTCCAGCATTTTCATGCATAAATAAGGGTGGATATCACATTTGAATTAAATAATCTTAACTTAGTTTTTGTGCTTAGAACTTTTGAATTCCATATGTTCTCAAGATTTTTTAAGGACAATGCTGCTTTTGCAATTTAATTCTAACTTCCTTCCTGGTGTCACCATCATTGATTATGTAGCTGCCAAGGTATGTAAACTGGTTTGCTTCATCAACAGCTGTTCCTTCTACGTATATTTTTCCTTCTTGGTTAATGAAAAATTTCATAATTTTTGTTTTGCTTTTGTTAATTTCAAGACCTATTTTGTTAGCCAAGGAAGACAGGGAATCTGTTTTCTCCTGTATCGATTTCACATTGTCACCGATAAGAGTTATGTCATCTGCAAAATCGAGATCTTCTATTTTGGGCCCCATGTACCCAATCAATGCCTGCTTCACCAGAAAAAAATCTAGTACCTGAATATTATACTTTGAAATTTTCCCTAAGATTTTTTTTCTTTTTAGTTTTCTCTAATATTTCAAGTTAAATTACGAGTTTCTCTGTCATTTGGTTTAAATATTATTACAGGAAACATCAGATCACATTCAGTGCAAATCTCGTCATATCTAGTCATGAATTTTTAGCCAATGCAGATGAAAGTTTTAAGAAAGAGAAAAAAAATGAACTGATAGAAGGCAGTATATCCTGTTATGTCCAGACAATCGCCTACAAAGGCTATAAAGAAATCCGTTTCCACATGACTCCACAGCTGCAGCCATATTTGAAGTCACAGAAGCTGCTGATGGCTGCTGTGTAATAGTATAAACGAGCAAGTTTCACTACTGAAACTGTTTAATCCTAGTTCGATACAGTGGCTGAGACGGTAGCATTCTTTTTTCTGTGGGTACAAGATCGGTGACAGCTGATATTCCACGTTTTCTTGCCTGGTAATCATGAGCTCGATTACTCTTGAAACGATACCCCTACTCCTGGCAATGGCTATAATCATACCCATGACTTTCGAGGTTGTCCGTTGTGTACTCGAAGACAAACTGGACTTCGATGTCCTCATTAATAGGACATTGCTGAGGTCAGTTTTTCTAATTTCTTTTTTCGTTTATTCATTTCTGTGTAATGGTCCATTAGTTGTTTTTTTTTTTCTGACGCAAGTTCTAGTTGACCTGTAAGCATGAACTATTCTAGTTTATTGTGTTTCTACACAACTTTCATAACACTGTGCCATACATACATACATACATACATACATACATACATACATACATACACACACATATACACACATACATACATACATACATACATACATTATAAGTTGTGTCAAAGGTGTTTTGTAAAGTGATTCTGAATAGAATAAGGGATGTAGTGGATACTGCAATGAGAGAAGAACAGGCAAGGATTTAAAAAGGAAGAAGCTGTCTCGACCAGATCTTTACTCTAAGAATAATACTTGTGGAACATATTGAAAAGCAGAAACAATTAATCCTGAACTTCATATATTTAAAAAAAGCATTTGATAGCATACACAGAGATGTATTGTGGAGAATTTTAAGACTATACGGAATACCATCTAAAATTGTAAACATCATTAGAGATCTCTACAACGGATATATCTGTGCAATCAAGACAGAAGAAGGAATGAGCGAATAGTTTCAGATTGAAACAGGCGTGAAACAATGATGTATATTATCTCCATTGCTTTTTGGAATTGCCATAGAATTTATAATGCAAAGATGCTGTGCAGGTAAAACTGGCATTGATTGGGTAGAAGGGAGCCAAACAGAAGATCTCGATTTTGCAGATGACACAACTCTTATCAGTGACAATGTGAAATCGATACAGGAAAAAACAGATTCCCTGTCTTCCTTGGCTAACAAAATAGGTCTTGAAATTAACAAAAACAAAACAAAAATTATGAAATTTTTCATTAATCAAGAAAGAAAAATATACGTAGAAGGAACAGCTGTTGATGAAGTAAACCAGTTTACATACCTTGGCAGCTACATAAACCAGTATGGTGACACCAGAATGGAAGTTAGAATTAGAATTGCAAAAGTAGCACTGTCCTTCACAGATCTTGAGAACATATGGAATTCAAAAGTTCTAAGCACAAAAACTAAGTTAAGATTATTCAATTCAAATGTGATATCCACCCTCATTTATGCATGCGAAAACTGGAAATCAACTAAAGAAATAGACAAGAAATATGACTCTTTTGAAAACAAATGCCTTAGGAAAATACCTGGTATAAAGTGGAACGAATTCGAGATCAACGCAGAGATAAGACAGATTAGCAAACAACAACCTGTCTCACGGGTGATCAGAAAAAGAAGATGGACATATGTAAGTCATATGATGAGAAGAAACAATCAGAGAATACCAAAACAAGCTGTCAAGTTGACCACAACAGGCCGAAAAAAAAAATAGGTCGATCACGCGAAACTCTAAAGAGGACATTGTTAAGAGAAGCCAGTTTAGTGGACATAAGATCCCTTGATGAAGTTGAAAAACTCGCCGAAAACAGGAAATCTTGGCAAACAACTATGCGAGCCCTATATGACGTTTAACAGTACGGAAAGGATGTAAGGTACATATATACATTACATTAATACATACATACATACATACATACATACATACATACATACATACATAAAACTTATGTAAACAATCAGCTTACCCGAAGTGTATTTTATCATCACCTCCTCTCAAGTCTTCCCGATGTTTATTTTATCATCACCTCATCTCAAGCCTTCACGATGTTTATTTTATCATCACTTTATTTCAGGTTTTCCCGATGTTTATTTTATCATCACTTTATTTCAAGCCTTCCCGATGTTTATTTTATCATCACCTCATCTCAAGCTTTCCTGACGTTTGTTTTATCATCACCTCATCTCAAGTCTTCCCGATGTTTATTTTATCATCACCTCATCTCAAGCCTTCGCGATTTTTATTTTATCATCACCTCATCTCAAACCTTAGCAATGTTTATTTTATCATCACCTCATCTCAAACCTTAGCAATGTTTATTTTATCATCACCTCATCTCAAACCTTAGCAATGTTTATTTTATCATCACCTCATCTCAAGCCTTCACAATGTTTATTTTATCATCACCTCATCTCAAACCTTAAGCAATGTTTATTTTATCATCACCTCATCTCAAACCTTAGCAATGTTTATTTTATCATCACCTCATCTCAAACCTTAACAATGTTTATTTTATCATCACCTCATCTCAAACCTTAAGCAATGTTTATTTTATCATCACCTCATCTCAAACCTTAGCAATGTTTATTTTATCATCACCTCATCTCAAACCTTAACAATGTTTATTTTATCATCACCTCATCTCAAGCCTTCCCGATTTTTATATTATCATCACCTCATCTCAAGCCTTCACGATGTTTATTTTATCATCACCTCATCTCAAGCCTTCGGGATTTTTATTTTATCATCACTTTATTTCAGGCCTTCCAGATATTTATTTTATCATCACCTCATCTTAAACCTTAACAATATTTATTTTATCATCCCCTCATCTCAAGCCTTCCCGATGTTTATTTTATCATCACTTTATTTCAAGTCTTCCCGATGTTTATTTTATCATCACCTCATCTCAAGCCTTAACAATGTTTATTTTATCATCACCTCATCTCAAGCCTTCCCCATGTTTATTTTATCATCACCTCATCTCAAGCCTTCCCGATGTTTATTTTATCATTACCTCATCTTAAGCCGTCCCGATGTTTATTTTATCATCACTTTATTTCAAGTCTTCCCGAAGTTTATTTTATCATCACCTCATCTCAAGTCTTCCCGATGTTTATTTTATCATCACCTCATCTCAAGCCTTCCCGATGTTTATTTTATCATCACTTTATTTCAAGTCTTCCCGATGTTTATTTTATCATCACCTCATCTCAAGCCTTAACAATGTTTATTTTATCATCACCTCATCTCAAGCCTTCACGATGTTTATTTTATCATCACCTCATCTCAAGTCTTCCTGATGTTTATTTTATCATCACCTCATCTCAAGCCTTCCCGATGTTTATTTTATCATCACTTTATTTCAAGTCTTCCCGATGTTTATTTTATCATCACCTTTTCTCAAGTCTTCCCGATGCTTATTTTATCATCACTTTGTTTCAAGCCTTCCCGATATTTATTTTATCATCACTTTATTTCAAAGCTTCCCGATGTTTATTTTATCATCACTTTATTTCAAGCCTTCCCGATGTTTGTTTTATCATCACTTTATTTCAAACCTTCACGATGTTTATTTTATCATCACTTTATTTCAAGTCTTCTCGATGTTTATTTTATCATCACCTCATCTCAAGCTTTAACAATGTTTATTTTATCATCACCTCATCTCAAGCCTTCACGATGTTTATTTTATCATCACCTCATCTCACGCCTTAACAATGTTTATTTTATCATCACCTCATCTCAAGCCTTCACGATGTTTATTTTATCATCACCTCATCTCAAGCCTTCCCGATGTTTATTTTATCATCACTTTATTTCAAGTCTTCCCGATGTTTATTTTATCATCACCTTTTCTCAAGTCTTCCCGATGCTTATTTTATCATCACTTTGTTTCAAGCCTTCCCGATATTTATTTTATCACCACTTTATTTCAAGGCTTCTCGATGTTTATTTTATCATCACTTTATTTCAAGCCTTCTCGATGTTTATTTTATCATCACTTTATTTCAAGTCTTCCTGATGTTTATTTTATCATCACCTCATCTCAAGCCTTCCCGATGTTTATTTTATCATCACTTTATTTCAAGTCTTCCCGATGTTTATTTTATCATCACCTCATCTCAAGTCTTCCCGATGTTTATTTTATCATCACTTTATTTCAAGCCTTCCCGATGTTTGTTTTATCATCACTTTATTTCAAACCTTCACGATGTTTATTTTATCATCACTTTATTTCAAGTCTTCTCGATGTTTATTTTATCATCACCTCATCTCAAGCTTTAACAATGTTTATTTTATCATCACCTCATCTCAAGCCTTCACGATGTTTATTTTATCATCACCTCATCTCACGCCTTAACAATGTTTATTTTATCATCACCTCATCTCAAGCCTTCACGATGTTTATTTTATCATCACCTCATCTCAAGCCTTCCCGATGTTTATTTTATCATCACTTTATTTCAAGTCTTCCCGATGTTTATTTTATCATCACCTTTTCTCAAGTCTTCCCGATGCTTATTTTATCATCACTTTGTTTCAAGCCTTCCCGATATTTATTTTATCACCACTTTATTTCAAGGCTTCTCGATGTTTATTTTATCATCACTTTATTTCAAGCCTTCTCGATGTTTATTTTATCATCACTTTATTTCAAGTCTTCCTGATGTTTATTTTATCATCACCTCATCTCAAGCCTTCCCGATGTTTATTTTATCATCACTTTATTTCAAGTCTTCCCGATGTTTATTTTATCATCACCTCATCTCAAGTCTTCCCGATGTTTGTTTTATCATCACTTTATTTCAAGTCTTCCCAATGGTTATTTTATCATCACTTTATTTCAAACCTTCCCCATGTTTGTTTTATCATCATTTTATTTCAAGTCTTCTGGATGTTTATTTTATAATCACCTCATCTCAAGCCTTGCCGATATTTGTTTTATCATCACTTTATTTCAAGTCTTCCGGATGTTTATTTTATCATCATCTCATCTCAAGTCTTCCCGATGTTTATTTTATCATCACCTCATCTCAAGCCTTCCCGATGCTTATTTTATAATCACCTTATCTCAAGCCTTCATGATGTTGTCATCACCTCATCTCAAGTCTTACCTGTGTTTATTTTATCATCACTTTATGTCAGGTCTTCCCAATGTTTATTTTTATCATAACCTCACCTTGAACTTCTCTACGTCATCTTATTTCCCATTCTTGTAAAAATTCACCAACGCCTGAACCGTAGTCACCATAAAGCTGGAACCTCTTTATAGCCTCGTAGATATGTTTTTTTTTTTAATCTTCCAAACAGGGCCCTGGAGATCACTATAGCCGTCATGATCTTCCCTACAGCTTCACTGATCCTCATTGTAGCCATGCACATTCAGATCTTGATGATAATAGGAGATCTGTCTATAAAAATTGTGGACTTCCTGGGCTGTGTGAAAATTTTCAGGAATATTGTATACTACATGGCTGTGGTTTACATATTCTTCTTTCTGAACGTGGCTTTAGTTTTCGTGATTCAGTTTATGTTTTCACTGGCGTTGTCAGCCAAAGCGTGGCTGCTACAGGGAGAGTAGGAACCCCTTGCCCTAGATCTTTGTTCAAAAGCTCTGGGTCCGACATTTGTCTTTTATAATATGTTTTTCTTATAGCTACTGACATTAATTCCATTTTTTTGTTGTTGTCCTGGACGTGTGGCATATTTTGAAATGTATAACCTCACATGAGATTGAAAAACTGAAATGCGTGAACACCTTTATGAGCTGATAATAATTTGCTGAACTTACAAGAGAGAGAGAGAGAGAGAGAGAGAGAGAGAGAGAGAGAGAGAGAGGCGTCGTTGTAATAACTTTCGTGTTGTCAAGTGAGGAAAAATGAATTTGCATTCAAGGGAATTCATGTATCACTAATTCAGGTACCACTTTCGAGTACCTGTCACTAAAACATGAAAATATAATTTAAATCCACCCCACCCCCATTTCAACCTCCACAATATCCACTACCGTCGCCCTTCTATTAAATCTAGCTTTATGGGTTGGAGGCTCACCACCATCGCCCCTTCTAGTTAACTTAGCTGTATGGTTTCAAGGCTAGCTGTTGTCGCCCCTTCTAGTCAGCTTGGCTGTACGGATTCAAGGCCGGTTGTTGTCGCCCCTTCTAGTTAACTTAGCTACATGGGGTGAAAGTCCACTGCCGTAGCCCCTCCTAGCCAGCTTAGCTGTACGGATTCTAGTTTAGCTTAACCGTATATACGAGTATATTTCACACTGGTGTTAAGAAAGATGCATCTGAAATATGAAGACGTATGCCTGAAAAAAAAAGGGTGGGGGGAGATATCAGAACGTACTATGCATTTAAAATTACATAAATGTTCATGCCAAAATAAACCCCACTTGTAAGCCGTAATCTAGCTTCAGTGAACACGAAAACAACCATTGACTACAGCACTGTATAAATCTGGGAAGTTATTTAAGACCAAAAAAAAATAAAACACACAGGACCAACAGTTTTGAAAACAGACACTCCAGAGTTCCTGTTAGTAATTTATTATGACGCTTCACTGCCTAATCGAGAAGGAAAAAAAATCAATAACATCAAACAACAAATCAACTAAATACAGTCTATGGAATAACATGAAGATAAAAATCAACGAAATCAACAAAGATAGTCCCCATTGCCCACTTTGAGAATAAGTTAGAAGTTAGTAGCAATATTTATTTATTTGCACACATTTTTTTCTGATTCGCAATTTCTTTGCTCGTGTTTTGAATACAGGTAATAAAACTGTTATCTTAAAGTATATATCAAGATAACACAGAATAATGAGTATCATATATTGTTGTATATTATTTGTTTAATCAATTTTAGTTCGTTGCGTTTGGTTTCTTTCGAGATGGTGAGCATTTTTTTTGCACACTGTTAAACAATGTTCAAGATGAACAAACACTCTTACACAAAGAACATACTTTATGAGTAGAACATCTCTTTCTGCCTTACTAGAAGATGAGCTATACAGGTGTTTCCTGCAGTTTGATTCTTTACTGCCCTCTGAGATCTTTTCAAGATCTTTGCCAAGAAAACGACCAGCTATAAATATCATCGATCAACAGAGTGGCAGTCACCAAGGCGACCAGCTATAAATATCATCGATCAACAGAGCGGCAGTCACCAAGGCGACCAGCTATAAATATCATCGATCAACAGAGCGACAGTCACCAAGGCGACCAGCTATAAATATCATCGATCAACAGAGCAGCAGTCACCAAGGCGACCAGCTATAAATATCATCGATCAACAGAGCGGCAGTCACCAAGGCGACCAGTTATAAATATTGCCAATCAACAGCGGCAATCATCACGGCAACCAGCATTAAATATATCCGACCAACATTCCACGTCCTTAAAGTTGTTTTTTTTTAACTTAAAAAAACTTTAAAAAACCAAAGTTAACCTGAAATAATACTTTAAAAAGTACAAATGCTGACATCACTAGTATCTTAGTTAGACTAGAGTAATAAGCAGTAATCCGAAAAAAAATAACAACATATCATAACAAACAGTATATCAAATATCACGATATAGTTTATATACAACACTAACTCTTATTTTCACCACAGTCTAAACATGAAGCATGTACGTGGTCTGGTACAGAGTATTTTTTATTTCTGTTTGTTTTTTCTTCTCAGCTCTAAACGATGCAAAGGACAATGTAGCTTCGAGTATTATTAAAATCATTGGCAGCGTTTGTCAGCGTTAACATCTCTTTTCTGGAACTGTTATCTAAGTACACTTTCTGGACACGGGAAAGTTCCAGTGTAAATACTGAAATGCGTTAACAATTAAAAACTTCGAAGAAAACATCCCTTTTGCAAAATGACATCATCTCACTACATTTCGCGGCTGTTAAATTATATTTAATTTCCTGTTGAACTCTTTCACTACTCAATGAATTTACATGTGTTGGTACAATAGATTTTGATAGAAAGAAGCTACGACCAGAAGGAATTTGCTCTTTAATTTAAAAAAAAAAACAAACGAACAAAACAAACGTGGGTTGAGTTCGAAATGTGCTAAATATGGTTCTGAGCATTGATTCAGTCTTCCGCAGGTACCAGATTTTTGTAGATGTACACGAAGGCAAGAGACATTGATAGCATAGTTCATTTTTAAGGCTATCGAACGATATGCTTCTGACTGTCAGCTGTTTGTATTTTAATATTATTTTGGCTTGTAATATTATTTTGGCTTGTCATCGTAGTAATATTATTTTGGCTTGCAATCGTAGTCATTTATAATCATACTTACTGCACTCTGGGTTGGTTAGGAAACTAATGTGTTAAACATGGGCCTTCAGGCGTTAGTCTGGTACCAGTATCCGGTACCTATACCCCAACTCTCCTCCTCTCGAAGCCAACCCAAAATTCAATCATCGGGATGCGAGACGCAGGGTGATTTTTTGAGTTTTTTTTTTTTTTTTAAAGTGCGCCTTAAATTGTGGGAAATACTGAACATTGAGTTAATTAAATACAGCACATCACTGGCCAGGTCAGCGCAGGAAAAAGTCGAGGGAAAAGATCGGAGGTCTAATTTTACTGAGAGCAAGTTTATCTGGCAACAACACAACATTTCATTATACGACAAAGAAAGGGAGAACATATATTTTATGTATACGAATATTGTTTTCATTTCCTCTTTCTTCGGTTTCTTTGTGGGTTGCCTGACGAAGGTGCAGGTCGAAATATTATATCGCTATCCTTTTTACAAAGTAACGCTTTCTCCGAAGCTTTAAAAAAATTGTTAAGACATTTCATGATTTGTATTTGAAACTCTTATTTAAAAATGTCAGATCCCCATATATATATATGGATCCGACATTTTTATATGCGTGTTTTTATATGCATGACAAACTGTCCAGGTCACAAACTGGTAAAATGCAGCTTAAAGCTCTTTGCTAATATTAATATCGAATACGAGTGTTCTCTGCACTGTTATTAACCGGCAAATAATAGAGCTAAAACATTCCATTATCCCTACAACAACAGCGAGACTGTAGTAAAAATAGTAAAAAAATCTTTGTTTTTCTTTCTTTTCCTTGGCAGCGACGGCACGTGATGATAGTTTGTAACGTTTCTACAATGTGAAAAAAAAATTAGTACACACTTAAACTGTATCGGGTTCCCAACGTTGTTTAGATCACAGGCCTCTGTGACACTTCACTGCTTCCCCTTTTGTACATCTCTACAACCGCCTGGTATTTAATACCCTTCACACATTTCTAGCACTGTACATAACTGGGACCTTACTACACTGATCTCTACATGACCCGTTGTAGGTCTCACATATTGGAAACCCATGATCCAAAAAAGAAAAAAAAAAGTTACAAAGTAAACATATTTCCAACAATCTTGGCTCACATTGAAAGTGTCACTGTATTTACAGTAGCAACAAAAGATAACAAAGCAATGTAGTAATAATTAATTTTGAATTATGTTTCATTAAAGGTGCACACCTTCACATATTTATAACATTTGTTTGCATTTGTGAATTTTACATCAATGTTACCTTCCTCACACAATTCACACATAAGTGTAATAAATATCAACTTTTGTGCCTTCATTAATAATAATGCAGGAAGTTACCTTATCAGAAGATATTGCTGAAAATCAGTTTACTACAGTTAATTTTTGTTAATTTCCTTTATTCAGACAGTTGACTTTCTTTCTTTCTTTCTTTCTTTTCAAAAATGACATCCTAGTCATTTCTTATTACATAATTAAATCCCTGATAACTGTATTTATTCACAGTCAAGACACTCTGTTTTCCTTTTTTTTCACAATCAAGTTGTTTTGCTTTGTATTCTTTTTTTTTATGATCAAAATGTTTTGTTCTCATTCTTTTTTCATTGTCAAAATGTTTAGTTTTTCCATTCTTTTTTTCACAATCAAGATGTTTTGTTTTCCATTCTTTGATATGTCTTTTTTTTGAGCATGTTCTCTGCTCATCCAAATCTGGTCATGGAACTCATGTCACTGTAACTTCCAAAGTCAGAAATGCTGTTTAATGAACTGTACTTCAACCGAATATTTTCCTTCTGTTCTTAAATTTGTTTGGACTTACTTGTGCAGAATATAGTTTCTCATATAAACTTCAGCAGCATATTATCTTCCCATTCTTTCTTCTTCTTCTTCTTTGTCAGACTTGTTTGGATTTACTCATTTAAAATAATTTTCCTAAAAATTAACTATTCTTTTCGATTGTTATTTCATTTATCTTTTCAGTACTTCCATAGAAGTTCAATAGTCTCAGCACAGACATACAGTGATTTGAAATATAAATATCCATGATGCCAACTGTCAGCATTACTTGTTCACATGATTAAAACTGATACTGTTTTACAATAAAAATATAAACTGTGAAAAAAAAAAACTGTTAAAAATGCTTTACTTGATCTTCACACATATTTCACACATAAATTACAACCTGGTACTTCTTACACACTGATAATTACATACACACTATTAGTCTATTATTCTGCCATTTTGTTTTGGTCATGTGAGAAAACTACAGTAAAATAAGTGTTTGTTTTAGATGACGTTTCATTCTGGCAGAAAGTCAGAAAAGCTTCCAAATCCTGATCTACAGTCAAGGCAATGGAACCAGTGTCATCCAGTTCTAGAAGCTGCTAGATATGTTGCATGGTGTTAGCAGACATGCATGTGAAGTCACAGTTTTTAGATATGCTAAAAAAACAAAAAACAATCACAACCAAAGCTTCATAAAGTGCATCTGTGATATGGTCCTGTCAAATGAGGTCTTTGCTGAGTTCAAGACTCACTAACAAGTGCTGTTATGCATGACAATATATAAATTATATTTAAAATGTACAAACAATACACTGTATTGAAACTGCAGAATGCCCTTGGTATAGCAAAGTATGAAACTAATAGCAGTCACTCTTTCAAGCAAACAAAAATAAATAAAAATGCAATTTCGCTACATCCAGTAGAAAGAAAAATAACCAGAAATGAAAGTCTTATTTCATTCTGAACTTTGAATTTTGCAATAAATAGGTTATCAACTGTTTTTTTTTTTTAAACTAGAAAGCTTGTTACTGAGTAACAGTATAAAAGTCTTGAATTGTTCAAGACACATGCTGGCCGTGGAACTGTAGTGTGAGTCTCAAATATCACCATCACCATCACCACATGTCATGTACACAGTGAAGGTTGGCTGCAAGATATCTGCAGTTCATCCTGTCTCTTGTCTTATGGTACATTCAGTTTCTGTTCATCTGCTGATGTTTCTTGGCCATCTATACATCAATTCATCTACTGATGTTTCTCGGCCATATATACATCAATTCATCTACTGATGTTTCTCAGCCATATATACATCAATCATCCACTTCCTCTTTTACTTTCAAAATTTTTTTCCAAAATGTCTTTAAGTGTATTATGCTGCTTAATATATCCAAAATAATTATTTAGTTGTTTCAGAGATTTGAAAAGAAGGGTTTTATATGGAAGAACACTTCCTTATTATTTATAAAACTCTTCTTTTCAAATCTCTGCTACAGCAATAATTCTTTGAATTTTCTGTTCATGGAGTTTATTCAATTTATCAACTTATCTACTGTACATTTCTTGAGCACCAGTATTATTTTATCAATTTATTTACACTTTTAGAGCATCAATTTTATTTATCAACTTATCTACATTTCTAGAGCTTCAGTTTTATTTGATCAATTTATTTACATATCTAGAGCATCAGTTTTATTTTATCAATTTATCTACACTTCTAAAGCTTCAATTCTATTTACCCTGTTTTTTTTTTAAGTCTTAGAGTTCATTTTAAAAGAATGAAAACCTTCAGTCTTTTTCACATTTTTATATGCCTGTTTTGTTCCATTTATACATTATAGTGTTCACATTTCTCATATTGTAAATGGTATGTGAAACTAAAGAAGATAAATATATACTCATAATGATGTATTATCTTGAAATAACAATTTCTGTCCCCTCCAGTCACTGTTATATGCCAACCCCAGATATCACTGGTCATGTTTCTCTCTCTCTCTCTCTCTTTTTTTTGTTGTTTAGTTATAATTAATGAGGAAATTTGTTTTTATCATGAAAAGCTTGACAAATAAAACTTTGACACAGAACTGGAATGCCAAAACTTGTTTGGTAAAGAAATTTTGAATGAAAAGTAGGAAAAAAAGTTAACAGCTATCTCACTGTGACAAGATCAGTGTTGATCAATGTTGCATGAAAGAGCTACACTAGTTTTAGTACAGGTATCTGCATCACAGCAGAGCTACACTAGTTTTAGTATAGGTATCTGCATTACACACCAACAGCAGACTTACTAAAGCAAACCAGGCTTTTGCTATGCTACAGACTATATGGAAATAAAAAAACTAAGCGTAAAGACGAAAATCAGGATATTTAAGAGTAATGTTCTAAGTGTACTACTCTATGGAAGTGAATGCTGGAAAATCACCAAAACAATAGAAAACAAGTTGAATTCTTTCCAGACTAAATGTTTACGAAGAATTAGACAAATATTTTGGCCAAACACCATAAGAAATAACATCTTGTTGGCAGAGATGCAGATGAAGCCACTGACAGTAATTATTGAGGAAAGACGCTGGTGATGGTTGGGACATGTGCTGCGAATGACTGATAACTCACTACCAAAAACAGCACTAAGATGGACACCACAGGGGAACAGAAGTAAGAGTAGACCAAAAGAGACATGGAGAAGAACAACAGAGAGGATGTTGAGCAATAGAGGGCTCACCTGGGCAAGAGCAGAAAAAAAGGCAAAGGACAGGCATTTGTGGAAAACCCTTGCGGAAGCCCCATGTGCCCTGGGCACTTAAGGTTCAGAGAGAGAGAGATCTGCATTACAGCATTTGGGACCCACCCACACCAGTTCAGATTCTTGTTTCAAAGTCCCCCCAGAACAAAAATAGCCTCTGTCCACTAATAGCGGCTCCTCTAACATTAGCTGGAGCTGGGAGAAGTTAGGATGTTCATCAAGAGTAGCTAGCTGTCTCAGACATAATTTGATTACAAGACTAGACTGCATTCACCTAGACGGCATGTCCATCATGACCCTTAAATCACTCTAGTGCTTTCATAAACTTTAATAGCTGCTGCCAGGCCTGATGATAAGGTTGGTGGGGAGGGGGAGGGGAGGAGGGGGGTTGAACCATGATTGAACCCTTGAGGCCCTCATTCATTCATTTTATTCATTTGCATGCCCCTTGTGGAACTTTGCCTCCCTAACAGCACTCCTGTAGGCTTCTCAGTTGTGAGCAAGATGGCCTGCCACTGATGCAACCATTTGCAGATATCAATGATGTCTTGTAGCCATCTTCGCCTTGGTCTTCCTCTCTTTTTTTCCCATTATGTACCCTTCCATGATGGTTTTCTCTAGATTATCATGACGTTTAATATGTCCAAAATATTTAAGTTTTCTCTGTTTAATCCTCTTTACTAGCCAGCCTTCTTCAATATTAAGTTCTTGTAGTATGGATATATTTGTTCTTTTTTGTGTCCATGATATTTGAAAAACTCTTCTGTAGCATTTACATTCAAAGGCATTTATGTGTTTCTCAGCTGTTTTGTTAAGGGTCCAGGTCTCACAGGCATATGTTGCGATGGGAAAAATGCATGCCTTTAAAAATCTTATTTTTGTAGTTCTGTCTGTTCCTCTCCACAGATTCTTTAGTTGTTTTACTTTCTGAAGAGCAATAGATGTTCTCCTTTTAATTTCCCTCATTGTATCTCCATTATTAGTTAGCAGTGATCCAAGATATTCAAAACTCTCCACCTCTTCCAGTTTTTCCTCATTGATACATATATCAGCTGCCTTATTTGTTTTGTCAGTTTTTATCAGTTTAGTTTTCTTCACATTAAGATAGAGGTTTTGCTCTTCACTATTCTTACGGACTGACATAATTAGTTTTTCCATTCCTTTTTGTGTTGTAGACAGTAATACTGTGTCATTAGCATATCTAATCTGTGGTATTCCATAACCTCAAATTGTTATGACATCAAAATATTCTTTGTCTGCATCTTCTCTAACATTCCTCATTATATTTTCAGTATACAAGTTAAATAAGTAAGGTGACAGTATGCATCCCTGGCAGACCCCTTGTTTTATGTCAAACCAAGTTGTTGTTTCACTATTTATTCTTACTGCTGCTTGTTGGTCTAGATACAGCAGTGATGTTAATTGTATAAAATGTGTTGGAAATCCCATTTTTTCCATTAATTCTCAAGGTTTCTGGTGTTGTACACAATCAAATCCCTTCGAGTAGGCTATAAAGGCTAAATATAGTTCACATTAAACTCTCTGCATTTCTCTATTATTAATCTTATATTGAATATATGATCTCTTGATCCTCTTCCGTGCCTGAAACCAGCTTGGACCATATTGACTTCTTCTATTTTCTTACAAAGTCTATCCATTATGATTTTTAACAGAATTTTACTGACATGACTAGAGGCCCTAGCTTTGCTTATTTCATAGACAGGCTCCTTCTCATTCCTACAGATGTATGCATCTTTGCTGTCCTATTGATTTTTATTCTCTATTGTATATTTTTATGCATTCAAGATGCTCACATTTATTTCCTAAATTCAGTTTTTTGCCAATTTACATATTTAATAACCTGAATATGAAAGATGAAAAGACTCTGTCCCTAAGCTTATGTATCTCATCTTTTCACTTGATCTTTGGGTATAAATCTCACTCACTTGAATTAATCATGCACAATATATGTCCTCAAAATGTCAAAATTTTGCAGTGTTTAGTTGCTAGATTTTTTTGACATGAGTAAATGCGAACATTTTGTTACTTATCTATATTTTCTAACACAGTTACAGGACAATCATTATTCTTCAAAATAAAAACTTTGCTGTAAATTTAAACTGTGAAAATGAAAGTTCAGAATTAACATTTTTTCTCACAGACTACAGCAAATGTCAACCATAGGTGGTTATCACTATTACGTTTTACAGGATATTTTAGTATCAGTTATCTACTTTCTGTTCCTTCTGCTGCTACTGGCATCATTTGGTCAGTAACCATAAAAGTGGACTGACCATAAATGTCTCTAAATATGGACAACAAACTGGAAAATTGTATGAATGTGATCTACTTTCAGTGCCACATAACTCCGTTTTGAGCCATTTACTAAAATAACAATTTCTAGATATTTGTGCAGACAATTTATTTTAAAATTACAGTGAAGATCAATTTTATTTTTGACTCAATGTTTCAAGCATATCAGTAGAATATAAATAACACACTTTATGTTTGTATTTTGTCTTACAGGTGCTGAGAAAGCACTTATGATGAAGTAAAATAAGTCAGAAAAGAGAAGGTCAAGTTTTTTTTTTTCAGAACAACACTTTGAACTAAAGTTAAAATTAAGAATCTCTGCACTGGGCATTAGTTACAATATTCCATTTAGTAATTAAGTCTTTCAGTAATAAAATATCAGTCATAACTTTTTGTGCTTGTAACAATTCACTGAAGAAATAGTGTAAGTGATGAGTCTCCAATGTTGGACGGCATAAACAATAACACCAGTAATTTTTTGTCAAATGGGCAAATTTTAAATGAATAAAAATAAATATCATGGCTGGGGCACTTGATGGGATGAAGTGGATCTGTACACAGTGGCCATTTGTAAGCACAACAGATGCAGAAAGAGCGTAGAGCTAAGCTTTCTGTGAGACATTCTGCTGTCATGTCTACAGCAGAATGATAGTCAATATTAAGTTATGCCACTAGACAATGAAAAATATCATGGCAAATATCTCTTATCAAATACGAAATACCATTTCTAGTGTTCCAAAG
Organism: Achatina immaculata; assembly: GCA_009760885.1. Taxonomy (NCBI): domain Eukaryota; kingdom Metazoa; phylum Mollusca; class Gastropoda; order Stylommatophora; family Achatinidae; genus Lissachatina; species Lissachatina immaculata. The sequence continues at coordinate 20,438,640 of CM019718.1, read as the reverse complement.
GGAAATAAACATTTATTTAAAATTCCTGCAGGATATCAATCATACAGCATTTGAAAAAAGAAAAACAATGACATTCCTTCTGTATGCAATATTATTAACACTGACATCCTATCCAAGAACAAATAAATACACATTCTCAAGACATTGTACTGAAACTGTAAGAAATATCACTCATTGCAGTTTTATTTGATGGTTTAAAACTTAGTCAACAAATCCAGTGATTCACATTTCTGAGTTTATCATTTCATATGTTTGAATCACATGAACTATCTATCAGTTTATATGCTTGAATCACATGAGCTATCTATCAGTTCATATGCTTGAATCACATGAGCTATCTATCAGTTCATATGCTTGAATCACATGAGCTATCTATCAGTTCATATGCTTGAATCACATGAGCTATCTATCAGTTCATATGCTTGAATCACATGATCTATGTGCAAGGCAGCAGCTTTGTAAGCATACACTTTCCTCCACTGAGGTTTGTCAAAGGAATGCTGAAGAGCAGCACCGTGTTTCCACTAAAGTTGGAAACATTTGAAAATAGTGCAGCTTAAGCTATTGGCAGCATTTAGACACAATGTCAGTTTTATTATTGTCATTCTTGTCCCACACTATATAAGCCATTTCTTTGCCTTAGAGGAGACGAGAGCCACTCTAGCATGATGACGGGCTGGAGTCACTTTCACTTGGGCGCAGAAGTCTGTCTGTAGATTTCTGTTGTAGACAGACACTTATCCTCATATTGTCCTTGCGAGGTGACTGCTTTTTAAACATCTTCACAGGACTAGAGGGGTTAGTAGTGGAGTTGACTGAAGACGCTGGATATGACCAAGACCCAGGTGTGGCTCCATCTGATCCAGTGGATGCCTGACCATTGTCCATGCCGTTCTGAGGCAAAGGAGAACTGCTGTTGTCACTGTTGGTAAGTGGAACATCAAAGTCCTCCAGAACCAAGTAATCTCTGTCCACTGATAGCAGATCCTCCAGCATTAGCTGGAGCTGGGAGAAGTTAGGACGCTCACTAGGCTCCTCCTCCCAGCAAGACCTCATAATGGTATACCTGCATATGCAAACAAAGAAAACTCTTATTAAAAAAAAAACAGTATAAAAACTGCATTCTGTTTCAGCTACATAGACCAGGATGGTGACACCAGAAAGGATGTTAGAATTAGAATTGCAAAAGCAGCATCGATCTTCAAGAATCTTGAGAACATATGGAATTCAAAAGTTATAAGCACAAAAACCAAGTTAAGACTATTCAGTTCAAATGTAATATCCACCCTCATTTATGCATGTGAAAGCTGAAAAACAACTAAAGAAATAGACAAGAAATTAGACTCTTTTGAAAACAAATGCCCAAGGAAAATACTCGGCATGAAGTGGAACGAATTCAAGAACAATGCAGAGATAAGACAAATGACTGAACAACAACTAGTCTCATGGGTGATCAGGAAAAGGAGATGTACATGTTGGTCATGTGATGAGAAGAAACAGTCAGAGAATCCCAAAACAAGCTATAAAATGGAACACAACAGGCCAAAGAAAAAGAGGCAGACAGCGTGAAACTCTGAAGAGGACACTGTTAAGAGAGGCCAAGTTAACAGGCATAAAATCCCTTGATGAGGTTGAAAGGCTCCCCGAAGACAGGAAAAATTGGCGAACTACCTTGCGAGCCCTATGTGACATTTGACGACATGGGAAAGATATAAGATAAAAACTGAAAAAGAACATTCACATAAAAGTAGTCTTTATTTCCTTTCCAGTGTGTTTCTTTCAGCTTTTTGGAACAAAAAGAAAACAAAAAAACAAGAACATTTATACATAAACAAAATAAAAAACAAGAGTCTTCATGTTTGTTTTAGACTGTCTGTGATTATGACGACATCTGTATATCTGCAGATATTAACCTTTCCTTCATTAATCTTTACTTCGGGTAATTTACTGTGCTTTTTTGTTTTAAATATTACAAAGAAAAGTGGAATAATATTATGTGAATCCTCTCGTATCAATGCAAGATGAGTCTTGTCTTATCTTTCCTTCCTCATTTACTGCTAGGTGTAGAGGTGAAGTGCAACTGTCTCCCAATGGCTCGCCTGTTGGCTTCGTACATTGAGATGTTCAGGGACTCTACCATCAGTCCATCGTTTGCATGGGCAGCCCCTTCTAAAGATGAGTACTCTTTTTTTTTTTTTTTAAGCTTTTTGTTCTTTGCTTCCAAAATTGACTGCAAGTGAGTCTTTGATATTTTTAAATGTAAATTAATTCCTTTTATGTCTTTTATGGGCTTAATCATTTATTAGTGTGGGACATTGTTAGATCTATGTAGCCTATAAATGACAAGTATTTGATGCTGCATATTTGTTAAAAATATATATTTTGATGTACAGAATATAGCTTTTCATTTTTCAGTAATTTCTCTTTCTCTTTTGTCCCCTCAGTGCTCAGAAGATGTTTGACTTTTAGTCATCGTTCACTATCTTCTTGGCTGTTTCCCATTTCAGTCCTTTGTTTATCAGTATTTTCTCTGTTGTATGCCTCCATGAATCTCTTGGTTGTTCCATACTTCCCAAACTATTGCCACCTTTTCTTTTCAATCACTTTTTTTTACTTTTGTATTGTTTGTCTCTCTTAACAAGAGCTCATTACTTATGGTGTTTGGCCAGTTTTCCTTAGGTAATGTTTCAGTAACATCACTGTGTATACATCAACGCTAAATGACAGTCCATCTTTCATCGTGACAACCTAGACGTAAAGAGAATAACTATCATGTGCTCCGAAGAGAAACACCGCTTACAGATTTGACCATTAGCAATACAAAGTCAAAGCATAATGGAGCTAAGTGTTCAGTTTTTCATCTGTTTTTCATGCTTTTAATAGTTGTATTGTTTTCTTTTTTGTATGAGATCCTTGAAAAAGGCATTTTGCTGAAATATTTGATTGTTGCATGTTCCTCATTTAAATGTACTCATCTTATTTTCTGCTATTCTCGATCCTGCCTACTTTCCTCATTATTCCCATCTTTTTTGCCATTTTAGTAACTCTGAAGTTTTTATACCCTTCTATTAAAATTCTTATTCTACCATATCTAGTTTTTCTATTTACATTTTTCATATGCTACTTTCCACAAGTCTGTTCAGTAACTCTAGACCTTTTGTTTTTTTTTTAAAATCAGCTATGGCTTCTGGACTTCCTTGATGTAAATAAATTGTTTTAATTCACATCACAGAGTTACCTGTTGGCAGCTGAGATGTGTTGCTAGAGTACATTGACATCTGGGACAGAAGTAAAGCTGGCTTCTGTCCTACTCTACCACTAGCAATGCTGTCACTGGCAGGTTGTTAAAATTTCACAGCCCTGACTGTAAGATTAATGTGTTTTCACTGGTGGTGAAGCCATGCTCTCAAGCTATCTTCTTAGGTTCAGTTCAGTGGGAAATGCAAGTTTTGTGTAATCTCTAATTTTCACATGTTTGTTTTTGGTGTAATCTCAACTTTTCACATGTTTGTTTGTGGTGTAATCTCTACTTTTCACATGTTTGTTTGTGGTGTAATCTCTACTTTTCACATGTTTGTTTGTGGTGTAATCTCTACTTTTCACATGTTTGTTTGTGGTGTAATCTCTACTTTTCACATGTTTGTTTGTGGTGTAATCTCTACTTTTCACATGTTTGTTTGTGGTGTAATCTCTATTTTTCACATGTTTGTTTGTGGTGTAATCTCTACTTTTCACTCTTTTGTTTTTGGTATAATTTGTACTATTTTGTTTTTGATGGGATTTTTTTTCTAATTTCCTCTTTATCTCCATTATCAGAATTTTTGTGTTAGATCTTGAAACTTACAGTTCTTGTGAACAATTGCCAGGCCTATCCATCCTGTAGCCATTTGAAAGAACATAATACAGGTCAGCCAAGGCTACATTCGGGTAGGGTGATGCACCTGGAAAGAAAAGAAGGAATATCTTACACAAAGGGCAGATTTCTTTCTTTCTTTCTTTCTTTCTTTGAAAAAAATCACAGACACTTGCTGATAAAATGGATTATTGGTGTAATTTTACATGTTTAGGGTAAGGTCCAGCTTATGCTAGAGCTCTTCACATTTAAAAATAAAAAACAGTGACTATCAAAGACACCGCCACACATAGCCCTGCTACCTATTATAATGTACAGTGTATTAGACACTCGTTACAAAACAAAACAAAAAAGACCTGTGAATAACAGAAAAAAGGGCTGTAAAGACCTATTGTCATCAATGGGAAAAAAGTTGTGCTTCACTCATGCAGCCATTTTAAGAGTAAAGAGCTTCGAAAAAAAATATTACGTTTAATAATATGAAAGGGACAAGAGCAATTAGGAAAACGATTTAGTAAGTACATGTCTGGCTTAGACGAGATGTCCTCAATACGTCAGTTTTGCTAAGGGAAATAACCAAGATAATACAAAACAAAATACATGATTATACACGAGATTTGTGTAATGAAGCAATAAGGGGACCATTGCGTATTATAAAATTGATCTCTGAATCTTATTTAGGCTGTAGATGTCCTCTCTCCCTTTCTCTCTTTCTCCTCTCTCTCTTTCTCTTTGTCATTTCAGTCTCATTAATTTCAGAATCGAAATCTGCATAGAAAAAGTTGCAGTGTTTTTGTTCAGTAACAATTGGGTTGAGGCTAAATCTAAAGTCAACATGGACTGTCCACCAGTATACGACCAGAAGACACATAACACAGATACTGTATGTGTGACAGACTGGCAGCAAAAGGGAGATTACTCGTGATTGAAAGAAGAATTACTCGTGACTGAAAGAAGAATTACTCGTGACTGAAAGAAGAATTACTCGTGACTGAAAGAAAAAAAATGATTGCATTCTTTTAGTATTAGATAATGCGCACGCACGCACGCACACAGACACTATTATATATATATATATATATCTATAGTTACTAATGGCTAGGCCAATAAACACCTTTTTTGGGGGGGGGGGGGGGTGGGGGGTGAGATTTGTCTCAGTTCGTTAGTACACTGTTCTCTTGGCTAGACGGCAGCTCGTCCTACCGGAGTCCGTGTTCGAATCCCAGGTAATTCTCTTGTGATTTTTCTTTCTCTCGCGTCTCACTAAAGTGCTTTGTCTAAGATTTTTTCAAGGTCTAATCCTACAAAACTATGCTCTCTTACTTTACCGTACGAAAGCCTGATTGTTTCCTATTTATTAAAAAAAAATTGTTCCTGGAAAAAAAATGAAAGCGAGGAAACAAAAATGATGTATGTACAAGAGATGAAGACAACAAGACCAGGGGGTAGACCAAGACAGAGACGGAAAGATAACATAGAAGAAGATGTGAAATTGATGTCACCAACTGGAGAGAGAAGACAGGAATAGAGAGGAATGGAGGCGAACGTTATCTGCAGAAATGGGCCTTAATGGCTGGGAAAGCTGAATAAGAATAAGAATAAGAATATAGGGTTTATATATATCTCTCTCTGAACCTTAAGTGCCCAGGGCACATGGGGCTTCCGCAAGGGTTTTCCACAAATGCCTTTTTTATATATAAATATATATAATATATATATAAATATATATAAAGAATATATATATAAGGACGTTATTAATGAAGACGAATGTATGGTATTGAGGAATACTTCAGAAAAAAGATAGAATCATACGAAGTTTACACATGGAGGACACGTGCAAAGAGCAATCAACCTCCGTATCACCCCAGGTTCTCTCCCCCCCCCCCCACCCAATGCACGCTCCAACAGGCTGCGGTGTCACTGTAAATCTTGTACGAAAGATAAAAGCCATCGTAGTCCCACCAGTGGTGCATCTTAATGAGAAGCCAGATATTACAGCTCTTCATGGGGACTTCGTTTCATCCTTTTGTGCACACCGCTTGGAAAGGGGGCAAGCATGACAGTCAATCATCATCATCATCATCATGACTGAGAAGAGGAACTTATCACTTAGCCAAGTGACAGTCAGAAAAAATGCTTACATCTTACCCATTGTAATCAGGACAATGTTCACAACTTACCTATTGTAGTGAGAACAATGTTCACAACTTACCTAATTTAGTGAGAACAATGTTCACAACTTACCTAATTTAGTGAGAACAATGTTCACAACTTACCCAATGTAGTGATAACAATGTTCTCAACTTACCCATTGTAGTGATAACAATGTTCACAACTTACCATGTGCAGGAAACTCTCTACTGTAGAGAGCGGAACACAACTTCTTCAGATAACCAGAGGAAGTACCCCCCCCCCCCTTCAGACAAGTGTTTCGACCCTATTAAACTCCTGACACTCATCACTTCCAGAGATCTTGTGAGTTGTTGCCTTTTTTGTCCCGGGATTGAGCTGGCACTGCACTTTGAAGTGCGTCTTTTAGCGATTTAGCTACGGAGGACTGGTACCAGTTGTAGTGATAAAATGTTTAAAACTTACCCATTGTTACTATCTCCCATAGAAGAATTCCAAACGACCACACATCGGACTGCGTTGTGAAAATCCGGTCCCTCAGTGATTCGATGGCCATCCACTTTAACGGAAGCTTCCCATTGGTCAGTTTCTTGTAATGGTTATCATTGAAGACATCCCTAGAGAGACCGAAGTCGCAGACCTTCACTACTTTGTTATAGTCGATAAGAACGTTCCTTGCGGCTAGGTCACGGTGAACGTATTTTTTCTCCGCTAAATATTCCTGCGACAAATAAAACAGAAGTGCACACTTTAAAAATAATATCATCATAGTCAATGTAGCATATACTTCATTATCATCACATGCCATTTCTGTTTTCTTTCTCTCGCTTTTGTGGGCTTTGGAAATCTCACTCATGCGTGTCTGGTGATGTTTTCTACCCGCATGAACGGTGATGTTTTTTACCCGCGTGTCTGCTGATGTTTTTTACCCGCGTGTCTGCTGATGTTTTTTTACCCGCGTGTCTGCTGATGTTTTTTTACCCGCGTGTCTGCTGATGTTGTCTACCCGCGTGTCTGCTGATGTTGTCTACCCGCGTGTCTGCTGATGTTGTCTACCTGTGTGTCTGCTGATGTTGTCTACCTGTGTGTTTGCTGATGTTATCTACCTGCGTGTCTGCTGATGTTTTTTTACCCGCGTGTCTGCTGATGTTTTTTTACCCGCGTGTCTGCTGATGTTTTCTACCCGCGTGTCTGCTGATGTTTTCTACCCGCGTGTCTGCTGATGTTTTCTACCCGCGTGTCTGCTGATGTTGTCTACCCGCGTGTCTGCTGATGTTGTCTACCCGCATGTCTGCTGATGTTGTCTACCTGCATGTCTGCTGATGTTTTCTATCCGCGTGTCTGCTGATGTTTTCTACCCGCATGTCTGCTGATGTTGTCTACCTGCGTGTCTGCTGATGTTTTTTATTCGCGTGTCTGCTGATGTTTTCTACCCGCATGTCTGCTGACGTTTTCTATCCGCGTGTCTGCTGATGTTTTCTACCCGCATGTCTGCTGATGTTTTCTATCCGCGTGTCCGCTGATGTTTTCTACCCGCATGTCTGCTGATGTTGTCTACCTGCGTGTCTGCTGATGTTTTCTATCCGCGTGTCTGCTGATGTTGTCTACCTGCATATCTGCTGATGTTGTCTACCCGCGTGTCTGCTGATGTTGTCTACCCGCGTGTCTGCTGATGTTGTCTACCTGCGTGTCTGCTGATGTGTCTACCCGCGTGTCTGCTGATGTTTTTTACCTGCGTGTCTGCTGATGTTGTCTACCTGCGTTTCTGCTGATGTTTTTTACCCGCGTGTCTGTTGATGTTTTCTACTGGTTGAAAAATATCGTTTCACTTTCGTTATTTTATAAAGGAACAAAGTTTGTTTCTTTTTAACCTCTGGGACTAAAATAATATTATCTGTTGACTTGAAAGAAGTTTCATATGTTAAAATTCAGGTAAACTTATAAAACATTAAAATTAACATACCATTTACAACAGAAACAGCCACATTCATAATGAACTGAGAAACTAAACGAAGGACAGATAGTTAACCCCCTTGTACTTACAATAAGAACAGTACGAACTTTTATTTATTTTTTTAACAGACAACTTTTGGGTATAGCAGAATGAATAACAATTCAGCAGAGTGGGTATGCGTATTTATTTGTGGATGTGGATATGCAGAATACGTAAATGTGCGATATTCCTGGCCTATTGGTGTTTAAATGTGTTCGGATGTTTATAGTATACATGTGTGTTTGTGCGGTCTTGTATGAACAAGTTCTTCAATACAGCAGTACAGAAACTGAAGCCAAGTGAGCTAGACATCACTATTATAAGAGAATTTCAATTACAATCATTTACGCACAGCGATATTGGTTGTTGTTTGGTTAATGTCTGTCCTTGTAGTGTCTTCATCATAGCGACCGCACAGATGATTCACAGCAACAAGGGAAACTCGTGGTGTTCGGAAAGTGACTCGGTACGGCAAAAGAGACAACAGCTACTGTTCCGTCAGCAATAGCGCTCCTTTAGTTTAGCTATTGCTTCTTTGCCTTTTCATTTGGATTTTTACGTTATTTCAGGTATAGCTTCTCTTTAGCAGTAACAAATCCTAATTATTAAGGAGAGTTCTTCTTCTTCTTCTTCTTGGAAATGAAAACTGGTGTTCTTTGTAGCCGATACTGCGAGGATGTTGAGGCACAGCATCGTGTCGGCTTCGTAGACGGCTATGACCGCTATGGAGGTGAAGACGATGTCCGATGAGGCAATCAGCGACCCATATCTGATATACTAGCTTCAGGGTTAGCGAACCACACCTGACCAAGACCCTGTCCCACCTCTCCGTTGGTACCCCTAGTAACAGGCCTAGCCTGGCTAACGGGGCAGGGATCGCCATAGTTCCCATGGTGGTGGAGTCTGCTAAAGAAGCATTGCACACCCCTTGCTTGTACTCCGGGACTGAAAAAATAGCTGCCATAACCCATTCTTACGCCGATACGCTGCTATATCTCAACACTTCCACAGCATCGGCTGCAAAGAACACCAGCTCGCAGTTACAGGGAGATAGCACAAGACAAGACAGGTATGGCCGCAATTTTTTTCAGTTCTCGAGTAGTAAAAAGCAGAGGGTGTGCGATTCCTCTTTATCAGAGTCCACCACCACTGGGGAACTGTTGGTATCCTAGAGCCATCAGCCAGGCTAGACCTGTTCCTGGGGAGAATCGGAGAAGTTATCTTCGAGAGACGAAAGAACTGGTCTCGCTGCAAGCAGCTCACCTGATATTAGGCGCCCAGCATTCGTGTAGAAAAATAGAAAAGTGTGAATCCGCGTGCACATCGTCCACTGGCGACGAGCTCTTCGAAAGTGAAAACCACGAACACTTCACAGCCTGCGTGGAGCCTAAGTACTACTAGACCTTCTCGCTACTTCATGACAGCATCTCGTTACTTCACTGAAAAATACCTTCGTTAACAATGGCGGCTTCTTGAGTTAAGTCTGTTTTTTTTTGGGGGGGGGGGGGGAACGGATGGAATTTGATAGAAACAAAATGGAGTAAAATATGGGAAAAGACCTGTTCATTAACGTGGCACACAAGAATGGTTTTTAAATCTGTCAGTTAAATGTAACATGAAAGTTGCCAGCCACATTACTGTACCGTGGGCGCACACTGCAAAATTAACACGCAGGATTCGTTGTACGGATGTTGGGGGAAATGCCATCCTTCAGCCTGTAACCTTTAACCTTTCAACTCTTACACGTTGTGATCAGCGATCCTCACTGCTGTTGCATTTTTATTGAAACTGCTAAAAAGGTAAAGGTAAAATCCACATTTCCCATGCCATTAAGGCATATTGGGGGATACGGTGTTAGGCCTGTATTTCCAAGGCCATCGGCACATGAAAGTATGATATGGTCAGTATCACGCCTGGCCGCTTTACCTTCCCAGATTTTTTTTGGTAACCATTTTTAGAGGCTGGGTGGACCCAGGGATTTTTTTCAGTACGGAAAATGATGATATCTTAAAAAAAATATTCAGCATTCCCTTATTTATAACTGTTCATTTTCTGAGTTTTATAATCCCGAAAATGGTGAAAGATTAAAAAAATTATGAATTTGCATATTCTTAATTATTTGGTGTTTTGATGAATAAGTCACGCGTTACCATCCTGGCCTATTAACGGCCCGCACAGCTTATTTTCTCAAACGACAAATCTAAACTACAACACTTCTGACTTTCTTGGAGATCTCAGTGCATTACAGATAATAACGGCAAAATCTATTCCAAAATGGCATTGTGGAATTGTGACTACACAGTTAATCTTTAGCGGATCTGAACAAACTGTAGTTGTCTTTATTACCGATCTAATACTGATGTAAGTAAAGATAGCACACAAGAGTGCGGTATTTACTGTGGCTTTAATACACAAGTAAGAGATAAGGTAAGAATATTAGACATATGTGATAAGTATGATGACTAGACTGAGTTATTATCATGAAACATCACTTGTCAGATTGTGTGGTTGTACTGCTTGCTAAATGTAATTGTGTAACAGTATGGGAGATAACTGGGTTTTTTTCCTCCACAGGAAGGGCAGTTCTCGCCTTATGAGTCTTTATTTCGAACGTCCGGGTAATGGTCAAGATCCTTCCAGAAGATCACGTGGATTGTGAATCCCGTGACTGGCGATAGTGGGAAAAAAAGCTGAGTGGGTTAGTCTTCGTATAGATGTGTGCGTGAGTGGATGGTTTTCGTGATGTCTCTGTCGAGTAAATGGACGTTTATATCTGTTCTGGAGTTTTGCAAGCATGAATGGATTCGCCATGTGGCAGGGCAAACCTGCCGGCGGTCAGAATATCGTCATCACCATCTGCATTTTCATCCATTCCATCAATAAATCCTCATGTTAAGTGTTACACAGGACTGGCCTGACTTCCGTATCAGTGTGTTGCTAACCTTAGGTTTGAAAGAGGCTGGAAGTAAAGGATGGCTGCGGAGAGTGATTAACTAATCCAGAAATAGTTAGAAAACACGGCTTCAAGATAAATCATAATCATCGTGCGCATCAAGGCACAACACAGGCTTAACCAATTCCCCAATAACACAGTAAAGACAGAGGCACACATACCTCTTCAACTGGAATATATTTTTTTTATCATTTATTTAAGGCGGTATATTAAGATAGCACCACAAAACCGGTTCTATGGCGCGCATTTTTTTCATCTTGTTATCTCCCAACCGCCTGCACTTATGCACCCCACAGCTCTCTCACACGAGCCTCGGCCGTGTCGAATTGTTTTTATTTAGTTTTCTTATATCTCTTGCTTGGCAGCACGTGTGAAAACAGTGCGCAATTAGCTCATATGGGGGAGGGAAGGGGAGGGGAATCGATGTGTTTTGTCTTCCTATAGGCTGTTATCGTCACGTGATGTTCTAAGCGTGGATGGATGTCCGTGGTTGTAGTTGCGTAGTGTCATGACTTAACAGGAATTTTTTTTTTCTTATTTAGTGAGTTCAACAGAACAAAACAAAGGTCATATAATACGAAAGAGATGTTGCTGTGAAGACGCATATCCTGAGGGATATATTTATATATATATATATCAGTCAGTATTTGCACGTCCCTTGCGGAACTTTGCCTCCCTAACACCTCTCCTGTAGGCCTCTCGGTTTTAAGCAAGATGCCCTACTGCTGATGCGTCCATTCGCAGATCATCAACGATGTCTTGCAGCCATCTTCACCTTGGTCTTCCTCTCTTTCTTTTCCCCCATTATGTACCCTTTCAACGACGGTCTTCTCTAAATTCTCATGACCTTTAATGTGTCCAAAATATTTAAGTTTTCCCTCTTTAATCCTCTTTAATAGTCATCCTCCTTCAATATTAAGTTCTCGTAGTATGGATATATGTTTTCTTTTATGTCCAATATATATATATATATATATATATATATCGAGTATATATATATAATACAGTACTGATATACTCTCATATACTCAGGGACATGCAAGAAAAGACAACTAGGATTTACGAACTAGGCAGATCAGTCCCTCCAGACAAGACTAAAATCATGCGAATAAACGGAAAAAATGACGAAAGAATCTCAGTTGGGACAACACTTAAGGTACCCAGGAAGACTCATTTCAGCAGAAATACTGAGAAAGAAATGTCCACAAGAATTGGACAGGCATCTTAGGGCTTTAACAAATGAGAGAACTTATGGAAATCTCCAATTCTCTATACGAACCTCAAGCACAGTATCTATAAATCCAGTGTATGCTGCATTTTATTATATGCAGTCGAAACATGAAGAACCAATCAGAGAATCGAAAGCAGACTGAGAGGATCATCATCATCATCATCATCATCATCATCGTCGTCGTCATCATCGTCATCATCATCATTATCATCGTCGTCGTCGTCATCATCACCACCACCACCACCATCATCATCATCATCATCATCATAATCATCATCATCATCATCATCGTCGTCGTCGTCGTCGTCATCATCATCATCGTCGTCATCATCATCATCATCATCGTCGTCGTCGTCATCATCACCACCACCACCACCACCACCACCATCATCATCATCATCATCATCATTATCATCGTCGTCGTCATCATCATCACCACCACCACCACCACCATCATCATCATCATCATCATCGTCGTCGTCATCATCGTCGTCGTCGTCATCATCATCATCGTCGTCATCATCATCATCGTCGTCGTCGTCGTCGTCATCATCATCACCACCACCACCACCACCATCACCATCATCATCATCATCATCATCATCATCATCCCCCGAGAGCATAGGCCAAAGATAAATGCTCTCCAGTCATCCCTGTTCTTGAAATTATTCTCTGCTTTCCTCCATGTGTATCCCTTGTCTCTCAGCACCGTCATAATTCCTCTTCTCCAAGTAAGTCTAGGTCTTCCTAGTCTTCTGTTTCCTTGAGGATTCCATGAACGAGGATGCCTCAGGAACATTTAAAGAATAGACTAGGAAAAAAACCGAACGAACAGGCAATGAGAGCATAACTAAGGAGGTCAAAAGACGAAGACGGAAATGACTGAGATACATACAAGGTATAAAAAAACAAACAAACAAGACGCCATTATACCGCCTTGACTTGGACACATCAAGGGGGAAAAAAAGAGGCAGGCCATTGGCGACACAGAAACGAATAATACAGGAAGCGGGAAAGACATGGTTTGAGGTATCCCGACTTGGGGCTTGAGAACCTTTATTGATGCCTTTTGCTCCATTGGGAATACAGAGGACTGATGATGATGGTGATGTAAAAAAAAGAAAGAAAATTAAAACTATAAGCTTAATTCAATATCAGTGTGACAAAATCGTAACAGTAGAGAGGTTCCAGAGGAAGGCAGAGAAAGAAGATAACAGATAGTCCAATACCATCTGAACTAATGAAAAGATATTGAAAATCGAAATCTGCCAAGAGGCGTCCATGCAAATCTGTACAGCAAGATAAGAATGGCGATCATTTCATCAAATGTGTTCTTTTGTCCTGCTTGTACAAGTGTAAACTGTTTCTCGTTTCGTGAGGGCGTTGAAGGACGTACGCTAATTAAATACATTAATTGAGTGCACCTTCATCGGCCGGTGTAAGAAATTTTCTGTTTTTCTGTCGGTCTATATTTTTTATTGTATTGTTTGTCGCTTTATCTAGCTGCCATTTTATTTTGCCTGTTCCCCCCTACCCCCCACCCTCCCACCCACAGAGAGAGAGAGAGAGAGAGAGAGAGAGATGAAGGACCGAAGGTAAGCGGGCTTGAGGCCTTGTCATCTCTATCGCTTCCACTTGTCACGACTTCCTCTGGGTCTGGAGCCTTGCTCCAAAGAAGATCAACGCATCTGATTATCTGCCCTGAGTGCTGTGATACGCCATGAACATTTTAACATCTTGTAGCGACATCTATATTCAAAGCAGAAATGTCCAGGTTTTCTAGTTTTGTGTCTAATAACTGTTGACTTCTCTTGATAAATGCCCCATTATGTCTGGATCAGCAGGTCCCAACCTTTCCTGAGCTGGACCCCAAAGCGCTATAATGCGTATTGTAAGACCCATATATATATATATATACAACGTTTTGCAATTCAACGAAGAATAAACGAAAACTATTACAATCACTTTAACATGACATGACTTTGACACTAATGACAAAAACTATGTATAAAGCCACCTCCTAAATAATCCAACAATTTTTTCGAGATATTTTGAAGTATTCAAAATATTGAATTGATCAACGCTATTCGATTTTTATTACATGCAACATTTCAATGAACTGCAACGATTGTAATATGTAGGTTCAAAAATATATATTAAGAGATTTCCTTAACATTCTAAACATTTTCATTTTCGTTTTTCCTTCATATCTTTTCGTTGCCTTATCTCAGACTAACCCCTACCAGCGTTACCATACTTAAGTGGCGGCCTCAAGTCTGGGAAACCACTGGTCTAGACAGAGCAAATAAGCGAGGAATCCACCAGAGTCTGGTCTCGGTCCAAGGGAGTCCACCGGAGTCTGGTCTCGGTCTCAGTGAGTCCATCAGAGTCAGGTCTCGGTCAGAGGGAGTCAACCCGAGTCTGTTTTCGGTCAAAGGGAGTCTGCCAGAGTCTGGTCTTGGTCCCAGGGAATCACCAGAGTCTGGTCTCTGTCCAAGGGAGTCCACCGGAGTCTGGTCTCGGTAAAAGGGAGTCCACTAGAGTCTGGTCTCGGTCCAAGGGAGTCCATCAGAATCTGGTCTCGATCAAAGGGAGTCCATCAGAGTCTGGTCTCGATGAAAGGGAGTCCACCAGAGTCTGGTCTCAGTCCAGGGGGTCCACCGGAGTCTGGTCTCGGTCCCAGGGGGTCCACCAGAGTCTGGCCTCGGTCCTAGGGAATCCACCACGGTCTGGTTTCGGTCCCAGTTTCTGACAAGATCTCCTATGAAGTTGCTGTTGTCTTTCACTGGCCACCACAGGTACCGGTCACGCGCACTGATATTTTAGAATCGTAAGGGTATGCGCCCGCGGAATCTGAAAATGCTCAAGTCTTGAGCACAGATTTAGCGCAGAATGACTGGCGCGACTCGTGCCCAGTAAATGCTGCTGCCCTGGTCGAAGCGGCATGTTAACAGACTGCTAACAGTGACTGGGGTACACTAGAGACAGCACCCGAGGATCCCCGCACCACGTCTATCAATGTCGCGCGCACAAGTTTGCCAGGTGAGCATACAAACCTGGTGGGATCCAACACGCGCCGGGTTCTGTTTGCTATTTATCCTCTCCCCTCTCTTCTCTGCCCCTGAGCTGGATGTGACGTACGGTCTCTTAACCTCCGAAGAACGCCAGGCATATGAAAAGTCCCGGGGCTAAGTGCTCCGAACAAAGTCGATGATGTTTTTCTTGGAAGAAGCTCTGACCATCCAAATAAAGACAGCGACAAAAAGAAGACAGAATGGAAGTCGAATAATATCACTACTTCGCTTTGTCTCTTCACTTCTTCTAAAAAAAAAGTAGTTCTCACATCAAATTCCCCAGCACTACTTCTTGGGGGTCCCTTAATTTAGTTATTAAACGTTAGAAACATTTCACAGAAATTAAAAATTACCCGTACAATATACCCTTCTTAGAACGAATTTTATTTCTAAACTAATTTGTCCATATCCTACAAATCACGTCTTTGACAGAAAGATGGTGGAAAAGTATGTTCAAGACTTTTTGTTTTGTTTTTCCGGGTTCAGGAATTTTAACCGGAAAAATATATCTTAAGAGGTTTACAAATACATAATGGTAGATGCCAGTAAACATCAAAAAGGTACATACCATTGGCAGAAAAAAAGAGAGAGGGATTCTAGTAGGGATGAGACGTAGGTGCAGATATTTATACTGGACCAACCAGAGCAGGTAATTGTCTTGATCTTTGAAGACAAATGTGAATATTAGGGAAACCAGTAGGAGGCTGGATTGACAAAAAAGAATTTAGTCAAGAATGAGGAAATTGTGGGAAGAATTTCTACACGTCGCTTAGAGACAAGAAATAATTAGTGTATAAGTATATAAAACTAAGTATATAACTATACGCGAAGTCACTGATGTAAAGCCACCAAAGTCACTGCTGTAAAGCCACAAAGCCACTGCCGTAAAGCCACCAAAGTCACTGCTGTAAAGCCGCAAAGCCACTGCCGCAAAGACACCAAAGCCACTGCCGTAAAGCGACAAGGAAGTGTGAGGAGCACTGAGTGTGAGAAATAACGGAAACTACAAGCACTGCCATCAGTGAAGGAGACTGTGATAATCTAAGACGTATAAATATTCATTTGTGATTAAATAAACATCACGACTCTGTGATCTTTGTGCAGCTGTGAACTACAAACTTGTAACTGTTGACGCTCCTGCCAAGGACGAGTATTAATAGCATGGTACAGAATACAATGTGCGGCACGGCAGCCGTCGTAATCCTAGTGTAAACCTCAGAGATAGTCAGGAAGAAGGAAATCTTCATCTTTACCCAACAGGTTGGAACGTAGTACAGAATCTTGTTTATAAAGAACTTTATATACAAGTAGGATAGGGTCTTGACCACGTCTGCCTCGAAAACATAGTCCTTTTAATTATTAATATAATATAAACTTTGCCTCTCAAGTGTCATGTTTGACATAAACTCTGTCGCTAGTGCCCTTTTGTGACATAAACTCTCTGTCGTCAGTGTCCTTTTTGGCATAGACATAAACTCTCTGTCGTCAGTGTCCTTTTTGGCATAGACATAAACTCTCTGTCGTCAGTGTCCTTTTTGGCATAGACATAAACTCTCTGTCGTCAGTGTCCTTTTTGGCATAGACATAAACTCTCTGTCGTCAGTGTCCTTTTTGGCATAGACATAAACTCACTCTCATTAGACCTGTCTGACACAGACATGAACTCTCTCACTCAAGTGTCTTGTTTGACGTAGACATAAAGTCTCTTGCTCAAGCGTCTTGTATGAGATATTAGAACGTCTGTGCAGCGGAGTGGTCTCTCATGGCAAAGGTCAGGGGTTCAAATCTGGGTAACGACACCCCAGTCACACAGCCGTAGAAATGCGTGCCCTAACTTATTTTGAAGCCAGGGGAGTGCTGACCACATCATCTCTAGTGTGCTGACAGGTCAATGAAAATATGAACATTAACATCATATCTTCTATATGTCTTCATTGTTTAACAAGGTTGACTTTACCTATCTTTACCTGCCTTTACACATCTTTACCTACCTTTACTTGCCTTTACCTATCTTCACCTTCTTTTACCTATCTTTACCTACCTTTACCTATCTTCACCTACCTTTACCTATCTTCACCTACCTTTACCTATCTTCACCTACTTTTACCTATCTTCACCTACTTTTACCTATCTTCACCTACTTTTACCTATCTTCACCTACTTTTACCTATCTTCACCTGGCTTTACCTATCTTCACCTACCTTTACCTATTTTCACCTACCTTTACATATCTTCACCTGACTTTACCTATCTTCACCTGGCTTTACCTATCTTCACCTACCTTTACATATCTTCACCTGGCTTTACCTATCTTCACCTGGCTTTACCTATCTTCACCTGGCTTTACCTATCTTCACCTGGCTTTACCTATCTTCACCTAGCTTTACCTATCTTCACCTGGCTTTACCTATCTTCACCTGGCTTTACCTATCCTTACCTACTTTAACATTTATGAGATAGTAATTAATCCCTCTCATTCAGATGTCCAATCTGACAAAGTCCTCAACCTTCTCATCACAAGACGGGACAAGACAAATAAGTCTTCCTGTAAGAGCCAGTTCTGACCTACCCCAACTATTTATCGCACACAAAATTCCGTTGAGTAAAAAAAAAATCCCACAAAAGATGTTGCTAAGTAAAAAAAATATCTGTCAATATTCAATAATATCTGGCCTATTCCAGTTTCATTAACAATTCCAAGGACATATGAAGCCATACAATTTCAGCAGAATACTAGAGACTACATAAAAATCTGACCGAAGCGAATACGACTGACATAAACGTATGTGATTCATGCCCAAGTATATATTCACAGCTCCTTTTCTAGGTATGTATCCAACACAACATTTTGGTGCTAAAATCAGACCCAGACATCTGTGGTTGTCCTCTTTTGAGCACATAATCTAGACCCAGACATCTGTTGTTGTCCTTAATAAGCAGATAGTCTAGACCCAGACATCTGTTGTCCTTAATGAGCACATAATCTAGACCCAGACATCTGTTGTCCTTAATAAGCAGATAGTCTAGACCCAGACATCTGTTGTTGTCCTTAATGAGCACATAATCTAGACCCAGACATCTGTTGTCCTTAATAAGCAGATAGTCTAGACCCAGACATCTGTTGTTGTCCTTAATAAGCAGATAGTCTAGACCCAGACATCTGTTGTTGTCCTTAATAAGCAGATAGTCTAGACCCAGACATCTGTTGTTGTCCTTAATGAGCACATAATCTAGACCCAGACATCTGTTGTTGTCCTTAATAAGCAGATAGTCTAGACCCAGACATCTGTTGTTGTCCTTAATAAGCAGATAGTCTAGACCCAGACATCTGTTGTTGTCCTTAGTGAGCACATAGAACAGAATCAGACATCTATTGTTGTTCATCATCATCATCATCATCATCATCGCCTTTCACTCCATTGAGAGCATAGGCCACAGATAAAGGCTCTCCAGTCATCCCTGTTCTTGGAATTATTCTCTGCTTCCTTCCATGTGTATCCCTTGTCTCTGAGCACTGTCACAATTTCTCTTCTTCAAGTAAGTCTAGGTCTTCCTCATTTTCTATTTATTGTTGTTCTTAAAGAGCACATAATCATTTGCCAAAAAAGGAAAAAAGAAAAAAAGAAGGGGGGGGGGGTGAGGGGAATATCGTAGTTTTTTTTTTCTTTGAAAGACTAGAAAGAAAAGGTGTAATGAAATCAATTTTAGTTTTTATAGAAAATGTGTGAATTAAGAAGGAATCGTAGTCAGTCGCATGATACACTCTCGTCTGCTGTTGAGGTTTTTGCCTCGATTTCACATTCGTGCGGAATTTTTTCGGACCAATCAGCGCCAGGGCCAACACACACAAAAAAAAAGTACACGGGGTTCCCCTAGGAAAACAAAACGTAGCAAGTACAGGAACTGGCATCCCTACCTTAAATACTGTAGTGGCCTAGAAATGTAAAGGCACTAACACTTCACTGCCTTACGACATGAAAATGTAACGGGGCATGGATTAAAAAAAAAATGAAAGAGTCAGGTGTTATGTAACAGCATCATAAAAAGGAAGAATTACTTGAGAGTGGGAGAATGAGAAAAAGATAAAAAGGGAATGAAAGAGAGAAAGAGGGGGGGAAGAGAGAGAAAAAAGAGGACAGGAGGGCGAGAGGAAGGAGAGGGGGAGAGAGAAGGAGAGGGGAGAGAGGGAGAGAGACAAAGAATGAATGAATGAATAATCTTTATTTTTCAAGGGTAAAGAATTGGGCACGCAGGCCCGTCTTACATTCTGCCCTTCATCACTCCATCTTTCATTCTTCCCACACACTTGATTTAGTACAAATATACAAATTAAATTAGGAAAAAACATATCAAAAGAGTATATATTCCTTTCATTATGAATGAGAGGAAGAGAGAGCAGAGAGAGAGGTAGAGAGTGAGAAAGGAGAGAGTGAAAGAGAACGAAAGGGTGAACGAGAGAAAGAGAGAGAAGGAGAAAGAGAAGAGAGAAAGAAGAGAAAAGAGAGAAAAAGAGAGGGAGGGAGGACGAGAGAGAGAAGGAGATGGTAAGAGAGAAACGGAGAGGGATAGAGAGACAGAGAATGAGAGGGGGAGAGGGAGGGAGGACGAGAAAAGGAGAGAGAAAGAGAGGGAGAGAGAATGAGAGGGTAGAGAGAGAATGAGAGGGAGAGACACGGGAGGAAGAGAGAGAATGAGAGGGTAGAGAGAGAAAGAGAGAAAAAGAGAAGGAGGGAGAGCGAGAGAGAGAAGGAGGGGGGGGGGAGAGAAAGAGAGAGAATCTATAGTTCTGTAAAAAACGAGTTTCTTTCTAAAATTCACAAACACTCACAACTTTGATAATGTTCAGCTCAAATTTGCCATCAGAATAGTTGTTGTATCAAAATAGTTGTTGTATCAAAATAACTATTCTATCAAAATAGTTGTTGTATCAAAATAACTGTTGTTTCAAACAGCTGTTGTATCGAAATAATTGTCTTATCAAAATAGCTGTTGTTTCAGAATAGCTTTTATATCAATATAGTTGTTGTATAGAAACAGCAAAGCTATTCTGATACAACAGCTATTTTAATACAACATTTATTTTGATACAACAGTTACGCATTTTGTTAGAACAGTTATTTTTATACAATATTAAGTAAAGAAAGGAAGTTGTAGGCAAAATAGATTGACACGCAGTCTTCACTCGATAGACAGAACAAACAGCTGGGGAAAGCTACTTTTTCTAGCTTGAAAATTTCTAACAAACTTCGAATTTCCAGTCGGGAAAAGTGTCTCTTTTGTAGAGATCCCCATAATAATCATGCACTTTTATCATCTTTTGGAATATTTATTTACATTTCTAATACCTGCTACTTTTCCTGATGGTTAAACTTTCATCCTGCAGTATTTAGGCTGGAAGAAAAGGAGGGAAGATGGCAATATTATAAACTCACAAGCTGTTCGACGGCTTTCACATATTTGTACGGTGCTAAAGCAACACATAAGCAAAATTTAAAGAACAGTACAAGGTGTCCATAAAACAGGAGCAGAGTTTAAGCTGTATATATTTTTCCAGACATTCCAGTACAGAAATCTCGTTATAGGTTTAGTTGAAAGTATCTGCGGGGCCAGTGATGCCTAGAGGCAGGCCCTTGCGTTCTGCTCAGACCGTCAAGTGTTAGAAGAACATTCCAGAATATAATGATTTGTTAAAGACGTGTTTACACAAACCACTGAAACTGTGTGCGTAGAGATGACAGACTTTCATTAAAAAAAATATATATATATATATAGCTAGCGAGAACTGTCTGAGCTCCCGTACACCATTGCCATGTTGGATTGTAGTACCAAGGATGGAGAATTGCCCCGACAGAGTTTCTGACTTTCTATGGGGCAGCACTCCACACTCACTGTGTAGTTAATTGCCTCATACCCATTATGAGGCTCAGGACAACCTTAAACACTGGTGGAGCATGTCCACCACAGTCTGAGGAGTCAATGTGTGGTGTGGGACAGGACCGATGTTGTCCATGAGCATGACGTTTCTGGATAAGCTGGGAGTGGGGGCCGCGGCGGAGTTTCCTCCCTTGTCTACTGTTACAGGACTTTGAAGGCTTGTTTTTCTAACAAGACTGAGCCGAAACCTTTTGGGCGATACTGTGTACAGTGCACTCCACGGATGATTCCCGTTAAGATGGATCGACAGAGGTGGGCAGATCCACGAAGCTTCTCCCTCATATGTGGCCGCGTGATGGAGATCTTGTAAGACGGTCCGCGTGATGGAGATCTTGTAAGACGGTCCGCGCGATGGAGATCTTGTAAGACGGAAAACGTGTTGTCCGTTGTTCAGTTACGTTGACAAATTATAGCAGCCATCATACCTGTGATGCAGGATATATAGAGCAAGACGCTGTCTTGTCGTGTCTTGTCTTGTCTTGTCTTGTGTCTCCCTGGCACTGCGAGCTGGTGCTAGTTTCAGTCGAAGCCATGAAGACGTTGAGGCACAGAATCGTACAGCCCCGGGGACGGGCTAAGGTGGCTCTTTTTTTAAGTCCCGGAGTGTAGTTAAAAAGCAAGGAATGTGAAATACATGTGAAATGAGAGACTGAACAGTTACTAATGACTTCGCTTTCAAACACTTTTTATTGGAGGTGCGAGACAGAACAGTTCGTTAGCACGCTGTACTCTCGTGGCTAGACGGCTGCTCGTCCTACCGGAGTCCGTGGTTCGAATCCCAGGTAATTTTCTTGTGATTTTTCTCTCTCTCACGTCTCACTAAAGTGCTTTGTCTACGATTTTTTTCGAGGTCTAATCAAACAAAACTGTGTTCTTTTACTTTATGGACTTACCATTGCCATGGCAACTTGTCTGGCAAAGGACAACATATTAGCAGGGGTGATAACTCCGCTCTCCATACACCCGCTCTCCTGAATTGTAGTGTAGGTAATCTCAGTTGGCCCGTCAGTGCTTTTCCTTAAGTCTCCTTCCAGGCGACATTTTCTGTGGACACAACGGAGACATTTTACAGGACGGTAATGAAAGAAATGTCTTGCTGTTATTTACAACTTGTAACACATTTCTTCTGCCCGGCTAGCGTAGTGGTTAGAGCACTCGTCTAGCAACCGAATGGTTGACGGTTCGAATCCCCAGCTGAGTGGGATTTTTTTTTCCCCGACCAATACGGCCCCCAGGTCGACCCAGCCTCTTAAAATGGGTACCAGAAAAGATCTGGGGAGGAAAGGAACTGGCCACCCTACCTCATACCCTGATGGCCAGCATAATGAGATCTCTAACCTTCATCCTATAAGGCATTTGCTATGGGAGTATCTTTACCTTTTTTTTAAAACAAAAAACATTTCTCATTGCTAAACATAACTGTGTTGTACTGACTAAAAGAAAACAAAGAATGGTAGTGGGGTTGCATTAGTTTCACGGGAACAGTAATATAAAATATTGTGAGCATAAATCGCAGTTAATTTGGTGAAGAATAGAGCAGATATATCGCTGAGACAACGCCGCTGACGGAATATGTCGATAAACAGTATGTCATAGATATAGTTACCTATCTTTCAAAAGCGAGATATGATCATTAGGGGAACAATCAATTTGTACATGCAATATATGCTAAGAACACAGGGAACAATCAATGTGTACAAGAAATTTATGCTAAGAACACAGACTGACGGTCGCACAAAAGGTCTTCTTTGGGTGCAACTTTTATAAGAGCAAACAAATGAAATATAACCAGAAGAATATCACATTAAGTACATTCAGTACCAGACAGCAATAAAATATGAGATTAAGGGAAAAAAATGCGTTATCTGCAAAAATGTCGTGGGCGGACAGCTATAAATGTAACAAAGTGTATTTATTGATCAGAGAAATGTTTGTTATAGTTCTGAGTCATGTGTTTCTAATACTGTTTCAGTAATAACAAGAAGCAAACGTTACTATTAAAAGAAATAATTAGGAGAAACTTAGCTACAGCTCAAGTTTCGTGTCCGAGAGTGGCTACTGGAGTCTGAATGCAGAATACAATTCACAGCAACAGCGGGTTCTAATGACATAGACTAGATAGTTCCATCTAATTTATATGGGCCATGCAGTGTCATCTATTCACAAACACTAGATAGTTTCTTCTGGTTATATGGGCCAGGCAGTGTCATCTATTCACAAACACTAGATAGTTTCATCTGGTTATATGGGCCAGGCAGTGTCATCCATTCACAGGCACTAGATAGTTTCATCTGGTTATATGTGTCAGACAGTGTCATCTATTCACAGACACTAGATAGTTCCATCTAATTTATATGGGCCAGGCAATATCATCTATTCACAAACACTAGATAGTTTCATCTGGTTATATGGGCCAGACAGTGTCATCTATTCACAGACACTAGGTAGTTTCATCTGGTTATATAGGTCAGAAGTGCCATCTATCCATATGTACGTTATAGTAGTATTACTGAGACAACGGGGACCGGCTAGCGTAGTGGTCAGAGCACTCGTCTAGCAATCGAATGGTCGAGGGTTCGAATCCCCAGCTGAGCGGGATTTTTTTTTTTACGACCAGTGCAGCCCCGAGGTCGACCCAGCCTCGTAAAATAGGTACCAGAGAAAATCTGGTAAGGAAAGGAACTGGCCATCCTACCTCATACACTGATGCCCCAGCATAATGAGGTCTCCAACGCTTCATCACCTACGGCATTTGCTATGGGACTATCTTTTATCTTTACTGAGACAATGCTTCTGTTTCATAACACCAGGACGAAAAACGAACGAATGAACGGACTCGAGCGCCAAAACAGTGTCTCTACTCTGTTATTATTTAAAGAAGAATGCTTTTAATTAGCCTCAGGAAACCTTTGCTGAAACGTGGTCAGTTAGAAAGACTGGGAAGAAAGAGAGAAAACACTAAACTATATTATCTGTTGCTAGCAGGGGCATGGATCTTCCAGATAGAGGCTTTAATCCCGTCAAAGATTCTGTCTTACGCACTCAAAACATTTAGTTCCAAAGATACGGTTGATAGATTCCGCCCATGCCAACTAAACAACAACAACAACAAAAGTACTTCCTTTTATTTTGCTCCTGACTAATGCCTTCGGATGCCCTGAACAATTCACTTTGTTCATTCTCGGAACCGCACTAAAAGCTCGTATTTAGAACATACGAGGACCTGAACAGGTAAACCTCGCTTTCAGGTATTTCTTGTCGGGACATTAGGGTACGCCATTAACGCGCAGGTCAATAGCCGTTGTCATGGTGCACTGTTTGTAACCGTCCTTTGCAAATCAGGCAAAGTTTCAGGCGTGAGAGTAGTTCTTGGAGTATGGCTACAGAAAAAAATCACAATAATGGTTCTAGCAACGTGGACTAGATAGTTTCATCTAGTCACGTGGACTAGATAGTTTCATCTAATAACGTGGGGTAGATAGTTTCATCTAGCCACGTGCACCAGTAGTAGTCTCATCTAGTCAGGAGCACCAAATATTTTCATCTAATAACGTGATCAGATGGTCTCATCTAGTCACGTGGACCAGATAGTTTCATCTAGTCACGTGGACCAGACAGTTTCATCTAATAACGTGGACCATATATTTTCATCTAATAACATGGACCAGATAGTTTCATTTAATAATGTGGACCAGATAGTTTCATCTAATAACGTGGACCAGATAGTTTCATCTAATAACATGGAGCAGATAGTTTCATTTAATAATGTGGACCAGATATTTTCATCTAATAACGTGGACTAGATGGTTTCATCGAGTCACATGGACTAGATAATTCCATGTAATCACATGGATCAGAAAGCTTCAATTTTTAATATGGACCAGGTAGTTTCATCTATTCACATGGACCAAATAGTTTCGTCTATTCATACAGACTAGGTAGTTTAATCTATTCACACAGACCAGAAAGTTTCACCTACTCACTTGGACCAGATAGTTCAATTATTCATATTGACCAGATAGCTTCATCAATTCACGCAGACCAGATACTTTCAAATGCGCAACAACTATTACGCAGAATTTTGATATCATAGTCTGCCTCGATCATTAATGTCAGTCAGTCAGTCAGTAATTTGTATGTCTCTTACAGAATTTTGCCTCCCTAACAACTCTCCTGTAGGCCTCTCGGTTGTAAGCAAGAAGCTCTGCTGCTGATGTGTCCATTCGCAGATCATCAACGATGTCTTGCAGCCATCTTCACCTTGGTCTTCCTCTTTTTCTTGTTCCCATTATGTACCCTTCCAAGACTGGCATCTCTAAATTATCATGACGTTTAACATGTCCAAAATAATTTAGTTTTCTCTGTTTAATCTTCTTTACTAACCAGCCTTCTTCAATATTAAGTTCTTGTAGTATATATATATATATATATATATATATATATATATATATATATATTATATATATATATATATATATATATATATATATATATATATATATTTTTTTTTTTTTTTTTCTTTTTTAGTGTACATGATATTTGAAGAACTCTTCTGTAGCGTTTACATTCAAAGGCATTTATGTGTTTCTCAGCTGTTTTGTTAAGTGTCCAGGTCTCACAGGTATATGTTGCGATGGGAAAGATGCATGCCCTTAAAAAATCTTATTTTTGTAGTTCTGTCTGTTCCTCTCTACATCATTAGTGTACCAATAATAATAATATACAAGTTGGTATAGAGAACAGCAGAGAGGCAGCAAGGGGAAGCGACTAGCACTCGAGAAGTAGCAGACAAAGCACTTTAGACGGAGTAGACACTTTAGACATAGTAGGCACTTTAGTAGACATTTTAGACGTAGTAGATACTTTAGACGAAGTTTTCAAGAGAAAACAGCCCCCAGGTAAATCACATTAAAAATGAAAGAACTTACTTTAAAAAGTTCTGTAAATTTCCGTATGGGACGTATTCCATGACCAAAGCGATTGGCTCCGATATGGTACATGCTCCGATTAGACAAACAATGTTAGGATGGCTCCCTATACGCTTCATCAGGTTGATCTCTGCTACCAGGTCCTCCTTGTACGACATTGGAGCTCCCTCTATGAAATAAAAACGATAATTTGATTAGGAACTTTAAAGGCATATCCAGAATACATTTTCAAAACACGAAATCTCTCTACAGACAATAACAATCCTTATATAGGCCCAAGGAAAAAAGAGCAAGGATGTGAAGTTGTAGTTCACGCATGAGGGACTACTGCTGACAGTGCGATTAATGAAGGCAATTTCCCCCCCCCCCCCCCCCCCGAATGTTTAAGCATATGTCAATGCAGAATGAGAAG